>CM068752.1:13857384-14483775 GCA_035084275.1 Hydrolagus colliei
AGACGTGAAAACCATTATATCAAAAGCAAGGATTATTATTATACATAGGCGCCCTTCATGCGGATAGCATCCCAGAGCACTTAACAGGGGAGAGAGAGGAGTGTGGTGACTATAAGTACTGTACAATCAAAAAGCTAGGTCTTTAGGTAGGATTTCAAAGTGGGGAGGGGGTGGGGAGGTAAGGTGGTAGGATTGAGGAGGAGAGCTCCACAGTTTCGGAGCGTTTTGGCTGAAAACACAGCTGCAGATGGTGGAACAGTGAGCATGAGGGACATGCCCTAGCATGTGGGAGGCAGGAGCTGCCTGAACGGAGACAGTGGGATAAGCAGTTCAGATAGTTAGGGAGTTGCAAGAGCATCAAGCGATTTGAACACGAGTGAGAGGATCTTGAAGTCAATCCGTTCAGTAATTGGGAGCCAGTGGAGCCCGGCAAGGACTGGTGAGATGGCGATTACAGAGTTTCATTCAGGCGAGTGTCTGGGCGGCAGAGTTCTAAATTAGGAGGGTCTCGGACTTGTTGACATTCAACTGGAGAAAGTTAGCTCTCATCCAGCACTTGACGTCTAACAGACATTCTGTCAAGATAGCAATGGTCCTGGAGTCAAGGATGGCAGCAGAGAGACAGAGTTGTGTGTCATCTGCATACATGTGGGATTTGACCCCATGTGTGTAGATGATATCACCAAGAGATATCCGCATGTAGATATTGAAAAGATATTGGCTAATCAAACTATGGAGAGTTGTAGTATATATAATGTATACCATACAAATTAAAAAGAATGTACAGCCTTCAGCCCAACTAATCAATACTGGTGTTGAAGCTCCATACAAATCTTCACCCATTCCTTACTCCTCCATACCTTCTATTCCCCTCTCCCTCCAGTGAAGGTCTAGCTTCCCCTTCAGGCAGCAAGCTCTGGATGAAATATTTCCTCCTAAATTTTCTTTCAGATCCCCAGGTCACTAACTTATTTTTGTTCCCTGGTTATGAACCCTGATTCCCAACCAGTGAAAACAATCCATTTATATTAACCTTATTGATCCCTTTTATGATTTTAAACACTTCTTTGAAGTCTCCTCTTAAATGTGTCTTCTCTAGGCCTAACCTATCTAGTCTACCTTAAAAGCAGTAAACCGCCAGCCCTGATATCATTCCTTGTAAACTTATATTGTACTATTTTCATTGCTGCTATAACCTTCTTATAGATCAGAAAACAGAATTAGGCATTGTACACCAAATAATAATAATAATAATCCTTGCATTTGATATAGCGCTTTTCACATCTTATCAGCATCTCAAAGCGCTTCACATAATATACTGTAAAGTGAATTCACTGTATATTTGTGGGCGAAATGTGCCAATTGTGCACAGCAGTGTCAAACAAACAGTCGTGGACTGAAATGACCAATTTTATTATTGTGGTTTTTTGGGGGACAGATTATTATTAGGCGTGTGGAGTAACGAAAGTTGCCCAAGGTTTTGCCCTGATCTGCCTGGATTCGCACACAGGTCACATGCCTAATAATAATCCTTCCAAACAAAACGCAATAATAACATTGATCATTTTCAATCCCCGACTGTTTGTGGGACACAGCTGTGCGCAACTGGCTGCCGTGTTTCACCCACAAATATACAGTCAATTCACTTTACAGTAAATTCTGCGAAGCTCTTTGAGATGTTGATAAGATGTGAAAAACGCCATATCAAATGCAAGGATTATTATTAGTAGTATTATAAGTACTGACTGTATTTTTGCAAGCAAATACGGCAATGCAATTTTCAATCTGCACACGGAATAATCAATTTTATTTGGGGGACACAGCTTGACATCTCACGCAACAGAAGACACCTTTACATGAAAAGCATTCCTCCAGCATTGCCTCTAGCCAGTGTCTGTCTAGACTCTGAACTCAAAGTCTCGGCATGAGTCATGGGGCTTGTGCCCACAAACTTCTGACTCAGGCACAGGATTGTTAGCGACTGAGCCAAACTGACACCTTTATACCTGAAATCTTGTTATGACGTGCAATGCTCTGCTGCGTGCAGTGGTTAAGGATGAACCGTATTAGCTTTGAGAAAAGGCAGCTGAATGGGACTGCATTGTGTCTTTTACTTCAGGAGGATATTTCAAAGTGTTTCCAACAGATAACGTGGGGAGTGGGGGGGTGTGAGGGGGGCATGGGGAGTGTGGTTGAGGAGCGAAGAGGAATTAGAACAACAGCACAGTTGAAACAATAGGTGTTAAAGCGTGTTCTGAAGATGGGAGGGTGCGGGTCAAGGTGGAGGGTCTCCGGGGTAGGAGTTGCAGAGAACGGGGCAGAATGCTAAAGGTCGCCCCGTGACAGTGGGATGTATTGGACACGAGGAGAGACGTTTCTCTCTGAGCCGAGTGTGCAACGTGTGACAAGTCACAGGTAGGATCACAGGTCACAGATGTATGGTGCAGCACGGCCATAGAGGAATTTGAATAAATAATAATAATACTATAATAATAATAATAATCCTTGCATTTGATATAGCGTTTTCCACATCTTATCAACGTCCCAAAGTGCTTCACAGAATATATTGTAAAGTGAATTGACTGTATATATTTGTGGGTGAATCGCGGCAGCCAATTGCACATGGCAGTGTCCCACACACAGTCGTGGATTGAAATGATCAATTTTATTATTGTGGTTTTTTTTGGAGGGATTATTATTATGCGTGTGGAGTAAGGAAACTTACCCAAGATTTCACCCTGACCTGCCTGGATTCGAACACAGGTCTCCCCAAGTTGGTCTCCCCAGCTTGCAAGACAAGTGCTCTGACCACCAAGCCACAGGAACTCCAACAAATTTGATTTGCAAGGTGATAGGGAACCAGTGGAAGTTGAGAATAATGGACTCGAGGAACTTCATGCGGGAGAGCACACAGACTACAGAGCTTTAGATGCTGTGGAGCTTGTGCGCGGAGGAGCTGGCAAGTTGGGTTTTGGACTAGTCGAGCCAGGTTATGATGATGGTATGAACGAGAGTCTCAGCAGTTTACAGATGTAGTTGTAGACGTGGGCAATGTTGCAGAAGTGAGGAAGAGCCAAGCGTGAAAGCCCGGATGTGTAGTTTGAAGGACTGGTGATGTTGACCCGGTTATTGGTTTCTATTCTGCACTGGCTCCAGGGAGACAATATGAAGATTCGAGGATACGTGAGAGTGAAACCAGGAAAGTGCAGGGCCGAATAAAGAGGGAAAAGGAGTCCTAATGCCGTCAAACGCCCACAAAGTGAATGACTAATATTTACTTTTAATCTAGGAGATTGTTGGTCAGGACACTGGGAGGAACTCCTTTCTCCTTTCAAATCAATCAATCAATCAAATCAAAACTTACATTTATATAGCACCTTTCATTTCGAGAGGACATCCCAAGGCGCTGTACAGTCAGGTAGGGACAGTAGCGGGGCGGAAGGTGTCATGGCAGGATGAAGGAGAGTAAGAGAATTGACTATATTTGTGGGCGAAATGCGGCAGCTAAATTGCGCACAGCAGTGTCCCACAAAGAGTCACGGAAATGGGGCAAGGGGAGAAAGGGGGAAAAGAGGGTAAGGGGGGAGAGGGAGGGAAAGGTGGGGTAAAGTAAGGTGATATCAAATGGTGATATCAGATATTTATCGTTCATCTGAGCAGGCAGGTTTTAATGTTTCATTCAAAAGATGGCACCTCAAACAATGAGGCACTCTCTCGTTACGCTATAGCATTTTTCACATCTTCTAGACATCTTAAAGCACTTCACAGAATATACTGTAAAGTGAATTGACTGTATATTTAGGGGCGAAATACACCAACAAATTGTACACAACAGTGTCCCACAAACAGTTGTGCGTTGAAATGACCAATTTTTTATCGGTTTTTATTGAGGGATTATTACCAGGCGTGTGGAGGAACGAAAGATGCCCAAGGTTTGTCCCACCGGGAATCAAACCCAGGTCTCTTGCTTGTGAGGCGAGTGCTCTAACCACTGAGCAGTGGCCTGAAAGTCCCAGTGCGGGGCTTGAACCACATTGTCTAACTCAAGTTGTCACAAAGGAATAAGATTAACCAATGAGAAGAAAAGTATAGATAGCGTATTTCTTGGTGCAGTATAATTTTTATTAACTTAATAAATAATGTAAACTCGAAGGCACAATTTATGGCATTTTTCAAGTACAGGTACTGGGTTACCCAGTTATGTACAGCAAGTTTACCCAGTTATATACAATAAGTTTACCCAGGTTCGTACAGTAAATACAGCCAGTTAAATATAATACATACATTCAACAGTTGCAAACACATTGTTTTAAAAAAAGAATAGCTAAGTAATTTTGCTCTGCACCATCAAGAACAGTAAAAGACTCAGTTTTAATTAATTTCCCTTAAGTTTGGGATCTGACACATACGTTGGAATCTAATTTGCTAGATTCACAAAAGGACTTGTTTGAAGAGGATCCTACATGTGCCTGGACGTGTCTCAGGCTGACCTGACAGAATTATGCTCAGACTCCAATCACCTAGCAGATCCCAGGAGCCTCCTTCTTTAACCCCAATCCAAAATCATGAGAGTCGAAATTAATATTGCCTATTTGCGCAGTTCTCAGGATTGCCAGCAGACACATTCTGCAGAATACACTACTTCATAATTCTTTTGCGATTATGTCAAATTAGACCCCACTATTCTAAAAGTCTCGATACGCCAAAAGGTTTCAATTGAGAGACAACTCAGAAAAGAAAACTGGGAGATTGTTTTTTTAAAAATCTTATTCCGAGATACCGTTGATAAAGATTTCTTACATCTTTTTCAGACTGAGTGGAAGAGTGAAGTATCTGAGCTGCCCAGTTGGGAAATATGTTAAGGCCATCGCTTAAAGTGATATGTCCTTATCTCAGCAAAGGTCAACGCAGAGGTTCAGTTTTGAACCTGACACCTTAAAAAAAATTTGGAGAGGAATTCCCTCAATCAATTGAACTTCAACCTAGTAAATGGCAGAGTATCAATTTAGGATCATCAGCAAAAACAACAAAAGGATGGATAGGTTAGATTTTTTTTTAAAAAAGCACGATTGAAACAACATTCCCTATCAAATGGTGGTTGAAGCAAAATTTATAGCTTTTAAAAGAGAATGGGATGTATTTTTAAAAAAAGAAAAGCACATTGTATTGGAAAAAAGGGACAAATAGCTCTTTCAGGAGAGCTATAAAATACTATGGCTCTACGAGTTCATCTCAGAGACTCATCATTGAGAATTCCAGTGCAGTAACTAGGTTTATACATTACAATATTTACATAACCAGGCAGCAAAACTTTTTTTGAATGAATTAGTGAGTCATTCTAAATGAACCACATTAATTACCATTCACAAATACTGAAGATTTTGCAAAATGCTACAACAATACACAATATAACAGCCCAAAGCTAGCTGCATAAAAGAGAAATACAGATTAAATATACTGAGGAAAATGCTCCCTTAAGTGCAAATTCCATTCATCCGAGAAAGGTTTTCTCAATTGAACGCTACTATTTGATGGTACAAATGTGATCCTGTAACTGAAGTTCCTGAAAAATGACAACATAATAGAAGTCGGGTCTAATGTTCAGTAATTCTTTGAAATGGTGTCAAAGCAGGAAATGTGAATGATCAAATTTCTAGAATATCAAGTTTGCTGAAGAAAGCATTCATAACGCACTCAATGTTCTGGAAATTTCAGATGACACAGTTCTGTCAGGCAATACTGCAAATTAAAGAATCCCTGTAATCAGTGGGCTCGTAACAAGGCCCAGGGAGCCATTTGTGGTCCACCCTCCAATGATCTTTGATCTTCAGCAGACCTGATACCCCAGGTGTCTCCTGAGGTGTGACATTCTAGAACTGAGTTTCAGCAAGATTCCTTCTCTGCTGTGAAAGGGAACTCAAAGAGACTGCCTTAACTCAGGATCCATCAGCATACAGCAGGTCAAAGTGCCTTACTGTACCAACAAGACCAGTCGTTTAATACGATAATAGGTGAAAAGTGCGACATTCAATGTAATGATTATCACAGATTAAATTATCACGTTGTCAGCAAATACACTACTGTTAATGGCTCAGTTGATGAGTAGCTAGCTGCCCCACTCCTGGCATCATTAAATGGTGGTGGTAATAGTATCTGCTGTGACATGGACTGCAATATTTCAGCACCAGTTGCAGGTTATTGGCTTAACTCAACAATAACTATCCCATTGAATCTCACTTTTTCATCCGTACAGTTCATGTAACTCTCTCCCCATGGGAAAGTGACCAACCGCAACTCACAGCGAGAATGACATCGGGAATTTACCAAGTGTGACACTGAGATCACAGCCCCAAGTCACTCTGTTCTGTGATGCTGATACTCGCAGCATTCGAGAGTGGTCTCGGGTGAGATACTGCTTGGAATCGCTGTCCTCAGCAAAAAGTAACAATTGTTCAACTGGTAAAGGAACTATCCCTTGTGCAACTGAGCCAAATACTCTTTTGCAAATAATAATAATCCTTGCATTTGATATAGCACCTTAACAAGTCTTTGAGATGTCTCAAAGCGCTTCCCAGAATACACCGTAAAGCAAATTGACTATATTTTGTGGGCGAAGCATGGCAGTCAATTGTGCAAAGCAGTTTCCCATAAACAATCAACAATCGTGGATCGAGTGACCAAATGCTTTTTTCAAGGATTATCACTCGGAAAAGCGATCCGCCATTTGAGTAACAAACAGGTTCTGACTTACTGCTGGGTAAACAGAGGCGTTTGGAGTAAGGAAACTTGCCTAACATTACGCCCTACCCAGTAACTGAATTCAGGTCCTCTTGTTTGTGAAGGGAGTGCTCCAACCACAAAGCTACAGGACTCCACAAATGCTGTATTGTCTTGATAACTGATCCAAGTAATTTGCTACTTGTAAACAATATGTCTAAAAGTACATGGAGAGGGAACTTAGTACAGTGGATGACATATTGGTCTGCCTTCTGGAACCCAGAACTCATAGTGCAGATTTTTGGAAACAATATTTTAAAATTTGGAAACTGACTCCTTTTTAGGAAATGCATCAAACATTCTGTACAAATTGAAGAATTTTCCCCAAATTTTGCATGATCCTAAATGTGAGGATAATGGATAAGTCCATGAACAATTCCACCCTGTTCAGTGTAAAATGCATATAGGTTGTATTAATTCAAGTCCCAGTGAAAGGAAGGTGGGGACATGGGTACAGTTAAACTCTCTCCTGAAGTTGAGGCATGTGGACCTTGGGTTCTCGGAGTAGAGAGAACTTTACAATGTGTACCAGACCTGAGAGCACTTGAGTGCCAGAAAGGGTAAATTGTTTCACTCCCCAGCACTCACATCTGTCACCTTGATGAGCACAAAATTCACCAACAAAATTGCATACAGTTAAAAATACAGGTCCCAACGTTTAAGAATTCAATGAGCTTCATGGTGAAAATATTCCCGCACGAGAATTACTTGAGGCCCAATGCTCTACAGTAAAAAGCTGTTACATGCTGTAAAATGGTTCCTCTACATTTACAGTGGTATTGGATTTAACATCACATCCATTATTGCGGTAACCCTGATAGTGACAGATTATGAGATAGCTGATGCAGGCCCAGTTAGTGCAAATGGTGCTTGATAAATTCCAGTGAAATTCCAATCAGCAGAGTTTCCCAAATCCTTCTTCTCCCAGTGCACACTAGGAATAGTCCCTTCTGTAAAGAAAAAAGAACTTGAATTTATATCGTATCTTATCAGGTGTTGTCAGAGGTTACTGAGGCTGTGATACCCACAGTTGCTCTCCATGATACGGACACTGATCAGTAAATTTACATGTTTTTACTAGATAATAATAATAATCCTTGCATTTGATATAGCGCCTCAGCACGTATTCGAGACATCTCAAAGCACTTCACAGAATATACTGGATTTAGCCATACTTACATGAATGGGTTGGTTGCAGAATTAATTCTGTTCTCCAGTTGTTTCTGTGCAGTAGGTGGCAACAGAGCTTTCTTATGTGTCGGCAACCTGGGCTGAGTAGCTGGGCTATTATTAGGCGGGTCTTTCGGAGGCCTCTGCAAACCCTTTAACCAAAAAGAAACAAGTCATTCATTCCGTTTTGACGTCAAAACGTCTTAAGTGATGCACAGCTAGCTACTCTATTGCAATAACCAAGGATTTAGTCATGACAGGAAATAGAACACTGGCAGTATAGTTAATCACAGGGATTCTAACAAGGTTGGCTTCTCTCAAATCTGGAAATTAAAGGGAAAATTGTGCTGTGATAATTAGGAATATTAAAGAACACAGGAAGTTAGCATAGCACAGGAGAGGATAAAATTATCTGTTCCATGTGGAGAAAAACACCATGACGGGCTTGGACTGAATGCTTGGCTTCTGTGCTTTGACATTATATAATTCATACCTTTGGAGTCCTCGGGATTGGATCCACCGGCAGTGGTCTGTTTGGAGGGGCTGGTTTGGCTGGTTTACCAGCAGTATTTCTCAGTGGTGGCGGAGGCCGTGCCACTGGTGTGGCAGAGCTGGGCACCCTGCTGCTGTGGTGACTGTCAGGGGCTGGCGAGGTAGGCTTCAGAGTTGGCAGGATTAGGACAGGTTGTGGAGAATATACAGGATGAGGTAATCGTGGCTTCGGTGGCAAGGCAGGGCTATGCCGTGGTCCGGTCTGAAATACAAGCAGCAAAAACTAAGGGCAAAGCATCGCTATGATCTTTGGCTTCTTCCCTCCTCTTCTAATTTTCTCTGATCTGGAAGATGCTGGTTCACTGGAGGCACCAGATTCCACCTTATACTTGCGCAAGTGGCCATTCTTCCCATTGAGTTCGAACAGCTGTATGTATAATGTACTAATGTATGTGTAACTGCAAATGCATTGCGTGATATGTAGAAACCATGTGTCAATGCAGCCCTACGGGAAACCCATATGTACACAGAGGGAAGAATAATAATCCTTGCATTTGATATTGCGCTTTACACATCTTCCAGGCCTCTCAAAGCACTACTCAGAATACACTGTAAAGTGAATTGACTTGTGGGCGAAATACTGATGCCCTTTATTATTTACTGAATGAATTAACAATCAATGAAAAGGAAAATAATCAGAATCCTAATCATCCTTGCATTTGGTTTAGTGCCTTTCACATTAGGAGGCAATCCCAAAGTGATTCACAGGATAAATTGTAAAGTGGAGTAACTATGCGTCCTTGTGGGCTGAGGGCAAATGTCGCAGCTAATTTTGCACAAGGTTCCTGATGTCTAGGAGCAAGCTTGACTTTGTTTCTCTTTAAGGATTATTTCTCTCCAAGTCTCACCTTTGCAATGTCGTCCTTGTTCTTGATTTGGAAGGTCGGGTTTGAATGGCCATTGTTAAGTTTCTGATCAAGATTATTCCGACTGGGAATGAAAAGACAGAGAAATGCTATTACGAACGGAAACCAGAGAAGTTATAACAATAAAATAATCATCCTCGTATTTATACTGCGCCTTTCACATTAGGAGGATATCTCTAAACACCAAAGGATTTACTGCAAAGTGTAATAAGAATAACAATGATAATCATAATGCTTGAATTTGATATAGCGCTTTTCATGTCTTCTGGACGTCTCAAAGCGCTTCACAAAATATTCTGTAAAGTGAATTGACTGTATATTTGTAGGTGAAATACGGCAGCCAATTGCACACAGCAGTGTCCCACAACCAGTCATGCATTGAAGTGACCAATTTTTGGGGGGAGGGATTATTATCAGGCGTGTGTAGTAAGGAAACTTGACCAAGGTTTCACCCCTGTCTCGGAATCGAACCCAGGTCTATCGTTTGCAATGGGAGTGCAACCACTGAGCCACAGGACTCCTTTGCATGCAAATAGCAGCCAATTCACATAGAGGAATGCCTCACAATAGCCTTGAAGTGAATGTGTAGTTTCATCTGTTGTTTTGTTTATCAGGTCCTTGGAAAGAAATTCTGTACTCTTATTGAATACTTATTTAATTTGCATCTGAACAGGCAGAGATGTCCTCTGTTTAACATCTCATCTGAAGGATGGCAGCTCCAACAAAGCAGCACACTCCCAGTTTAGTGTATTTCATGAACAACCAGAGTAGCTCTCAAAGTGAAAACACTTTTTACCAATTAGTAATTTCTTTAAAACAAAAATATTTCGTCTACTGGTGTCGATCACATGCCAATCGTTTGAAATAACCATTTTGCAACCTCTTGAACCATGCCTTTGTCATCTCTAACTTCCTCCAACACCTCACTACCGGTTCCAGTATCTGGTTCCAGTCACTGTTCCCATTACGAAGCATATTGAACCATTCTGAAGTGTAAAGTGATGCCATATGAATTCAAGTTATTGTAAAATATACAATTAATTTAATCTGAACTACCAGAACTGTTTGCCCTCTGGTTCTGGGTTCCGGTCACCCTTCTGACAGATTGCATCTCTACGCCTGTAGCAGTAGAATAGATAAATCCCAATTCCACACAACAGCAGGAGGATTGGCACCAGGATTCCTGCCACTATCGCACCACTGTCTGAAAGAGAGACATAAAAACTTGTTCCATTTCCTCACTCTGAAATCTCCTGACATTTTATCTTACTGTGGGTCAAACACTACTTTAACATTCAGTTAAAAAAGAGCAAATGTAAAGCATATTTCTGAAATATATACTGAGATCCATTCCCCTCTGCAAACCAATAGGAAGTAATCCTATGGGATATAGTATGTAGGTAGTTTGGGACTTATGTGCTTGTGATTGCCAGGAAGGTGGAAGTCGAAATAGATGGATCTTCTGAGCTGGGGAGCAAGAAAGGTGACTGGAAGCATCGTCAAAGAGGTTGGTCTGAAGGCGCCTTTCATATCAGGAGGACATCCCGAGGTGCTGAATAGTCACGGGAGGGAGAGAGGTGGGAGGGCGGCGGAAGGCACGATCGAAAAGGAGGGTCTTGAGACCGGCCGTGAAGGAATAAGGGAAGAAGTAACGCAAAGGGATTGTGAGATGGAGCTCCAAAGTGTGGGGACAGAGAGACTGAAAGCCTGGCCACCTATGGTAGGGTGGGTCGGGCAGGAGATGTGGAGCAGCCCGGAGCCCACTGAATGGAGGGGGTGGGCAATTTGGAGATAGGAAGGGGTAAGGCCATGGATGGCCCTGAAAGTGAGGACGAGGATCTTGAATTTGTTCCTCTGGGGGATGGGAAGCCA
The DNA here is from genome assembly GCA_035084275.1 of Hydrolagus colliei. Classification (NCBI taxonomy): domain Eukaryota; kingdom Metazoa; phylum Chordata; class Chondrichthyes; order Chimaeriformes; family Chimaeridae; genus Hydrolagus; species Hydrolagus colliei. The sequence continues at coordinate 13,868,622 of CM068752.1, forward strand.
ATGGAGCCGGGCAACATTGGGACTGATGGGGTCACGGAGAGTGGGGCGGGAGGTGACACGAGCTGCAGAGTTTTGGATGATCTGCAGCTTATGAAGGGAACAGCAGGGAAGGCCGACGAGGAAGAAGTTTCCAGAGTCAAGTCTTGATGTGACAAATGCATTGATGAGGGTTTCGGCAGCATGAAGGGTGAGGCAGTGGCAGAATCTGGCAATGTTATGGAGGTAGTGGGAAACAGTGCTGGTCATGGCACAGATGTGGGGGAGAAAGGACAGTTCAGGGTCAAGCAAGACACCCAGGTTCCTGACTGGCTTCATGAGATGGACTGTGCAGCTGTGGATGCTGATGCTGCCAGTGCCTGAGGTGCGGAGGCGCTGATGCAAGCCAATCAGGAGGGCCTCAGCCTTGCTGACATTCAGCTGAAGAAAGTTGTCCATTGTCTAGGACTCGATGCCAGACAGGCAGGCAGTCAGGACGCCGGTTGTCCTGGAGTTGAGAGTGGAAGTGGAGAGATAGAGGTGGGTGTCATCTGCAGACATGTGGAAATTCACCTCATGTTGGTTGAGAGGAAAGAGCGAAGATGGGAGGCAATGACTCTTTCAAGGATTTTGGAAAGAAAAGGGAGGTTGGAGATGGGCCAGTAGTTAGAGAGCTATGAGGCCTCGTGAAGGTTTCTTCAGAGTGGAGGTGATAGTGGCTATTTTGAAAGGGGTGGGAATGGTGTAGGATGAAAGGGACAGGTTGTTGGTGTAGGTGAGTATTGGAGCAAGGAGGTTGAGCTGGGAGGTAAGGAGAGGAATTAGGTCCAGGGAACAGGTGATGAGCATCATGGTGGATATTGTGGAAATGACAGAGGAAGTGGAGACAGGTTCAAATCTGTGGAAGGAGGCATGGGTAGGAGTCGGAGTGTGGGAGGGAGGTGGGGAGCGAATGGAAGTTGGAAGGGCAGTGACAGCTGAGCAGATTCCCTCAATTTAGGGATAAAGATTTATTTCCTCATTTTAAGACAGTTTGCGTCACATCTCATCCAAAAGACATCACACCTCATGAAGATGTGGCTCCACCAGCCCTGCACCAGAACCCTAGATTATGAGTTCATGTCCCAAAGTGCAGCTTGAACCCATGATCTTGGATGGAGAGATGAAAGTGCTGTGAACTGAAACAAGCGGACACCCAGCAAGATAACAGAGGAAGAGAGGTATTGACTGAGGATTGAGTGAGGAGAGCGATGTCCACTCACTGTCAGGTGATGGAGATCCACCATCTATGCTGCCACCGTGTCCTGGTTTATTGCAGAAAGGAGGAGCCCATCCCGACTGACAGTGACAATTGTGGTTGTTATTACAAATCTAAAACAAGAAATAAAATGTGGAAATGAACCCGAAAGTAATAGTAAATCTCTTCTGCTCAAGTTGAGTCAACTCTGATCGAGTCAACTCTTGTGCTCAGATTATTGGCCAGTATACAGAGAACTTCCTTTTAAATAGTTTCAGGGGATGTTTAACATCAATGTAAACGGGCAAAGAAGACCTTTGTCGCCATCTTATTGTCCACCATTATATCCCACTGTGTGGCCCATTGATCACGATGGTGGGTAAACAGTGCACAGGATCCCCAGTTGAGTCTAATAGCACGCTATCAACTGCAAACGGAAGCACCTCAATTCTATTGGAAATAGACACATCAAGTTGATCCCTCTTGCTCAACCAATTCATCATTGATGTTTATGTAGAATACCGTAGCATAGTGATAGTGGATAATAGTGGATAACCTTTTGAGTGGTATAAGATCAATGAATCTCCCATCAACCTTTACATAGATCTTGGAGCTCGGGGACACATCACTGATGAAATCCAACTTTTAACCACAAAGATTCCAATTTCTTCACTGAGGTACTGGGCCCAAAGATAAAAATTTAGGTTGTTTTTTCCTTGGGCTTTGCGACACTAATGATTGCACATGAAGCCATACTCGTACACGCCTCACGAAAAACATATCCATAGAAGATGGAGGTTATGGAAGATCTTTGTTGTCTATACTTACCCCATGATTGTGGCATTTCGCAGCACATTTATCTGCAGCCAGGAAAGAAGCATTCTGGCACTGTCCTTCAAAACAGATCTGGTAAAAACAAACAAGAGATCACAGCCAGTTACTTTGAGACACGTAGGTCTAACATACAGCACTTTTCAACAGGATTCCATACAACAGACAGAGTAAACACATCAAACTGCCCCACAGCAACAATCTACTATCAAAGCATTTTGGGGTAATGTTGTTACAGGAAGGAGTCCCCGCTCTGAACCCTAATTAAGGATTAGCTCACGATGAATAGAGCACAAGCCATACCCAACCATCCCAAACTAATGACCAATGCCAAAAGAACTGTGCCAACCACAAAATATGCACCTTACAGTTCTCACTTTTTTCTCCCTTCCATCTGATATTCAGGTAAACCCCGCTTAATGTTGCCCCAGTTAACGTTCTTTCGTTATTACGTTGCTGATACATTGGGAACATATATTCATTTAACATTGCGATGTTCGCTATTACGTCGTTCGCCAGCGGGTGGAAAGGAGACCCGACGGTGCTAGGACGTGCCCATCAAGAGAGTGACGGACAGGCTGGGACGGCAGCAAGAGAAAGAGGCAGGTTGGCAGCGAGTGAGACCAGCAGTGAGTGAGACCAGCAGTAAGTGAGTGAGCCAGGCAGGCAGACAGACACGGAGCGAGTGAGTGAGCCAGGCAAGCGGGCGAGTATAATGTTTTTTTAAAAATATTGACGGAAAATGTCCAAAAGAACCTAACTCTAGTTTATACATTAATTCTTATGGGGAAAATGTATTCACTTAACGTCATTTCGCTTAAAATCACACTTTTCAAGAACCAAACTATGACATTAAGTGGGGTTTACCTATAGTGTCTTATCATGTCTTTGAGACATTTCAAAGTGCTTCACAGAATATACTGCAAAGTGAATTGATTGTATTTTTTATGTGTGTACGAAATGCAGCAGCCAATTGCGCACAGCAGTGTCCCATAGATTGAGTGAACACATTTAAAAAAAAATTATTATCTCTGGAAAAGCGATCCGCCAATTGACAAATAACCAGGTTCCTATTTAGTGTTGGGTAAATGGAGGAGTGTGGAGGAGTGTGGAGAAGGGAAACTTGCCCTGTATTTTGCCCTGACCAGTAAAGCCAACACTTTCCTCAATCCCCCATTCCCCTAACCTAGTTGTCCAGTATTAGAATATGAATGTGAAAAACATTCAATACGATTAATTCTTACATCGCTGAAAGTTACAATGCAATCTTGTCATTAACTATAATCAAGTTTCACAGTGAAAAGCTCCCCCACCTCCCCCAGCTCAATGGTTGACCCCAAAGACCTACATGCTCCATTTGTTGTTCCTTACTCATGGCAATTTAGTGCAGCTAAAAATAGGAGCCCAGCATAACTCCAAAATAGGAGAGCTGATCGCTGGCTGTGAGCCGAGAAAAAAGCACCAATCAGGATGACTATGGCTCAATGCAAAACCCAAATACTGCTGAAACATGTCCCCAAAATGGCCTCAAAACAAACCATTGTGTTGGAGAGGGGATGGGATGCTCACTCAGAAACCTGTTGTTAGTTAAAACTGACTTTGGATGGCACTTTTAAGCAATCATTTTCACTGGCAATAATTATGATGTTGAACGTTGCATTTTTCGCCCGCTCACAGGAATTATTTAAGCTACAACCTACATCCTTGTTGCCACACTTTGTTCCAGTCATCACCAGCCCTGGGTCCAGCATGTCACCCTCTAGCTCAGGGGTCTTGTATACATGGGTCCCACGACATTGCACCTTCTTTGTATCCAGCGTTATTGTTGTGTCTATTGCGACTGCATTGGCATCCAGAGGCTTTTGGGCCAAACTCTGGCACTGTATTTTCCCACACTTGGCATTCCTTTAAGGAAGTGTAAAAAGAAAATGATAATAATAAAACTAATAATCCTTGCATTTGGCAGAAACACCATTCATGTCAGAAGGTTGTCTCAGCGCTCTTCACAGGATACACCATAAAGTGTAGTGACTATGTATATCGTAGGTGATTATGACAAGCCAACGTGGGCACGGCAAAGTCCTACCACCATGAAGCGAATGACTGATTTTATCTGGCTGGATTATTGAGCAATGTCCAAAGGGAGAGACTTACCTGGTTTCACACTTGCGGTAATTGCCCTGGTTGTCTTTGCCACAGTTACCGTACGAGTCCCCAGCAGCATTTACCCGTTCAAAGCAGATTTGCGGAGCGGCTCGGGCCTCTGAGACAGAGCGGAAAATGGCACGTCGTTAACATGATTAAAGGAATACATACGGATGCAGCCAGCCACTGAATCCATTGGGGGAGATATTTCTTAAAACGCTGTCACCCTGTGCATCCGAAATCTTGAATCGCACCACAGAGAGAGCTCAAGAGGGTGGGGAAAGATGACCAAAAGCACGGTCAAAGATTTTTGGGCAGCCGAACAACACGGGATCTAACTCAGCTTCACAGGGATTTCTGTTCGTCCTTACCAGATCCCCAGAGGAGCATACACTGAGTTTTGTATGTCAAGCACATCCCGTTGTAACAGTAGGCCTCTCCTCTCTCGCAGCTGGCACCATCCATTTGGTAAAAGTTAGCTGGACAAAACTCTGAGTTGCCACTGCAATACTCTGGGAGGTCACATGGTCCTGCCGACCTCCTACACTCTGTACCAGGCATCTTTAACTGTTCGAGAGAAAATTCAAACGCATGTGAATGTTTTCTGTCTCCCTCTGCTCTTTGACTACATAAAACTACTAAGCCTTAAAAAACAGAGACTTCACAGAAGGGTAATTATGGAAGGTGCCATGTGAGATAGAGAGTATAAACCCAGAACAATACTTTCAGATACACTAAAGCACCAGGACAAGAAGGCACAGATTTGGGGGTTTCATACAGTAAGTTTAGGACAGATACCAGTATTTCTTTACACAGATCAGAGACATCAGCTGGAATGGGCCATGGGTATTCTGGAAAGTTGAGTTCAAATAATAAAAACGCTTGCATTTGGTATAGTATTACAACATTGAAACATCTCAAAATGCTTCATAGGATTTACTGTAATGTGTAGTGAACGTATTTTGTAGTTAAACAGAGCAGCCAATTTGTCCACAGCAACATCTCACAAACCGGTATCAAGTGAGTGACAAATTTTAGCTGGGGATTGTTGGCCAGGACACTGGGGGTAGCTCCGTTCTCATATTGAATTGTGCCATGGCATCTTTAACGTCGACCTGTAAAGGCCAACTTGACTTTGGTTTACCATTTCACCTGAAGGACGGCACCTCTGACACTATAGCACTTCCAGTGTCAGCCTTGACGATGAAGTCAGTGTCCCAGGCTGGGACTTGAACCCAAACCTTCTGCGCTCTGGGACGCTACCCTGCGTGAGGGGCGCTGTATACATGCAAGACACTGTTTTGACAAGGGGTCTTCCACCCCAACAATGTGTAGTTATTTCAATGTTCGGTCTTCTGTGTGGTAGATTGACAGGGGTGGTAGGATTCTGATAACACAAAGCACAAAGGAGACACAGCCAGACAGTGTGACTTGTTAAAGCAACAATGAATGGTCAGATGCTATTCCCGTGCTGTGAAAGGCACTATACAAATGTAATTTTGCTGTTGTTGTTTATTGGGCAGGATTGATCACTCTGTACTCCAGCCTCAGGTAGCTCTCCCTCTTGCCTGATAACCAGATGACAGGACCTCATTCAACTCAATCAACAGAAAGTCAGAGGATCCCTCTTATGCTGTGATGCTTCCCAACCATTGGCTGATTCCAGGAAAGATGGATATCTTTGTTGCAATATATCTCAACCCAATTGAACCAGTGTAGAAAAATCCTGTAAACCGATATTTCAATATCCAATTTCTAGCCCTATATCCGCACCCTTGCACCTCCTGACAGATGGCACCTCTGACAACACAGCAGTCTCCCATTGGAGCGTTAGCCTAGATCAACGCAGTAGATGCTCCCAACACAGGGAGGCCTTTTCCCCATCAGGTTGGGCTAGTTTGAAGCCAGTGTGCCATTTCTCTCTATCCTTTCATGGGCTCCCACCAGCAGATGTGTTTTAAACAGTATTATTTCTGGAGTTGTATGAATGCTCTTTAGAAAGTATACTAACTAATATAAACGATGAAAGATTCTGACCTTGCACTTGTCACAACAGACACCATGAGCACATTCCGCATTCGCCTTTAGCTTGCAGTTGCTGGGGTTACAGCAAGGGTTAACGCATTCCTGGGAAAAAAAAGAGAAATAAACCTTTTAAACCATGATAAACAGTAGGAGGCCACTAAGCTTCTCATGCCTGCTTGTTAGTTCGTGGTTTATTCTCTAATTCCATTTTCCCACCTCTCCTAAAATCTCTGCTTCCCACGTAATCTAAATGCGAGCTGAAAAAAAAAGACTAATTTGTGGAGCCTGCCTCTTCTCTGAAACTATCAGCAGTCTGAGAGTTGGGATTAATTTCGCCCCTGGAGTCACTCAACCCACAGTCCAGGCAAAACCTACCTTGTTATATACTTTACCCAGTCACTCTATCCCCTGAAGGCAAATTCTACCAATAACCTCCCTAACCCAAAATTAATCAAGCAGAAATTGCAGAATGCTATAAAATTAATCTGAATTGATAAAGCACCTTTTATATAAAACAAATATCTCAAAGCGCTTTACAAAGTATAATTGATTATACATGTTGTACAGGCAATATGTAAGCAAATACAGAAGTTAATCTGGGATAAATTTCAATGAAGACGGAACATAAATCAGGATCATTTTAATGTGATATCATACTTAATAATGTAACTTTAATAAGCTTTACCTATCCCCCAAATGCTATTGTTCAATCTAGGTCTCCTCCCTCAACCACAAAATCACATTTGTATAGCACCTTTCTTGTCAGGGAGGACTTCCCAAGGCACTGGCAACAGACAACATTGAACCTTTTCTCACCAATTCCACCCACCTCACTTTCCTGCTGCCCAACCGAGAAACCATTACATCCATGGAGTATTTGTTATCTTAATCTGCACTATTTGAATATACTCCTTTCAGTTTTTGTTTTTTAAAGAATTCAATCCTCACGATAGGGAAAGAAGCGAGTTATAATAATTCTTGTATAGTACAGTATATGAAATACTCAACATCACAATAAAGAACAATTTACATTTACATAATGGCTTCCTTGTTAGGAGGACATCTCAAAATACTTCACAGAACTGACTTGATAATGTCAGTCCAGATCATTACTTCAAACCACAGATGTGAATCACGCCAAATATAAGGTAAATTTATAAGGAAAATTCTTTACTCAATGATTGATCTGTGGTTTATTGCCCAATAAACCAGCAATTTAACACAAGCAAAATGAATCTTCAAACTACAATTAGAAGTCATAACACTATCTTAGAAACAATAAAAATCATAGCATAAAACAAGGCCATTCCGCCTATGAAGGTTAAGTTTGTTTAGAAATCTGCGCAGTTATTAAAGGGCTGTTTTTCATCCTTGGTCTTTCTTCTGTTCTTATCAGACGGTGGAGTGGAAACAACATGTCATTTTACAAGAAGACTAGTGACTCCAGCCAGCACTTTACCCTTTGAAGTGTTCCCCAATGTCATTCAAATGCTGGGATCTATATTGCACTGAATTCAAAGGGTCACACAAGGTTTTGTGCACCATGTCCACCCCTGACCTTGTGCCTCATTTGCACAAAGTCAAAGGGGATGATGTTTGCTCATCAGTCAGCAACTTAGCCGTTGTGATAATTATGTCATAATTATCACCAGTTCCAACATCATAGTGCAGTCATTCCATCATAGAATCAAGAAGACAATGTACCTCCACTTCCCCGCAGTCGCACTCCTCTCCTTCCTCTACGTAGCCATTTCCACACCTCTGTCCTCCGTACAATGTTTTTGTGTCAGGCATATTGAAGAGACACATCCCTCCTCCATTGTGCAAGTATTTCTGAAGCTCTTTTTCATTGCACTTGTTAAACACTTTAGGAAATGGATGGCTGTGGAGTAAAATATTCAATGTCAAAGTTGAATTCGAATGGAACAGCACAGAGACACATGCGTGTGTGTCGCCTGGGTTGGTTTGACTCTCGTGTCTCGATCAATGGCTTTGCCAATGTTTGCACAAAGGGAAAGGGCACTTGAACCAATGCCCTTCAACCCATATTCCCTCCGTCTCTCTCCCCACCCTGACTCTTTCAAGGCTCGTCGCAAGTCCCTCCTTTTCTGCCTTGGCCTCCCTCCTGCCCTCCCTGCACTCCACCCTCCCTAACCCCGACTCTCCTCCACCCCCCTCCTGCTCAGGTCCAAATCTCTGACTGTCAAGCACCTTGGGACATCCATCTGATGGTAAGACGCTACACAAATCTAATTTGCATTATAATTTTGTATTGTATTCTACTAATTCAAAAAACTAAATACTGGAAACTAATAAAACACTCCATGAAGCAATACGATTAGTGGAATCCTGTAGCTCAGTGGTTAGCACTAGCCCTGCAAGTGAGAGATTCCAGGCAAGGCAAAACCTTGGTCAAATTTCCTTACTCCACAAGTCTGATCATAATCCCTTGAATAAAAAACAATAATAAATTGGTCACTTCAATCCACAACTGTTTGTGGAACACTGCTGTGTGCAGTTGGCTGCTGTGTTTCGATATGACTTTTCTATGTAGGAGGGATAAAAAGGCTTTAGAGTGACAATATGTTGTGTGTGAACCAGTATATGGGAGAAAGAATGAAAGCGGGTAAGATACTGGTGTGAATCATATGCGTATGAGTGTGAGAGTGCAATTTGAAGCTGCCCTGCTCACCCAGTGGCTGCAGCCATTATACACCCTCCATCCTCTGGGGAAGCCTTACAGCAGCCTTTGGAGTCGTGGCTCATTCCAAAATTGTGCCCCATCTCGTGGGCCATAGTGGCAGCCACCCCAATGCCACTGTCTGAGTGGTCCTGTCAGAAGAAAGACAATCAGCGAGGCTTGTGAGAAACGAGGGGTGAAAATACATTCATTCGACTTGCGATATTATTTCATATGGTTGCGGTTGTGGAATATTGCTTTAAGAGTGATGACCAATTTGAGAAACAATCAATGAACTGAAAACAGGCAAGAGAAAGAGGACCTTGAGAAGGCAGCCAGAGTATGTGCTCTGGGTATAGTTGAGGATTAGATTGCTATGAGAGAAGTAGAGAAGCTACCCACACACCAGTGCTTTGCATTGTATACTATTAAGTGCGCTGCGTGGCGTGAAAGTAGCCATATAAATACAAGTTGTTGGTGTTGTTATTGTTGTTGTATTGCATGGTGTCAGAAATGAACCGAACTTGGCCTGAAATAGACTATGAGATTGGAAACGGACATTAAAAGAAGAAACAAAAACAGATGTCACTGGGAACACTCAGCAGGTCAGGCAGCATCTATGGAGAAAGGAAAGTGAGTCCGCGTTTTGGGTTTCGAGTCCACAACCCTTCACCGCATTTCGCCCACAAAACATACAGTCAATTCAATTTATAGTATATTCTGTGAAGCGCTTTGTGACGTCTCAAAGATGTGATAAGGCACTATATCAAATGCAAAGATTATTATTATTCATTCATTTAAATCAAAAGGAAACATAAGAAGTTAGAGATGACACTTTAAGGAGCTGTCCAGTGGAAAGGAAGGAATGTAATGTTTGCAATAAATATGGGCATTATGCAGGGAAATACAGAAATAGAACAAGAACTTGAGGGGAACTATGGTAGGAGACCACAAGAGAGGTGAAGAAATGAAGGAAGGAATACAAGCAGACTTCAGAGAACAAGGATAGAATAAGTGTGATCAGGGCTGAATGAACTGGTGGACAGCTCAGATATGGAAACCAGTGCTAGTGAAAAGGAATATGATGGAACAAACATAAAGAAAGGGAAGAATGGGTGGTATCTCTATAGTGTATAAAAATAACACAAATATATATGGTGCAAATTAAACACAAGACCACATGGAAATGTGGTGTCCCTGAAACAATATATCAAGTTGGGAGAAGAAGGTAAAGATAAAATGGAAAAGGAACATGAATGGCCTGTAACAAAAGGAGAAACTAAGATGGTAGGCAGAATGGAGATTGAAACAAAGTACAAAAGTAGGCAAAACAATATAACAATTATAAAACAGTAATAGTGCAAAATACACAGGGGTTTCGGGGAAATGAGGATGAATGAAAGCATATGAAATGAAGCTCAGAGGAACAGTAAATCTGCAATACATCCCCTTAGAATACTTCAGATACTTTAAAGTAAATGGAAATGCATCAGATCATAAACATGTAGAAACCCCTACTGACTGGGTGAGTACTTTAGTGATAATAGAAAAAACAGAAGTCATTACGAATCCACTTAGACCATCAACCACTAAAAGACATTTAAAAATAACACTATGTAATACCTGCTCTGTAGGATATACATGCCTTAGTCCATGGAGAAAAAATATTTTCTATATTAGATTGCCTGTGAGGATATAAATTGGCTGAGATTTAGCATTTACTTGATGACATTTTTAACACAGTATGGAAGATATTGTTCCCAGAGAATACAATTTGGCTTAAAGTCAGCCCCGAAAGTATTCAAAAGAAATTGGCAGCAATATCAGAAGGAATATCAAGTAATAAATTATATTGACATAGTAATGCTGAGGATAAGAAACGATCACGATGAACGTATACGATGGAAATGTTTTGAAGAAAAAAAAGTAAAACTGAACAGAAAAAGGCAGAAGGAGTAAATTAGGAGTGAATGATAAAGTAATAAAGGTGCATAATTATTCATGAAGGGTTCAATCACAGGAAGTCGAAGCCAAGACTCGCAGATGAGAGTAAAAATATTAATGGCTGGGGATGGTGAACTGGACACCTCGATTCATACCAAAGGTGACAAAGGGTATAAAAGCAGACAGAGAATTCATCTGGAAATATAACAAGAGTAAAATAAGTGGGGGTATAATAGTGTAAAAAGAGTGATTTTCAAAGTTCCTGTATTGACGTTTTATGATATACATGTCGAGTTTTGCCCACAATTTCTAATGTGCAGTCAATTCATTTTACAATATATTTGTAAAGTGATTTGAGACTTCTGGAAGACATGATAAGGTGCTATATCAAATGCAAAGAGTATTATTATATTAAGATATCTGCAGATGCAACTAAAGCAGGAAATTGGTGCAATACTGACACAAGTATTAGCAAAAAGCAGTAAGATACGCATCACAGTCACTATCTGAATCAAAAAAGAAATGAGTGCTTAGCAGTAGTATTTGGGAGTGAAAGGTTTAAACAATTTGCGTTTGGTAAGAAATTAATAGTAGAAATTGATCGCAAGGCACTGGAGGCCATTTTATTTTTAAAAAGGACTCGATGAAACGCGTCTAATTTCAGCAGACCCAAATTCAATTTCAAATACAATATTGAATTTAAGTACAAACCAGCAGAGACCCTCTTTGTAACCAGTCGAGAAGGAAATGTACAAGAAGAAAACTCAAAATGGAGAATACAATGTGTGGGGAAATAGCAAAAATGAGGCAAGAGAAAGAAATTAGGCAAACAAAAAAGATGTACTGTAGTGAGTCAAGCAATTAAGAATGCTACAAAACAGATGGCCTGAAAACAATAATGCCAGAGGAGGTCTGACTGCACTGGAACTGCAAATAGGAAACATATCAACAGAAAGGAAAAATCTATCAGAATAATCCTACGAGAATTGAGGAAAATTCTTGAACGTGCATAAGAGACATTGGGGAAAAGTGATAGCAAATAAGAGCAAGAGAAGTAGTATTTTAGCCTGTTATGAATATTCGAATAGCGGATTGTATTTTAAAGTGTGAGACATTGCACAAGATATCGGAACTGGGAAAAGCATAAGACTAGTGTGGCACGAGAGGTCACGGAGAGCGTGGATAATAGTGGGAACAGGCTTGTTCAATTGCAAGGACAATAATTATTTCACAGTCATTGACTACACGTCAAGATAGTGAACAAACAGAACTAAACAACGTAACTGCAGAGATAGATGAAATCAAAGAAATGTTGATTTCACCAGTTCTGACGAAGGGTCGCGGACCCGAAACGTTGACTCACTTTCCTTTCTCCATAGATGCTGCCTGACCTGTTGAGTTTTCCCAGCTCTCACTGTTTTTGTTTCAAAGAAATGGTTGTCTGGCATGGAATGCTACCGATAATAATTAGTTACAAGAGGCCACAATTCACAAGTAATAAATACAGGAAATTCACACAAAGCTAGGGATAGAGCACAGGACAGCCTCCACAGGCATCGCAGGATTTACTGTTAAGTTTAGTGTATTTGTAGATGAACATAGCAGCCAATTTGCTCCCAGCAATGCCTCACAAACAGCCACAAAATGAATGAATAAGTTTCTTCAGGAGATTGATGGCCAGGACACTCAGTCAAACTCAAGTCTTGCACAAGGAGCATTTTAGCTTCAAAATTTAAGTCTTTCATAGTGTATTAGATCTGCTCTACAACACAAGACAGATTACCATTGTTTTGGAGGAATCAATACCAAGGCATTCACCATCGAGAGGGATCATAGGACCAGATTGTTGTACTGCTCGTGGCACAAAATGTTATAAACAGACAAGTAAACCAGCCTGTCACAAGCAGCCCTCTGCCATAATAATAATACTAATCCTGGGAATTTATGTAAGGTCTTATCACTTCTTTGAGATGTCCTAAAGTGCTTCACAGAATTGACGCTACACAGCTTGAATGAATATTTTGTGGGCAAAACATGACACAGCAATGTCCTGCAAACAGTGATGGATTGAGTGACCATTTAAAAAAAAAAAAGATTAATTATCCCTAGAAAAGTGATTCAGTTGTTTGCCAATTGTTTAACAACCGGGTTCCTACTGACTGCAAAATAATCAGAGGCACATGGAGTATGGGAACTTGCCCAACATTTTGTCCTGCCAGGAATCTTGATTGGGAAGCAACTGCTCTAACGTCTGAGCTGCAGGACTCCATATGTTAAATGACTCACCATATTCACACCTCCTGACTGATAGTCCGAGCACATTCCCATCAGCGGTGCCAATCCAATGGTCGTTCCATTGAAAGTGATTCCTCTGAAAACAAAATCGGAAAGTCGGCAAGTTTCTCCATAACCGAGTCAAACAAAAATTTGCGTACCTGCGCCGGCCGGCCCGCGCGCATGCGTATTTGGGAAGACGCCGGCAGCTCCTGATTAAGTTCGATGATTCCTCGGCTGGCTGGCCCCACACGCATGTGCATTTTTGAGGACGCAGGCCCCGCGCACAATGCACACTCGGGAGGACACACTTTCCTCGGCCTTGGAGCCACCTGATGGCATTGCGTGGTAAACAGAAGAGACAGAAAGAAAGAGAGAGTCTCCTAACACTTCCAGGACCAAATAATTAAGCCAAGCTGTGCTAGTGTAATGTGCTGTTTATGATAATAATAATAATAATCCTTACATTTATATAGCACTTTCCACATCTTATCGACGTCACAAAGCGCTTCACAGAATACAACAACGTCGACAAGAAGACAAGAGGGAAGAAAGTGGGGAGAAGAGGTAGGGACCAGAGCAGGGGGCGAGGGGGGGAAGTAGGAAAATTGACTGTATATTTGTGGGAGAAACGCAATAGCCAAATTGCGCACAACAGTGTCCCACAAACAGTCATGGAATTGGGGCCAGGGGAGAAAGGGGGAAAAGAGAATAAGAGGGGACAGGGAGGGAAAGGTGGTTAAGGGAGGGAAGGGAAAGGTGGTGGGGACTTATAATCCAGGAGAAAAGGGGGTAAGGGGGAAGAGGGAGGGAAGGGGAAAAGGGGGGAAAAGGAGTCAGGAAAGAATAAGAGGGGATTATTTTATTTGTTTTATTGTCTCCAGTGAGTCAGTGAGAGCGGGGAGAGTGACGAGCGGGGAGAATGGGCCAGCCAGCTGTTGCCCGCCTCAGTACGTACCTTGCGTTGGTCGGGTGTGGATGTGCCTGGAGGCTTGAGGTTGGATAGCCCGTGGATGGATTCCCCTAACCCCTTTTTTTCCATTACTTATTAAGCTTACCGAACGCGATTTAACCGAGGGCACTTTTTTCCAGGAACGTAACCCCGTGTTCGGCGAGGGTCTACTGTATATTAAGATTGAATTGAAGGGTTTTCCTCAAGTTGGCACTATCGTAAATGCTAAGCCACTGATCGTCCAGATGTAAGACTAGATGGAATTTTGGGTGTCAGTCCAATAAAATACAAATCACTTCCTGAGTGGAAGGAAATAAAAGTTGCTGCACTTACGTCACCAGCTGGGCATTGTCATGCTTTTTTGTGGCAAGAGCCTTCCGTCTCCACTTTAAAAAGGACCAGAGGGTATTGTATGGGTTCTCTCTGACATCACACTTATCCTCGTGTGTCCACACCTCAACATGAACTAAGGCGATCCTGATGTTCAACGATCTGTAATACTGGAAGAGATGGAAAGGTAGAGGGAGAGAGTTCCAGAGGTTAGGGGTGTCGTGTCACAGATAACAGGAAGTATATCTTCACATGTAGGATAATTAAGACTTCAACAGGTAATGAGGACGGGTGATAGAGGTTAGGAAATTGGACTCACTTGGCAACCAGCATGAAGTGGTAATGGAAGGATAATAGATATTCTGGAAGGATGAGATCAAGATCAAATGAGCCAAAATGCTTTCTTCATCGCCATCATGTTGTTTTGAGTATTTGAATACTGCGTGTTGGAGGTTTCTCATTGTAATGTCCCACCAGTTGATGTGACACTTTACACTTCCCATTGAGGTCACTGGTACCTTGATTGTGCTCCTGTTTCACAACCTAATTATTGCCCACTTTTCCCTATAATTAGCGAATCCCCATGGTTCACCTGCACTCCAATAGGAATTTGTCTCAATTAATGTCCTACATTCAGAGGAGCAAGTTTTAATAACTTCTCTTGCCACAGTACTGGCGTGTCTAGTCACTGAGAAAAAGAAATCCGGTCTCACCTTATCTACATAATTTGCTGTTTCCTTCAGTTTCAGTTTAGTCTTCTCAACGTCCCATTTATGCTTCTGAAACTAAAAGACAATGGAATTAGGTACAGGGAAACAGTCAATGTCCTCTCAAGGTCCAACCAAATTATCTGTTAACATCAACGTTCATGGCCAGACGTTATAATGATCCCAAGTCCCATCAACTCACTTTAAGAGAAAGCTCCCCAAGGGTTGAAAATATTCTCTCCAGTCTACATAGTCTTTGTGCAGTCATTGAAGAAACATTGTGGCATTCAACAGTGCACTCCTTGTGTTCATTAACCCAAGGAACTATGAAGTGCACAAATGTACCCCCATTGACTTCTTAACTGTTACTTGCATCTAATTATTCCTATTAACAGCAATTCCTTTACATAAAATATGGATGTGTATTTTTTTTATTAGTGAGCAGAGTTAGGCTCTGTTCACCCCCCATTAACGAAAGTTGACCGAAACGCGTTTCTCAAGACCCTCCTCGTCGACTGCCCCATTGGCCACTCCAAATCCCTCCCTTTCCCTCCACTCTCCCTGTCCCCAGCTCAGGTCTGAAACAATGACTGTCCAGCACCTTGTCACATCCTCCTGACGTGAATGGCGCTATACAAGTGTCATTTTGTGGTTGTTCCCACAGACAAGCCCTAATCCCCCCAAACGCTTCTAGGCCCCAAATTGTCAAAGGATAATGAGGACCTGAAACCTGCCTTCACGACCACTTGAGCAATTCAGGCAACTCAGGGTGGCCTCTCCGGCAGGTCAAGCCTGGCCTGAACCTAGTGACAAAGTGCTCAAGTGAGCTTCGAGTTCCAGTATCTCTGAGGATAGATCAAACACCTCAAATTGGATGTACTGCAAGACTGATCCTAACCAATGTAGGTTTGGAGGCCAGGAGCTCAATCCTTGCCATTATCCTTTCATTTATGGGCAAGATTTGTTGCCCTGGCATTCATAAGGGAATCTCAACAGAAGAACCTTTCTGGCAGGTGAGAACCCACGGAGTAACAACAACAACTTCACTTATATAGCAGCCTCCGCACAGGGTCACAGAGCATTTAACAGTAGCAGAGCCTGACTCCAAGCCGACTAATAAAAAAAACTATTCTACACTTGATCTTTGCCAAAAGGCCGAGAAGTGATCTCATAGATGAACAATATGGATGTATATTGGAGCCTATCAGAGTGGTTTGGCTCTGATATCCTCATGCAAATCCATATGAAATGTTCAGTGTGTAGTTCAGCATGCTCAGTCTTTCATTTACAGTACAACAACAACTAAAATTACATTTATAGAGTGCCTTCGACATCGGGAGGACCTTCCAAGGTGCTGAACAGCTTGGTCGGGACCCGAGCAGGGTGGAGGAGGGTCGGGGTAGGGGCAGGGGGAAGGACAGTAGGAAAGGGTGGAGTGTTAGGAGGGGAGCAGAAGGCATGGTCGAAGAGGAAGGTCGTGAGACCGGCCTTGAAGGAGGAAAGGGAGGAAGCGAGGTGAAGGGATTGCGGGATGGAGTTCCAGAGCGTGGGGGCAGAGAGGCTGAAGGCCCAGTCACCAATGGTAGGATAGTTCGGGCAGGGCACATGAAGCAGGTCAGAGCCCGCTGAATGGAGAGGACGGGCAGGCCGATAGGGAGACAGCAGTTTCCAAACTGGCTTTGAGAGGTGGCGAGGACAGCCTTGAATGCTGATGTTGCCAGCGCCTGAGGTGCGGAGGCGCTGATGTGAGCCAATTAGGAGGGTCTCCGTCTTGTTGACATTTAGTTGGAGGAAGTTGTCCCTCATCCAGGACTCAATGTCGGACAGACACGCAGTCAGAACACCAGTAGTCCTGTAGTCGAGGGTGGAAGCGGAAAGGTAGAGTTGGGTGTCATCCACATACATGTGGAAATTTACCCCATGTCTGCCGATGATGTCACCGAGGGGGAGCGTGTGGAGGGTGAAGAGGAGGGGGCCAAGGACAGAGCCCTGGAGAACACCACATGAGACTACGCGAGGGCTGGAGGAAAAGCCGTTGGAGGAGACAAATTGAAGGCGGTGTGAGAGGTATGACTGGAACCAATCAAGAACATAGCCTAGAAGGTTGAGGTGGGAGGAGAAGCGGTGGAGGAGGATTAAGCAGTCCACAGTGTCAAAGGCAGCGGATAGACCGAGGAGGACGAGGAGGCAGAGGGAGCCCTGGTCGCAAATTAATGGATGTCTTTAGGATGGGGGTGATAGTGGCAGTTTTGAGGGGAGTGGGAACGGTGCCAGATGAAAGGGACAGGTTAATGGTGTCAGCAATTAGTGGAGCTAGAAGGTGGAGCTGGGTGGAAGTAGGAGGAAAGGTGACCGCAGAGCAAATTCAAGGTTACACCCAAGTTTGTTAAATATTGCGGTTGTAAACTTCGCTCTAAATATTGTAACGTTTGTAGTTTTGTATCACAGTCATGGTGCAAATGACTATGCCCAGGAGCAAGATGAGTCTCTCACACCCTGTGGTTTTGGAGGCTCCTTTGATGGCTCTAGCAGTAAAACGGCTGTTCACTGTTAAACTAACAAGTGGGGTACACAACCTATGTTGTAAATAAAATATTTAATGTCCCATCCATCAGTATCCTTATTATCAGCTTACAATACCTTTACAACCACCAGGTCAATCAAGTTGCAAATAAGCTTAACCTAACCTGGAACGTACCTCTGCATAATCAGCCACTAAATACAACTCGACATACTTCATGTCCTTTAGCAGATCTCTCTTCTCCTGTAGAGAATAGAGGAAAATCACATTTGCAAACAGTCAGTGTAAAGTCCAAGTATTAGTTTGTATAATTTTATTCTAAAAATACAGTATTGTTACCAAGAATGAATTAACCATGTTATATCAAAGTCTGGGAGTAAAATTGGGCATTTTTTATTTCCATTGGTGTGGTGATAAATAACCACTATTGTTTCGGAACACCTTGTGGTTTTGAAACAATGTGCTTAAAACTGGCATAAACAGCAAATATTCAGCACCTGCGATTTACCCACAAAAAAAAACTTGCATTTATATGACCTTCTGTCTCAAAACACTTAACCACACAGCAATGATCAATTCATCCGTTTCATTTGTGAACTTAGATTAGCCAGGACGGTAAACAACTCCTTGCTCTTCTTCCAAATTTTGGAGGAATTACTTCACATGAAATTGTGGAATTCGCTGCCTGAAGCGGTGATCGAATGAGATAGTGTAGATGCATTGAAGAGGAAGCTACTGCTTCACACGAAGGGATAAGAGAATAGAAGGTGGTATGGATGAAGAATGGATGAAGACTAATGTGGAATTTAAACACCACCGTAGGCTGGTTGGACCGAGTAGCCTCCTTCTGTGTTGTACATTCTTTAGAAATCTTTGTAAATAATCACACGAAAACTTTAACATCCAGCTCAAACAATAACAACAACTCACATTCATACAGTGCCCTTCACGCAGGATAGCATCTCAGATTGCTAGGATTGAACACCAAGTGAAGGAGAGAAGGGAGAGAATTCACGATAGATAAACAGTGGTGAGGTGGAGTGGTTGAGGCAAAGAACTTCAAAGGTTAGGAACATCGTGACTGAAGGTATGGCATCATGATGGCTTGGACAGTTTGGGCAACACACAACAAAATAGGCAAGCAAGGTTTTGGTTTACACCTTAGCCAAAGAGAGATCCCGTCAACAATGCAGCCTAGATCTCAATTGCCAATCTTGGGTTTGAGTGAACCTGTTGCATATGAACCTTTTGTCTCTTGGCTCACTACCAGTGCTGGATTGACAAAGCTAACCAAGATCTCTGTGTCAAAGATGCAAAACCAATTGGAATTGAGGAGGTCTATTGGTAGAAACTGGTTACTGATAATTGGCAATAAGAACCAAATGAGAGTAATGATCCATGAAGTACGTATCTGTATGAGATGGGCAGTTGTGAATGTAGCTCATGTTATACGCATTGGGGTCTAAACATACCTGAGTTTAGCAACAGATCATAAATATTGAATCCTGACATTAACCAGAAATGCATTGTGCTGATCCATAAGGAAATCTGCTCAAATGCAATCTTCTATGTATATTGATACCAAGTTCCTGTTGATCAGTATGACACATCCAATGAGTACAGGAGAACGTCGATAATAGCTGCAGCTGTTCTTACCCGGTGATGTGCTGGACGTATGTGACTGGTAAAGCCAGTGATCCAGTTCACTTCACTCTGGCCATGCTGAGTTCCACAGGATCCTCCTCCCATCTTCAGATGCTCAGCCCTGAAGATTAGGTGCTGGTCAATGCTGTCTTTGATCGGTTCCATCAAGTAACTAAGATTAGAGCTTATAACAATCAAGCCCCTAAAATGAGAAAGAAGTTTGGGAAAATGCACTTTAGGATACTTTAAAGCAATTATTATTGGCGGCCAAGCTTTCAGCCACAATACCGTTGCACTCAGGAACTCCCTTCCACACTCTTTCTCCTTCTTTTTAAACAATAACATTTCCACAGCGCTCTTTATGTAGGATAATATCTCGAGGGGTTTACTGATACGGAGTTGGATACCGAGTAAAAGAGGGGGAGAAAGGCAGGTGTGTTTATAAAGGTAGCATTTGAGGTGGGAATACCCGAAACCCTCATTCGTGTCTTTGTCACTTCTGCACTCCAATGCCTTGCTTTTTGGCTTCTTTAGCTCTACTATCCACAAGCTCTATCTTATCCTACATTCCCTCCACTCCCCCAGATGGAGAAGAATTATGATGCCGTGCATCAATTTGCAGATTAAATCAGACGGACTTACTAAAACGATTGCTTTGGAAAGGTCACAGTATCTGCATAGCATTAATCTTACCGGAGCCCTTTACACGCGCTCAGTACCACACTGGAGTGCTCTATGCCTTTCACGTTGCCATGGTAAAAACAGTGACCCTGAAAGAATAACAAAGATTAGAAGATTGGGGATAAACTCAGTTTCCCCTTTTACCGGGAGTATCACAGAGCTTCAGCCAGCAACCCATTCTAGCTCCCCTGCCTCATATAACACCCGTACATTCTCCACTTATACTGTGGTGAATAACAACTGCTTAATGCCCATTACTTGAGAATGCCAATTTCACAGATTATGTAATGAAGTGAGGTATGTTGGGTAAGCACACGTATATGGAGGGGATTGCATAAACGCAACTAACAACCCCTAAAACAGTATTAAAATATGACGTAATCCTTTTTCGTTGATTTTCAAATGATGTAATCAAGGGTGCACATAATTGCCTACACACACGTACATTTGCACAATTGAACTTAATATGTTAACTCTGTGGAGCACATCGCTAGCCCATTGAATGCAGTGCTTCGCAAGGCAGCGTTATAAGATTTTTCTTCAAACCTCCTCAGATTTATCTCGGTTGATAAAGCCTGGTGCGACTGAGCCGTGCAAAACGAAAAGTCACAAGGGTTCGTCTGTGTTGTGGCAGCTGATCGCAACCAGGGTATCAGTTGGGGCACCACAATTAGTCTCAGCATTCATTTGCTTTGGAGAGGAGAAAAAAATTAACCAGAATTCTCAATTGCTTCTCTTTGGAAAGTGCCACAGTGGGTGGGGACAGACACAGTTGTGACACCCACACAATCATTGGCTAGTCTCTCGTATTAAGAACGAGGCACCAGAGGGGAATTATTTTATGTCCTTTCCTCAGGCATTGGAACCAAAGTATTTCATCCTTGATACTTGGTGTAGCATGGGAGGAGGATTTGAGTGCTGGCATTATAAATCACAAAATCCTTTGAAAGCATCACAAGCAGACTCATTTACAGAACACACATCTAACAAGGGCAGCCGTGTTTCTCCCTAATTCGCCCGGCAAATAAATCATTCATAAATATCTGACTGCATTTGCATTTCAGAGTGTTTTACGAGTGCAGTTTACGAATTCACGGAGCCGTGGGCTTTTGTAATCTGACACGACCGTGACCTTATTTTGAAGCAAGTACGATGCTCCAGATGTTTCGTGTTAAAATAGACATTCAACAACGTCAAAGAAAGAAAAGCTTCTCTATCTCCACAAAGCAAACTTGCTCCAAAACGGCCACGGCTGTTGCTCTCGGAAGAGGCAGCTTGTCTCCCGAGACAGAACGTCCCTTCAGCCAGATTCTTGCGGTATACCCTATGGTGTCTGTTAATGAATTCCAAGAATAATGCTGTGATTTTTCTCTTTCAATAGCACTTTCGCCCACATTGCCAGCGCATGGCGGGTCTGTTGGAGGGGGTGGGGTGGCGCGATTCAATATACTGCGCAACTGAGTACATTGGAATAAGCAATGGCATGGGAAAGTGGAGGATATTATACATTTATTAATCAATGCAGCAACAAGTGGTTGTGGGCCCATTGCCTGTTACTAGTATGTTAGTATGCTAATTGATTAGCATACTTGGATACATTGTATTTTACTCCAGAAGAGCATTGTCTTCTTTAATACCCGTCCACAATGTTGATGCCATGTGGGAACAGGAGGTCATTCAGGCTGTTCACCATTGTATTACATCATGGAGTCCTGTAAATTAGTGGTTAGAGTGCTCGCCTCGCAAGCGAGAGATCTAGGTTTGATTCCCAACAGGGAAAAACATTGGCCAGTCTTCTTACGCCACATATCTCTGTTTAACCAGCAGAAACCAGGAACCCAGCTGTCAGGCGATTGGTTTTCCGGGGTAATAATTCCTTCCAAACAAAATAATAATTTGGTCACATAATCCACAACTGTTTGTGGTGCCTGAGCTAACCTAAAATATACCCTGGCAGCTGGGCTCATATGCTAAAAAAAACTCTTCCTGGTCATTAGATCTCCACCAACATCTCTGCCACATACGTATGTGGCAAGTCTCCTATCTATATGCAATAGATAGGAGACATGGCTGACATCGTTTTCAGCTCCTTGGGACATCCTCCCAACACGAAAGGTGCTACACAAATGCAATTTTGAATTTTGTGAAGAAGACATGGCCAGCCCACTCCACTGTCAGGTTTCCCTCCATCAAACCATCTCTCATCTCCCTTTGAAACCTTCCAATTGTTTATGCCTCTTAGTCTATAGTTTTGTATCCTCTGCAGCAACAAATGTTTTCCGATCTCACTTCTAACTATAGGAACTGATATTTTAATAGATGGACTCCATTCCCGAAAAGTCCGCATCTAAAGTCTACCATCCAAAGTTTCCATCCAAAACAATAAACCTCTCTGAGCAGGGAAGCCAGAGGTTACCTGTGAGAACTGCAAGAAGAGCAGGAATGTCCTTGGGGATTGGGACAATATCAAACCTCTGATAATAGGGGTTTTCACATGCTGATCATTGGTGCTAACAATGTGTCCATTTTGTGTTTTTATTCCCACCAATCGTTCTTCTACCATTTGCTCCCTACTTATCTTAAAAGCATTTGACTCCTTTTTTCTTCTACGAGGTACAATTTAACAAGATCCAGGCTCTCTCCAATTTCTCATCTGAGTGGTTATTGGTCATGTTTGACAGAGAGCGTCAGGAGGCTCTTGGACTGAATGACAGCTGACACCTGATCCAGCCTCCTCTCCGCATGTCTAAATACCTTCCAGCAGATGACAGTGATGGATTAGGCGCAGGAACCATAGATCACTTTCCCTTCCCTAACTGAGGGAAGTGAGGCCAATTGTAACACAACTGCTGCCTTGGCTGAGATCAGATAACTAACTCAACGCAGACTGGCATTTGAGCAGCGACCCTCTAGCTCAATATGACATGAGTCCGTGTCAACCCCGTGCTCATTACAGGAAACTTTGTTCAATGAAATAGACGCATGCTCTTGCTATCTAGAGAAATACAAGTGTGAGCCCATAACCTACCGTTCATGAGCTTGCAGCCCTGCACCCTGGGACGTTTAAAATGTAATAATACCCATACTGTTGTATCTTGAAGATGTGTCCATTCACTAGGGTATCGCTGAGTTGTAAGAACCAGGGAAGGGTGGCTATAGTGTTCAACTAGGCTGAAGATCAGCTCACTCATGTACAAGTAACATATGACATCGTTAAACTATGGCCAAATATCTACTGCTCCTCTTATGTTTGTCCATGACCTGATATGTCACATTTCTTTTCCGTAGCCTCTATTCACTCCCATCACTCATATCCGTTATTAAATAATAATAATCCCTGCATTTGATATAGTACTTTTCACTTCTTCCAGACGTCTCAAAGCAGTTCACAGAATATACTGTAAAGTGAATTGACTGTATATTTGTGGGCGAAATGCGGCAGCCAATTGGCAGCCACTGTAGTGTCTCACAAACAATCGTGCATTGAGTGACCAAATTATTATTGTTTTTCTTTGAGGGATTATTATTCTTGCTCAAGGTTTCACCCTGCTGGGAATTGAACTCGGGTCTCTCACTTGCGAGGCGAATGGTCTAACCAGTGAGCCACGATGGGATTCCTGGAGAATGTTAAATTGGACTCACCTTGTGGTCAGGATAACTTGTCTGTGGTTCTCCAGTCTGACTGTAATGTGTCTCAGCATAATTTGGTGCCAGTAGATCTCTGAAATGCAATAGGCCTATGATTTACATCTGAATGAACTTGTGTAAAACTGCGAGCTTCCAAAATGTGTAATTTGTAAAATATTCATTATTCATTCTTGGTGCTGAAGACAATTTAAGGCTTTTTTCAATGCAGAAAATTTAACTTCAAGCATTCAAAAACATTTGTGCAGCATAATACATATTAACAAACAGATTAACATAATTCATGGTGACTGCTTAGTTGACTGATCATGAATAGTTTTGGTCATTGTTAGTTCATTGAACCAACCTGAGGCCCTAAATTCCATCTAGCCTTAGTCCCTCAAACAGTTTTGCCTTCAAAAGTCAGAGTCTGCAGAAATGTGCAGAATTCTTAACTCAACTTGGTGCTATGAGGAAACATATGAGCTCAACTCAACACCTTGTCAGCAATGAGAGGAGGAACTTGCTGTAATCGGGCAGAGGTATTTTGCTATACAATAGAGGCCTTAATTTCTCATGCTCTTAGCCTAAGAAGCGAAAAAAGGGTTATAGGACAAGGAATTAGGAAGACTGGAGAGTCATGTGGAATATAAATACTGGCACTGACTAGCTGGCCAAACAACCTGTTTTTAAGCTATAAATTATTTGTCATTTGTTGTAATGTTAATTAACATGTAAGATTATTCAGATTTCTCAAAAATTCTTAAATTCAATCTTAATTCAGTAATTGTCTTTCCCCACTTCTTAATAAGAAATGTCTTCCAGATTAAGTTTGAATTTTTTAACAATTTCTGCAATTCTAATGGACAAATAAATGATCCTACAGGCTAATTCAAGAAAAATTTACAAGTGGAAATTTTCTAAAACTAATTCCATCCATCCATGTAACCTACAAAACCACATCGAGAATGAAATAGACAAAATGTGCCTTTTGTTTCCAGAAACTCATCTACCATCAACAACAACTTGCATTTTCTAATGTGTCCTTCACATAGGATAAAGTCTCATAAACATTTCAAATTATAGGATTGGCTGCTGAGCAAGGAAGAAGGGAGAGAGAGAGGGAAGAAGTAGGGAGGTAGCTATAGACGGATTTGAAGAGGTAGGTTTTGCAATGCGTTTTAAATAATCTAACCATCTTTAATAATATTCCTTGCAGTTTGTGTAGCGCCTTTCAAATTGGAAAGATGTTTCAAATTGTTTCACAGGATTTACTGTGACATATGTATTTGTAGGCAAACTTGGCAGTCCATTTATACACAGCAATGTCCCACTAATAGCCATGAATCACCAATTTTATTTGGGGAATTGTTGGCCAGAACACAGGGAGAACCTAGGTTGATATATATAGACCGACAGAGAGTGTGTAAGATGGAATGATTAGAAAAAGGGAGTTCCAAGTTAGGGGCCTAGGGACTGAAGGTTTGGCTACCAATGGTGACACAGAGAGGCAAGGGAATGCACAGCATGCTCGAGTTAGTTGGGGTGGGGGGACAACAACAACAATAAAATTACATTTATAGAGCGCCTTTCAGGTCGGGAGGACGTCCCGAGGCGCTGAACAGTCAGGATGGGACCTGAGCAGGGGACTATTTAAAATAATGAATAATAATCTGCTATTATTTGGTATAATTGGACAGACATGCCAAACATTTAACAGGATTTACTGCAAAATGGTGTGTTTTCTTGAACCGGAATTAGGAACATACCTCAAGTACGTTATTATTATATCACTTTTTTTTAAAAAAAACGCAAAGCCACTTGTAATTCTGAGTATCTGAAGATTTCCCTGAATCCAATCATTGATGTAAGATGAGGTGCAATTGTCATATCTCACTCCATTGCCTGTCCATTTTGTTCAGCATTAACAGGTCTACTGCGCGACTACCAATCTCTCCATGCCACCGCACAGGACTTAGACCAGGAGTGACTGTAAGTTCAATTAAAAAACCATTGTTGCAACTGAAGAAATGAGGAAAAGGTCACTTCCTTAAAGTCCCCATTGATTTTGGACAGCAATCATAACTGCTATCAACCGAGCCAAGACTTAATCAAGTCTTTGATCCAGAATCCTCTATGCCATCACACACAAACTTAATTCACGTCAAACAAAGAGTATTGAATTCAATGTGACTTTGTTTCAGTTCAGCATGAGTTTCATTTTGATATATGGAAAGCCAGCTTGAAGCCCAGCATGTTGGAAGAGATCTATTATCTGTGCAGAGGTCTCACCATCTTTGCCAACAGCTGATCTGTCTAATCCCATTAAAAGTTATTTGATTAATCTTTTATCGATACCGAGACTTCAAGTTTGGGACAGGCTGTGGGTTGAAGCCTCAGATATTGCTTCCAATGTCAAAACCGTCCAGAAAGGGGGGCTCATTCACAGACATTAGAATTAATGGGAACAGAAAAAGAGAATTGATCTCAATCAATATGTCAATAAATCATTGATATATTTACACTATTCACTTTAAATAGTGCCTCCTTGACCTCTCTGCTGCCTTTGATACTGTCCACCACTCCATCCTCCTACACCACCTCTCCTCCCATCTCAAACTTCATGGACATGCCCTTGCCTGATTCGTAATAATAATAATCCTTGTATTTGATATAGCGCTTTTCATGTCTTCTAGACGTCTCAAAGCGCTTCACACTATATACTGTAAACTGAATTGACTTTATATTTGTGGGCAAAACGCGGCAGGCAATTGCGCATAGCAGTGTCCCACAAACAGTCGTGGATTGAAATGACCAATTTTATTATTGTGTCTTTTTTGGATGGATTATTAGTAAGCTTGGGAAGTAAGGAAACTTGCCCAAGGTTTTGCCCTGACCTGCCTGGATTCGATTATAGGTCTCACGCTTGTAAGGCGAGTTCTCTAACCACTGAGCTACAGGACTCCACAAAGTTCGACTCTTACCTCTCTCACCATCTCCACTTTGTCGTCCCTAATGGCTACTCCTCCAGCCACCGCACTGTCATCCGTGGCACCCCAGGACTGTTACCTTGGCCCCTGTTTCATGATCTACATGCTCCCCCTTGGTGACATCATCCGCAGACAAGGGGTCAACTTCCACATGTATGCGGATGACATCCAACTCTATCTTTCTTCCTCTACCCTCAATTCCATGACCACTGCTGTTCTGACAGACTGCCTGTCAGATATCAAGTCCTGGATGAGAGCTAACTTTCTACAGTTGAATGTTAACAAGACCGAGGCTCTCCTGATTGGCTTGCACCAGCACCCTCATACATCAGGCACTGGAAGCATCAATCTCAATGGTTGCATACTCAACCTCACCAAGTCAGTCAGGAACCTAGGTGTCTTGTTCGATCCTCAACTGTCTTACCACCCCACATCCAAGTAATGACCTATACTGCCTACCCTCACCTACGCAATATTGCTCAACTCTGCCACTATTTCACCCCTCCGGCTGCTGAAACCCTCATTCATGACTTCATCACATCCAAGCTCAACTATGCCAATGCCCTGCTTGTCAACCTTCCCAATTCCTTCCTCCATAAGCTGCAGATCATCCAGAACTCTGCGGCCCATGTCTTCTACCACTTGAAGCTCCGTGATCCCATCTGCCCCATTCTCGCCCGACTCCATTGGCTCCCCATCACCCAGAGGATTCAATTCAAGATCCTGGTCCTCACCTTCAAAGCCCTCCATGGTCTCGCCTCACCCTACATTTCTAACCTCCTAACCCCCTACCAACCTGCCCACTCCTTCCGCTCAGCGGGCTCTGGCCTGCTCTATGTTCCCCGACCTATGACCCCACTATAGGCGGGCGAGCCTTCAGCCACTCTGCTTCTAACCTCTGGAATTCCATCCCGCAACCCCTCCACCTCGCCCTCTCCCTAGCCTCCTTCAAGTCCCGTCTCAAGACCCTCCTCCGCCCCTACTTTCCCGACATGAAAGGCACTATACAGATGTAAATTTGTTGTTTAATATTCTGATCATTTATTTCTATAAACGCCACAGTTCTTTGAGTCAAGAGATTCTGCCCAAATCCTTTTTGATTACCTAATGTTTTATCTTAAGATCCCCGCAGTTTGAATCCTACAGTGAACAAATTTCCCTGGATCAATGTCAACGATCTTCCAAACAGTAAGTGCAATTGCCATTATAAAATTCATGACACAACTTTTAGATGAAGAGAGGGAGGGGGTAGAGAGGGACAAAGCAAATAAAATACTGGGAAGAAGTGGATTCTATTTCACTCAGGATTTTAAAGACAATAGATAGAGAGAAGATACAATGGATTGGATTTGAACTCAGATGCATAAGGCACAATTTCAGAAGGCTAAACCTCTGTACCAGTCTACCCTGTACTATTGCATAATGTAATGATTTGAATGTTAAAGATTCATTACGTTTGCTACTAAACAATGTTTTCTGTTTCTATTTCTGCCCCACAAGACTGTAATCGCTCTATCGTTGAACCAAGGTCACAGGTTAATTTCTAGGGCAGCCATTGAATTTGATTTGGCATCACAGTGAATAGGAATTGAACTTTCAACAGTGTAAAAGGTGGTATTGCAGTTAGTACATTAACAGATTTGATTAGGGATCTCAAAATAAGATGGAGATATGTATTCACCACAAAGGAAAAATAGGAGAGTTTTCAGTTCCTGGAGGCTTTACATCGAATGGACTGACCTCAGTGTCTCAACCTTCAGCTGAAAATAAATCAGCAGCTCATGGCTACTTGCATTTGGCAGTAAGCAATGAAGAGGGGATGGTCGGTTAAAATTGTTAGACAAATGACCGATCGGCTGGAGAGGAGCCAATCTGCCTGGACCAGACATTTTAAGTGATGCACAGTTACAGCATGCAGTAATTGAGCAGTGCCGAACCAGTGAATGATTTCATTCTACTACATATAAGCAATCGCTTATCTTCATCACATTTCATGTCAAAAGGAACCAGTGGACGGCAAGCTGAAGGCTGGACAGTATTTCCCTTGTTCAAAGTATCACAATGTGGGATATTTCCTGCTCTGGCCACTAAATTCTCACAGGGCAAAGTCTTGTAAATTTGGAACAAAACCATAAATTTATTATTCCGTCTTCTTGATGTGAATGACGCTCTACAAATGTAACAAAAACAGAAGTTGCTGGGGAAACTCAGCAGATCAGGCAGCATCCATGGAGAAAGGAAAATGAGTCTACAACCCTTCATCAGAACTGAACAACAGAATCCTTTCCCCGTGGATGACCTGCTAAGTGTCCCCAGCAACTTCTGTTTTTGTTTCAGATTCCCAGCATCTGTAGTATTCTGTGTCTTCTCTACAAATGTAATGTTGTTATCACATCACTTCTCTATTTTTAAAATAATCGCAAACCAGCCGTAGTTCTGAATATCTGAATATTTCCTTGATTCCATATATTGAAAGAAGAGAAGTAAGCCTGATGCTCCCCTCTTCGCTTCCCTTCCCTTAGTGGCTACAGGCCAGCTGCACTTCCTGAATCTCTCCTTGCCTCATCAGTGGCCATGCCTCCAGTCACTATGCCCCATAGCCTCTGGAACTCCCCACCTCAATGCCACCACCTCCCTCCCTCATTATCTATCTTTAAATCCATCCTTGAGGGGTAACACTGGTTAAACTCGAGACGCACACTTTGAGATCGCTTTGGTTCTCACCAACCTCCATCTAATATTCTCAAGCAAATAGGTAACGTGGGTGCCTTGCTTCCTCTGGGGAGAGAGTGTGAATTGCATTCCAGACGGGGAAATTTCCATCTATAAGTGATACACATATGTCAAAGTCGAAGCCTGATTTAGATGCTCTTAAACAAGATGATGTAACATGATGATTCCACAAAAAAATCTTGTACTTTTCGACTATCCCTTTGGTTATCTTCCTTCCTCCACATGCCTGCCCTCCATCCCTCTCAACAACAACAACTTGCACTTATATAGCACCCTCCAAGCCTGATAACATCTCAGAGCACTTAGTTGGAGCCTGACACCGAGCCGGGCAAAGGTGAGGGCAAGGTTTGTGGGAGATAGGAAGGGGAGGGTGTGATGGTCAAGCAGCAGGAGGCCTGTGCCAGACAAGTGGAGGCAATCACCAGGTGGTGATTGGGGAGTGGGGAGGTCGGAGAGGTAGGGAGGTGCCAGAAAGTGAGTGGATTTGAACATGAATGTGAAGACCTTGAAGTTGATCTATTCAATGATGGGGAACCAGTGGAGCCTGGGCCAGAACTGGTGAGATGTGGGTACCGAGTTTAGTCTGGGTCAGCATGCGGGCCACAGAGTTGTGAATCAGCTGAATCTTTTGGATGGTGGAGTTGGGGAGACCGGTGAGGAGTGTGTTGGAGTAATCCAGGAGGAAATAATGCGGACACGAGGGTTTCAGCTGCATTTGGGGTAAGGTATGGCTAGAGAAAGGTAACGTGGCGGAGATGGAAGTAGGCAGTCCTGGTCCGGGAGTGGATGTAGGGAAGGAAGGACAGCTGAAGGTCAAATTGGATGGCTAGATTGCGCACTGGTTCGGTGAGTCCGAGGGAGAACCTAGGGAGGTTGAGGAGTTTAGAACCACAAGAGTGAAGATGTTGACAGGAGCCAAAGAATATGGTTTCCTTCTTGTCCATGTTCAGCTGCAGGAAGTTTACACTCATCCAGGCCTTGATGTCAGCTAGACAAGCTGATAGAACATCGGTGGATTTGGAATCGGTACTTGAGGAGGATTTGTGTGTCATCCGCATACATTTGGAAGTATACACCGTGTCTGCGGATGACATCGCCCAGAGGAAATATAATAATAATAATCCTTGCATTTGATATAGCGCTTTTCACATCTTATCAACGTCTCAAAGCACTTCACAGAATATACTGTAAAGTGAGTTGACTGTGTATTTGTGGCCATGTAGACAAGGAAAAGAAGAGGGCCATGGATGGAGCCCTGGCATACTCCGCAGGTAACCGGGCAGGGCAGGAGGAGAAAACATTTACCGAGATGAAATGGAGACAGTTTGTTTAGTAGGACTAGAACGAAGCAATTGCAGGCCCATTAAGGTAATGATAAAAGAGGAGATGCAGTGGAAGACTGTACCGAACGGGGCAGAGAGATCCAGGAGGACGAGTTGGCAGAGGGAGCCCTGGTCACAGATAGAGAGAATGTAATTTATGACATTGACAATCGTTGTCTCTGTGTTGTGGCAGGGAGAAAACCAGACTGCAGGGGCTCGAGCAGGGAGTAGAGAGAGAGAGAGAGACAGGTGTGACTGAAGTTGGCCTGCAGCAATTATCCTACATACAAGCATACTCTCTGATCCCAAACTGCAGTTCAGATGTAAATTCACACTGTCCAGCCCTTGTGACATCCTCCTGACGTGAAAGGCACTATGTAAATTCTTCATCTTCTAAACTCAAAAACTATTTTTTTTTAAAACTAGTTAGAATCAGTGACAAGAGATGTCACTGTGGTTTTAGTGATGGTCTATGGTTTCAGATGAGCTCAATGCTCTGAACAGGAAACGCATGCAGATGTACATGGCAGGAAGGCAGATAACACTACCAGATATCCAGCTTGTTGGACAGAAACTCATTCAACAATAAACTAGAGATTTAGTTGTAAGTAGGTGGTATAATAACGATCCTTGCATTTGCTATAACACCTTATCAGCGCCTCGGGACGTTCCCCAACGTGAAAAGTACCACACAAATGTAATTTTGTTGTTGTTGCTGTTGTTGTTAGCACATCGCTGAGACGTTCTCAAAGCGCTTCATAGAATATACTGTAAAGTGGACTGACGTCTGTGGGCGAAATGTGCACAGCAGTGTCACACAACAGCAACAATAATAAAGTTACATTTGTAAATTGAACGATTTAACGAATGAATGATTTATTTTTAAAAAGGGATTACAATCCCTCAAAAACAATCCGCCAATCGACCAACAACCGGGTTGCTACTTACTGCTAGCAAACAGAGGCGTGAGAAGTAAGGAAACTTGCCTAAGGAGACATGTAGCCATATAGCATTGTAGTTTGACGATCTCTCAGACAGGTAGCCTGAGGTAATCAGACACACACAAACACACACACCTCCCTCACACACATAACATACATACACGCCACCCACCACCCCATCACCACCCAAACCCAATCACATATGCACAGGGTTACGTGCCACTAAACACACACTATGCTTACAGTCCTACACTCAGACACATACATATCTCCCCAGAACCCCTACACCCTCCCAAACACAAAATACACCCCTCAACAAAGATAATCCTGTGCCCATGCACATATACACATCAAAAATGCACCTGAACTGCTAAGAGAACTTTAGAAATTGCCCTCTCACTAGAAACATGAAAGGACAGCAACCATGAACAATCTTTCCTCTAGTTAGGAAGCCATGAATCTCTTCTTTATGAAAAAAAAGTCTTCTCTAGTAGCTGCACAAGACGTGTGCCAGAATGCTTTGCCCTGTTTAAACTTTCAATTACAGACTCCTATTTCTACATGGCTCTATCAGAGCAAGCTGTGCACTCTCATTATCTCTAATGCTGCAGCCAAGATGTTGACTGTAAAATGTTCCTGTAACTCATCTTCTCATAAGAGAGATGCTCACCAACCAAAACACTGCAGTCATGGATCCGCTTGACTTGCATCCCAACTTATCCTGGCTTATTCAGTTCATTGGTCTCAACAACAACAACCAATAAAAATAACAAAATTACATTTGTGTAGCGGCTTTCACATCAGGAGGGCGTCCCAAGGTGCTGGACAGTCAGTGTTTCAGACCCGAGCGTGAGATGAGATCGGAGAGGGTGGCGGGAAAGGAGGGGATGTGGGATGATCGATGGGACTGTCAAAGAGAAGCGTCTTGAGGCGGCACTAGAAGGAGGCAGAGGGTCTGCGGGATGGAATTCCAGAGGTTAGGAGCAGAGCGGCTGAAGGCTCGCCTGCCGGTGGTGGGGTGGGTGGGTCAGGGAACATGGAGTAGGTCGGAGCCCATTGAGCGGAGGGAGCAGACAGGTTGGTAGAGGGTGAGCAAATGCAGTCTCAGTCTCAGCAAATGCAGTCTCAAACCAATGAAAGGGATTACTGAGACACCACTTAGTGGGGATTACTAAGACCCCTGGGCTAGCAGAATGAGCAAATGAAATTTAATGAGGGTAATGCTGTAGTAATTCACTTCAGCAGGAAACATAAAGAAGCCGTCCATAGTATAGATGGTGGGAATCTCAGAGGAGTACAGGAGCAAAGAGATCTGGGATTCAGATTCACAAATATCTAAAAGGAGCAACACAGGTACATAGGCCAATTGAGTCTTGGGATTTATATCCAGAAGGATAGAATATAAGAGTGTTCATGTTCCTAGAGTGAGGAGATGATACTGAATTTATATAAAACCCTTGGATTACTGTGGGCATCCAGATGTGGTGAAATTGCACTATTGATCAGTAAATAAAACCTGAGTAGCAGACGGTCTTGTGATCCCAAAACTCATATTTGCACGGCGTATGCATTTACTTTGACCTTTATTGTGTTTCTTGGAAAAATGTTAAGGTGAAAAGCAGGGTGAAAGTGTTGTATAATCATTGCTGCTTTGCTTCTTTGGTTGCTGCTTATCTGTTTATCTGCTAAAATGGTGTGTAACATGGGTGTAAACGCTAGATTCAGCATCATGAAAACACAAACAATATTACGATGGGATCTTTAAAGTCCACCTAACACGGTTCAATGTCTCATCCAAACAACGACACCTCCCAAAATGTAACACTCCTTGCATACTGCACTGCCACTGTGAAACTATGAACTCAAACTTCTGACATGAGACTTAAACCTTCAACTTCATGACTCATGGAAGTGAGCTATCAACGGAAATAGGAAGACACCTATCTTTTGCATCTTTGACAGTTGCTCAGCTATAGTCGACTGCCAGCCATGCACAGGAAATGAAACATTCAAAATAACTGCACCAGTAGTTTTGAGGAAGATTTACGCCTTATACCAAGAAATCGCATCATTTGTTAAATGAGTTTAAAAATAATTGGAATTGAATAGGATGTGGATTACAATCAAAAATCGTTTGAAACTTTGAAGGCAAATCTGGCAGTCACTTTGTGCTCTACAAAGTCCAATCAACAGGCATGAGTAATGTATCATGAACTACCAATTAATCTAGAGTTTTCTGGCCAGAAAATAATAATAATATACCTTACAATTTGATATAGTCTTCAAGATGTCTCAATGCGCTTCATGGGATATACAGAAAAGTGCAGTGTCTGTGTGTTTTGTGGACAAAACGTGGCAGCCAATTGCACACAGTAACATCCTACAAAGCGTCATGGATTGAGTAACCACATTATTATTCTTTTATGGAAGGATTATTACCCCGGGAAAGCGATCCACCAGTCGACTAACAATCGTGTTCCTACTTCCTGCTTGGTAAACAGAGGTGTGTGAAGAAAGGAAACTTGCCCAACACCCTGCACGCAAATTGAACCCAGGTTTCTAGCTTGCGAGGCGAGTGCTTGCAACCACTGAGCTCAGGACTCCAATGTAGGAGAGTGAGCACCTGTGTAGAATAATAAGTTATCCTGTATTTGATACAACTCACTATGCTCACACACAGACGTGTGTTGTTGAGACTTCTCAAAGTATCAGAAGAAACTCCCTTTTCTTTTCCAAAAGTGTTATGAAATCTTTAACATCCACCCGAAGAATAGGCAGACAATACTTTGGTTTAATGTCTCATACAAAAGATGACTCTTCAAACAATGCACCTTGCCCCCCGGTGCTGTACTTCGACTATTTCCTCAAGTCTCAAAGAGGGGCTTGATCTAACAACCCTCTAATGGGAAGATTGATGGATCCATGAAAGTGTTCGGACACAAAAAGCCTAATTGCCTAACACACAAGAACTTTCCCACTGCAGACCCAAAGCTTCCCACTCTCTCATTTGCACCGATGGCAAGCAGTTTCTTAGTATAAAGGAAGTGAGGATTGTGAATGTAACAAGAAAATGTTTTTGGTGGAGTGGTTGAAAACTTCAGCACATCGAGAGGAAACATTTCCTCTCTGGTTCCAGTCCATCACACAGATACTGGTCACCAGAATCCTGCGGTTTATCATTCCCCACGGACTGCACACCATTAGGAAGTGAACACATAACTGTTTGTCACAGAACTATTTTTATAATTTCCTATTCACAAGAACCAAGCTGATGTTCTTATATCTAAATCTGTGAGGAATCTGCAGCTCAGCGAAGATGAGAGGCATAGAAACATTAACAAAATGCAAACACCAGTAACATGCTAACACTCTCAATGCAAAGTCAATACCAAACCCTAAATACCATGCAAATGCTAACACACACACACGCACACAAAGGCTGGCATCATTACAATTGCCAATATCATGCATGCAACTGCTAAGCAACCCAACTGTTAGCACATGCGCCTTATGGGCCTCATGGCTGTTTGTGGGACTTTGCTGTATGCAAATTGTACGCAAATTGCCTAAATTTACCTACAAAAAACAATCACTATATAGTACAGGAGTCATTTTGCCATTTAAGGAGCTATACAACTGTATGATCTTCCTTACTGACGGGGTGGAAATTTCATTGATTTTGTGATCATATCACGTCTGTTAAGAAGCATCTCAGTTGTCCCATGAAAGATCATAAGATACTATGATTCTATGAAAGTACCCAGCTACCGCCTGAATTTGTATTTACAGTACTGTCTCTCTCTAGACCATTGGTCTTCAATTGGTGGATCACCGCTGGTTGGCACTCTCACATTTGATCAAAAAGGTAAACGGAAGGAGAAATAGAACTGTGGCATTATCAAATTTATCCAACTTAAAATGAAGTGAGTTGCACAAAGTATTTCATGCACCTAGAAATAAAAATACAGTAAAGGCCCATTTATCCGGCACCCTTGGGACCTGGCCAATGCCGGTTAAAGCGCGTGCTGGATATTCGGCCGAAAACGTAAAAAAAAATGGAACGCATTTTTCCAGATAAATTCCGGTTAATCGAATGCGGACCTTGTTTTCAATGCCGGTTCTACGGAAGTTACAGTTGATCGGGTGCCGGATAAACGGGCTTTTACTGTATTGACTATATTGTTTAAATTGCAGTAAATACCACTCCAATCTC
The DNA here is from genome assembly GCA_035084275.1 of Hydrolagus colliei. NCBI lineage: Eukaryota > Metazoa > Chordata > Chondrichthyes > Chimaeriformes > Chimaeridae > Hydrolagus > Hydrolagus colliei. The sequence continues at coordinate 13,904,392 of CM068752.1, forward strand.
TTGTTTTTATTGAGCGAGCAAGCCCCGATTGACCAATTGGAAAACCCTGCCTGAGACAATCTCTTCCACATATAGGGAAGCCCCTTTACGATATCTGTACCCTCCACCCCCACCCCATCTTAACAAGCCCTCATCTATATGATAGTAGCCTGTGAACCCACATTTACCAGCTTCCCACGGAAATAAATGGCTGACTACAGGGTCATCTGATTGCTGCTAACATCGTTTTCAAGATCCTCACTCTTGTTTTCAAATCCCTCCACTCCTCTGCAACCACCTCTGACCTCCTCTCTCCTCACAACTTTGGCTACCTTCCTGTATTTGCCAATCTCTGTATGATGTTCAAGCACAAACAGCTGCTCAGCTTCTCCTTAATGAGCTTCTGTGTTTCTCTCTTTTGAGTTTGTGGCTTATTGCAAACACATTACAGCATTTTGCGTTCAGTGTATAGAGAAGGACGCTGCTATCATGGTCCTGACCAACAATCCTTCAGTTAGATTTATCATTCTGGACTGTTTGTGAAAGTGCATTGCTGTGTAAATTGGCTTCTGTGTTTGCCGACAAATGTACACGGAGTAGAAGAGCTTTAAAACTTTTCAACATTATAAGCAAATAAACTTAGTTATACTGTATATGTATTATACATAGAGCTTAAAAAGATCTAAAGAGTATTGTTTATCCACCGTAGAGCTATTGGGTGTCTTTTTCAGCGATCCTGGACAGACATCAAAGTTACACTGAAAATTCCCAATGCAGACAGGATGAGAATTTATTACTAGCGAGCATGAGCGCACAGCTGAGCTTAGGACTGGGGAAGTGATAGCAGGAAGAGTACTGACAGCAAACTTCATTAAAGCATAGAGGATTAATTTATCTTGTAGATATGCCTGTTTCACAGGAAAACAGTTCGACTTGAGCTAAACCTGGGAACCTTGAGAACTCTCCTTGAGCAGCAGATGACTGTTTTACTGCGTTGCAGTGTGTTTCACTCCATAAGACTAACCCTGGCTGGGTGCATTCCTGCAGCATCTGCCCATTGTGAAAACACGTGCATAAACACTAGATACACACTGCAATAAGACACACGGGGATGTTCAGTTTAACCACAAATGTTCCTGCTGAGGAAATTGTTTCCACATGAACTAAACATACAATGTGTCCCATGTGTTGCACAATTACTCCAAGAGCTAGTCTGAAATACTCTGTTTACATTGGCCTGAGGTTTGCATGGAGCAGGTCCCACTTGATCTCGGCCTTCCAGAATACTGTCTCAGAAGGTTGTGGGTTCGATCCACACTTGGGACTTATAACTCTAAGCTGACCACTGCATTGCAGTGCAGGGTGTGCTGCATGGTCAGAGTTCATTGTCCTTCGGATAAAATGTTAGACTAAAGGCCCATCTGGATATGAAGGATCCCATGACACCATTCGAACTGAGCCGTTCCTCCCGATTTGCTGGCCAACAATCTTTCAAATAAAATCATTCGCTCTGTGGAACATCTGTGGGACATTGCTGTGCACCAATTGATTGCCACATTCGCCCACAAAATACACAGTCACTCCACTTTACACTATATACCATGAAGCGCTTTGGGACGTCCTCCCGACATGAAAGGTGTTATAACAACTGAAAGGAACATATATTATACCCAACCAATCAACCTCCCATTGCAGAATCAAGCTGTTTCTAATTGAGTACAAAGTCAACTACTGTATATTGTTCACAGAAACCTGTACCAGCTGCTAAATACCATCGGTGTAAAGGAATACTCCTTGGTTTGTCCCAATACTTGCCCTTCACAACCCTGAACATGTGACCTCCTGTTCTGCAGCTTTGCAATCTTCCCTACTTTTCAATCCAATTTAATATATTAATTACCTCCATGAGATCTCCTCTGTGACATCTCAGTATCTTCTTTGAAGCACGTTGAGACGTCTCGAAGACATGATGGTACACTACGTCAAATGCAAGAATTATTATTATTATCGCTTTGTAGTACTGCAAAACGCTGGCTCATTTAGTGACCACTCTAACAGCAGAGATCAGCCTTATTGGTCTCTTTCACATTACCTCCAAGACCACGATGGCCTGATTTGTCACAACAATCAGTGACTGTTCTCAATACTCCAGATGTGACCCGGTCAGAGCACCATACAATCTGTCCGCCTGTGGGGATCTGAACTGAACTGATCTGGCAATGTGGCCCAATTCTCTGTTTATTGATGTCTCACACAATTTGGACACAGAGAGCCATAAGTCAAGGAAACCCCATAGATCTCTTTCAACAGCACATTCACTTCCACAGGCAGTCCACCCACTGCAGTGTTTATTATCAGAGTGCGAGTCACTGCTGTGCATTCACTCAGCCAAGATCTGTAAAGTTACCAACTAGAAAGTCACCTCCAAAACCATCACATTGGCTGCACTAGTAAGTTCTAACATTGCAACGGCATGAATGCTTTCAATTTTTTTCAATCTTGCATTAATATTTAAAGAACAGCTTGAATACCTTGGAATTTATCCAAAGACAAAATGGCAATTTGACTCATTGCAGCCTGCTTCCTCTCCAGTGCTTTCCACCTATAAATCCCAATTTACAGTATTTCCCTTCTCATGCTCTCCTGAAAGTATTTGTCACATATTTTTCCTTTCTTTAGGGTACAGTTCTGTGGGTATATTTTACCCTCCAGTACACAACCCAAGTGTCAACTGTGCATGTTTGTAAATCTTGATCCCTACCCTCTAGGTCCAAATCCTTGACTGTTCAGTGCCTTGGGACGTCCTTCCGACATGAAAGGCGCTATACAAGTGTAATTTTGCATAGTGAGTTGTGACCAAGGAGAGGGGAGAGCTTAGGACTTTGTAGCCATGTCCAATACTGTCCTCATCCACCATCTCACACACCTCACCAGGACAGGGAGCACCAGGTTCAATCCAGGACTGAAGGCAGGATAGAGTGAATTGAAAGAAGCATGGCTGAGATCTAATACCACAGTATGTGTGCTGGGGCTTTCAGGTTGATAAAATCCTGGGTTTGACCACAGGTTCATTCTGAGTCAGTTAGTCTTTTGTAAGACAACCGTAAGGATACTACAATAACCTCAGTGTCTTTGTGATGTGGAAAAAGAACAATTATAATAATAAAACAAAAAACAACAGGTTCTGACGAAGGGTTGTAGACCCAAAATGTTGACTCTTTTTCCTTTCTCCATGGATGCCGCTTGACCTGCTGAGTTTCCCCAGCAACTTTTGTTTGTGTTTCAGATTCCCAGCATCTATAGTATGTGTTTTAATTATAATAATAATCCTTGCATTTGAAACCGCACCAATAACAGTGAAACATCTTAAAACTCTGCACTGATAACCTTTATCAAGTGTAGTGCTTGAGTAGGCAGATATTAAATAATAATAATCTTTTAATTCGACTGTGAAAAGCACTATATCAAATTCAAGGAGTATTATTATTATTATTATACTGCATTGTGCTTTTTATGTCTTCTAGACAACTCAAAGCGCTTCACAGAATATACTGTAAAATGAACTGACTTTATATATCTGGGCAAAATGGGGCAGCCAATTGTGCTCAGCTGTGTCCCACAAACAGTCGTGGATTGAAATGGCCAATTTATTATTTTTTTTGAGGGATTATTATCAGGCGTGTGGAGTAAGGAAACTTGCCCAAGGTTTCGCCCTGCCTGGAATTGAACCCAGGTCTCTCGTTTATAAAGCGAGTACTCCAACCACTGAGCTACACTCAAGACTCCACTTGATATTGATATTGCAGTAGGTTTGCACATAACAATATCCCACAAACAGCCATGAAGTGAATGACCAATATAAACTGGAGATTAATTTCTTCAGTTTAAATTGTCCACAAATATACAGCAAAAAAATCCGGTGAAGTGGTTTGGAATGTTTCAAAAATGTGATAAGGCATTATATCAGATGCAAGAAATATTAATATTTATTTTATGCGTCAAGAATTTGCATGATTTCATACAACTTGAAACATCTGTTGTGATGCATTCCTCCGTGATAAGTACGTATTTACTTTTAAGGAAATGACAATTTGAACCTGTAATGTGAGTAATGTGCATCGGGGTTTCTTGTTACATTGAAAAAGCTGTTTTTGTATAAAACATGTTGAGACGATGCAGTCGTTACTCATTCATCACTCAACCAAGACGTTACTCGCCATGTGTTACTGATGAGCAGAAGGTCCACATACAACTTAATGCTTCTCCCAGGACAAGTCAGCTGAGAATGGGAGATCACCGTGTGAGGCAGAAGCTACTCAATCAGCCTGAAGAGTGTGACTAACCAGGGTTAGGGTATTTTAAGCTGTCAAATAGCATTTGACACTTAAAATAATCACTGGCCTATTCATATACCAACCCCACTACTGACACACTGGAGCAATTTTCCAGTTGTACACCAATGTGTTTTATCTTAAAATAGAGGTAGACATTTATTTGGGGAGGATGGGTTTGCATGGTGATGGGGAGAGAGCTGGGAAGTGGGATTGAATTGCTCTTTTCAAAGAGCCGGCACAGGCTCGATGGGCCGAATGATCTCCTTTTGTGCCATAAGATTCTATGATCTCAGTTTTTCTATTTTCTCTTTCCAAACCTGTCCGTCCCAAAGTATTTAATACAAAACAGCAAAAGTGGGTAAAAAGCTCAGGCTTCTATTTCCTGGGGAAGAGGTCTAGATTAACATATAACTCTATTAAAAAATACTCCCAAATAGCTGGGTTTAAGATTTTGCATCAGTTTAGGTTTGGGGCTGATCTAGTCACACTGTGCAAAGTCAGTGTCTCAGCCTGCAGACCACATCAGCAGTTTTGTTTTGCTAGTTTCACTTATATTATTTTTCTTCAAATATTTACCCAATTCCCTTTAAATGTTGTTACTATCAAATGTCACTTGTGGTGAAGCATTACTGCATGTTTTAAAAACCCCCTCAGTGAAGATCAGATTTTCCCTTTTATTTTCTATTGAGAAAACTTGACGAAGGATAAAGTGCCGTTGGATGTGACAACTACAACTCGTATTTATATTGAACCATTCACATGGGGGTAGCATCTCAGTGTGCTCGGCACAACGTAGAATGAACAGAGTAGGAGAGAGGAAGAGATAACTTGAGACATAGTGGACAGTTCCCACAAAACCAGCAGTTTACAGACTGAAAGGAGAAGGGTAGGCAGAACTAGAAGGAGCTGCGAGCTTGATATTGATGTTGGGGTTGGAGATGGTGCAATAATGTAGAATTTGGTTCGATGAATGGTAACCACTAAGTAAGGGTAGTTAACATTAAATATATGTCAGTGGTTGGGAGCAATAAAAAACTGTTCTATTGCTGGCTATGTATTGAACCCTTCCAGCTAGATTTTAATAACAGGGCTGTGTTTGGTTCAGTGATGCCCAAGGTCACTCAAATTGCTTAACATAGCCATAAGATTTAGTCTTATGATTTAGTCTTTAAAATTGTGTACAATTTTAAAAATTCTTTCAATTTTGAACCCAAACCACTTCAATGGCCCTCCACGGCCTTGCTCCTTCCTGCCTTTATGAGCCCTAACATCATATCTACCTGCCCGCTCCCTCCACTCAGCGCGCTCAGCCCTGCTCCATGTCACCCGCCCGGCCCACCATTGGCGGTTGGGCCTTGATCCTCTCTGCACACACCGTTTGGAATTCCATCCCACAATCCCTTCACCTTGCTCCCTCCCTCGGCGGCCTCAATCGCAAGCCCCCCCTTTACGACCAAACATTTGGTCACCCTTCTACCTCTACTATCCCTGCCATCCTCCCCTCCAGATCCCAATGCTCCTGCTTGGGTCCAAATCCTTGACTATCCAGCACTTTGGGATGTCCTCCTGACGTGAAAGGCACTATACAAATGTAATTTGTTGTTCAAAATTAAAACAGAATTTTAGATTTTTGTTCAAATTAACACACCATAACATTTTAAGACAATGTAATATCCACTCTTGGATATTGAATTGCTCTACTCTTGGAACTCGTGTCTCCTTTCTCTCCAAATGTAGACAAAATGCAGTTTGGGTGGATTTGGTGATGAGGCACTGGCCTTCCACCTCTTAGTTTGAATCTCGCCCATTCTAATAGAATGATAGACTCATCGGTCTCTTTGCTAAAAACAGAAATGGCTGGCAATACTCAGCAGGTCAGGCTGCATTTATGGAGAAAGGGAAAGTGAGTCAACGTGTCAGGTTCACGACCCTCCATCAGAAACTGGGGTATGTTGGGGAGACTACAGTGTTCCTGTAGTCTGGAAATGGATCAGCTTGACTCTGATAGCTCTCTTAGTGATCCAGTCTCAGACCATTTTTTGGTTACAGATGATGCACTCAGTCTGAATGTAACAAGAGTAGAAAATCACACAAAATTATTGTTTGAATTTTTAGTCCCCTCAAAGGAGCACAAGCATCTCTGATGGAAACAAACTGGACATCGACACTCTTTTTTTAAAAAAACGAGCACCTAGAAATTTGCCACTCTAGTATTATCAGCCCCAGGACCCGCAGCCCCGGCTCCAGCCCCGCGACCAACAGCTCCGTGACACACAGCCCTGGCTCCAAGACCCACAGCCACCAGACTCACGGCTCCAGCCTCGACCCGGCGATCCATGGCCCGGGCCCACGCAGCCCCGGCAACTGGCCCTAAAACCCACAACCCCAGCCTCGGCCGCAGCCCCGGTCAGGCTTCAGACCGCAACACCTCACATCCCTTGGGATGATGCCGCCCCATTGACCCTCGCTCCTGGTCCCCCGCGTGCGCAATATGGCTGCCGCCATGACCCGAGCTTCCCTTCCCCTTTTCAAATTTTTCCCCCCAACCCCCCCTCTCCGTTATTCCTTCTCTACCCTTTTTTCTCTTCGCCCTCCTCGCCTACTGTCCCTGCTCGACCCTCCCACCGCTTCCCTCTGTTCCAGTATTGGAATCCTCCGTCGGGCTCACCGTGGCACTCGGCGCTGGCTGTCCAATAGCAGTCACACCAAGTGCCCTGTCCCCCACCATCACCGCCAGCCTCACCGGACACAAACCCGGGGGGTCAACCTCTCCTCCCTTATTCAGATCCCCACCCTCCCCGCCGACCATCCCAGCCCCCCCTCACACCCCTCGGCCAACTGCTTTTTCCGCATCGGCCTCCAAAATGTCCGCTCTGTCTGCAACAAGACCCTGGCCATCAACGATCTCATCCTTGATGAGAAGGTTAACATCATGGCCCTGACGGAGACTTGGATCACCTCAGGCAACACTTTCCCCCTTGTTGAAGCCACACCACCCAACTACACATTCCACCATGCTCCTCGACCCAACCGTCGTGGCGGTGGCGTGGCTTTCATCTCAAAGTCATCCCTCGCCCTATCCCCCCTATTCCTCCGGCTCCTTCCCCTCTTTCGAACAGCTCACCCTCTCTCACTCCTCCCACAATTCCTTCAAAATCCTATTAGTTTATCGCCCCCCCCAAACCCTCCCCCACTTTCATTTCAGATTTTTCCTCACTTTTAACTTCCCTTTGTGCCTCCTCTGATCGCCTTATTATTCTTGGTGATTTCAACCTCCATTTCAATTTTCCTCTTTACTTTCGTCTTTCAACTTCTCCCTTCACATTAACACTGCCAGCCACACCCACGGCCATCCTCTCAATCTGGTGATCACCCGAGGCCTCAACGTCTCTGGCGTCACCATCACAGACAAGGCCATTTCCGACCATTTTTTCATTTCCTGCAACACCTCTATCCCTCCCCCCTCCACTTCCAAACCCACCACCATCTTCTACCGGCCCTGGAAGAAGATTCCCCCTCAAACTTTCACCTCTGCCCTAGAAACCTCCGACCTCTTCCCACAATGGCATTCTTTTTGTACCGACCCATCCTCCGCCTCCACCGCCCTCCACAACACCCTCTCCACTACCCTCAACACACTGGCCCCCCTCACCTCCAAAACCGTCTCCCATTCCCGATCATCACCGTGGTACACATCTCACCTCCGTTCCCTCAAAAGCCAAGTGAGAGCAGTTGAACGCACCTGGCTCAAATCTGGCCTCACGGTCCACCGGCAAATCTGGCTGGACCGCATCAAATTTTACCGCTCCGCCCTAGCCACCGCCAAATCAGCCTTCTACTCCAGGATAATCCTGGAAGCGAAGGACAACCACCGCCTCCTCTTTGCCACCACCAACCAGCTCCTCCGCCCCCCCCCCCCGCCTCACCTCGCAGATCCTCTCCTCAAACGTTCGTTGTGAGGAGATGCTGGACTTCCTCGAGTCTAAAATCGAGAAAATCCGCTCTGCAGTTTCCTCCACCCACCACTCCTCCACCTCCGCGCCCTCATCAGCTAGCTCAACCCCCACTCACCCCCCATTTCACACTTTCAACCCCACCACCCCGCTTTCAGTCACAAAAACAATCACCTCCATGAAATCCACCACGTGTTCATTGGACCCCATCCCCACCCCCCTCCTCCGCACCCAGCTCCATTTGTTAGCCCCACTCATTTCTGACACCATTAACCTTTCCCTCTCCTCAGGCACCGTCCCTACCTCCCTTAAAACAGCCACCATCACCCCTATCCTGAAGAAACTCTCCCTTGATGCGTTGCAACCATCAAGTTATCGACCCATCTCCAACCTCCCGTTTCTATCCAAGGTCCTTGAAAGAGTGGTTGCCTCCCAGCTCCGCTCTTTCCTTTCAACTCACTCACTTCTTGAACCCCTCCAATCAGGTTTCCGCCCTATCCACAGCACAGAAACTGCCCTGGTTAAGGTCACAAATGACATCCTAACCGCCTGTGACCAGGGCTCCCTCTGCCTCCTCGTCCTCCTTGACCTGTCTGCTGCGTTCGACACAGTCGATCCACACCATCCTCCTTCAACGTCTTTCCTCCCACCTCAACCTTCAAGGCACAGTCCTTGACTGGTTCCACTCTTATTTGACCCACCGTTTACATTTTGTTTCTTCCAATGGTTTTTCTTCAAACCCCCGCACAGTTTCCCACGGCATCCCTCAGGGCTCCGTCCTCGGTCCCCTCCTTTTCACCCTTTACACGCTCCCTCTGGGCGACGTTATCCGCAAACATGGGGTAAATTTCCACATGTATGCGGACGACACCCAGTTGTACCTTTCTGCCTCATCCCTCAACCCCCAGACGATCGATGTTCTGACAGCATGTCTGACCGACATCGAGCCATGGACGTGGGACAACTTTTTGCAATTGAACGTGAGTAAGACCGAGGCCCTCCTGATTGGCTCAAGCCAGCGCCTCCGCACATCGGGCGCTGCCAGCCTCAACATCCAAGGCTGTACTCTCCACCTCACAAAGCCAATCAGGAACCTCGGCATCATGTTCGATCAAAAACTTTCCTTCCTCCCCCACATCCGCGCCTTGACCGGCACCGCTTATTTCCACCTGCGCAACATTGCCAGGCTCCGCAACTATCTTACCCCCCACGCTGCCGAAACACTCGTGCACGCATACATCACCTCACGGCTGGACTACGGAAATTCTCTCCTCGTCGGCCTCCCCAGTTCCTCCATTCACAGGCTGCAGGCCATCCAAAACTCTGCAGCCCGTGTACTATCCGGCAACCGCCTCCGCGACCACATAACCCCCACCCTCGCCCGTCTCCACTGGCTCCCCATCCTCCAGAGGATCGAGTTCAAGATCCTCGTCCTCACCTACAAGGCCTTACACGGCCTTGCCCCACCCTACTTAACCGATCTACTCTCCCCCTACACGCCCACCCGGACCCTCCATTCATCAGGACGTGGCCTGCTCCAAGCCCCCCGCCCGAACCGCCCCACCATCGGAGGCCGGGCTTTCAGTTTCTCCGCTCCCACCCTTTGGAATGCAATCCCTCAATCCCTCCGTTTCGTCTCTTCCCTTTCCTCTTTCAAGGCCGGTTTGAAGACTTTCCTCTTCGATCGTGCCTTCTCTTCCACCCCGAACTCTTTTACCTCCCCTTCGTGTTTCACCCCTTCCCAAACATTCCCCTCCCAGCTCGGGTCACACGCCTCCTGTGCAGCGCCTTGGGACGTCCTCCCGACGTGAAAGGCGCTCTATAAATGTAATTTGTTGTTGTTGCTGTAATTTACTGTATTTGTGGCAGCTTCAGTCCGCATTCTAGTGGGTTTGGGCCTATCACTTAATTTGTCAATAAACTGGTAACAACAACAACAACAAAATTACATTCACAGAGCACATTTCACGTCAGAGGACGTCCCAAGGTGTTCAACAACCAGGTTGGGACCCGAGCAGGTGGGGAAGGGTCGGGGTAGGGAGAAGGGGAAGAAGAGTAGGAGAGGGGGAAGAGTTAGGAGGGGAGCAGAAGGCATGGTCGAAGAGGAAGGTCTTGAGACCGGCCTTGAAGAAAGATCTTACAGAATAAAATTGGTCACTCACTCCATGGCTATTCGTGGGACATTGCTCTACACAAACGGGTGCCGCTTTTCACCCACAAAATACAGTTAGTCCACTTCATAGTTCAAGCTATATCCTGTGAACCGCTTTGAGACATCTCAATGGAATACTGATGCAATAGGGGACACTCTTTTGAGACTGGGAGTTGAGACATGGGCCAGAGAAAAGGGAGCTTTATTCTGCATAAAACTATGATGTACCTCATCTGGGAATGCTTGATGCTGTCATTGAGAGCGTAGGAAAATACTCAGCACGGACATCTCTCCTTTTGATGAGCACAACATTTTCCAAAAGAGGAGAAAACATTTGTTGCTGTGAGAAAGTGAACCGCTGACTAATCGTGTTTAACCTCATTGAGTTAATGTTGAAGTATTTGTGAAAAAGTGCATTAAACGTGCTCTTGTGGTCTTGTGCCTCAGTCATGTGATTGCCGCTCTACCACATTCCTTCTTTCTGAATGGGTCTGTTTACTTGTGACTGAAGCTCAATTTATTTTAAGATGTAACGGTCCTTGGCAGCAATTCAAACTGCTATCTCCAGCTTTGCTTGGAAGCAGAATGGTGTATTGAACAGTCTGTTGTATTGAAATTGGACCATTTGACCCTCTAACCATTCCAAACTCAGGATGTTTAAATGTGCCAATTTCAAGATGTCTGAGGGCCTGAAATTCCATCTAGGAAGTGAGATTCTGTAACATGAATATAGCTGATGTTAGAATAATAATAATGCTTGCATGTAGTATAACGCCTTTTCACATCTCATCATATCTTCGATGAGACAACTACAACTTGCATTTATATTGTACCGTTCACAAACGACGTCCTCTCTATCTGTGACCAGGGCTCCCTCTGCCTCCTTATCCTTCAGGACCTGTCCGCTGCGTTCGACATAGTCAACCACACCATCCTCCTCCACCGCCTGTCCTCTGTCATCCACCTCAGTGGGACCGCACTCGCCTGGTTCAAGTCCTACCTCACAAACCGGGTGCGCAACCTAGGCATCAGGTTCGACCCCCAACTGCCCTTCCTCCCCCACATCTGGTCCCTCACCAGCACCGTCTTCTATCACCTCTGACGGATCGCCCGTCTCAGGCAATACCTCACCCCAAAAGCCGCTGAAACCTTGGTCCATGCCTTTGTCACCTCTCGGCTGGACTATTGCAATGCCTTCCTCGCCGGTCTCCCCTCCACCACAATCCACAAAATCCAGCTAATTCAAAACTCTGCCGCCCACATACTCACCCGCACCAAGCTTCGCTCCCCCATTACCCCAGTCCTTGCCAGACTTCACTGGCTCCCTGTCCCTGAGAGGATTGACTTCAAGATACTCACCCTTGTTTTCAAATCTCTCCACTCCTCTGCACCCCCTTACCTCTCTGATCTCCTCTCTCCCCAAACCAGCACCCGCTGCCTTCGCTCCTCTGGGTCTGGCCTCCTCCATGTCCCCCGAATCCTCCGCTCCACCTTCGGCGGCCGTGCCTTCAGCCACTAAGCCCCAAGGTTCCGGAACTCCCTTCCTCACTCCCTTTGCCTCGCCCCCTCTCTTCCCAGTTTCAGGTCACAGCTAAAGACCTTTCTCTTCGACCACGCCTTTGGTCACCTTTCTACCCCTGCCCCCGGCTCGGTCCCGCTACTGTGAAGTATGCTGAGACGCCGTCAGGCATGGAGGGCGCTATATAAATTGAAGTTGTTGTGTGTTGTTGTCTTCGAGACATCTCTAAACGCTGCACAGAATATGAATTGACTGGACATTTGTATACTGTGCTGACATATTTTTATTTGTATTAATCCATTAATAATGTCATAATGTGGTGTGTGAGTGTTGGGCTCTGGAGTGTTCTCAATCTTTGGCAGTGAAGTTGCTGATCAGAAGCCAATTTAGATCCGGATCAAGGTTCTGGGTCAATTTAACAAGCATGTTGAGGTGATGAAAGCCTGTGGGATATGTCTGCAGTATGTATGCACAGTGGTTTCAACAGGAGATAGCAATGCAAACGTGGGTGGTGGAAGAGGAGTGGGAAAATACCCAGAGAGGAAGGGAGAACTTTGAAGAGGAAGTTGAAGTAGTTGTAGGATATCAGGTGGCAATAGTCCAGGTTGATTTCGATAACTGAGAATGATATACACCGGCCAGCCAGCCAACCAACCAGGGAGGTCAGAAGGAAGTGAACGCAAAAGGGGTAAAAATTAAGGCAATGACAACTTTGTATTGTGTTAAAACACTCATTGCAACAAAAGTTGTTTCATTGGAATTTCCAAAAAAGGTGTACCCATCGATGGGACAATTGGTGCCTGTGCATTATGTTGTGGCAGATCGAAAGGCGATAGGCACAGGAAAACTTACAGAGAAGCTGTCGACGGCAGAGGAAATGATTGTTGCTTTAATTTGTTTGGAGGATATCAAAGGACTCAAGGAGACTGAGGTGGGAAAGAGGCAGAAGAATTAAGGTAGATCTATAAGGGAAAAAATACTTCTGAAAGTAAAGCCAATTTCGCTTCATTGGCTGAGCGAAAACTCAAGGATATTGTTAGTTTGACCTTCCCTCTATGTCACCCAATTATGTATCAGAATCTCTGTATTTGCCTCATCCTGGCCCCTTAACCAGCAGCAGCTGACAGCCTTCTCCAGAAGGAGAAACAGGAGGAGGCAGAGGACAAGGAGAGAATAAAACAACCCAAACAAAAACAAGACGAGACATCACTTGGGAAAGACTGGCTGACATTTACCCAGCCTCCACATAGTTTTGCTCAGCACAATGCACGCTGCTACTGAAAGAAAGGACGAGATAGATGAGAGTACCAGGTGAGTCACAGGCACTGCTAGGGTAAGGTGGACAGAGAGAAGGAAGTACACTCACAAAACCAGGCACTTGTGGCCAAAGAGGCTGAAAATTGCACAAAATTGCTTATAGAAGCAGAGGAGTCAAAAAAGAGCAAGGGACGTCAGGAGATGTTAACTGGACAACATGATCCTGGGTAGCATTCCTCCCTTGAAGCTCTTCATCATTTCTGCCACTGCTGAAACCCTGGTAAAGGAGTTTCCACAGAGGAGACCGTTGAGGGTGGATGTAGCACCATCAATCATGCAGGAGATGACGCAAGATGATCACCAGGATGACTCTCCCATTCCATCCACCTCAATCTCCATAACCATAACATTACTCTTGTGTGTCAATCTAGCTCAGGATAGGACTCTCGCTTCTGAATCAGAAGGTTGTTGATTCAAAACACACGTGAGTGCGATAGTTTGCGGGACACTGCTGGGTGCAACTGGCTGCCCGCAAAACATACAGTCGATTCACTTTACAGTGTATGCTATGAAGCTCTTTGAGATGTTTTGAAGACATGAATAGGCGCTATATCAAATGCAATAATGATTATTGTTATTCCCTGTGTGTGAACATAGACAGAATGGTACTATTCTTGGCATTGGGGTCAGGAGCCCTGGATGGAGGCCTTAGCCTCTGTCTAACCCTTGGAACATGTTGGGTATCTCAGAGGGCCTGACATTGAGGAATATTGTGGACAGTCCTCGGGAAGTGATCATTGATATGCAAAATGTGGCAATTGGGTAGAATTTGGGGTTTGTGGATCTGATGTCACACTGTGTTTCTTCTACGTGTGCCTGTGTCTATTTTCGCCCACAAATATACAGTCAATTCCGCTTTACAGTATATTCTTTGAAGCGCTTTGAGACGTTGATAAGATGTGAAAAGCACTATATCAAATGCAAGGATTATTATGTTATTATTGTTGGTAGGCACACATTGTGCAAATGTGTGTGTAATGTGTGTAATATTGTGGGGACCAGCATTGTGCTGGTATATACATATCTGGTTTGTACATGTATCTGTTCCTATGGTTCTGGTGAGACTCACTACACTATTCAAGTGTTGTCCGATAGAGTCACTTAACCCCAACTTCCTCGCACTTTACAAGAGCAAAATCTGTGATTCAATAGTAAGTATAACGATGGCTGGCAGGAAGCATTAAATTACCCTCTGCCAACCACAATATTTAAACTTGGCACTCCTGGTTGGCCAACTGATGCTTCCCTTTCCCCAACGGAAGTTCTGCGTACAGTCCACCCTCAGGGGCCGTTGACTCAGCTCCTCCATCCTCTTGAAAAGAGCCATCACAAGTTTCAGGCTAGGACCGCGAGAAGGCAATTCACTTTGCAGTATATACTGAGAAACGCTTTGAGACGTCTAAGACGTGAAAAGTGCTGCATGAAACGGGCGGATTATTATTATTATATTTCGTGTCTCTGATGGTTTGCATGCAGATTGATACTCCAACATTTTAATAACATGTAATAAGGAATTGGATAAATAAATCAGCAAAAAATACTAATGGGTACAGGGAGAGCAGAGGAATGAGATTGGATTAGATAGCTGCAGTGTATACTGGACATGATTCTGTAGATAAGGGATGCACTGGCATCACTGGAGAGGCTTTTCTTCCTTATCTCACCATTATGGTTTCTGCTTCATGGAAAACAAGTAAGAAAACCAGAAATGAACTCTAGCATCAAATATCTACGGTCAAACATGCAGCATTGCATAACAGATCTGATGTAATAATTATCATTGTGAAATTTGAATTGATAGTTACCAATTCATTTTGAATACGGATTTCAGCCCCACTTTGACATCAGCTCAATAATTTTGCCCAAAGACTCTTTCCGGCAAGACAAAAATACTTCTTTATGGACCGGGAAGACACATTTTAAACTGCACCACAGGAGGGTGGTTAAGACATATTGGATGCAAGAATGAGAACGATATGTACTTCGTAGATTGGATACAACTTGCCAAGGAGGAAGCTGAAAGAGATCTATGGCTTATAGTTGTCTCATCAACTAATTGCCTTTATCAAAACAGCATGCTGGGCTATATTGCTAAATCAGTTGAGTTTCGATTGCCAAACAGGGAGATAACAAGAGCACTTATACAGCCTGAGTACTGTATAATGTTCTGCAGGGTTGAGATCAACAACAACAACAACTTCGCCCTCCACGCCAGACGGCGTCTCAGAGCGCTTCACAATAGCGGATCCCGGGACCGAGCCAGGGGCAGGGGTAGAAAGGTGACCAAAGACGCGGTCGAAGAGAAAGGTTTTCAGCTGGGACCTGAAACTGAGAAAAGAGGGGCGAGGTGAAGGTAGTGAGGAAGGGAATTCCAGAGCCTCGGGGCATAGTGGCTGAAGGCACGACCACCAAGGGTGGAGCGGAGGATTCGGGGGACATGGAGAAGGCCAGACCCTGTGGAGTGAAGGCAACGGGAGTTGGTTTGAGATGAGAGGAGGTCAGAGAGGTAGTGGGGTGCTGAGGAGTGGAGGGATTTGAAAACAAGGGTGAGGATCATGAAGTCGATTCTCTCAGGGATAGGGAGTCAGTGAAGTCTGGCAAGGACTGGGGTAATGGGGGAGCGAAGTTTGGTGTGGTCAGATGGGCTGCAGGGCCTTCTTCATCCAAATCAATCTTGTGTTTTCTAAGTAGTTGCACACAAATGCTACTCTCCCTGACTGGGAACATGAAAATCTCCAAACCCACTACCTGGCCAAAATGTGGTCTGTGGAGGATTCAGCCTCAAAACCAATTGACAATTATTCACCAAAATTCTGCAATATTTTGCATTGACCAAGTGATTGGGATAGTAACCTGTGTGAGGGGTGCGATTTAAATGCAGTAATAAACGTTACTATCGTTGTGGTTGCTGATAGGTATTGATGATTATGAAACATTGAAGTTTTGCCCTCTATGTGTGCAGTTAGCTCTGAGCCACACAAAAGTATTGATTCTCTCTACACATCATGATGTGTGATGTGTACAGAGAGAAAGGAGCATCAGGATTTTGCAGCATCCTATGTCATACCACAGGTTATTGGGAATATTTTATTAGTCATGAAAAAATGAGAAATGTTGACTGATATTACTGTCAATGGGAAGCTGGGGGATATTTAGGTTTTAGCTGGTTAAAAAAAAAATCCTTCAAAAAAGAATTGGTTACTCAATCCCCAACTGTTTTCAAAGAGCCGGTACACACTCGATGGACGAAATAGCCTCCTTTTGTGCTGAAAAAAATTTGGTTTCTAATTCTACGATTCTGTGTTTGTGGGACACTGCTGATGTCACTGTGGGACATCGCTAGCTGCCACATTTCACCCACAAAATTTTTCAGGCAATTCACTTTACAATGTATTAGGTGAAGCGCTTTGAGACGCCTCAAAGACATGAGAAGGTGCTACAGTATATCTCAAAGCCTCTCAATGGACACTCTGGGGGCCCAAAGCTTTGTCTCTTGACAACCAGTGCCAATTACTCCCTGGAATTAAATTGAAAAATTGTTTCCCGCTAGGCAAAGTGTGTGCATTCCATTCCAGACATGGAATCTCCACGTGGAGGTGGAATTTGTGGAACTCTCAGTATGGCTCGAATGGTCTTAAGCATGATGATGGATTTCTGCATGTGTCAGACCAAATAAACATTTGACACCAGTTAATTGAACTAATTTATATTCACAGCAACACACACCCACCTGACTTGAGACACATATTTCACTCTCCATCTCCATGTGGTTACAGCAAAATAATCTTGCATCACTTAAGCAGTTAAAGGACTAATAATGGCTAGTGAGACCCTCACGGAGTGACAGTCACACACTTTCTGTAGCTGAGATAGATTGGTCAGAGGCTCAAAATTGTTTGAAATTGCAGAAAGTTGCATCTTAATTTGGAAACTGTTATACGCTTCTCGAAAAGTACTGGCATCCAAATCAATAGTGAATATTAGAATCTTCCACAATTCTGTGCAATTGTCTTACATGATACCATCAGATACAGTATCAGGGCTCAGCTGTTGTTGTATTGAAGTCTGACAGATTGCACCGGAACAACTGTTCACCTCTTCAGCAATGTTAGGCATTGGGGCTGCCCACACATTATGAACACCCACTTATAGCAAGCTGAGATGCAGTGAAATACCATTCAAGGCTAAAAATTCCCAAAGTCCCAGTACACTTATCCTTTAATGATACACAGAAATACTCCTGTTATAGTGCAGCAGCTCCTTCCAACCTCAACTGAAACAATGCTTCTCTAGTGATTAGCCCGTAAAGATCTCGGAAAAGACGGTCACCAGGTGCGCTCAGTTATGAGCTGCTGAAACTGTGCACCTTGTGCAAAAATTGTCTATTCATGTCCACCTGTTCAGGCGGATGTTAAAGATTGCATGGCATTTTTGAAAAGAGAAGGGAGTTTTGCCTATATCCTGGCTAACAATCCCCCAGGTAAAGTTAGCCATTTATTTCATGGCTGTTGGTGGGACATTGCTGTGCAAATTGGTTGATATGGTGGCTTACAAAATCCACAGTCTTTACACCTATCCCGTGAAGCATTTGAAGTTCTCCTCATAGCGTGAAACGCACTACATCAAATGTTTATTATTAACTAAATAATCCTAATAATATTCCTTGCATTTGATACCGCGACTATAACATTGAAACATCTCAAACTGCTCTACAGGCAATTGCTGTCAAATGTAGACTGTATACTTCTCATTGTATTTCCTTGCCTGGCAACCAAGTTTTATAGAAAAGGTAAAAAGCACAGCACCATAAGGTTTTAACAAGAATTTAAAGCAGACAATTTAGCCACAGGATTATTTCGAATGCTAAGTTTTTTTTGGCTCAGGCCATTTTCTGATCAGTGACTTTCGAAGATCTAAACGGTTTGCACTCTGTGTGTGTTATTCATGATGAAAGGCATCTTTCTGCGTTGATAACAGCTGAAATTGCAGATCTATCCCATTAACCGGGTCAGCTTTACATTTTGTTGACCTTCAATATCTTTTGGGGACAAAGGAAATTAAAATCTAGAAACTCAGCTTTTATCTGCTCCATATGAATTATTCCCTCTGTGTTAAGTGTTCCTGCAGCACCCAGTGGGACTATCTCATTACAGACACTGATTGAAATTTGGCAGGGAGTCAAGGGGAGAATGATTTAAAGCTGTGTTAAAAGGAATATTAACAATGAAGCCATTGGAGTGGTATTTATTATCAAAATATTCAGCCTCTGTAATGCAAAGCAGAAGCCTTTATTTACTGTTTTGCCTCACACCTTGAAATCCCATCCAAACAGATGAACTATTTCAGACACACTCTTTTGACCTGTTGATGATGGATGTTTTCTATGGATCTGAGGCAAAGGTGAATTCCTTGCTTCTGCAAGCGAGAAGTCCCAGTGGGCAGTTCTGGGTCTTGTTTCTCTCAATAACAGCAAATCCTTGAATCCCACTGCATCTCCAACACACCATAACTTCCCAGCGTCAGCAGCCAACAGCTTACAGTCCTTGCCAAGAATGTACTTATTCCCATTTTATTCCTGATTTATTCTCATTTTAACACTGAACTTTTGCTCTGTGTGGAATTAGTTAACGTTTGAATTCTGCAAATTTAACATTTTTTCTTCCAGAAAGCATCACATTAGTCAAATGAAAACTTTTTGTTTTGAAATTTTTACAACGGCACTGCATTCAGTCAGTTAATTTCAGTCATAGTGACAGTTCAATTTGACCCCTAGGCTGGGAATTAGAAAAATCAGCCAGGGATCCCTTTTTTGGAACAACAAGATAACAATTGAAGCTGATTCCCACCGACAAGGAGGAATTGCATTTGGAAAGAAGGTTGAATTGGAGCAGAGTTCCTCAGGTCACACTTACTTCTGTCGACACTGCCCTGCCATTTCCCCATCTCTCACACTGCACTTGCCAGCTCATCTACCTTGGGCCTTCTGAGCGTCATTCAACTTCTCTGCTCCACCATTGTGGCCATGCCTTTAGCCACTATATCCTGAACCTCAGGAACTCCCTGCCTCAAATCCCTCCAGCTCACACCCTGTTGACCTCTGTTCACATCACACCCAAAACATTTCCTCTTTCACAGTGCCAATAGTCTCCTCTCCTTCCTCCCTGTCCATTATTAAATACTCTGAGACACTCCCCAGCATGAAATGCACTGTAGTAATTCCCATTGCTATCATTGTTATTGTTGATACTGGAATGAATGTGTTTGAGCCTGAAGATTTCCATGATTCAGGTTGCCATTTGCGAGTGCAGAAAACAGCCTCTCTGGATTTATTCAGGGGATGTAATGCTCTACAGCAGATTGACCCAGTGAATCATCTCAGAAAGGCTGTTTTTCAACTCTCATACATTATCCTCCACAAACATGAATCCAAGATGGCAACACCCAGGGCTGGTTTGCTTGCTGCTGTCAATCAGATACCAGGGAAAGTTTCAAAACAGGCTTTAAACCCACTTTTTAAATAATGAATGGAATGTGTTTAGGAATACCATACGGTGACCCCCACATCATGGTAGAGTTCAAACTGTTTTCAATAAGTCATGTAGAGATCAAAGGAAAACGGTACTTTCCCTATCAGGCTGCTGAATAATTCATGTTCTGGTCCATTAGTCTCCATTACAGAGGCTTAAAATTATTGATAAATTGATCTGTACAGCTTTGCAAATAAACCACCAAGATTTTTAAAGAAACTGTTAGGGTTATACAATGCAACAATAAAAAAAAACAGCTTTAAACTTAGGAAATTAGCTGCAAGGTCTTTACTTTATATACTAGAAAAAGTTTGTGGAAGATGAATTCCAGGAATTAATTCCTGGATGACAGTATTCCAGGAAAGGCTATATTTAATGGATAATGTACTGTAACAGGTTTGAGGGACATCATTTACCTTTGGATCACTAAAGGAGTGTTACTATCTTTTATGATAATAATAATCCTTGAATTTGATATAGTACTTTTCATGTCAAGTGAAGTATCAAAATGCTTCACAAGATTTACCATAAATTGCAGTGACTGTGTTTTGCAGACGAAAATGGAACCCAGTTTGAGCACAACAATATCCCATAACCAACCATAAAGTCAAATACAGCATAAGGATTATTAAGTAAATCACCAATTTTATCCAGGGGAGTGTTGGTCAATTCACCAGGAGAAACTCCCTCCTCTTGTGACATGGGATTCTCAATGTCCACCTGAACAGGCTGAGAGGAATGCAATAACTTAACCTCCAATAAAGCAACACTGCCCCAGCACTGAAATGTCATCTCAGGCTGCAAAGTTCAAAGTTCTAGGGTGGGATTGGAACCTGCAACCTTCTCTTTCAGATGTGAAAATGTTACCAGCTGAGCAGGCTAACACCTCAAAGGGCCAACATCTTCACAATAAAGTTCTGAACAAACATCTTTGCGATTTTTTGAGGAAAGGGGAGGACTCCCAAACAGCTGCTTGTCATAATAGTATCATGGGATGCAATGGCATATTCTAATGCAATTATGTCACCACATCTTTCCTCCAGGAAGAAAAAGCAGCAAATACGGCAACATCTATATGCTCCCACTTGGTGAGATCATCCGCAGACATGGGGTTAACTTCCACATGTGTGCAGATGACACCCAACTCTATCTCTCTGCCTCTACCCTCGACTCCAGAACTACCACTATCCTGACAGACTGTCTGTCAGACATCAAGTCCTGGATGAGAGCTAACTTTCTACAGCTGAATGTCAACAAGACAGATTGCACCTTCTTGCATCAGCCGCTGGCAGCATCAACCTCCATGGTTGCACACTCAACCTCACCAAGCCAGTCAGGAACCTAGGTGTCTTGTTCGACCCTCAATTGTCTTTCCGCACGTTCCAAACTCTGTGACCCCCATCTCCCCCATCTTCGCCCGACTCCATTGGCTCCCCATCATCCAGAGTAATCAATTCAAGATCCTGGTCCTCACATTAAAAGCCCTCCACAACCTCGCCCCACCCTACATCCGTGACCTCCTATCCCCTCACCAACCTGCGCCCTCCCTCTCCGCTTAGCAGGTTGTGACCTGTTCCACGTCCCCCGACCTACCCACCCCACCCCACCCCCGCCTTCAGCCACTCTGCCCCCAACCTCTGGATCTCCATTGTGCAGTCCCTCCACCTCGCCCCCTCCCTGGCCTCCTTCAAGTCTCACCTCAAGAATCTCCTCTTCGATGGACCTATCAGCAACTCCTAATCTTTTCCAATGAAAGTCATATACGCAGACAGTGAGAGAGAAGTAGAGAAATATAAAGAGAGAGACAAATAGACTGACAGACCGACCGACTGACAGGCAGGTAGAGAGAAAGGCAAAGCAAACAGACTTAGCAAAGAAAGATGTACACACGGACACACAGAAAAAGAGAGTTCTAAATGTTGGGAGCATGTTCTGTATGTTCTCAAGGTGAAAGCAACCCCTTTAATACCCTTCGACTGAGAATATTTAAAACAGGAGATTATTGATGACACTGTTCCTTTAAGCTTGATTAAAAGAGAAAGATTAACCATCTTGGCAACAAGATTTGCCCCAACACAGATAGATTCCAAGAATATTTTGGAATGTTTCCATCTTGCTGGAAAGGCAAAGCAAATCATTTCAACCTTGAAGTTAAACCCTGGACAGAAGTTTTCAATTATTTGAACAGTGTACGCTTCCTCTCAAGTTGCTTAAAGTGGTTCCATCCCACTCGGGTTAAAGCAGCTCATACTGAGACCTCTGTTTTAAGTTGAGCAACTATTTGCTCTTGTGTAATTGTCTGGTTCATAAGTTGATATCTTCTCTCAGGGTTAAGAGTAACCAATAGAATCTCTTTGCTAACCAGTGCTCATTTGTACCCATTCCTTGCTCTACAAATCTGCTATCCTGCACACTCAAACTGTGACTGTCCATCCTACTTGAGACAAAGTATTGTCAACTTGTTTTACACATTGGACCTTTGGCCTGCAGTGTTGAGGACATGTCTACAGCTCTTAATGAAATGTCCAATGTGAATTAATGAATGTCCAAATATCACAATAGCATAAGAAATGTTTGATGAAAATGTCTTCCACTCACTAATTCACTGCAGGCTGCCCTCACGCACTCACCCTCTGGAAAATGACCTGTGTCCTTGTCCATTCCCATGGACACTATCTTTGATACTCCACACAATGGGCAAACTTGAGACTGACATCCTCGAGGCAGATTTTACTGGAAGCAGGAACACAATTACAGTACAGTTTTCCTCTTCTGTAGTGTATAAATGCTGACTTTTGGCATCAAAGCAAAGTTTAAACTCCACCATTGTGCCAAGGCTGTATATGTGTGTGTGTGTGTAGGGGGTGGGGAAGGAGAGGAACACTTACCCCCAAGGACTTTGTTTTGCTACGTTTCAAGATCCAATTTTTTTTCAACAAAAAGCTCTTTCTGGCTGCCGAGTTGAACAGATTACTTATATGGGCCAGCTATGTATTAAGCACTTTATATTTAACTCATACAGCCTGATTTCCCAGTTCTCCTCCTTCAGTTTCCACCCGCAGAGTCACTCATTGGAAAGCTTGCGGTTCATTGAAACCAGTAACCATGTCCCCAGAGACGATCCTGGAAACTGCCAGTTTGCATTGATGATAAAACATGGCAACTTTAAAAGTTACTATCGCCAGCCAATAGAAAGAAAGACTGAATTTTAACCCATATTACCATCTTCCAATGCAGCATCGAACTGTTTCTGAAATGTCTCCCAGGGAACCATATAGAAGTATATATTCTCAATAAGGTTCCCTCTGAGAGATCTCTTTTTAAGACGAAGGAGACTTAGCATATCTGATCATTGCTCAGGCAGCTAACACAGGGAATTGTTCTTGTTGCTCTTCCTCCAAGGTCTACACAGCCAACCCTTCAATTGTGGGGACCATACACATATACAGAACTGCAGGTAAACCTGCCAGACTAGTGACGTACTTTATCTTGCTCTTGGTGGGTTTGTAGCACTGTGAAATCAGCAGAGTGCCGGGCTTAAAGGGAATGCGGCAGGAGACAGGTATTCAGTGTGCATGAGATGTGACATTGACAAGGATACGTTATATATAGTGAATTCACATGCCAATAAATATGATATCGACACTTCCAAAGATAATTACTGCCAAGTGTCTTAATGGCAAACAGAGCATCCATGGGTCCCATACACAGCTACAAGGTGAATGACAACAACAACAACAACAATTTACATTTATAGAGTGCCTTTCACGTCGGGAGGACGTCCCAAGGCGCTGTGACGAATTTATTGGAGATTTTCTGGCAAGGTCCATGGGAGAAACTGCCTTCTCTTTTTGTGGTCTGGTGCAAACTCAATGGGCCAACTGTTCTCCTTCTACACTGACTATGATTCTATTAATCACCAACAGTTAAAGGAGAAGCTTAACATCTCATCTGAAAACAGCCACTTTGGCAAAAGCAGTACAGGTAGACCCCACTTAACTTCGCTTCGGTCAACATTATTTCGTTATTGCGTTGCTAATACATAGGGAACTTGTATCCATTTAACATCGCTACGTTCGCTATTAAGTCATTCACCAGCGGGTGGAAACAAACTATTGTACTTTGGGTAGTGTCGGCTACCGTCCAGTATTCTGACGCAGCGTCCATCCTCAGTCTTAACGTCGCCATTTTAAGTTTGTGCACAGGGTGAGATCAGTAATTTTTTTAAAATCATGATTTATTTTTGCAATCCTCTATAAACACAAGTCAAAAACGCCCAGGAAGTGACAGTTGTGAGTCTGATAGTAAAAAAAACAGAAAAACTATTACTCTCTAAATGAAATTAAGTGTCTAAATCAGTTTTGATAGCGTGAGTATTATTTTTTTTAATATATTTTTTACATTTATGAATGTACATGTATTTCAACTTATATATTTTTTAGAAAATGTTGGCAATAAATGATCAAAAGAACCTAACTCCACTTTATACATTAATTCTTATGGGGAAAAATGTGTTCGCTTAACGTTGTTTCGCTTAAATTCGCACTTTTCAAGAACACAACTACGATGTTAACCGAGGACGAATTGTACTCCCACACAGCATCGCTGGGGTGTCAGCCAAAATTATGAATTCAAAGTTGCAATGTGAGGCTTGAAACCTCATCATTCTGACCCAGGGCTGACAGTGCTACTAATATGAGCCAAACTAACCCCTAACAGGTAAATCATTATTCTTACACATGCAATATCGAGGTAAATTATTGTACTTACTCATTTCTTGTGATTTGCAGAACAAGCTCCTTGCCCTCGGCCCTCACTTGGATCTCTGCTTTGGCCGGATGCTGAATATATTTTTAAAAAGAAAACATTACCTATTTCATTCACCACAATTGCTTCCATTATCTTATCGTAGGCAAAACTTTATGAAGGAAACAAGTCCCAAGGTTGAATCAAGTAGGAGAGACGATAAGATGAACAAAGTAGTGCTTAGGTGAAACCAAATTTGAGTTTTAAAAGATTATTAATAGGAGAATGTGCACTGGGTTACTCCTGGAGTTCAAACTGACATCATCAACATCTCCCTATCCACCAGCACTGTTCCCACCCTCTAAAAACAGCTATCATCACCCCCGTCCTGAAAAACCCTTCTCTGGAACCATCCCTACTCTCCAGCCAGTGCCCCACCTTCCTCTGTAAGGCCCTGGAACGAGTCATTGCTTCCCAGCTTCGCTCCTTTCTCTCTCGCCATTCCCTCTTGGAACCCCTGCAATCCGGCTTCTGTGCTGCCCATAGCATGGAGTCAGCCCTGGTCAAAGCCTCTAATGACATTCTAAACATCTGCCCTCTTGTTCTCCTCGACCTCTCTTCTGCCTTCGACAATATAGACCACTCCATCCTCCTACATCTTCTCCTCCCAGCTCAATCTTCACGGACCTGCCCTCGCCTGATTCGACTCTTACCTTTCTCACCATCTCCATTTTGTCGCCATCAACGACTTCTTTTCCAGCCCCTGCACTGTCACCTGTGGCGACCCCAGGGCACTGTCCTTGGCCCCCTACTTTTTAACATCTGCATCTCCCTCTTGGTGACATCATCCGCAGACTTGGGGTCAACTTCCACATGTATGCAGATGTATGCAGATGACACCCAACTCTATCTTTCTGTCATTGACTCGTTTTCCTTTCTCCATGGATGCTGTTTGACCTGCTGAGTTTCCCCAGCAACGTTTGTTTTTGTTTCAGATTCCCAGCATGTGTAGTATTTTGTGTTTTGTCTATTTTTCTGACTCTACCCTCCACTCCAGGACCACTACTGTCCTGACAGACTGTCAGTCAGACATCGTCCTGGATGAGAGCTAACTTGCTACAGTTGAATGTCAACAAGACAGACGCCCTCCTGATTGGCTCGCGCCAGCGCCTTGGCACATCAGGCACTGGCAGTATCAACCTCACCAAATCAGTCACGAACCTAGGTGTCCTGTTCAATCCTCAACTGTCTTTCCTCCCCCACATCCAAGCAATGACCCGCTCTGCCTTCCCTCACATCCGCAACATTCGCCATTACCTCATCCCCCAGGCCGCTGAAACCCTGAGGGTTACACCTTCATCACATCCCGACTCGACTACGGCAATTCCCTGTTTGTCGACCTTCCCAAATCCTCCCGCCATAGGTTGAAGATAATACAGAACTCTGCAGCCGACCATCACTTCAAGCTTCGTGAACTCATCTCTACCATCCTCGCCCGACTCCATTGGCTCTCCATCACCCAGAGGATCTAATTCAAGATCCTGGTCCTCACATTCAAAGCCCTCCATGGCCTCACCCCACCCTACATCAGCGACCTCCTAACCCCCTACCAACCTGCCCGCCCTCCGCACAGCCGACTCTGGCCTGCTCCATGTCTCCTGACCCACCTGCTCCACTATTGGTGGACGATCCTTCAGCTACTCTGCCCCCAATCTCTGGAACTCCATCCCGCACTCCCTTTGCCTTACCCCCTCCCTGGCCTCCTTCAAGTCTCACCTCAAGACCCTCCTCTTCGACGGTCCTATTGGTCTCCCACATCCTCCCCTTTCCCTCCACCCTCCCCGTCCCCGTCCCCGACCCCAGCTCAGGTTTGAAACTATGACTGGCCAGTGCCTTGGGAGCCCTCCTGACATGAAAGGTGCTATACAAGTGTCATTTTGTTGATGTTGTTGGTGTTGTATTTATAGAGCACATCAGGGAGGGGACGGCCCAAGCACTGGACAATGAGAGGTTTGTTCATGGATTGAAACCAAGCTACAGTTTGGCATCGGAGACAGCTGGGGGGGCAAAGGGTTGTGGAAGAAGTTAGATAACAGAAGGCACAGTCAAAATGAAGGGGACAGATTGGTGAAGTTTTTATTAGTCACAGAGACAGGGAGGAGCAAGACCAGGGAGGGTTTTAAAAGTACGAAAAAGGACCTTGAACTCAATCCTCTGGTGGATAGGGAGCCAGAAAACGCATAGTTTAGTGTGGCGTCTGGCTACTTCCCATTGCTTGTCCGGCTACGACCATGCTACATGTAAGAGCTTTGACTTACAAGAGTTAAGTGGCAAGAATCCCTGCTCTAAGTGACTGGTTTGCCCTTCCAAGCCCTAACAATGAGCCAGACTGGCCTGGTCTGTCGTCAGCATTGTCCTAGAATATTGCGGACCCGCCTGGCTCAGGAACTGGCCTCCTGAAATAGTCCACGCAATTCTGACATTCCATTTCCAAGCGCATCACCAAGGAAATCCTTTAGTCTTTCTCAAGAAGGACTGCACCGAGTAAGAGCAGAGTGAGGGAGGAGCAATGTTCACACAGTCTTTTTATGGTCTTGGGGCAGAATGAGGTAGCACAATTGTCAAAGCGTTTTGCAAAGAGATGGGAGGGAGACAGAAAGGATAGGGGAGACGGCTGTAGTCACGGAGCTTGCTACGCCCGTTTTGAAAGATGAGAAGGAGCAGATGGAGGGGGCATCATTGATGAAGGTTCAACACTGGGGCAAACCGGTCAGGCAGGTGACATGAAGAAGACCAGAGTTGGCAGAGGGAGTGATTTCTGAGTGGTGTAGTAGGTGGGTTAAGGCCGTAGAGGCATTTAAAGTCAGGATGAGGATGGAAGTTGTACAGGGCATTGTACAAAGTGCCTTGATTTTTGAGGAAGAACATGTTTGGAGTTTGGAAGGAATAAGAAAAGAGTGCGAAGGAACAATGAATCAAGTTATATTGATAAAGACCAAGAAGCAATACAAGGTTAACCTAGTGGTAGCAAACAAGATTGTATCAGATAGCAAAGCTGCTACATATTTCCACCTGTGATGTAAGTGATCATCTGCGGTGATCTAGCTTCCTTAGCTAAATGGGGCTTTGGGTTTGTTCATAAATTTTGTTCATGAGCTCTCCAAACTCACTCACTGTTCTTTCGCCCACACATTCTATCAAAGAGAGAGAGAATTTATCCAACTCTCTCACCTCTGATCTCATTCTGTCTCTCCTCTCTAAGCTAAGCCTTCCTTCTCTGACAATCTTTCGCTCACAATTCCAACTGGACGAAGTAAGTACCTGGGAGGGTGGGCGGGCGGGTGAAGGGAGTGGCGACTGAGGGTGGGGGAGGGTGTGGGGTGATGGGGGTGGGGGAAGATACCATCCCATTCCTGAAAGCGAATCCTTCCCAACAGTACAGATGCTGGTTGCCTGCCTCACAAGACTCACAAGCAAATCAAGGCTGATCTGTACCTCAAATCCAATTTCCTGCCCTAGCCCTGTATCCCTTAACACCCAGACCTAACAATAGAGGTTATTTCCCACCCAGAACACTAAGCAGGATCACTTTACAACCTGTCCATCCTGTCATATACCTAGTTATCAGATAATGCACAGTCTCTGGTTATCAGGCAGTGTACAGTCTCTGTTTATCAGACAGCATACAGTCATTGGTTAACAGATAAGTCACTGTACCTCCTTATCCGAGACAAATCGTTTCGACCGTCCGGGAGTCTGCCACTGAGGAACCATTACTTCATACTTCATGATGTGCTGATATGGTTTTGTTGTGGGGTCCAGATGGTTGATTCTCCCTGAGGGAAGAGTAAGAAAGTGAGCTCACAGTAGTGGTAGAGAAAGTAGGTGTCGGTGTCTTAGTCAGTGTAAAGCAAGAGCTTATCGTAGCTCTAGTTTCTCTACTCCTTCCTGGAGACGTTGAATCCTAGCCTTCACTTCTCCAGCTGATGACAGCCAATGAGGCCAAATTTCATAATACGGTAATAGTAAGAATAATTATCCTTGTATTTGATGTAAAGCCTTATCGTACTATTGAGATACCTCAAAGTGCTTCACAGAATATACTCCAAAGTGAATCCTATAGCTCAGTGATTACAGCACTCGCCTCGGAAGCAAGAGACCTGGGTTCGATTCCCAGTGGGGCAAAACGTTGGGCAAGTTTCCTTACTCCACTCGCCTCTGTTCACGCAGCAGTCAGTGGGAACCCGGTTGTTAGTCGATTGGTGGACCGCTTTTCCGGGGGGGTAATAATTGCTTTTAAAAAAAAATTTGTCGTTTAATGTACGGGCCGTCCGTGGCACCCGGCTGCCGCAGTTCACCTACAAAACAGACGGTCGGTTCACTTTACAGGCTATTCTGTGCAAGCGCTTTGAGACGTCTCTCGATAGACGTGATAACACGCAACGTCAAAAGCAAGGATTTATTATTATGATTGACTGTGGGCGAATCGTCTTTTGAGCCGAGCTGGTGAGTGGCCTGCGCTCTGAGCTGAGACTCAAACTGGCCGCGCATTTACAGTTTTAATTCGAAAAACTGTCTTCCTCGGTCTGTCGAGTGGGTAAAGACCGTACCCACCAGAATGTCGCCTGGTTTAACTTGTGCCGAGTGAGGCTGTTGTCAGCCAGAGGAACCAACCACGCGGTGCAATCAGCCAGGATTCCCTGGTCCTGACTGGAGACTGTTTACCTGTTAAATCTGTTTAGACCCTGGCGGGCAGTGAATGTGGCGGGCACGGCAGCATCACCTCCGACTCTCACTCGGTGAGTTGAGCACTGACTTGGGTGAGGAGCTGGTCAGGGCCAGGACTTTGTGTGACCTTACTCTGGTCTAGGAGGTCACACACACAGAGCCGGAGGCGAGAGGTGACAGCACCAAACTAACCTATTTCACGTGGAAGCATTTAATGCCTCCCTCCCTCCCTCCCTCCCTCCCTCCCTCCCTCCCCACCTCAGAAAACTGAATTATTACATTTAATTTTGACTCACAGTCCCATTAATTCACATCCCCTGACTCACCAGCCTCGTCTCCCCCCCCCCCCCCCCCCCCATCCCCCATGTTTTAAGTATTCCAGACTTTGTATACAAATGCTTGGAACTTTCCTCAGCAAACCATCAGCAAGCCAGTTTGTGTGGAGGCCAGGAGAGAGGGATTGGAGATCTCAGAGTTTTGACATATAAGGCAGTCAGTTAGTCAGTCAGCCCTCCAATAATAATCTATATTATTGCACTAAACGGCTGGAAAAAAAACGGTTGGTGGAAAAGTCCACATTGGGAGGGGAGGGGGAAAAAAAATGCAACTTTCATTCATTTAGGGCTGAAATCTCTCAAGTTGCACAAACCTCTTGATTTGTATATTTGCCCCCAAATTAACCCTGTCTTTCCAGCAATTTTTGTAATCATTTGTCTGATGTTATATCCCTGAAATAACACCATTTAGAGAATTTGATCTAAAATAAAAGACCACATGGGGAGAGGGTGGAGTGGACACTGTGTGTGTTTGGGGGGGTGGGGGGGGGGGGGGGGTCATGTTTATGTATTATTTAAATAAACCTCTAACAAGAAAAAACGACTACGATTTTTAAAATAACTTGGGCTTTAAAAATACATGGACAGTACCCAGGGGTCAGATTGCCAGACACACAGACAGACACAGACACAGAGAGAGAGAGAGAGAGAGAGATAGGGGGACAGACTGAGAGACAGACAGAGAGAGAAAAAGAGACAAACACAGAGAGACGGATGAACAGGGACGGAGGGAGACAGGGAGAGAGAGAGACAGAGAGTGAGTGAGAGAGGGAGGGAGGGAGACAGACAGTGAGAGAGGGAGGGAGGGAGGCAGACAGTGAGAGAGACACAGGGAGACTGACAGAGACACAGAGAGACAGGGAGATAGAGACACAGAGAGACAGAGACACAGACAGACAGACAGCCATCACCCCAGACGGTCCCTGGTCCTCACCTCTCACTGATGTCCCTGTAGACGCCGCCAACACCGTGAAACACACCCAGAGTCGCGCCCCGACCAGCGGAGTGTGTACACACCTCCCCGACTCTCCTTTTCGCCCCATCGCCGTGAACCCAGCAACGGGTCAATGTTTACACGGGGGAGAGGTGGGGGAGAGGGAGGGGGGGGGAGGGAGGGGGGAGAGGGGAGAGATGGGGGGGGGGACACAGGGAGAGATGGGGGGGGGGGGGGAGAGAGGGAGGGGGACACAGGGAGAGATGGGGGTGGGGGGGGAGAGGGGAGAGGGGGGGGGAGAGGGGAGAGGGGGGGGACACAGGGAGAGATGGCGGGGTGGGGGGGTGAGAGAGGGGGGGGGGACACAGGGAGAGATGGGAGGGGGGGGGGGGAGAGAGGGAGGGGGACACAGGGAGAGATGGGGGGGTGGGGGGGAGAGGGGAGAGGGGGGGGACACAGGGAGAGATGGGGGGGTGGGGGGGTGAGAGAGGGGGGGGGGACACAGGGAGAGATGGGGGGGTGGGGGGGAGAGGTGGGGGAGAGGGGAGAGGGGGGGGGGAGAGGGGAGAGACACAGGGAGAGATGGGGGGGTTGGGGGGGTGAGAGAGGGGGGGGGACACAGGGAGAGATGGGGGGGGGGGGGGGGGGGAGCCTTTGCCCTTTGCCGGGGACGGTGCCTCCCGACAAGACGCAGATCAGACTCAGTGAGTGGCTTGAGTTACACAGAGAGACAGAGACAGGGGGAGAGAGAGAGAGATGGAGAGACAGACAGACAGACTGAGCCTCTGAGAAGCAGGGCAGCCCCTGTGCTGGTGAATATCACTACATCGCCAGCCCTGACGCACATGATTGAGCTGGAGAGGCTGAGAGCTTCTCTTTGTCCTCACTGACAGTCAGTCCTACGTGTGATTGGATTTTTCCCAAATCCTTATTTAGACCTTCCCGGCCTGGCCACCTCCCCCTCCTCCCGCCGTCAGAGAGGAATTCCTAAATGTGTGTGTGTGTCGTTGATCGTGATCCCAAATCCCCAGAAAGCTTCCCCGTGTCTCCCAACGCAGAGACGACAATGTCATTGACGTTACATTGTTGGCTTTGCGTGTTGCATATTAAATTATTAATATCGGCGTTACTAATATCGATACCAACATCCATCATCTTTGCCGACACACACACACGCGCACACACACACACACGCGCACACACACACGCACGCACAGCACGGCAGACGCTGGGAATGATCCCTGCGTTCGCTGCGGCGCCGCTCGCATCTCGTAGGCGTCTCGGAGCGTCCCGGAGCGTCCCGGAGCGTCCCGGAGCGTCTCGGAGCGTCCCGGAGCGTCCCGGAGCGTCCCGGAGCGTCCCGGAGCGTCTCGGAGCGTCCCGGAGCGTCCCGGAGCGCTACCGACAGTCGCGGGACGCGCTTCGCCCACAAACAGACGGTCGGTTCGCTTGGCAGTGCATCAGGCGGCGAGCGGACGTGAGGAACGCTGCATCGAATGCAAGGATTATTATTATTATTATTATTATTATTATCCGCTTTGGATGGTTCTTCGCCTTCAATATTGGATCAGTTCCTGTTTATTATTTGGCGGGGAGAGAAGGCTGGGCTCACCTCGCGGCTCAGTCGGAATTTACAGCCGTTACTGAGCCCACAACCAACCGCTCTCCACCCCCACCCCCCCTCCCGCACTCCCCCGCCACCCTGAGTTGACTGATCTCAGTCGACAGACAGGACAGGATCGTTGACATTGGCCTCGGTGACAATTGGCCGCCACATTGGTCCGTCACGTGGAGTGTTGTAGCGCGGTGGTTAGCGCGCCCGCCCCGCGAGCGAGGGAGGGAGGGAGCCCAGGTTCGATCCCCGCGCACGGCAAAACGCTAGGCTGCTTTCCGCACACTCTCCACACCTCGGGTTATGTGACCAGTCAGTGTGGACTTGGTTGCGAGGCGATAATCAGTCAAAAATAGATGATATTTTCCGAGTGAAAATGAGGGTAAAATCGCACGAACGCATTTTCGCCCAGAAAATATACCGTCAATTCACTTTAGAGTATATTCCGTGCAGCGCTTTGAGGCATCTCGATCAACAGCAACAACAAGAAAAACAACAGGAAAAACAACAAGAAAAACCAAACGACACTTGTACAGGGACTTTCACGTCAGGAGGACGTCCCAAGGCTCTGGACGGTCACTGTTTCAGACCCGAGCTGGGGTCGGGGACGGGGAGAGTGGAGGGAAACAATAATCTAATAATAATAATAATAATCCTCGTGTTTGATTCAGCGCTTCGAGACATCTGGAAGACGGCTCAAAGTGCCTCACAGAATATACGCTAAAGTGAAGTGACGGTACATTTCTGGGCGAAACGCGGCAGCCAATTGCGCGCAGCAGCGTCCCCACAAACAGCCGTGGATTGAAATGATCAATTGGTTATTGTTCTTTTTGACGGATTATTATCAGGCGGATGGGTGGATTAGGGAAACTTGCCCGAGGTTTGGCCCTGACCTGGCTGGATTAGAAACACAGGTATCACGCCTGTTAGGCGAGTGCTCTGACCACTGAGCTTCAAGGGAGGGATTTGGGGTGAGCGATGGGACAATCAAATAAGTGGGTCTTGCGGCGGGACTTGATGGAGCCTAGGGGGCGAGGCGTAGGGACGGTGGAGATGGAGTTTCAGAGGTTGGGGGCAGAGTGGAGAACTTGGAGTAGCATTGGAGTAGTTACCCTACCCTCCCTATCAGCCTGAGCCCACACCCTCCGTTCAGCAGACTCAGGCCTGCTCCGCGTCCACCGCCCTAACCCCCCAACCATCGGGGGCCGGGCTCTCAGCCTCTCTGCCCCCACACTGTGGGACTCCATCCCGCAGCCCCTCCGCCTCGCTTCCTCCCTTTCCTCCTTCAAGGCCGGTCTCAAGACCTTCCTCTTCGACCGTGCCCTCGGCTGCCCCACTAACTCTTACCCCTCT
This sequence comes from Hydrolagus colliei, assembly GCA_035084275.1. Taxonomy (NCBI): domain Eukaryota; kingdom Metazoa; phylum Chordata; class Chondrichthyes; order Chimaeriformes; family Chimaeridae; genus Hydrolagus; species Hydrolagus colliei. The sequence continues at coordinate 13,937,881 of CM068752.1, forward strand.
CCCACTCTCCTTCCCCTTCCCCCGACGTGAAAGGCGCTCTATAAGTGCAATTTTGTTGTTGCTGTTGTTGGAGTTGAGCTGGGATGTGATGACGGTGTGAATGAGGATTTCAACAGCCTGAGGGATGAGGTAGAGGCAGAGTCGGGCACTATTGCGGAGGTGAGGGAAGGCAGAGCACGATAAGGCACTACATCGAATGCAAGGAAAGAGGAGAGGAAGGGAATTCCCTGACAAGTGTCTTTAATTAGTTTTGAGGCCAGCGAGAGGTCCAGCGTTACCTCGATTTATGTTTTGTGGCGCTCACTTGCCGATAGTCCCTTCCTCTTGTCCATATCCCTTCATGCTCGTTGATAATGCATCTCTCTCGACCCTCTCGGATGCCTCAGCAGATACCGGGCAATCCTCCTGGGGGAGCTTTGTCCATCCAGGATGGGTGTTCGACGCACCCGTGACATTTTTTTTAATTTGTTCTCACGTTAAATTTAGATTTGCAGAGAGCAGAGATCATGTCATGAAGATTTTAAAGTTGCGCGTTCATATTTTCCATGGAAGCATTGCTTCACTTGCTCAGCAGTTGTCACTTTGTGATCTGCAGTGCCTTAGCGCATGATGCAAATACTGACACGAACCAGATGCCCTCCCGAGTGCTACGAGCTGGGATCCAAGCGAAGGTCAGCGTGTATTTTCAGTTAAGGATTGCGAGGCTGTAATAATAATAATAATAATAAGAAGAATCCTTGCGTTTGATGTAGCGCTTTCCACATCTTATCGACGTCCCAGAGCGCCTCACAGAATATACTGTAAAGTGAATTGACTGTATATTTGTGGGCGAATCGCGGCAGCCAATTGCGCACAGCAGTGTCCCACCAACAGTCGTGGATTGAAAATTACCAATTTTATTATTGTGGTTTTTTTGGAGGGATTATTATTAGGTGTGTGGAGTAACGAAACTTGCCCAAGGTTTCGCCCTGACCTGCCTGGATTCGAACACAGGTCTCCCCAGCTTGCAAGACAAGCGCTCTAACCACTGAGCCACAGGAGCTCCACACTACTTGTTAAGGAGTAACACAATGACACCAAAACTTTTATCTGAACCATTTGTTTGAAATTAGCGCAGAAAGTTCATCTTCACTTTATCGTGTCAGATGTCAGTGAGATTATTAAATGTCCACATCATCCACTCCACATTTCCTGTCTGAAACAATGGTCTCTGTCTCATAATCGGATTTCCCAGTGCTGCACGCTTTTTAATCTCTGTTTATTTCCTCATCTGCCAATAAGCAATTCTCTTCAAACGTCTCCGGTGATGTCCTTTGTTTCGTCGCAGGAAATGCTATGTTTTTCTCCCGGTTTCTTCACTGACTGTGCTTCATCCTGGCTGCCGCATTTCACCCATAAATATACAGTCAATTCACTTCACACTGTGTTCTGTGAAGTGCTTTGAGACATCTCAAAGACATGAAAAGCGCTGTATCAAATGCAAGGATTGTTTATTATTCTGGTGCCTTATCACAACATCAAGAGTCTCAGAGCACTTCATGCTGAAAGTAGTGTGACCGTATGCAAGTATAGGTGAACTTGCTAATGTCCCACAAACATCCAAGGAGTTAATGACCAATTTTATTTGGGAGATTGTTGGCCAGAACACTTGGAAAAACTCCCGTCTCTTTTTGACGAGAGTTACGGGAACTTTACTTTACCACTCACCTGGTTAGGGCAAGGAGGATGTTGGATTAACGTTTCACCCACAGCACCTCCAACTGTTCAGCCCCCCCCCCCCCCCCCCCAGCATTGCATTGGGGTGTTGGCGTAGACTATAGCAGTTCCAAGTCCAATTGTGGAAATTGAGACCCACGAGCTTCTGACTCGGAAGTGAGAGCGTATCAGTTGAATCAGGCTGATATATTCGCCCACAACATTTACAGTCACTCCACTTCATAAGGCAGGGAGAGAACACACCATGCGGGAGTTTCAGAGAGTGGATATCGTGGTTGTTTTTGATTAAGAAATGAAGATTGCGTCAAAGATTGAAGCCTTGAGATGGGTTTTGAAAGTATAGGGAGGGATGGTGTAGGTTGGAGGGAATCCAGAATGGAGTTCCAGAGAGTGAGGGCAGAATACTCGTTCACTGATGGTTGGGTGGATAGGGCAGGGTTTATGAAGCAGGCTACTGAACAACAACAACAAAATTGCATTTGTATAGCACCTTTCACGTCAGGAGGACATCCCAAGGAGCTGAAAACCTGGCAAGGACATGCCATGGGCATTTCATAGCTGTAGGTATCTGTTTCTGAGCATCACATCTGCACATTCAATGCACAAATAATATGTAGAAAGGTCAGTTTGTAAGAAATCTCCGTGTCAATCAGACTCCCTGCGGTATCTCACCGAATCTGATCAATCCTTGCATTCTGTCTAACCATCATGTCAATTTTTAATCAAAATCTCTTTTTCCCTTCCTTTGTTTTCTCAAAAAAGAATTCTCTGAAAAGCCAAGGTCCATGTTCCCTGGAACACCTGAGGGGGGCTTTATAAATACATATTGTTGTTGTGTTTGAATGCATCTCTCCCACACTTTGACATGGTTATTCGATCCAGTGATCCCTCTGTACACTCCCCTTTCACTCATAACTTGGTAATCCTATTTTTTTAAATATATATTTTTAACAATGGCAGAGAAAGTTTAATCTCCTTTTCGTGAATAGCAGCTAACCGTTTCCTGAATATTATCCGTTGAGGGGAAACGTTACGAAGGTACACAGCTGGTATTACAACCGATTCACTCACTCTCAACTGAAATTGCCTGATGGACTTTCCTGGTTCGAAACAAAAACAATGCATATTTTCGCTGAGTAAACTTCCATCTTGTTACATTTGAAGCACACAGGCATTCAAATAAACAAATGGTATTCACAATTAAATAAACAATTCTGAATCATGTTTACTCACGTCACCCTCAAAAACTAAAAACATCAAACTTACTGTGTTGAAGGGAGTCATTCAGATGATCGTATCTATCATGCAAACTATTTTATCATTAATTCCACTTTTCTTAGGTTACTATTCTTACTGCTCAGGTGCTTATAGAAGTTTCCCGAAGTGGATTTGAAGCAAATTATGTATTTATCTGGTAGCTGTCTCATGTTCAGTGTGCACACCACCTGTTGGTATTCTAGATTAAGATAGGCAGACCAGGAAACTCACAATAAATACAATACCAAATTGCATTTATGAACTGCCTTCCACGCTGGGAAGATGTCCCCAGGAGCAGACAAGCAATGGATTGCACCCAAGCTGGGTAGTCAAAAGGGTTCGAGGCAGCGAGGGTGGGGATGGGAGAATGATATCTCACTTTCGCGGAGGCACGAAAGTGGAGTCTGCAAGTGGAGTCCTGTAGCTTAGTACAGTAAAAGGACGTTTATCTGGTACCAGATCAACCATAACTTCTGTATAACTGGCATCGCCAAAAAAAGGTCCACATTTGATTAACTGAAATTTATCTGGAAAAAAATTTGTGAAAATTTTAAAGCGATAGCTCTTGGGAAGGGTCTTGCAGGAGGCAAGAGAGGGGTGAGATAAAGGGACTCCAAGATGGAGTTACAGAGGATGGGACTGAAAGACTGAACGCCAATAGCTGGGAGGTTGGGGGACATGGAACAGGTATGAACGCATTAAGCTGCAAGTGGAGTCCTATAGCTTAGTACAGTAAAAGGACATTTATCCGGCACCAGATCAGCCGTACCTTCCGTATAACCGGTATCGGCAAACAAAAAGGTCCGCATTCAATTAACCGGAATTTATACGGAAATTTTTTATTGAAAATGTTTTTTTTAATTTTTTTTGCGTTTATGGCCGAATATCCATTAGTTACTGCTTGGTAAACAATAATCCCCACAGTATTCTGCAACTTCAATACAGTTGAGTTCCCATCCGTAGAGATTAAAGCAGAGAAAATTACACATCTCAGGGAACTAAATCATTTGTACAATGTTAGTTCTGTTAGCACTAGAGGTCAGTGTTTGCTTCTTTCTTTGTCAAAGTGCCTGATATCAATTTTTATAGTTAAAGAGCACCACCTAGTGTTTGAATCATGTATTTTGACAGTTAATTCACACTGTAGTTTGCTTATCTCTTTTACTGTAATGAAAATAACGTGAATTTATATAGTATCTTTCATGAAGGGACAGGAAGTTATATCTGCTTAAACAGAGGAGTCCCAAGATTGAGTCTTCAAACAAAAGTATTATCTTTGAAATCTTCTATTTACTTTTAACGTTTAAAGTGCATTGGGTAGCACAAAAGTTTAGCACTATACAGTATGTCTAATTTTTTTACATTATCACAACTCTACCACAGAAGCTGAACATAAGTGAATCTGGGTATCACATACAATAGTAGCACAGAAACTGCCCTGGTTAAGGTCACAAATGACATCCTAACCGCCTGTGACCAGGGCTCCCTCTGCCTCTGCCTCCTCGTCCTCCTTGACCTGACACAGTCGATCACACCATCCTCCTTCAACGTCTTTCCTCCCACCTCAACCTTCAAGGCACAGTCCTTGACTGGTTCCACTCTTATTTGACCCACCGTTTACATTTTGTTTCTTCCAATGGTTTTTCTTCAAACCCCCGCACAGTTTCCCACGGCGTCCCTCAGGGCTCCGTCCTCGGTCCCCTCCTTTTCACCCTTTACACGCTCCCTCTGGGCGACGTCATCCGCAGACATGGGGTAAATTTCCACATGTATGCGGATGACACCCAGTTGTACCTTTCTGCCTCATCCCTCAACCCCCAGACGATCGATGTTCTGACAGCATGTCTGTCCGACATCGAGCCGTGGACAAGGGACAACTTTTTGCAATTGAACGTGAATAAGACCGAGGCCCTCCTGATTGGCTCAAGCCAGCGCCTCCGCACATCGGGCGCTGCCAGCCTCAACATCCAAGTCTGTACTCTCCACCTCACAAAGCCAATCAGGAACCTCGGCATCATGTTCGATCAAAAACTTTCCTTCCTCCCCCACATCCGCGCCTTGACCGGCACCGCCTATTTCCATCTGCGCAACATTGCCAGGCTCCGCAACTATCTTACCCCCCGCGCTGCCGAAACACTCGTGCACGCGTACATCACCTCACGGCTGGACTACGGAAATTCTCTCCTAGTCGGCCTCCCCAGTTCCTCCATTCATAGGCTGCAGGCCATCCAAAACTCTGCAGCCCGTGTACTATCCCGCACCCGCCTCCGTGACCACATAACCCCCACCCTCGCCCGTCTCCACTGGCTCCCCATCCTCCAGAGGATCGAGTTTAAGATCCTCGTCCTCACCTACAAGGCCTTACACGGCCTTGCCCCATCCTACTTAACCAATCTACTCTCCCCCTACACGCCCACCCGGACCCTCCGTTCAACAGGACTTGGCCTGCTCCAAGCCCCCCGCCCGAACCGCCCCACCATCGGAGGCCGGGCCTTCAGTTTCTTTGCTCCCACCTTATGGAATGCCATCCCTCAATCCCTCCGTTTCGTCTCTTCCCTTTCCTCTTTCAAGGCCGGTTTGAAGACTTTCTTCTTCGATCGTGCCTTTTGTTCCACCCCGAACTTTTACCTCCCCTTCGTGTTTCACCCCTTCCCAAACACTCCCCTCCCAGCTCGGGTCACACGCCTCTTGTGCAGCGCCTTGGAATGTCCTCCCGACGTGAAAGGTGCTCTATAAATGTAAATTGTTGTTGTTGTTGTTGTTGTTGAAAGGCTATCAAATCAATAATTTTTGATGTTAAGTATTTTCCAGCAGCAAATTCCAATGTTGAGTCCAGTTTATTTGAGTTTTGTTTAACCAACATATAAAAATTGCTAGGAACACTCAACAGGTCAGGCAGCATCTATGGAGAAAGGAAAAGTGAGTCAACATTTCAGGTCCATGAGTCTTCGTCAGAACTGGTATATAATATATACATACCTGTATCATTATGAAAAGGACATGTTTGTTGAAGGACCAATGATAGGAAGTGCAGAGACTTAAATACAGTACACGGTTACTTGTTGCTGGAAAAAGTGGCTTCTAATGTATATTTAACGGTTTACTGGATATCATTAGTATTCATTGTTATCTGCTTCAAATATGATCCCAATTCTAGTCTAATATCTCAGTCTAATATGAAACAGGCTAGTTAAAATTAGACTCACTTGACAACGCATAGTGGAGGGGGAGACGTCCTCCTGACGTGAAAGGCAAGAGTAACTTTGTTGTTGTCTCCAGGACATAGTGATCTAATTCACTTTAAATTTAAGATTTAAAATCAAAATCAACTTCATTTTTTTTACCATTTCAGAATTAGCTTTATTAAGATAAAGCTTAGTAAGACTGATACTTTGTGGTCACTGTACCGTCACTGTATTTGTGGTCAAAAATGATGTTACATTGACAGAATAGTGGGAAACAGCTTATTTTTATGAATCAAGGTAGCGAATACGGGTAAATGATTGAACAGCTCGCCTTGGGACATAAATATAAATTTATGTTACATTTAGGCTGAGAAGAGTGGGAGATGCGTACAGTATTTAATTCAACATAGTTTTTTTTATTTTCAGCTAGTTTGCTGTTATTGTCTTCTTGGAAGTTTTATTTGTTTGCTGTTTGTATAAATAAGTCTTCTTCGCTGTCTGACTACAAAATGAGTGATTTAGTCATAGAAATGCATGGAGCTCTGGTCAGAGTTGGCGTTGTGAGGTAATCTGTTTTGTGATGCCGGCAATCCCCATTCATGGAATCACTGAGTTGAATTTTTATGAAAGGCTTGAAATTTCTTATAGCCTTTGCCTTTAGCTTGTTCCCTTCATTTGGAAACTGTTTGCTGACTGATGGTGTCAGTTTATCCCCTGAGTACGTGTATCCTGTCACTTGCCTGTAATTTACAAACACGATGTGTAGCAGGACATTTTGCCTCTGGAAGCAAGTGTGTTGTCACGAGAATCTAAAGAGGAAACCTAATTATAACATTAAGAATGAAACAAGGAACACTGGGACTCTCCTCCCTCTAAGCACAGAAATCTGCATTCAAACAATAAAACAAATGACAGCTGGACTTTTATAAATAGAAACATTTATTATAACAAGAATAGTTACCAATATATTTGAATTTGTGATTAAAAAGTTACAAGTTAGGAATGGCAAATTGATCTCCATCCCCTAATCTTCCCTCAATGCTCTGAAATGTCACTACAGTTAAGAAGGTTCAATAAACCTGGTCAGTCTACGTCACAGAGTTTAACGTTACTTATGTCTATGCATTATGTTGAATCAGAAGGCCTCCTGTGATCAAAAACAGACTGATTTAAATGGCTGAACAGTCCATGATGACTTATAAGAAATTATTTAGCAAAATTAAAAACAAATTAGTAGGATGACATTTTTTTTAATGTTCCTTATTTCTAAGGTATTTCCTCCCTTGTTTAGGTCTCCCTTCCACCTACCATTCCCTGGCTGATAGGTTTGGTACTGAACCAAGTTCCAAGTCTCTGCCAACAGCGCTCTGTAACTGGTCACTGGGAGTTGGGCGAGAGGGGCCAATAATGAATGGCTATAATGTTTCCCTTCCTGCACCAGCGCTTGTCTTGATGGTCCTCCTAGATTAGGAAATGACTATGTGGGAATCAGGAGGCCAACTCACCAGCCAGCTTAGGCCTCTCTCCACATAGCTCGGCAATGCAACAATCTGCTAATTGACTGAGCATGTTGTTAATTTTGACACAAATTTTTAAATAAGCCAAAATGAACTGCAACTTTATCCAATGTAACAAAAGAGAGGGAGGCAATTCAAAAATCAATCCTTATTTTAAAAAAAATTAAGTTTAATGTTAGTTTATTTAAATGTAACTCAGAAATGAAACTATAACAGTATGAACAACACTTACAGAAGTTATAACCAAAATGACTTGCACTAACTAGTATGTCAGATGTGTTTCAACTGAATTTGAAAAAGAGTCAAAAGCAAACTCACAAAAGGCATTTTAAACGTATCAGTAACAATCTGTAACATCAACAGATAGGTGTTTTTCTGGTGTGCAAAGGTTAAAAATTATTTTGCTCCTCAAAATTTTCACGCATGGATGTTATAAACATCAAGTGCTTCTATGTGGAAACAAAACTCTGAATTCTCAGTTTGGTTTATTATAAATAAAGAATCATTCCACAGAGATATATTTATAGGATGGTATGGTTAAAACAGTTTGATTTTTTTTAAAGCTACAGACTTTTTAATACTTTGCCTTCCTGTTCGTCATCGCTATGGACCATTTCCACTCTCTGCGGCTGTGATGGAGCGGACATTGGGGTTGTGAAGACGTTCTCCAGTGCCCCAACATCCAACTGAGGAACTGAGTTCAGGTATTCTTCTCCTCCCAGGCTGCTGGGATGGGGTCCTTCCTCAATGCTGCTGTTACTCCTGGAGTCTGTGTTGCGTTGACAGTCATCTGGATACTCCCGAAAGGGGTAGTCCCTATTCAAGGCTGAGAACATGGCTTCATGCTTTTGATATCGGTCCTCGTAGTACCCAAGGCATTCGGACATGCTGTTTGCAAAATCACCATAACCATAGGGTGGTCTGCTATAAGGACAAGTACTGGAGCAGAAAAACATGGGTAAAATTAACACAACGTGAAACTGTTATTTAAAAAGCAAATAACTATCAAATACTTGGGAGCAGGGAATGTGTTATGCTGAATAAAAGAGTACTGCAACAAAGAAGAACTCATAATGTTATAACACCTTACATATCAAGATGTTTCTTTCAAAATGCTTTCCAATAAGTACTGCCACAGAATGACAATAATGACTTGTTTGTTGGCAAATACAACAGCCATATTTTGCAAAGCATAGTCCAACAAATACAACCAATATAATTTACATTTATATAGCACCTTTCATGAGAGGAGGACACCTTCAATAAGCTGAGGTGAATGAAAAGCACCTCTACTCCATGATCCACCTACATTAATCTGGATTGTACGGCTGGATTGTAGTCCAGCCCAACAGCGGAAACTCCTATTGCTTTCAAACAGTCTCATGGGATCTTTAAAATCTACTTGACTAGAAGCAGATGGCATCTTGCTTTAATGTTTTGAAGGATACCTCAGTGCTCCTCTGGAGTGTCAATTCAGACAATAAATTTAAGCGCTAATGTCAGGCTTGACCCCCTTCTGACCCCAACATAAGAGTGCTATCAACTGAGCCAAGGTGACACCTGAAAAAGTATTTAGAAGACAATCATAAAATATAAGACTGTGTTTCACAAACCCCTTTCAATATCAAAGATACATCCCATTCCTATCCTGAAACATACTCCTAAGATCAGTCATGTTCATTTGCTGTTTACCACTTTGACAACGTGTGTTTCAAAATGGACTAAACCTACCACCATGTGCAGTATTACACTTCCCCACTTTGCTTCTTTTTTTTTCTAAAAGATGATGGCACAATACTATGCTATGGAGAACAGGCAATAGTAGTTCTTCTCACCCAATATCCATTCTTTGTTGACCATACTGATAACTGAGTCATGCTCTAAATTAATTTTATTTAGTAACTGAACTGATTTTTAAAACACAGTTCCACAATCACTGCTTTTCCATAAGTTACGTGACAATTCCTTGTCTGACATCATGTACTATTTTTGTTCTTGTTCTGGAAACTTATTCCAATTGACTCTGTTTTGTTCGGTTAACAGAGATTATTATGTATAGTATAATTTGCAGAAGAATGTAGCAGCTCAAATGTAACAATTATCAATACAGAAGGGTTTGCAGCATTACATAACACTTTACTTGTGTTAAATTACTGGTTAAAATACTATCCATTCAGCTCTGGATCGTTAAATACACATCAGACTGATGGCATTCAAATCTCATCTCACTCAGAGTTATGGGGTCCTATGGTGAAGAATTTTCAAAAGTTAACTGAATACATCTCATGAGTCAATACCATTCAACGTAATTGGTATTAAATTGGCAGACTCACTGAGAGAATGCACAATGCTGGTGCAGTACATGGAAATTTCACAGTCAGTAACGTGGTATATTCTGAAATTGGAAATGAAACGTACAGAGATTGTTAAGGGATTTGTTAAGGGAGCTTTACTCTAGATCTAACCTCTGCTCATGTCTTTCCTTGGTATCCCTCATTGAAAATGAGAGGTTTTTTCCTTATTATGGTGAGGGATACAAGTGTTTGAAAACGGAGTGTGGAAGAGTTTCAGAGTTTCGGGGCATTGTGGCTGGAGGCACGGCCACCAATCGTGAAGTGGATGGCACAAGGGTCAAACAGACTAGAGCCAGTTGAGTGGAGGCAATGGGTGGTGGAGAAGGGTGAAAGAAGATCCCAGAGGTAGGAAGGTGTGAGGGCATAAAGGGATTTGAAAACGAGTGAGAGGATCCAGTGGCAAAATACTTTTCTCTGTGTTGTGAGGAGGAAAAATGAGAATAAATGGGAATAAAGGTGAATTTATCCAAACCATTTTCACGGTTTGGTCAACAGTCAACACGACCTGACTGTATAGACATACCAAAATGCATGTTCATCAGAATCGGTTAACCCATGTCTTATATGAACTGTAAATAAATATATTTCTAGTTCTTACAGTCTAAGATTTCAAAATAAATTATTTCTTATGTCTTATGTATTCTTATGTGTACAGAAGATAAAATCTCTAAGTACCTTGAGGGGAAGTAAGGTGGCCCAGGTAGGAAATAGGGATGATGAAAGGGAAAGCGAGCAGCAGCCCCAAACAGATTAGCAGCATGTCCCATTGGTGGGTGCTGGTAGGCATGTGGATGTGGAAGGGTTCCTGAAGGCATTGGTGGTGGATTCCTGGGACAGCTCAAAACTGTTGGTATCTCCTTTTGTGCTGGTACTTCAGGGATGACATTTCTGTTGTGGGTGTTGATAGTTTCATTCGTAGGATTTCTTTTGCCAACATCGACGGTCATTGTAGGTATTCTTTGCTCTGAACAATTAGATGCTGCACTGGGACCAGGAACCTCATGATGCACCTCACTCCTGCCGTGTCCTGGAGGGCAAGGAGCTGGCACTGTGGGGTGACTGGGCATGCTCTGAGTGGACAAACCAACCTGGACAGGATTTGTTTGTGGATACAATATGATTGAATTTGCACGTTGACCTTGAGTGACTGGCATCCGTAAAGACTGACTTTGACCTGCTGAAAAATCACATTGCATTACAGGTTATATTAAAGTTCTTAAATCATATTGAATTTAAGCAATCAAACAGTTCCCACTTTTGACCATCATCAAAAGTTTGCTCTTTACTAGCTTATTTGTATTGGCTCCTGCTCTCAAGACATATGACTTATTTCCCTTCTACGTGCATGAAAGATTTTATGGGCTTTCAGTGTATCTGCCCACACTCTCTAGAAATCCATTCCAGATTCCTTCAATTCGCTTCTTCCCTTATCTCTTTCAAAGTTTGTCTCAAAATCTTCCTCATTGACTAAGCTTTTAGCATCTTCTCCCCATCACTCCCTCTAGCTCCATCCCCTCCACCTCCTTGGCTTCAAACCCCACCTCCTTGGCGATCCAACCCAAACTCAGGTTCAAACCCTAGAATGTCCTTGGGATTGTCCTGTAAGTAGTCAGTCTTAAATATGAAACATGAGAGTCAGTAGCAATGCTGGACAAGAGGGCGTTGGGAGGAAAGGAGTGGGGAAAAGAGATGGCCTCACAGCCAAGCCCTATCTGTAATGTCCTCACCCATTACTCTCCAGCAGGTGAGATCTTTGGAACCTGATTGAAAAGTGGGAACCCAGCTGATTTCCTCCTCGTAACTCCTAGGAATGCCAAGGACAATTGTTACCTGTTACCTGACTAAAACAAGCTAATACAGCAGAGACCAGGATGTAATCCTGAGTCTTTCTGAGCTGTAGTGACCCAGACCTGTGTTTGGCCATGCTTTTGGCCACCAGATCACTGGAGGAATTCCAGAATTAAACTATTAATCCAGCATTAATCCATTCTGCTCAATATTGGAAGAATTCATTTTTCAATATTTTTCAAATTCAGTCTATCATTTAACTATTAAATTAATCCCTTTAATGTGCTAAATATTTTACAGGTCACAGGAGAAGTTCAGACTCAAAGACCCTTTAAATCAATTGATCTTAACCTTACAGAGTGCCCAAACCACCATCACAAGCTATTTCTTAAATGCTACACCAACAACCTGATACTCCATTTCAGTTATTAATTATCCTCTGGGTAAATAACTACTTATTGGTGTCTATCCTGAAATTACCATTTGCTACACTGAAAATGTGTACTCTTATTTTGCTGCCCTGGCATATCCTCAAAGCATTGCTTGGGATTTATTTTCACAATCCCATTTAAAATATTTTATACCTCTAATAAGGTTTGAGACATCTCTTTTCAAGTCTAAAAAACATAATTTGCACATGGTTGGTCATAGCTCATTCCTCTAACTCTAGTAGACCTCAGGAGAGATACCACACCCAAAACATAACCTAGCTCCCCTAACAATTACCCTCTGCTTCCTTCTTGTTAGACAATTTCAAATAATGGTCCATATCTTACTCGTGATACCCAGTGACATAAGTGAAGGCGTCTATCATGTGGCAATATGTTATCTTAAGTTATTAGTTTCCACTTATTATCAATTATCCAGATCAAGTCCTTGAATCTGGTATGTTTTTATACTTAATGGTTATAGTTAATGGTCACCAGAGTGCTGCGTCCAATTAAACCTTATGTAAATATAACAATAATTGGTCACTTCAATCCATAACTGTCTGTGGGACACTGCTGTGCGCAATTGGCTGCCACGTTTCACCCATGAATATACAGTCAATTCACTATCACTATATTCTGTGAAGCGCTTTGAGATGTCTAGAAGACGTGAAAAGTGCTATATTAAATGCAGGGATTATTATTATCTTTGCAGACATGAGTATACAGTGTCTTTTGACGTCCTCCTGACGTGCAAGGTGCTATACAAGTGTAATTTTGTTGTTCATTTTTGTTGAATACAATTGATAGCATAAATTAGACCAGGCAGAGTCCAGCAATGTGTGCAGTAAAGTGTAGGCAATGAACGTACTGTAGTGTCCCACGGAAACCTATGGAGAATTGACTGTTTATTTAAATTTGGCTCAAGAGAAACTCCTTCCTTTTTTCAAACTGTGCCAGAGATTCAAACATGCAGATGGAACCTTTGTTTAACATCTCTTCCGAAGAAAGGCAATTCCAACAATGTAGCACACCGCAGCCCAGTACAGTTGGTTTCATCCTAGATTATGATTTCAATATAACTTTTAATATCACATTTAGTTGAAAAGAGCCTCTCCTACCTTTGGAAACAGCAACAAGGGGATCTAAAACATGATAATTAACAGGAATCGCAAATAGTGGTTTCTACCAATAATGTGATTACTCCAACCTGTGTGAATTCCACTCCAATTACTGAACTGCTTCTGAATAAATTTCCCATAGCTCCGTGTGAATTACATTGGATTATCAACAGAAGTTGCTCATTTCATTTTCGCCGCCAATATTGACACTGGCACTCTGATTTAAGAGTGCAGTAGATGGAAAGTGTCCCTTATTTTGAAATGCAATTACCCTTCACTTCAATTAACTGGAGTATGGTTAGGCTATAGAAAATACAATTAAATTTTTTGTAGTTTGAGTAAAATCCCAACCAATTTATTAACAGCTGTCACCAATCAATGCTTCTGCATCGTGATATCAGATCATATAACCAGTAACGAACACAGGAAGCCAGCTGGCTTTCTGCATCATTTATGGAATGATTCTTTCAATTTCCTCTACAAAACATCTGTTTTAATGGGTGTTTTCCTAACCAGCTTCCTGCACTAGACATTGGCCAATTTCTGGGCCAACAGAATCCTGCTGATGTCACTTCCTGCATACTGGAAGTGACATTGGTGGGGCTGACCTAATAACCCAGAAATTAACCATTTTTCTAGCCAAGTCTCCCCTTCGCGCAAAATTGGATTGTCTGAGTTGACATTCCAACACAGTGCTGAGGAATGAGGAGCTGCGCCTTCAGATGTCCTCCCAATGTGAAGTTGTTGTTGTTGTTGTACTATCTCTCGGATGAAACTTTAAACTGAGGTCCCATCTACTTGTTCAGGTGAACGTTAAAGATTTCATGACACTATTCGGAAAGAGAAGGGTGTTCTGGCCAACAATCTCCCAAATAAAATTGATCACTCGTTCCATAGGTGTTTGCGTGTCATTGCTCTGTGAAACTGGCTGCCACATTCCACAGAGTAGGTGGCAGATTGATAAGGATAAAAGGGGAACTTAAGGGAACTTTTTTCAAATGGAGAGTAGCTGGGGTGTGGAATGCCCTGCCGAGTAAGGCGGCAGAAGCAGATTCCATTGTAGGCTTCAAGAGAAACGTTTGAGGGCATTTGAAAGAAATTGGCTTAAAGGAAAAGAGATGTCCTCACAGTTATATGGGACAGTGCAAGGTGGCAGTACTGAACCTATATCCTTGCTCTGTGAACTGGTGAGTGTTTGATAGGCCAAATTACCTCCTTCTGTTCTGCAGATTACCATGTTTCTATAGATTACCATGTTCAAAATCCCTTTCTGTTCTTTTGTCACTTTTAGTATTTGGACTTACCAATCACTGATGGGCGGTTGACACTTGTCTGGAGATTCGGGATGACTACAGAGTAGGTTGCAGGTCGATAAGGGTATATGGTAGCCGGTGTGGTAGTAACAATATTTTGACCACTGCCAGAGAAGACATTTGAAGGAACACCCAATGCAAATCGTTTTTTTTTCCCTGGTCGTGGCTGATACACCCAACCTAATGGGGGAAATTAGCAGAAAAGCTGGTAATGTATACTACTGAACTGTCATATTAAAATGGACCTGTAACACTTGTAGATATTAAAAATTAAGTAAATAATGTATTTTTACATTAACAAATGTAAGGATTATTATATTATTTAATAACACATTATTATGCATTTCTCTATTTTTAATTGCGTTTAGCAAACTTGTAAGAAACCATCTAGCTCAGTGTTGCCCCCCCCCCCTTCACTAAAATCAGATACAATATTTTATATGAAATCTAACAATCAGTCTTTTGCATTCCATACTGATGTTGTCATTCTAAAGACTTTGTAGATAAGATTACCATGGGAAAAAGCTCAGGTTGCAAGAATGGTACAGAAATGGTACCCTCAATAATCCTTGCATTTTAACTGCGCCTTATCAAGTTGTCGAGACATTTCAATACGCGTTGCAGAATATACTGTAAGCGCTGGCCTTATAAGTACCCAACAATTTCTAGTTCTTATGTCAATAATGTCAGCTTGGTTCGGTGGTAACACTCTTGCCTCTGAGTCAGAACATTGGTTGATTTCAAAATTAGAAAGTAGAGAAATCATTAAATGGGATCAATATGCTAAACATTGAAACATTCCCATGGAAACATTGTTATTCACTACAGATTTTTACAGCATTTGCTTCATTTTCAATGCTACTGCCTTAATGTTTCCAATTTAGAAAGGTGTGGATAATCTATATTTATATATAGTATATAAAAGCCTTAGGTATGTTTCCGCAATTGTGTCCTCCTGATGCGGAGAGCGCTGTGTCAAATCTGATGATACAGCGGGGAGAGGAGTTGAGCTGAGCTGCCTGTGTGTGCGTGTGTTTATATATCTATATATAAAAAAAGCCTTAAGTATATTTCCGCAATTGTAACAATGAACTTCTAAAAGGAAAACAAAAACCAATACAGCTTAAAAAAAAAACAAAGAAAAACAACCCAGTGATTAAAGCTCAACTTTTTTTTTGTAAACATCAAATACATTATTTTTTAAGTTTTTAAATATATGAATAAACGTGTTGAAAAACACTAGGCCACGTATGTTACGTGGGGATACAGCTAGTACCATTGAAATACAATATATAGAAACTGGCAACCTTCCACATTTTGAACTCTGATCCTAGCTTTGGAATTCATTTCAAAACATGTTGTAAGGTCCTCAGGGCATGTGGGACAGTTATGGGCCCCAAAGATGTACAGTAATTGGAATCCAGGGTCAGAAATCAAAAGCTAATTTTCACTTCTCAATAGATAACTAACTACAGAAGGACTATATCAGAATTTAAAATGCAAGGAGATTTTTAACATCTATCTGAACAGGCAACTAGGATTTTACATCTTATCTGAGGGACAGCACTTCCAACAATGCAACGCAACTACTGTGTCAGCCTAGATTATACAAGTTTTAAGACAGTTTCAAAGACAGGGAAATAGGGATCTAAGTAAAATGGGTATTAGTAAATGGAGAGCGTCAACACTTATAACTCAGCCTAGAAAATAGCAAATATGCATAAAATAAATATTAACTTGTGTGTGTAATGGTAAATTGTAATTCATGCATTGATGCTTATTCAAATTTAAGATAGCATCAATTTATATTTCATTTACAGATGGCCTTGATATACTTTATAGTCTTACAGTATATCACTTTGATCTGTGCTATATTTATATATATATATGTAGCATATTTGGCTCATTGGCTATTTGGCTCATTGATTCCATATTGGTGCTAGCACTTCCACTTGGAGTGATCTACTCTAATCCCATTGTATCTACTTCCCTTGTATCCTTTTATAATGTGACTCTTTAAATATTTATTCAAATAATAAATATTTGGAGATGTACACTTGTTTCATTTCAAATGGGAACTTATGGACAAAGTATTTTTGAAGGCTAATAACATTGATTTCAATATTTAGTGATGTCACATTTTTCATTATGATATATTATAATGTCATCATTCATATTTACTATTTTCTCTGATATTTCTGAATACCAGTAATATGTTAAATAGTTAGGAAGTTCTTATAATAAATAATAGGTTCCCATAATTTTTAGTCCTACTACTGTGACAAATCCAAATCTGGATATACCAAATTACTGTACTGTAGTTGATAATGCAAATGGCATTTAACTCACCAGGAAATTCCTCCCTGTGTTTTTCTTTAATCTTCTGTGCTTCGTCATAGTAAGGTTTCTTCTGTTCTTCTGTCAATTTGTTCCATTCGAGTCCAAGTTGGACGCTAATTTCAGCGTTGTTAGCGTTAGGATTAGCCTTGGCTAATGATGGCCTGTGGATTCGTGCCCAAACCATAAATGCATTCATTGGACGTTTTATATGCCCACTTCTATCTTTGGAGGGTGGCATATCGTTGATTTCTGTAACAGTAGGAAAGGAAGGAAATTAGGATTGGCAGAGACAAGTACAAATCATCTGACTGTTTTATTTTCAACTCCCAACTCTCCACCCACGTACCTCCAACACTCAACAAAAATCTATTCAATTTCTTCTTGCAACTAAACTATTCATATGTGTTCTCGCCTATTCATAAAGTAATTAAACCTAAGCTCTATTGACCCATCCTCTTCTGAATTTGAGACCATGGCCCTCATTGTGGAACATATTAGGTGTCTAAGAAACTGGGTCATATATATATATATATCTATGCGGAACAAGAGGGATCCTTGTACAGGCACCTTTGGTACCCTGCTTAGTACCTCTCCCAATTTTGACCTAGCTCCTATGAACAAAAGATCTTCCGTTTCCTTCCCTTCAGCCAATTCTGAATCTATGTCTTCACATCCATATCTTGCCCTTGAGCCCATAGTGTCCATAGTTTGTGAAGGAATTGTTCATGATATATCTTGTCAAATGTCTTTCAGAAGTTTAGATATACTAATTATATGGCTTCCTGCAGTTAGTTTGGGCTGCCACATCTTCAAAGAAGTCTAGGGTGATTGGTCAGACAAAACCTATCCTTTCTGAATCCATGTTGTCTGTAAATTATTAGATTATTTTACATGGGCCATCTTCCACTTCCTTTCTGATGAATGATTCCATAATTTTACTATTATCGGGATCAGACTAAGTGATCTATATTTGCCAGGTTTAGTTTTGTTACCCTGCTTAAATACGGGAAGAATATTCTTGGCTGTTTGCAGAACATTGCTGTGGGCAAACTGAATATCGTACTTGCCTATTAAATACACGGTCAATATGTATTTTTATAGCCAAATTCATTGAGCTGTATGTCTCTATGACATAAGGTGTTACATCAAATGCAAGGATTATTATTATCCTGTTAATTAGAACTCAATGTATATAGAGTTTGGGTAAGAACACAGTTAGCATCAACTGAGATCTGACCTTCCTCCACTCAAATATTGTGGTAGCGTTCAGTATCCAGGCACTTACATGATAATCACTTCTTGGTTTGAGAGACGTACCAGTGTATAGAACTAAAGCAACAAGTAATAATAATCCTTGCATTTGATATAGCGCTTTTCACATCTTCTTGAAGTCTTCAGAATGCTAGATACCTATCTCTGCTACAACTCATATTAAATAAGTATGTGGACTATAGGAATGATTAAGCCCCTAGTGTCTCACAAGAATCAACCACTACCCATACATCAATGTGCAATCAATGTGCTATCTATTAAGTATAAATATTATGTTCATCACTTTAGATACAAATACCTGTCAACATTTATAACTATTAATGCATGACAGTTATTTTAACTGATACCAAACTATATTTGACATAAAGTTACAAACTGCAACACACTCTATGCACAAGATTTAATTGAGGTCTAAAGAGCATTTGTTTTCTACCCCATGAACAAAAATAGACCCAAAGCTAAAGTGGTACCTGCATCTGTTGGAGGGACTGTAAGGGGAACATTTATAGTATTGATCTTCATAGAAGGATCCACTTGTGTCTGCAGCCTGATGTCACTTAGGTTGCTTGGTGCTAATTGTCCAGGTAATTTGGCAAATTTTACCACATCACATGTAGAAGAAGAGCCTTGAAGCTGAAATTTAATCCCAGGTGGGAGGGCGTGTAAAGTTATAGGAAGTTTCAAATCAGGATGTTGGGACCCATCAGTACCATTCAGATCCTTCAGGAACAACACATCTTTACTCGGTTGAGTGCATCTATTGGAACTAGATGCCTTGTAATAATCATCGTCTTCTAATTTTATCTTCTCAGTCACATGTTGGCCAACTTTGTTCGCACTAGTAACGTTTTGATCCTTTCTTGAGCTTAATCCTAAAACAAACTTATTTTCACTCTGAAAAATAAATGAAAATTTGTTTTCCATTAAAGAATATCTGGCCATCAGATTAGTTTCTAAATTCAGTTATACCAAATTATAATGAATTTTTAACATCTCTTTGTTTCCTTATATTTTTGTTGAAGAGATGACACAGTAACACAAATCCAACTGGATGCAATCTATTTAAACTCTAAGTGGTTCAGATGGAAAATGTACTTTGAACTATAATAGTCCAAATGGGGATTCTCCAAATACCTGATATATCATGGAACGGGACTCTTTTTCCCCACAACTGAAACTACTCCACAACACCCCCTCCTATTGTGAACTGAACCTTTGCCAGGTTTGTCATTTCCGGCTGTACTGTTTTATGAATCTTCAGGATCACTCCTTCAGGATTTCACTCTGCTAATTGGTAGCCAACATATTCAATTAACATTCCTTGGAAAAACATGTCTTTGATCCAATGGGTAGAACATCTTGGTGCAGTCTACCAACTATAGTCATAAAAGATATGACATAGAGTCGACTTAAGGTTGAAATGGAAGTCTGATAAACCCTGGAAAGAAAATCAGAATTAACCTGACATTCTATAGTCTGAAAGCTAATTCAGTATAAGATGGATAGTTTTTTGAAAAACACCCACAACTCTGTGAGTTGACATGAATGATCAAAGAAAAAAATATCATTCAATTGCACAAGTTCAGGGATCCTAAATATACACAACATAACTTTATATTGGATAATGTGCAAATGGAATGGGCCAGATGGTTAAACATTTATTCAATTATTTGTTTCAGTTATTGAATCAATTTATTTTCAGATTTTACATTTCAATAGTTGACTCACAGCCAAGTGTCAAGAGTTCGAAACTTCGTTATTTTGTGATTCACCAATGAATGGATTTCAGATGAAAAGTGCAAACAAGTGACAGTCATCTGGCCCTTTTTCTCATAACAGGCAAATATTCATTAGAGGAAATTACAAAAGGGTCTATTTACTTTGGGTCAGCCGGGTGTCTGATACCTGCAGAAACCTGTCACTATATTTAAAGAATATCTTAACTAAGCTGAGATTTCCATGCATCCTACCTAAATATGGAAATCCCAGAAATAGATTGTTAGAATGGAAAGTGCACTCTCTCATTGGAGGAACACATCCTGCTTACTGAATTCCTTAAAGTATTAGACTGGCAAAAGCCAAGGCTTGAGGACCCCAGAATGTCTGTTTTGGGGTACTGCTGCAGTCTAACCAACTGAAACCACATAACTTATCATTAATATTGCTGTCTGGCAAGCTTTCCTGCTGCTTGTCCAGCTAGGACCACCCTACTCATTCGAGCTTTGGCTTCCAGGGTTAACACGTGTTAAATGGGATGACACCCTGCCTCTAATGACTACTGGTCTGCTCTTCCAGGTTCTTCCGATGTGCCAGGTTGGCTGTGCTGTCATCAGCAGTGCCCTGGGTTACTGCAGATCCACCCGCCTGGCTCAGTAATGGGACTACCGAATGTGATTTCCAATGCCAGGCATGTTACTTTGGAGCCATTTCAGCTCCAAGGTGACCACATTTAAAGAGAGTCTAAAAGGTGGTATTAACATGATTCCTTATTTCTTATAAACCTATGGGAACTCTGCACCAGAAGAAGTACATTGTACTGGTACAGAGTTGGCAAAGTGTACATCCAGTTACTGAAAGGAGTCCCCATTTGCACAAGTTGGATTTCTTACTAGAGGCCTGTAAATACTGTAAATTGGAAACACAGTTTATTTCTTTCAAAAATGCCAGTCTTAATCTTTTTCTTCTATTGAGATATTTGGCTTTCTTACTTTCTCGAATCCCCAGATTCTCACATCCCTATTGCTAAAGCTGTTGCCAAGAAGCTTAGTTTATTTATTTGTGCCAAATATTTCTTTTCCTCAAAAACTCCTCCACCCTGAAAAGGTTTGAAAATCGCTCCCATATATGGGAGGCTTTTCTAGCACCTCATGCGTATTCCTGGACAAGATACAAGAAAGTCATCTCTGCCTTCAACTTGAGTTTAAAATTAGAAATCCAGCCTAAGGGTAAAGGCTCCTTCTGAGTTCTTTACACCATCAACGTTGAAATGAATAGGAAATAATTATGTAAAGGAAAAATTATTCTCAACGTTAAATAATACTTGCATTTAATGCAGCAACAGCAGCAACAACAACAACAATAACAACAAAATTACATTTGTACAGTGCCTTTTACGTAGAGAGAACGCCCTAAGGCGATGGATAGTCAGTGTTTCAGACCCAAGATGGGTCAAGTGAAGGAAAGGGAGGATGGAAGGATGCAATGACTTTTATGTTAACACACTTCAAAGTGATTGACAAAAAGACTTACTTTAAAGTTCAGTGAGTTTTACGCAGATTCAACATTTAGTTAGCATAGTTATCCTAATGTTTATCACACAATACAAAATAATCCACTTAACCATTTAAAAACACATGTAATTACAAGGAAATGATTTCTATTGAATTATCTCACAATACCTAGTGGGAACTTGCTGCATACTTACTGGTGCTTTGTTACAATGGTGAACTGCTCAGTTAGAAGCTGTCTTAGAACCAATGTTTTGCACAGATTCCCTTCTTGTGTGACTTCATGGAGTTCTGCTCCATCATGAATGGGGAATTCAGTTCCACATTCATTCTTTCTATTCATTGCATCATAATGACGAATGTCCTGATGGTGCAGGGTGATGATTCTACACAAAAAAGCCTAGCTCCCCAGCTAACCTCTAAACTAGAGTATCAACTGATAACAATCACAATACAACAGTATCAGTGTGCCTATGTTTAAGATTCTGAAGCGACTCAGCAAAATATACTTCTTTTATGGTACAAAAGGTAAACATTTAATGTAAAGATTTTGGTTTAAATTTAGTGGAAACTATGAAAGGTTTTGTCAGTCTGGATGATGATCTTAGGTCCTGATGGGGAGCTTGGGCTTATCATCTGAGATATTGGCGAAAGTGTTACAAACACAGACAAACTGATACATTAATAACCAGAATTATTTTTGTCTAAACATTGACTCTTCCATGAGTTAATTCTTGACAATAATAATCCTATCATTTGATACAGTGCGTTAAAACATATTTGAGACACCTCAAAAAGCTTCACAGAATACAACAATAACAAAATTACACTTGTATAGAGCCTTTCACGTCAGGAGGACAAATATACTGTAAAGCGAATTAATTTTACATAAATGGGACAATAACCTGTAAAACCATTACCTTTATATTATTAGGGAGGGGTATTTTTCTGCTAAACTGAAAACTGTATGTGTTCAACAATTAAACATGTTTTACTTGTGCATTTAAAAGTAGCCCCATGACTTCCCAACTCAGGTTCATCTATATTGTATCTACAGCTAACTGAAGCTCAAAACTAAAACAAACATGTCTATCATAGAAATTACTACATAGATCATTTGCCTCAAAACAACAAAAAAGTAGGGATAAACTGGTCCTTCTCAGATTGGCAGGATGTGACTGGTGGAGTACCACAAAGATCAATGCTTGGGTCTCAACTACAGTATTTACAGTTTATATGAATGATTTAGAGGAGGAAACAGATTGTAAGGTATCTAGATTTGCAGATGATATGAAGCTAGGCACGAGAGTAAGCTGTCAGGGTGACATGAAACAAGAAGAATTGAAATTTAGAGAAGTTAGTTTGAGTGGGCAAGAAGGTGGCAGATGAAGTATAATGTGGGGAAGTATGAAGTTATTCACCTAAGTAGTAAAAATAGAAAAGTGGATTATTTTATAGAGGGGGAGAGACGAGGTTAGTGTTCAGAGAGATTTGGGTGTCCTTTGTACACCAGTCACAGAAAGTTAGTGTGCAGGTACAGGAAGCAATTAGGAAGGCTAATGGAATGTTGGCATTCATTGCAAAAGGATTAGAGTACAAGAGCAGGGAAGTCTTGCTGCAATCGTAGAGGGCCTTGGTGAGACCACACCTAGAATATTGTGTGCAGTTTTGGTCTCCTCAGCTCGTGTTTATTTTCCTTCAGGGTGGGGAACCAGGGTCTTTGTAGACTGAGCTGGCTTCAGGGTGATATGCTTAGCAATGAAATGCCAGAAATTAATAATAATAATGAATCTCTGAGGCTATCCTGATGGTCCAATTTCTGTACCAGGCCTGTCTATATTACTCCAAAGCCCTGTTGATAACAGACCATCCATCCTGGGTTGTTTGCAAGACTAGTATCACTGGGGGTGATGATTCTTCCTACAGCTCCTGTTAACTTTACAAGCTAAGATCCTAATAGGTAAGGTGATCTTTGCTGAGCAAGGTTTTCAGACGGTGCCATCATTGACAAGATGGAGAAGTGAGTAGCATTGATACCATTTTCCTGAGCTGCAGAGGCAGTTGCACGTCTTTCGCTAAGACTTCTTCAGAGGGAATCAGTTGACATTTTGAGAATGAGAATCAGTCATGCTGTGCTAAAAGGCTTCACTGCTATCTGGTGTTTTAGACAGATCACATTTCACACTTCCTGACTGGAAAACCAGCTCACGGTAACTGTGGCATCTGGTCATCTTTACAAAATGTTGTTTTAGTTCCACTGCATGTGTGTTGTTTTAAGCTATGCCCTTATTAAAGCAATGCAAACATTTTGGGTTCTGCTAGTGCTATCAGTCCAGCCAAACTTAACAGGAATCAATACTGGATGAGTCCAAACTGTTGATAGAGAGATTTCAATTTAGATTGCATCCATTCAGTACTTCAATAATGTTAGCTAAAAGGATTAAATTGGATCTCCGCCTCATAACTACTGGTAGATTCCATTTCCATCTTCCTCCTCCAAGAAGTTAAATAAGGAACAATTCTTGTACTATTCAATTCCATTGATCTTTCTATTTTGGTATCTTATTCTCTACTATTTCTCCTATTTCATTATATTGCAGAAAAACAATGAGTCCCCAAATATCCTGGTCATCCTTCTCCCTCATCCAAATTCGTCAATTTGCTCACTCACTTTATTGCCATTTGTGGGGTGTTGTTGATGCAGATAAAATGCCATGTTTACCTGCTTGCATCACCATTGCTACATGTGATACAGTAGTACCTTATTAACGAATTATGGTGACAGTGTTTCCACTTGATAAATGCTACTCTATAGTATAGTATGCAAACATTATTATGAGTAGGAGAGCTCAAGTTAACAATGGAAGCCCTTCTCACCCTAATCTGAAGTGCATTGTGGCACCACATTACAAACAAATACTGCAGTATTATCTTTAAACTCTTTGGGGTTGTAGCATTCAGATTGTTATATGGCAGAATTATAATTATTTTCTCTATTCTCTCCTTGTGCTCCACACCACCAAAATTTCCATGTGGATTATCTGCGTCTGCTCAGCTCACTGTTGAACTACTAGGAGTAAAACAAGAGCTTCCTGGGGACAATTCTCTTTTTGCTTAGCTCAGGAGAAAGGTAGGAGAGAGGTGTGTCAGACATTCACACAGCAGCTTGCTACAACAGCATGCAGAGACCAGCCACCAGCACATAAAATCTGCATCACCAGCTGCCACTATCCTGCCAGAAATGTAACATTTTATATCCTGATCGTAAAGCTGCCTATAATTAGCTAAGGTATGCATGCTAATCAATGCCAAGAAACCAGGCAGCTCACTGTAACCATGGCAATACAATTTAACTATCTTTATTATAGAGACATTCTATAATAATTTAGATTAATCCACTTCTTGCGGTGAGAAAGAAAGTTATTAGTGTTCAGATACTGCTGCAAGTAGACTGAGGAATTAATGGGCAGTTAACGCTGTTAACTGGTAGAGCCTGCTCAGAATTTGGCAGAGAGCTGCAGCAAAATGACCATTTGAAGATTTTTCTGTCACAGTGAAGTTCTGCATAAATTATGCTTCCCATTTAATTGTGACAATTAAAATAATACTATCTGGTTCATGGCTGTAATTTAAAGCTTGCAATGGATTTATGAGGATCTTAGCAGACATTACACAGACAGTTGTAAAACCCGACGTTATACAGATGCCTGCTCCTAAATACAAGAGCCTGGGGTCCAGCATTAAAATAGGGTGAGATATGGGATTCTGAATCTTGTAGACAATTAGTTTTAAAATCCTAATTTCAGCCACCTTAATGTGTTCAACCACTGATTTTCCTTACTGGAGTCAAAGTCCTTCTCCTTCTGCCTTTTTTCCTTATGTCATTGGGGGAAGAAAGTATAAGCATAAAAAATAATTGAAAGAGGCCAAATTTGGGATTTTCTAGACATTTGGGATGAAAGTCATAGTGTAATAATATTATTAGTGTATAATAGTATTATCATCATAGTAATAATAATCTTGCATTTGATGTTGCGCTTTTCACGTCTTCTAGATGTCTCAAAGCATTTCACAGAATACACTGTAAAGTGAATTGACTGTACATTTGTGGGCGAAAAGCAGCTGCCAATTGTGCACAGTGGTGTCCCACAAACAGTCGTGGATTGAAATGACCAATTTATTCAAGGTTGTTTTTGAATGGATTATTACTATGTGTGTGTGTGTGTGTGGAGTAAGGAAACTTTGCCCTGACCTGCCTGGATTCGAAACACAGGTCTCATGGTTGTAAAGCGAGTGCTCTAACCACTGAGCTACAGGACTCCACTCCATAGTGCACTGTGACCAAGCAGATGACTATGTAAAACACAGTACTTATTTAGGAAACACAGGGATCTATTTGTAATTATTCACAAATGTAAATTCATTCATATACTTGTATCTGCACCAATCTATGCTAATAATCTAGGATTGCCTGTCTTTAAAACTGGTCACATGTCTCGGTGCTGCCCTATTTACACTTCATCATGGGTCTGACAAACCAGTTTTTCTCCTCTTTTACTAACCACTGCCACACTGTGGTACTGAGAAAAAGTAACTTGAATAGAGAATATTCTGAACACTAATTTTGTTCTGTAAAGCAAGATAAGATATATTTTCAACTTTGAATTATTTTGAAGGCTTGACATGGGAGGAATGACGGACACTTTTCTCACTGGTAGATGCAATCGCTGGCATACAATTTTCTCAATGTAAAATCTCTAAATTATATACATGATAGAAAAGAAATTTTAAAAGATGAAGAACATTAATGAAAGAAGATTAATGTTAAGTGAGAAAATGAAGAGTTACTTTTTCTTCCAACTTACTGGAAAGGAAAACCTCTTTTAGCCATAGTTAGTGACAAAAGGGGCAAAGGTAAGTAATGGTTAATTGAATTACTTCAACAATGAAACAGAGAGCCTATAAAAGGCAATGGAGTGGATTTTAATGCACCAGTGGATACATTTAATTCACTGGATATTGTAGTATTGAATCAGGAAGATCCCAAGTGTGATCTTTGGTCTATGCTGAATTCACTGATCTGAGCGACTGAAAGTGTGTCAGAACAGGCCTCAGTTTCCCTAGGTTCCCTGACCCCCGCTCCCCACTCCCACCAAAAAATCCTTTTTGATCATGTTTACGGTCACCTCCATCCTCCCTCTCCCCCTGGCTTGGGGTCAGACTCCACCACTGTTAAATTCCAGGACCACACAATTCGTGAAGGGCACTATATAAATGCAAGTTGTTGCTGAATTTCATTTCTCACAATCTTAGTATAATATTGTCTTTATTGTATAGGTTAACATCTCATCTGAAAAATGCGGTCTTCGTATCTCCAGTTATTCTTACACATTCCCAGAGTCAATGCAACAATACAGCATCATGATTGTGAATGGTCAATATTGCAAAGAATCTGTTTAGGTGAAGAAAGTGATGAAACCCAATAGCTGTAACAAAATCCACGCAATGAACAGCTCTTTCAATGAACAATTGGATAGCAGAACATTTCTCAAACTTCCCAAATTTCTCATGTTGCCCACAATGGAAACAGACACATCAGCTAGAGTTCACAGGTGCTATCCCTTCATCTTCCCTTCCATAATCTCAAATCATGCAGGAGGAACCTAGGCTCTCTATATACTAGAAAAAAGTAGATATGCATGTGGAGGCTACAGTATCAGCTCAACCACAGGGGCTGGGACATGAGTCAATTGCAAAGTTTTGTTTGCAATGTTATAGTTGTCTCAACAGGTCAGCTCTTCTGTTGATATGCTGCTGTACACATCCAGCAGTCCTCCTCTTACCATGGCATGCTGGGGGCCATTCAGATCTCCATAGAGTCACCTGAAGGCCATCTTGAAAGAAATGATGGGGAATTATCCTGTTGCACTCTGGCTGATATGTCACTCCTGCCTGAAGATTATCTTGCGGAGGGTATTTCTACTAAGGATTCCTCCCAAACCTCCTCACAGTTAAGTCTTTCATCTGTAAATAAGAAGATAAGAAAGCATGCAATGAAAAACGGCCATTCAGGCCATCAAGCCCTTCTGTCCATAGGGCAGGTACAATCCATTTTATAATGAACCATATAATCTTATTTGATCCCGTGAATGAAAGTTTTCCAAAAGTAATCAAGCAAATTGTCAGAATATCTGTAACTTTACAACCTGCTTTTTTCAATATAGGTTCATTGCAACCATATATTTATTCTTGTACAGATTACGTTTTATGGGTGCACCAGATGTAAATAACTATAGGTGTATACATCTCTGTCTATACTTAATGATGCAACTTTCATTGCAATCCTAACCAAATGTTTATCATGTATGATTTAAGGAGTTGATCGCATGTCACTAAAAGCTATTGGGAAAGAATCTGGTCCACATATCCACTATATAGTGGTAGAAAAGAAAATTTCTGCTTGTGTCCTCTTGCTCTTCTCTAACAGTTCCAGTTGAATAACCAGAATCATAATTTTTGCTTGCTTATGAGCTCTCCTCAATGAATAATGGCTTTCTGTAAGCAACTTCCAACAATGTAAATGTGGCCTCCTCAACAAATAAAATATCTGTGTTCAGATTTTGCAACTTAATGAAGCACTTTACATTTGTCCAACATTCATTCGAAGGAATATTTAAGTGTTGGAAAAATTACAAAGAGAAACCAGGATGATTCTGGGACTAAAGCTCCATGTTATGAAGAGAAGCTCATTGGACTCAATATGTTATTGGGAAAAAAGATTAGCTTGATCCATATCATAGAATCTTATAGCATAGAAGGAGGCCATTTGGCCCATTGTGCATGTACCATTCTGCCTTAAGTAGGTGCAAGTAAACTACTTGACTTTGACAAGTGAGACTAAAAATGGAAGGCATAAATTTAAAATTACAAAATAAAATTAATTTGGACAAGATAGTGTTTTCTCCATAAATTAGTAGGTATATGGAACAGATGCCCATTTAAAAACAATAACATGCTGATTGATCTGCAAAAACAATTGGATGCTTGGTATAGACTGAGATGAACACATGCTCCACAAGACACACATCTCCTAATGTTTATATATATTGTTTGTGCCTCTCAATCTAATTATTTTCTTTGAAAGCATGAATGGGACACGTCCCATAGTACTGCTGGGAATTTGCCGATAGGGTGATGTCCATGAAGGTAAGGAGGCCAGATATCAATAGTGGAGCTGTACGGTGGTTGAATGTTATGCTATTTATGCTTGATTACCTTTGTGGTTCAGGAAGTATCTATTGCAGAGTTTTCAACAGGAGATCAAATGAGTGGATTAAGTTCACAAAGCTTGATGGGCAGATGGGCCGTTCTCATTACATGTTATCTTATATTCTCTGTCTTATATTTCAAAATACAAATATACATTTCCAAATTAATCACATTAAAGGTTTTCCAAAAACACAGTCTTATATTCCCAACTGTAACAAAGGTCACCTCCAGATAAATTTAATCCCATTAATTCTTGATTCAAATAAAGGGGACTACAGGCCAACTGTCTATTTAAGGGAGCCAGAGGAATATCAAGATAAAAAGTTTCAGATCAGTTATTCTACATTTTTGGAGGACATAAATGAAGGCAAAAAGTAAACTACTTACATTAAGTATATTCTTCACTTTTCTTCAAATAATAGATGCTCCGTACATCATATTGACATCCCCCTGCCCTTCAGAGCAACTTAGGTCTGATTTTTTTCTCAGTATATATCAAATGCAAACAACAACAACTTAGATTTGCACAGCATCTTTCATGTCCAGAGGACATCTCAAGGCACTGGATAGTCAGGGACCAGCAACTAAGCTGGTGGTTGACATCAGGAGGGGTGGAGGGCAGTGAGGGTTGGGGTTGGAAGGTAACCAAAAGCACAGTCGAAGAGGAGGGTCTTGAAGGAGCATTAAGTATTTCAACATTTGTTAGTTTATTGATCCATATCCAGCCATAAAGCAAATGTAATTCTACATGTAAAATACCTTAACCTCTTAGACTATTCAACATTCAGATAAAATTTAGCTTTTTAGTTACTATACTACTTTCATTGCATTTGGGGAAAAGGTGCAGAATAATGAATGCCGCTATGATTTCTTTGATGATAAAGAACTGATGCGCCAAGAACACAGCATCCTGTAGAGAACGGAATAGAGAAAAGCCAAGAGACAACAAGCCTGAGATCCAAGTTCTCTGGAATGTAAACTTCTTCTGATAAGCTCTATGACCTATCTACAGAATAGTCTTCAACACAAAGAACACAGAGGACCATACATGAAGGCAAGTATGTTACTTTTTCTTGCTGATTAACACATTTTCACAGTGATCTAACTTTCTTTCCTAGAGAACAGTGACTATGTACATACTAATATATCCTTTTACATATGAGTGTCTGTCTAAGAGGTAAGAAAATTACTTAACAATTGAAAATTAACAAACCTTAAAAATCAATATTATCTATCAATTTAAAAAAATTATATCCAAATACTTTGTATACGTAACTATTTTTCTTTAAAGGTTGTCACTAAAACTACCTTCGTAGTTCTTACTTGATGTGGTCCAACACTCATCTGCACCTCTTTAGTACACAAGATGTCACAATGTCAAGCAATATGAAATGGCAAATTATCAGGCTGGCCGTCTTATTTTCTGGCAATTACCTGTATATTATCACTCAATAAACTTGCAATCGTTACATCACAATCGGTAATCCTACAATGAGGATGTTATCCCGCCTCAACATCACGGAGTGTCTTGACTGTCAATGTCTGTCATGAGACCAGTCACAGACCAGGAGAGTAAAAGCTGAATAAAACCAACTGCAAAACATACATTATAATAACAATCCTTGCATTTGATATAGCGCTTTCACTTCTTCTAGACATTTCAAAGCGCTTCACAGAATATACTGTAAAGTGAATTGACTATATTTGTGGGCAAAACGTGGCAGCTAATCGCACACAATTAGAAGCATGTGTCCCCTCTTGGGACTGTTACTGTGTTTATAAATAATCCTGTTGAGTTTCACTCTTTGGGTTTGAGACACAATGTTGATGAGGTTACTCCTTAGTAATCATTCACCATTATTGATAATCGTCAATTCTGATTGTCTGATTGATAAATGAAAACCTAACATGTGCACACTTTCGACCACCTTCCTAACTTGGGGCCACCTCTTCTTTCTCCATATTTGGACCCATTGTCAACCCAGAAGGGTTCCACTTCTCTTGCCCTGGGTGCAAAGTCAAGCCGGGCAAAAAAAAACTGAATTAATGAATACTTTGGGGTTTCAAAATGATACAAGACACTTCAAAGGACGCCCTTTTGCCTTGAAACACACAACAACAATTTACATTTATAGAGCGCCTTTCACGTCGGGAGGACGTCCCAAGTACAAAATACATAGCTTTGGCGGTTACACCAACAACGCCTGGCAAAACGTCAGCTGGTGCCGCTTTTCCAAAAAGCTGCCAACTTTACATTAAAGTTAGGATTAATTTCACAACTTTTGAGGAAAATGAGATGGGGGAGCTTTAGCTCTGGGAATTGTTTAATTTTAAAAAAACTGCTTTTTGTAAAAATAACAATAATAATCCATTGCATTTGATATACTGTATGTGTGTGTATATATATATATATATATATATATATAGACCCTGATCATGTCTTTGTTGAAACTTAGCCTCAACGTTTTTTTTTGCTCTCAATCTTTGCTTTCTGAAAACAAAGTAGAAAGTTTGACTCCTGTGTTTTGAAAAGCTTTGCTCAAATTGCCCTGTGGTTTCACCTGCACTGCCTCCTCCTCCTCCTCCTTTACCTGGATAGTTTTATTCGGAGTGGCCTCCATTGTGATCATTATTTTATTGTGATCTCAGTCAATGGTCCTCCTTCACTCTCTGTTGGTTTCTTTCGTTGGGAACAAACGGATCGAACCTTTTTTTGAAAATCATTGGCTCCCCGGCACGTGCCCCCCCCTCCCCCACCCCCGCCTGCATACCCGCGCACGTGCGTCACAATCGGGCGGGAGAGTGACGTCACGGTGGGGGCGAGGCCGAGGGGAGGGTCCGGGGCAGGGTGGGGGGGCGGGGCCAATGGGTGGGGGAGAGGGAGGGGCCGGTGGGAGGGGGAGGAGCTGGTGGCAGGGGAGGGGCCAAGAAGGTGCAGCAAGAAGGGGGAGGGGTCAAGAAGAGGGAGGGGAAAGCCATGGGGAGGGACCGAGGGAGATGGAGGGGGAAGCCGGGAGAGAGTCTCAGGGGAGGGGAAGGGGCCGATGGGAAGGAGGGGGAAGGGCCGAGGGGATGGGTAGGAGGATGAAGCGAGAAGTGGGAGGGAAGGGGCCGGAGCGAGGGGGGCGGGCCCTGCCATGACGTACACGTTTGAGGCGCCGGCCAGACAGAGCTGCGCGTGCGTACTATTTAACCAGCCCTTCTCTCGTCATCGAGCACATGGCCAACCGACCGACCGGAAATGGCTCCTGTCGCCGTGGCAACCGCATCTCGCCGCTTGACACGGATAGAGAGACAGGAACAAAAACAGAAGTTGCTGGGGAAACTCAGCAGGTCAGAGAGACAGGAACAGTGACAGCGGGGACATGGCTGCGTGCTGCTGGTTGCTGCTTTATCCCCGTGTATGTTTTTTGTTTCTCGTCCGCCCGACATTCACTGAATGTTCGGCAAGGCTTTGGCCCACACGGTGTCGCCCACGTGTTTCCGGGAAAGCGCGGGGACGTGTCGGTCATACCCACTTTCGGAGGAGAGAAGGTGGGTCGCTGAGGGTCAGAGAGACAGAGGCTCCGGAGAGAGAATCCGTCAGAGAAACAAGGTGGGAGAGACAGAATGCGCTAGGTTCCCTGAGAGAGAGAGAGAGAGAGAGAATGGGCCAGGCTTCAAGAGAGAGGGAGGGAGGGAGAGCGCTAGGCTCCCAAGGAGAAAGAGACAATGAGCCAGGCTCCCAGAGAAAGGGAGGGAGTCCGGGCCGCAAAGAGCGAGAATTGGTTGAGTGGGGATGGAGGGGAGGAAGACTATCGTAATCCCCAAAACAGCTGCCTTGGCTCCTGTGAAAGAGCTGTCTCCAGAACTGCACACAAGAGAGAGTGAGTGCGGCCTGGGAAAGAGAAAGAGCCTGGGACCGAGAGAGAGAGAGAGATAAAACAGGCATGGCTCAGGATACACAGAGGGAGGCCACAGGACAGAGAGCAGACCTTGCTGCTGACGGGGGGAATATTAAAGTGTGGCCCGGCGAGGAACCATAACTATTACAACACAGAAGCTCTGATCACTGTTCATATAACGTTCACTACACCTCTGTTACCCTGTTTCACAATGTTTGAGACTGATGGTAGCTTTTCAAGAAGTTTGACACTGATGTACTAAGATGCTATATGTATTTTTTTAATTGGTTGATTTCTGATCATCAGCCAACCTCTTCCTCATCTAAAGTCACCCCCACAACAATAACACAACAACTTGTGGCTGGGAGTAGGAGGGAGGTGATGATAGTCACGGTTGGTTCCAGAAATATCTTCAAGCACGATCTGAAGATGGTAAAGGAAGGAGTGAGATGAAGTGACAGGAAGAGTGTGAGTTTTAGAGCATGGTGGCTTAAAGTGCTGTCCCCAATTTGGGAACATGCAGGAGGCTAGAGCCAGTCAAGCAGACTCAGCCGGTAATTAGTTGGCGAGTAAGCAGGTCAGAGAGAATAAGAATAATCTTTGCGTGGAGGGTGCTATATAAATCAAAGTTGTTCTTGTGTCATATAGCACTTTTCACATGTTATCGACGTCTCAAAGCACTTCACAGAATATACTGTAAAGTGAATTCACTGGTAGTGAGGTGCCAAGCAGTGAAGGGATTTGAAAACAAATTTTAGGATCTGGAAATCAATCCATTTGGCAATAGGGAGCCAGTGGAGTCTAACTAGAACTGGTATGATGGGGTTGTGAAGTTTGGTATAGTGTGTGGGGGGGGGGGGGGGGGCAGAGTTGCATCAGATGGATTTTGTGGATAGCAGAATTGGGAAGACCAGGGTGGAGGGCATTTGAATAGGTGAGGCGAGAGGTACTGAACCCACGGCCAAATCTTAAATTGACTAAAGACAAAATATTTCAGATTCTGTAAATCGTTTCAGGTTAACCTTTCATCAGAATTAGAGAATTTATAATAAATCGTGCATTTGATGTGCTTTTCACATCTTCTAGACATCTAAAGTTCTATATAGAATATACTGTAGAGTGAATTGACTGGATATTGTGGATGAAATGTGACAGCCAATTGTACACAGCAGTGTCCTATAAACATTTGTGGATTGAAGCGACCAATTTTATAATTTTTTTTAATTTTGAGATTATTACCAGGAATGTGGAGTAAGTAAACTTGCCCAAGGTGCTTTAACCACTGAGGTACAGGGCTCCTAGATGTTGGAAGCAAGCAGTGTATTTGGAGAAACAGAGAAAGGGGTATGGAAAGAAAGTCAAATGCAACAATTATGTAGAGAACGGGAAATGATGAGATTCTGTGATCTCATTAAATTGACTCCTTATTTCAATGTATGTGAAAATTAGATTCCGTACATAACAGTCATACAATTTTTAGTTTCATGTTATCAACTCTTCTTCATGATGTCAATGGTGTCAATTTCAATGTTTTGAGACAGTCATTTTGCATTTGATATAGCATCTCATCATGTTAAGATAATATTTCACAGGATTTTATTGTGTACTTTTTAGGTGAATACTGCAACTAATTGGGCCCACAAGAATCCGGCACAGACACAATGGACCGAATGGCCTCCTGTGCTGTATAATTCTATGATTGTATGAACAATATCCCACAAACAGTCATGAAGTGAATGACCAATTTTATTGGGATTGTTGGCCAGGGCATCAGGAGAGACTCCCTTTTCTTAGAATAATGCTGTTGGATTTTTATCATCCACTTGAATAGGTAGACAGTCAGGAACTTGCTTTAACATCTTACTGAAAGGCAAAACTAGGCCTATATTCTCTAGAATATAAAAAAATTAGAGGTGATCTTATAAAACCTATAAGATTCTTAAGGGGCATGACAGAGTAGACAGTGGGAGACTGTTTCCCCTGGTTGGAGAAACGATAACTTGGGGTCACAGCTTTAAGATTAAGGGTCAGCCTTTTCGGCCAGAGTTGAGGAAACACTTCTTCACTCGGAGGGTTGTGAATTTATGGAATTCTGTACCCCAAAAGGCTGTAGATGCTCAGTCCTTGAACATATTCCAGACTGAGATCGATGGATTTCTTATAGGTAAAGGGATTAAGGGATATATGCATAAGGCAGGCAGATGGAGTTAGATTAGAAGATCAACCATAATCTTATTGAATTGCGAGGCAGGCTCGAGGGGCAGAATGGCCTACTCCTGCTCCTAATTCTTATGTTCTTAACTATGACAATGCAATGCACCCCCAGAATTGCAAGCAAACGCCAGTCTAGGCTGTCAGCTCAAAATGCTCTTTATAGAACTTGAATACATAACTTTCTCAACTCAGAGGCAAGAATGCTACCACTTCAACTTGCATTTATAAAGCACGCTCCACATCAAGTCATAACACAGCATGATAACCCTTCATTGCATCTAATTTTAACAAAAAAACATTGAATTGGTTGGATTTGGCTTCTATGAGATGAAGAAAGTGCATTTTTGCCATTTTAGTCTTCTTTTGTCCTCTTACAATTTAATGGTCATTAGCATTTTGTTGTGGTTGCAGGTGAATTGATGTTGTGGAGAAAGTTATCAGAGCAATTTCCGAAAGCTACTCGAATTGACCTTTCTAATTACATTGGTGGAGGTGGCTTCCCTTGGTCTATCCTGCAAGTGCTTTCTATAAACTACAGAACGATGGCTAAAAGTAAATTTGAATATGTTCGCTCCTTTGAAGCGGATGACACCTGTCTTCCAAATTGCTGGGTTGTGGTTCGACTGGATGGCCGGAATTTTCACAAGTGAGTGTAAAGTGAGGTATTGTGAGTTAGGAATTCAGAATCACATTGATTATGTTAAAAACTGGTATTCACTTTTAGTTCAATTTATTATTGAAATCCTAATTATAATAATCCTTACATTTGATACAGTTCCTTATAATGTTGTTGAGTTGCCTCAAAGCACTTTACAGAAATAACTGTAATGTGACTATTTTGTAGGCTAAATTAATGAGAACTTAATTTAAATTAATCTAGTTTGTAAACAAATGGAAGTGCATTAGTCACTGATTATGTTCCATAAACAGATTATTAGCTTTTAAACATCTGGTCTTTTTTTGGGTGGTGGGGGAGGTGGTAGCAGGTTTGACCAATAAACAAAAGGGTTTACACCCAAGGGTAGGTTGTGGCATGTACCATATGCAATGTCCTGGTCTCAGCAGAGAGTATTACTGAGAAATGCTCTGTTGTGCATAGAATAGAAGATGCAAAGCATTTCAAATGTAAATTAGTTTCCAAGGTGGTAGATTTTGGGAGGGAGAAGAATAACAAATTATATTTGTATAGTGCCTTTCACATTGGGATGATGTCCTAAAGTGCTAGACAGTCAGGGATTTGGACCCGAGCAATGGCTTTGGATCAGGAAGGGTGGAGGGCAGGGTGGTAGGAGGCACGGTGGAAGAAGACAGTCTTGAGCTGTGCCTTCAGGGAGCAAAGAGGAGGCAGAGAGGTTGACGGCCGACTGCCAATGGTGGGGCAGGCCACGTGGAGCAAGCCAGAATTTGCTGAGTGGAGGGAGGGAACAGGTTGATATGGTGTTATCAGAGATAGGATTAGAGGTAGGAAGGAGTGAGGCCATGGAGGGTCTTGAAGGTGAGAATGAGGATTTTGAACTCGATCCTCTGGGGGGGGGCAGTGGAGTCGGGCAAGGGTGGAGATGATAGGATTGCCGAGCCTGGTACGGGAGGGGACATGCAGTCATTCAGAGTTCTGTATGATTTTCAGTTTGTCGAGGAAAACGTTGGACAGGCCAACAAGCGGAGAGTTAGCCTAGACCTAACAAATGGTTGAGGATTTTGTTGGCCTGAGGGGAGAGACAGAGGTGGAGCTGGAAGATGTTGGCAGATGTGGAGCCGGACAGAAGGGGGGTAGGCAGTGCAGATCATGTGGGAAAGAAGGAAAAGAATAATACCTTACCAGTGCAGAGTTTACTCTAAATGTATGTAAACAGCTGTGTCTACCTACATATATCACTTAAATTCTAATTAATTTCATTTTGTACAGAAGTAGAATCCAAATAGTGGTTCACAATCAAATATAAAAATGGGTGGAATAATTTGGGGAAGCTGCGAAGAAGCTAATGGGATTTTAGGAATACAAAAGTGAAGAGGTCTTGTCTAATTTGTGCAAGTCAGTGATTGGTTAGGCTACAGGATTGTGCAGAGTTCTATTTATCCCACTTTAGGAAGAATGTTAAGGTCTCTTGGACAGAGTGGAGATGATTCACTAGGCTTATATCAGAGCAACAGACTTATTATAAGGGAAGATAAAGGAGCGGTTTTCACCAGAACAGAGGAATTAGAACAGAGGTATTAGTGAGGAAATGTCAGGGAGATGTTTTAGTTTTACACTTACTATTCCCCCGATTGTCAGGTTTGCAGATCAACATAGTTTCACCAAACCCAACGACGAGCGAGCTCTTCACTTGATGAATAAATGTGCAGCTACCGTCATGGAAGAATTGGGTGACATTGTGATTGCGTACGGTCAAAGTGATGAATACAGCTTTGTCTTTAGGAAGAAGAGCAATTGGTTCAAAAGGAGAGCAAGGTATGATACAGAAGAAATGTTATACTTTGTTTCTCTTGCCTGGCTACAAGAGTGTTGCAATTTATAATTGCTCCAATGTGCTATTTGAATACAATCGATTTGATTACACAAGTTCAATTCATTTTACATTTGGAACTTTATGTCTTCATATTTGTGTACTTTCTTTTTACTGTATTGAAACTTAACATGTATACAGGTAAAACTAAGAAATGCACTTCTAGATTGTTTTTGCTTCTTGAGATGATTGATGTCAGTGCTGGGAATGGTGCACTTTAGATCTCATTATTGGCCTTCTCAGGTAACACCTTTGAGAGCATGTGGGTAAAAATGAGTCCTTTCCCTGCTAGGGTCTGAAACATTGACTGTCCAGCACCTTGGGACGTCCTCCCGACATGAAAGGCGCTATACAAATGTAATTTTGTTCTTTTTATTGAGAGACAGTATTTGTCAAGTCTGCACTACTTAGCAGGTGGAAACAGTAGAATGTTTGAAATCAGGAGTATATGAGGAATTGAAATATAGATTTTTGTCTCATTGCTCCATGGTTACAAATTGAGTTGCGAAAGTGTGACCCACAAGCAAAAGCTTAGAATTTGTATCCCTCAATATAGTTAGCCTTGTGAGCACACTGTAACCAATGTGAGGTTGAGGGGAGTGTGTATGTTTCTAAAATTATGAATTCTGGAACCAAGACTGATTGGGTAGGAAGGGGTGTGTTAATTAATTCACCTGGGAATAAATAGAAATGCTGAAATTAGTTTTTGAAGAATTAAAAGTAATTTAAAAGCAGAATGCCACAGCAAATAATGAATTGTGTTTTCTGCCTATCTAATGCTGTGCTTCTCTCCCCTTCTTGTTATAAAGTAAATTCATGACACACGTGGCCTCCCAGTTTTCTTCAAGCTTTGTTTTCTACTGGAGTGAGCATTTTAAAGATCAGACCCTGTTGTATCCACCTGGATTTGATGGGCGAGTGATTTTGTATCCTAGCAACCAGAATCTGCAAGACTATCTGAGCTGGAGGCAGGCAGACTGTGAGTTTTATGGAATGTTATTTGTCTACTTTTAATGTTTTGTATTTCAAACTGTGTTTATATGTAGTAGAATTTAAAGCTGCATCATAGAATCAGAAATTTTCAGGAGAGAAAATCACCTTTTATTCTTAATCCCATTTTCCAGCTCTTTCACAATGTCAATTCATATTTTCACTGCTTGGGAGTTTGTCTAGTTCTCTTTTTGAATGATTCCATTGATTTCTCCCTCAGTTGCCACTTGTAATATACTTTTCATCCTAACAAGCCTCTTCTGTGGGGTGGGGGGAAATTAATGGAGTCTTTTTGAGGACAAAACTCCCTCCAAGATGATACATCCAAAAATGGGACAACAAAACCCAAATGTGGGCTCCCCAAGCCTTAGCTCTAGTCAGCCTGTGGCTAATATTTTCTGAGAATAGGTAAACAGGATGTGTCCCTTAAGGGAGAGAGTTCACATTTAACTCCAGTCAAAGGGAAATTTCCATGCTTATATAGAACTTTTATGTAGTTTGGGTCCGAGGTGTCCAGTCCCTGCTGGAAGTGTTGTCAGTGCTGACCTGAAAGTGGAATTGGCAGCGGTTTCTTTTTACAGACCAATGTTACAACTGGGTTGTCCTGTATTGGTCAGATTTCTGTAAGTTGGAATGGGTTGATAGGGACACACTTCTGGCATTATTGTGTGACAGAAAATAGCTCCAGGTTGTTATCCGTGCCTGGTTTGTTGACAGAAACTGAAACTAGGAGAATGCTGGTACTCCACCACTTAGTGGTACTTTGGTCATAAGGTGCGTTTTGATAAGTAATCAGGTAACTTTCTAACACATGGTGTGTTTTCACCACTAGGTCACATCAATAACCTGTACAATACTACATTCTGGGCACTAGTACAGCAGGGTGGCCTGTCCAATAGTCTGGCTGAAGAGAGGCTAAAGGTATGAAAATGGCAAACTGTTGCATGCAATTTTTAAAACATGAATTACTTAATTGCTTATTGTTAGACATCACATTCACAAAGTCATTGTAGTCATATGGACTCCTGCAGATTTTTCTCCAATCCTAAAATCAACAAGTTTGCAGAACACTCTTTTGTGAGGATTATGCTCTTTTTAAATCTATATATGCTGTATTATTAATAAATACTCGCCTCTCAATCAAGAGGACCTGTGTTCGATTCCCAGTAGAGTGAAATATTGGGCAAGTTTCCTTACTCCACATGTCTCTACCTAGTACGGTAGAGCCTGTTTTTCTGGCACCCGCAGGATCTGGCTAATGCCAGTTAAAACTCCTGCCGGATAATCGGGCGTCCCACGGCCGAAAACCCACTACAAAAAAATTTAAGTTCTTTTAACACACACCATACACACTAGACAAAGTATTGGATTCAAGCGCAGCATCTACCAGCCGGTGTGGGGGGTGCAGGAGAGTAGTTTTGACAGTGAGTGCCAATGCAATATTCTGTTATTTATGCATTTACAAATGCTCCACTGCTATTGTTCTGGATAAGTTCTGGTTTATCGAATGGGGACTTTTTTTGGTGTGCCGGTTATACGGAAGTGCCGGTGCATCGAGTCACAGATAAACAGGCTTCTACTGTATTGGTAGGAATCTGGTTGTTGGTCAATTGGTGGATTGCTCTTCCAGCTGTAATAAACCCTTCAATAAAAATGGTCACTCAATCCATATCTGTTTCCGGGACACTGCTGTGCGCAGTTGGCTGCCACATTTTGCCCACAAAATATACAGTCAATTTCCTTTACAGTATATTCTGTGAAAGGCTTTGAGGCGCCTCTGAGATGTCGTCCGGCGTGGAGGGCGCTAGATAAATCAAAGTTGTTGTTGTCTCGGAGACGTGATAAGGTGCTATATCAAATGCAAGGATTATTATTGAACTTAACTTTCATGAGTTTTACCTCTCACTTGATGGTCTTAACTTTTTTCTTCCAATTTTTTTTGTACAGGGAACTGTTGCAGCAGACAAAAATGAGATTTTATTTTCAGAGTTCAACATTAACTACAATAAAGAGCCAGTGATGTATAGGAAAGGCACTGTCCTGACATGGTGCAAGGTAAGGATTTTTCCATTCAATAAATAAAGCTACATTACGAGCTGATGGTTCAGTAGTGAGTAGCTAATTTTTACAGACTGGATCAGGTTGAATACCAATTTATGCTACAAGGGTGCTCCAATTGACTAAAGTAATACTGTATAGATAAGAGACGACAAATCAGCCAGGGTTACTTGGCTAGCTAGAGACTGCTGTTGGAGCTCATCGCATGGACCATGGGTGAAAATATGTTTCATTTTTATCAGTGGAGCCAGAGTTAGATGATGATCTGTAAGTCTAATGAGATAATAATAATAATATGTTTTTTTTGGGACTGGAACATGGAAGCAACAGTGGATACCAAACTTGGACACCAGTCAAATAACAACAACAAAATTACTCTTGTATCAGAGGGAAGTCCCAATGACAGTCATTGTTTCAGACCCGAGCATTCTGGAAACACTCACATCAGTCTCCCAGATACAAAGTATTTATTGGTGAAAATTGGTAGATTGCTTTAATGATCTTTATTAATGTTTGATTATGCTTATATGTTTTA
This sequence comes from Hydrolagus colliei, assembly GCA_035084275.1. Lineage (NCBI taxonomy): Eukaryota > Metazoa > Chordata > Chondrichthyes > Chimaeriformes > Chimaeridae > Hydrolagus > Hydrolagus colliei. The sequence goes on from CM068752.1 coordinate 13,978,856, forward strand.
ATCTCACAGTTAATTATGAGCAGCACAGTATTTGTTCAGGTATGATTGCTGTTAAGGTTTTGGTAAGGAAAGTTGAAAAATATCAACATTTCAGATTTACCGTAGATTTCTGTAGGCCTGGATTTATTTGCCTTTGACAAGTTTATCTCCTCAAAGCCTGTTCAACCCAGGGAGACACCACCTGAACTAATATTATCACTGGTTCACATGCAACTATTTTGTTTTTAGGTTGAGGAAAGCAGTAATAAAAGAATTATAGCCCTGGGAGAGCAAGAGGGCAAAGATGTTGTCGTCAAAAGGACCCGCAGCAAAGTTCTTCCACTTCATGTTGATATAATCGCAAATCAATTCTGGGAAGAGCGGCCAGAGATCCTTGCTGATGGTAGCTAGCTGGTGGGTGTTTTCACCCGTATTCTCCATAAGACAGTGAGTTTGCTTGTTGAGAGTTCTACTTGCACTGACTGACTGGGCTCCAGGACTTCAAACCATGTGGCAGTTCTTTATGTGTAGAAGTCTGTACCACAAGTATTCATCATCAACTTCTCCTTGCATCTTCAGACATCCCAGCATGTAGGGGAGGAAGTCCTCCCAAAAGGTGCTGTATAAATGTAATTTTGTTGGGGTTGTTGTTGAGGAGAGAATCACTGAATAGCAGTTGGAGTGGGAACATCTGCTAACCAGAAACAGTGAAGCCAATTTGTGACCTACCACTGCTCCAGCTACTATAAACCATGTAGAAAACGTTAGTCTAATACATATTTGATCCTTCACATTAAATATTCATTTAATTCAGTTATTTTTGAATGGAGGCATTTGCTTAGCATTTCAACGATTGTATCATTGTTATCTTTTTGAGATTAAAGAATATATTATTTAATTAAATGCTAATAGAATTAAATAACTCTCTTGAATTCTCACCCATCCATTCCCTGAGGGATTTGTTCATTTTATTTATCGCTGATGTCGGAGTTCAAATTTATCACTTGCTACTGGCAATCTATTAACTCTAGCTCATAATATTGAGTTAATCCCATGACCTACAACAGGACTCTATGGTGCAGAACCTCAGCAATCTCATGAAAATGCATTGTGTTTTCTGTGCATTTTGACTTTGACATGGTTGTCTTGGACTTTTTTTTAAAAAAAGTTGATAGTTTATTTAGTAGGAAATAAAATATTGGTAAATATTTTGTGAAATTGGTTGTGCTTTATTAAAAATCTCAGGATGGCATTGGATTTCCATTTTCCTCTACCTCTATCATATTGCGCTCCCCCAACCACATGCCACCCACAATGAAGCCGAAACCTTCATCCGTAGCTTCGATACCTCCCACCTTGATTACTCTTAACATCCGTCTTGCCAGTCTCCCACTCTGCTACCAACTGTCTCCAACCGGCTGTATCTGGCCCCCTCTTGATCTTCTGTTCTGCCTGAAATGGAGCATTTGACAAGTCTCGAGAAACATGAGTTGGTTTCCAATTCTAATCTTGGAGTTTAACACAAATCATCTTGCATTTCATATACAATAACAACAACTTCGATTTATATAGCACCCTCCATGCCGGACAGCGTCTCAGAGCGCTTCTGAAATATAGTGTCTTATCATACAGTCGAGATGTCTTTATAAAGTGCTTAATTAGCTTCAGCCTGAGCCTAGAAGGTCTATGTTACTCCAGGCAGACCAGCTATCACTGGGAGCAAGTATTCGTATTATTACCACTGGACTCTTAACCCTCAACAACTTCGTGTTGAAAAGACGTCCCGGGCCTCTGACAGTCAGGATTTTTTGGAACCAGGCTCGGAGTTAGGGTCAAAAGGAGTAGGGTAGGGGTAGGAAGGTGGTGGAAGGCACAGTCAAACAGGAAGGTCTTTAGACGAGGCTTGAAGCAGACGAGGGGGTGAGGCGGGGGGGATTACAGGATACAGTTCCAGAGTGTGGGCAGTCCAGCGAGCAGACGGTTGGCGAAGTCAAGCAGTTGGCATAGTCACATGATTAAAAACATGGATCAGTGACTTGGCAGCTTGTGGTGAGTGGCAGAGATGGGGAATGTTGCGGAGGTGGGTCATGGTGGAACTGGTCACGGCACAAACGTGGGGTTTGAAGGATAGGTGGGGAAATCAAAAAGAACACCCGAGGTTTCGGATTGGCTCAGTGAGGCGAAGAGTGCAGCCACGAATAGTAATGTCAGCGGCTGAGGTGAGGAGGCCAAGCAGGAGGGCCTCTGCTGCCAACACTTGAGCTGGTGGGAGTTGTCCAGCACTTCATGTCAGTCGGACAATTTGCCAGGACATTAAAACCAAAGCACCAACAGGTAAGAATAATCCTGGTATATTTTTGCTTATCCTGTGGTTGAGACATCCGAAAGCGCTTCGCTGGATACACGGTTCTGGGTGAAAACACAGGAGCCAATTGTGGTCAGCAATGTCCAGCCATGGAGTGACAGGCAGATTTTATTTGAGGGATTGTTGGCCAGGATACCGGGAGAAATTGATTTCTCTGTTTAAATAATGCCATGGGATCTTTAACATCTAGCCAGACAGGCGTTCAGGAGAGAAATTCCCCCTCGATTATTAGTCCCGCTTCCCAGCAATAATGTCTTTCACAATATCAGTGGATATGTTGTCTGCTTCAGGAGTGTGATCAGGTTTCCCCCTCGATTGAATTGATTGATCAGTTGATTGATTACTCCACATGCCTAATAACAATCCCTCCTCCCCCCCCAAAAAAAATACAAAAACAGGTCATTTCAATCCGGGCTGTTTGTGGGGAGGGCCGCTGCTGTGCAAATGGCACAAATATACAGTCAATTCACTTTACAGTACACTCCCTGAAGCGCTTTGAGACGCTGGCTAGAAGATGTGATTAGGCGCTGTATCAAATGTAAGGATTATTAGTCCAGTATTACAGTATTTATTGAATGACGACGATTGTACTGATCGATTGAGTCGATCGATGGATGTATTGAATTGATGTGATGTGATGCCTGGTGTGAGAGCGCCCCCGGAGCTGGAGCGGCGGCTCCCGGTATCCCCGGCCCCGGCCTCACCCCGAGAGCGGGTCAGACATGGCGGGGGCTGCGGGCGGGGAGCCGGGGGGTCAGGGGGAGCCGGGGAGTGAGGCTGAGCCTGGGCCGGGGGCTGGGCCGGGGGCTGGGGCTGAGCCTGGGCCGGGGGGTGAGGGGGAGCCGGGGGCTGGGGCTGGGCCGGGGGGTGAGGGGGAGCCGGGGGCTGGGGCTGGGCCGGGGGGTGAGGGGGAGCCGGGGGCTGGGGCTGGGCCGGGGGGTGAGGGGGAGCCGGGGGCTGGGGCTGAGAGCGAGCGGCTGGACGTGACCTCCGAGCACTTTGACCCTTACCTGGCGCTGTACAGCCCGCGGGAGCCGCGCCTGCCCTTCCCTCTCGCGCGGTGCTTCAACAACCTGGCCGAGTACGAGTCTGTGATGCTCCGGGGCCGCGGCTCGGGCCCTGTCCCTATCCCGGCGGCGGGGACCAGGCCCAGGGCCCGGGTTAGGCAGCGCCGGGGAGCCAGGCCCCCCCCGGACCCCGAGAGGATCGACAGGCTCCGGAAACTGATGGTCAGAGAGGACCCGGAGCGGGAGCCCAGGCCCCGCCGGCAGAGGAACCCCAAAAACCTGCTGACCAGGATGAGCCGTGAGTCACCCTCACCCCCCCCCCCCCACCCCCCACACAGACCCCCCCCCCCCACACACACACACTCACACACACCCCCCCCCCCCCCCACACACACACACCCCCACACAGACCCCCCCCCACACCCCCCCCCCACCCCACACACACACCCACCCCCCACACACACAGCCCCACCCCCCACACACAGACACCCCCCCCCCCCCCCCCCCCCGCACGCACATACACACACACACAGACACTGTCACTCTCACCCCCCCCCCCCCCCCCCGCACACACACTGCCACCCCCCCACACACACACACACTGCCACCCCCCCCACACACACTGCCACCCCCCCCCCCCCCCACACACACATACACCCCCCCACCCCCACCCCCCCCCCCCACACACAACCCCACCGCCACCCCTCCATCTGTATTAGGGCCTTTCACATCGGAGGGATGTCCCAAGGCACTGGACAGTCAGTTTAATATAATAATAATCCTTGCATTTGATACAGCGCATTTAACGTTTTCTAGACGTCACAAAGCGCTTCACAGAAAATACTGTAAAGTGAACTGACTATAGGTGTGGGCGAAACGCAGCAGCCGATTGCGCACAACAGTGTCCCACAAACAGTCAGGGATTGAAATGACCCAATTTATTATTGAGGGTTTTTTTTGAGGGATTTTGGTTGAATTTTGGTTATCAGAGAATAAAAACATTACCCAGATAGGAGCTGTGCTCTCACAGTAGCAATAGCAGCGCTAAGTCACTTTGCTCTGTAGTGCTGTGTGCCGCAGGATTTTTCAGGGATTGATCTGAAATGATGTGATTTTTATTTCCAGTTGTGATATTGGTCACAAGTCAGAAATCCTTTGCTATTTGTGGCCATAGAACTACATCAAAACCTCCTCTTTCTTATCATTGTGTGACTTGGATTGGGGAGTGAAGAGGTCGGAGAGGTGGGGAGTTGCCAGGGAGTGAAGAGATGTACTGCGGTTAGGGAGGGGGAAGCGGGTGAATGACAGGAAATTTGGACAGTTTGAAATGACTGAGAGGAAAGTTCGAAGCAGCTGAAGTATTAAGTGAGAATTACTTTTCGTAGCGTTTGCTGGTTGGTGAATTGATCTCACAGCTACGGGCTTCAAACAACAATCTGGCCTGAGTCTCCCATGTCCATGTGGCGGGATGGTGGGCTGATTTCCTCCCCTGACGTTTCCTCGCAGGAGCAGTTGCCTCCTGGCTATGAACTTCTCTGTGGTTATTGTCAGGGCTGGTCTGTGACTGGTCAACGTGAGACTTGCTTGTTGCAAAGGGTGAGAGTACATTTCCACTAATCTCAAATTGGTGGCAATTTCCATCCCTAAATTCTTAATTCTTTCTTTTGAAATTGTTGTTTTGTATTCACTTTCTATAATATCTAGATTGGCTGCCACTTCTCACCCACAAAATATACACTCAATTCACTTTACAGTATATTCTGTGGGACGCTTTGGGACGTCTCGCAGACTTGAAAAGGTGTTGTATCAAATGCAAGCATTACTATTGTTATCTTTTTATTATCTGTCTTTTTTGACAACTTTTTTCTTGTATCTTTCTCACTGTCCCAATATTATGCCCCAGTTTACTTGAATTCCCGTTTGGAATCACACATCCCATTCTGTAATATTCTGGAGTATGCTGCTCATTGAATTCCAAATAACTAGATTTGCTGTTCATCAAATGCAAGCCACTAGTCTCTGCAAATTAAATGCATCATGTTTAAAACAGCTATGATAAATACTTCTGAGAACAGGGGGAATGCTAGAATCAACAATAACTTGGGAACACTCAGCAACACTCAATAATAATTCTTGCTTATATAATTATTATTGATATAGAGCTTTTTGCATCTTCTAGACATCTCAAAGCGTTTTACAGATTGCTGTATACTAAAGTGAATTGACTATATTTGTGGGCGAAATGCGGCAGACAATTGCATTCAGCAATGTCCCACAGACAGTCACAGATTTAAACAACCAATTTACTGTTGGTTTATTTCGTTTTGAGGGATTATTATCAGGCATGTGGAGTAAGGAAATTTGCCCAACGTTTCGTCGTGCCAGGAATCGAGCCCAGATCTCTCGCTTGCAAGAGGTGTTAATGGTGCAAAACAAATGAATACTGCAATGACGCACACCATTAACACCTCTTTAACCCATCATCCCCTATCCTCTGCCCCATTTTCTCCTTTTGTCTTCCTGACCCTGGCTTCCCATCTGCCATGTTAATGAATGTTAATGATATTACGTTTAAAAAATTTGTATGGAGGCAATAGGGTGGTGTAATAATCCAAGGTTTATTGATTAATACAAATATCTTAATTTATTCTTAAAACTGAGACCCTCTTCTTTGAAAGAAGAGGGTGTACCCTCTTCTTTCAAAGTTACAACTTTTATGCATTTATAACTTAACCTCCCCTTGTCACAGAGATAGACCCAAACCCCACAGTTAGCAGGCACTTTTCTCGTGGAAAAATAATGATGAGGAGAAAGAGATATGGACAGCTAATTGGGAGGATTTCTTTTCCGTTTCTTCTAGTCCTGAGCTGATCAGATTTCCAGGAGAACGCTTCTCTCCTTATTTTCACATTTGTGTTCAAGGACGTGATTACTCAATTCTTAGACGGGAGGATGACAATGGGACCCAGGCACCGAGGAAAGCAAAGTTACCAGACCCTGACCTCAGCTTGGATTAAGTCAATATATCTTTACGTTTGCTAACAGTAATTGGAACATGAGGCTCTCAGAACTTCAGTTACTCATTAAAAGCATTACCAATATAATCTTGCACACAGCAATTTTCAAAAGACAGGAGCATTTCTCCTGGTGTCCTGGGCAATAATCTCCCAGATAAAATTGGTGATTTACTTGTGGGACATTTCTATTGTGCAAATTAGCTGCTATGTTTGCTTAAACATACACAGTCACTACACAGTAATTCCTGTGCAGTGGTCTGAAACATTTGCTGACATGATAACGTGCAGTATCAAATAAATGTTTTTTATATCTAATGTATATTAAAAATACAAGCTCTTGCTATATTCACCCTTTCTCAGAAAATGGCATGCGTATTTTGACTTGCTCAATGTACCCCATTACTGTGGAATCGCCCATATATACAGTGTATATATTATACATCTTCAACAAGGGTTGTTCTGATGGATGGTGGAGTATTGGAGAAAAGTGCCACATGGGTGACCTCTTGTGGTGGATGTGAAGTTTTGAATTGCTTGTCAGTTGCTCAAGTCATCATTTCAGTGGCGATGACTTGAATAACCTGGCGTCAGGTGTTTTAAGGACTTTGTAAACATTGTAATAATTGTTGAATTATTGGTGAATCGGTTTCTAGGGGTAATATTCTCTCCCAAAAAATGGAGTCACTCAATCCATGACTGTTTATGGGACACCGCGGTGCACAATTAATTGCTGCATTTCACCCACACTTTACAGTATGTTCTGCTAAACGCTTTGAGACGTCTAAAAGACTTGGTATCAAATGCAAGGATTATTATTATTATTTGGATTGGTTGTGTATTGAATATTCTTCACATTAGTACCTGTGTAGAACTGAGAAGGAACCATTCTCAAGAGCATCGCCTTGGTCCGTCACTACCAGTTGGTGGGAACTTTACTGAGCACAGGATTCCAGAGTAGAAATTATCACTGAAAATGGCATTGGAAAAGAGGAAGGGGATGTCTGCTCCTGGCACACTTCATGTACTTTATTAGTGAATCTACATTGACCTCAATCATTGTGTAATATTGTGTTCGCTCACAAAACATAAAGTCACTACACTTTGCAGTAAATCCTGTGAAGCACGTAGGCCTGTCCTGTTGTGAAAGGCGCTATCTCAAATGTAAGGAATATTATTATTTTTAGTCCAGAGCTTGCCCCACATCCTCTGTCCACTGCACTGATCATTTATAACTTTTTTTTAACAGTTTATGAAGGTAGCCCTCTGGGCGAGCTGCATCGCTGTGTACAGGACCGAATAAAGATCAATGTTCACATTCGGACCTTTAAAGGACTGCGTGGTGTCTGCTCGGGGTTCCTGGTGGCCTTTGACAAGTTCTGGAACATAGTAAGACATAGTGTCACTGTATATTGCCGATGGGTTTCAGTGAATTCTAAAGCGAAGAGAAAGGTGAAAGCTTTGTGATGTTGCACTGCAAATGGATAGTTTCCAATAATAATCCCGGAGAATAACAGTGTGTACACTTTGAACTGAGAACGACGCATCAGAATAAAATGGATGCTGACCTTCCCAATCTGGGAGGGAACCTTCAGCTGCATAACTGAACTATCGGCTGGAGATGGTGATAAGAGCAATTTGAGGCGGTCACGCAAAAGGATTAAATCTCATCACTTTTAACCTTCCTGCAAAAAGTCCTAATTTCTCAAGTCTCTTTTCATAACTGAAACCCATCATCTCTTGTAACATGCTGGTGTGTCTTTGCTCTACCGTTTCCCATTGCTTTATTTCACCCACAAATGTACAGTCAATTCACTTTACAGTATATTCTGTGCAGCGCTTTGAGACGTCTACAACAAAAAAATTACATTTGTAGAAGATGTGAAAAGCACTATATCAAATGCAAGAATTATTATTATATTATATCCTTACTGTAAGAACTGTCCCAAACTATACATAATACTCTGATTTTAGCCCATCTAAACTCTTACAGAAGCTGAATATTACCTTATTGTTTTTGCATTCTATGTATCTAGATTATACATCCCAGGATTGTGTTTGCTTTTGATTGGCTTCATCAACCTACCGGCTACCTTGTAATGAACTGTGAATGTACACATTAAGGTTCCGTGCTCCACTACACCACTCAGAATTACCGTGTAAGATTTATTTCTTTAACAACCAAACTGTACTGCTTCACTTTGTTTTTCTTTAATGACAAATTCCTTTGGCAATGCTGAACATGACATTTCGAGAGTTAGAGTAATGGTCTTGAAGGAATTGAATTAACTTAACACAACATTGAAATGTGAAGATATTTGAAACATTCTTCTTCAATTGATCGTGTCTCTTCAAACGTTAATTCAGTTGTCTCAGACCATGGTCCTCAATAACTTCCCAATAGCTCACCTAGAAAGATGGCCCATTTTGTAAGCAACAGAACAAATGAGGATGTTTATTTTATATTGAGGCTTTTTTTTCTACAGAGAAATCTGGAAGAAGAGCTAAGGTCTATGCTGCAAGCCACCACTGGAGTTGAAAAGTGTAGCACATAAACAAGATAGATCAAGGTTTATGGGTTATATAATATTGTTTAGGATTTGAAAGCCTAAAGATAATATGAGGAAGGGAAAACTAGTGAAGTGAAGATTACCACTCTTGAGGTTCTGGGAACTGGGGGACAGTGAGTTGAGCTTTCTTTGCGGGACAATGTGTTTGGAGTTTGGGAGAAAGCAGCAAATTTTAGGAGGACATTGACTATAGTATTGATTAAAATACGGGGTCAAGACAGCATTAAGATAGAGAGACAACTACAAAGGCTAGAGGTGAGGAGTGTTGGATGACAAAGCAAGGATACCAGAAAAGGTTGAACAGTCTCCCATACTGAACTCCCCTTTAACTGATAAAAGATCTTGAACTATTAGGAGCACTCAGAAGGCACTTAATGAACACAGACTGAAATGTTGAACAGAATACTCCATTATGTGTTCAGCATTTGGAAAAATTGTTAATTTGTCAAAGTAATCGTATTTTTAGTTATTGCTCAGAATCTTTCTATTAAAAATACTTAGGCACTCAGTGATTCAGTTAATTGCATAAATCTTTTACGAAGCAGTTACTCCCATTTGACTGGGTTCTTTTCACTGCGTCTGAAAATTGCGTAGATAATTGCTCACAATGTAGGGAGGTAGACCATGAACTCAATCACAGAGACACAAAATGCCAGAGTCCAGCGTTGCCCAAATCCAGTACAGCTGAATGAAGGGACGTTTTTTGTTCAAGATTGCCACAAGACTTAATTTAAATGAAGATCGATATTCTGTTTCCTGGTTAACATCTGCAGCTCTCGGTGACATCACTAATCCCTACAAAGATGTGTCAGTGTCTTGAGGTGCTTAAGAGAAAGACTTTTACTATAACCACAACAATAACAATAACTGCCATTTCTATAGCGCTCTCCATGCCAGACGCTTCACAATAGCGGAGCTACAGGTCAAGCCAACGAGGAGGGGGAAGGTGACCGTAAGCGCGGTCAAAGAGAAAGGTCTTTAGGCACGACCTCAAGATGGAAAGGAAGGGGATGAGGTGGAGGGATTGAAGGAGGGAGTTCCAAAGTTTTAGGTCATAGTGGCTGAAAGCACAGCCGCCGATGGTGGAGTAGAGGATTCGGTGCACGAGGAGGCTGGACCCAGTAGAGTGGAAGCAGTGGGCGCTGCTGTGAGGAGAGGTAGGGGCTGCTGCAGAGTGGTGGGATTTAAAGACGAGTGAGGATCTTGAAGTCGATCTGGTCTTATGACGGAGCAGTGTAGTTTGGTGTTTGCTGTCTTTCCCCCTTTTAACTTTCTCATTTTCTCAGGTATCACCATGGCTCAGTTGGTAGCATTCTCATCTCTTAGTAAGAAGATTATGGATTCAAGCCCAGTGTGGAGGCTTGCGTTCATAGACTTGGCTGATGCTGGAATGCTCTATTATATCATCAGATGGGATGTTCAGCTGAGTACCTGTGGTGCGTTTAGGTGGACTTGAAAGATTTCCTGGCAATATTTAAAACCAAAATTTGGCATCGCCTGACTGGCATTAGACCAAACCACAGCTTCAATAATTGACAAGAGGGTAATTTTAGGACAGATGCAAGTGATTAATGCTAATGTTGCAATATATGCCAGTAATGTGGTGTAACGTGTTTTATCTCTGACCATTTTTCCAGGCACTTGTTGACGTGGATGAAACTTTCAGGAAGCCCATTCTTGGCAAGGCCTTTTACCATGAACCAGCATTAACTATTACCAGGGTAGGTAGCGAACTCATCGCTAGGCTTTTAAAAACGAGAGAGCTTTTAACATTTCGATTTTAAAGGTGAATTTCATTATGTAATTAGCTGCATAAGTCACAGGGTCCCAGTGAATTCCTGGACCTCGCTGTTCTCTCGCTACTGTTAAGGGAAATTAAATGTATTCTCTTGGGTGAAGTTTATTCAGGCCTGGGAGCTGGTGAACAAAATTAGCAACATTGCAACTAGGGAAACATTAATTATGGATTAGAAACGCCAGTACACATTTGTTTAAAATGTAATCTGTTGAATTTTTTTCAAAAAATACAGCTATTTGAGAAGCTTAAGTTACAGCAAAAATTGGAAGAGCAAGAAAACAGTCCGAAGCAGAGCGATTCTTCACTCAAGACCCCTGAAGATTTTCCTTCAGCTCAACAGGGTGAGAGTGGAAGTCTTGAAGTTGTTCAAGCCACACCAACAGAAGTGAATCCCAATAGTTTGAACTTTTCAGTAAAGAATGAGGTGGCAGAAAGTGACCTCTCCAAGAGGAGGTCGGAGAAAGTCGCCTCAACTTGTACAGGAGCAAAGCAGAGGAGGAACAAGAGCAGTAAAGCCAAGGTGGACTATCAGAAAGTCTCTCAGAGACATGTGAACCAATTGTTTATTCGTGGAGAAAATATTTTATTGATAAATTTGTTGGAGTGAAGGAACAGGATGAATGAGTTTCTGGCCATTCCCCTCAACACCCACAGTGTACTGGAGTTGTGCTGAGATTCGCAACAAATGAGGAAATTGGACGGAACAGTTTGTTTTCTCCAACCTCTGAAACTTTAACCACCTGGAAATGTGGGTGGTTGTCCTAGAAAAGGTGGAAATAAATTACATTTGCATTTGGTATGGTGCCTTTGAGGCGTCTCCAAAACACTTCACAGAATGTACTGTAAAGAGTAGCCACTCTATAGCTTGTGGGTGAAATCTCTGAAACAGGAATATTTTGGTTGTGTGCAGTTGTTGTACTTTCTACTCGAGGATGTCATGGATGGTGTATTAAATTAATAGGCAACAGATTTAATTAACTGTCAAGGATGATGGGTGTTAGTTTGGTGGCTCTTCCCCTGACCTGAATGTTTGTGGGTCTGGGTCTCTCTCCCTCTTTCCCCTCCCTTGCGCAACCCCCCTCCCCCCCCCCCCCCCCCACACCAGATATGCAATGGTCGTGTGCAGTGTTAACAATTTGGAATTTCTATTAAAAGTTCAGAGTTTGTGTGAAGAGAGTGTTTCCTCCCCTTCCGTTCTGAAGCCATTGAGTCAACACTGACGTTTGTTTCCAGTGGTGATAAATGCCGTTCTGTACTTCACCCAAATGACCTAGCTCCAGTCATGAGGTTGAGCGTGAGTCAAAGGGGGAAGAACTAATAGATGTGATGAAGGGTTAAAATTTACCTCTGAACTCAGGTAAATTTCACACCCAAGGGATCTTTGTGCTTGGGACTTCCTCCTGACGTGAAAGGCGCTATACAAATGTAATGTTGTTGTTATTATCTTTCAGCCTCCTGGTGGTGATTGTTAAATAAGACCATCGAACCATCATTCATTCAAATTGTACGAATGGAGAAAACTAAGATCTTAACTTTTAAAAGGATATTAGATTACAACAAATTGAAACGGAGTAATGTATAGAGATGGTGTGGAATTTGGGATAAGGATCGCTCCAGCAGAGGACCTGGGACCATTGTCGAATGGCCTCTAATAGTAATTACTGTGATTAATTCTGTGTCGGCTACTTTCCTGCAGCACTCAGTGTGGAGTATGTTTGAGAATTTAGTCAATCAAGTTTATACGGTATTCACTCAGCAAAATATTCACATGGATAAAATGCATGTTTGAGGGCAGGAAAGTCTTAAATAATAATCGTTCTGCTCTAATGAATTCCTCTCAACTCATCAATGTAGCTGGTCTATACATTGACAGCAACCAGCAATGTATAGGCCATGCACAGCACGGTCAACCATTCAGTGAATGCATTTACCGAGAAGATGGTTACCCTGGATAGGGAGAAACTTACCTTTTAAGTATGGTATGATGGGATCTTTAACTAGATGGGTTGCAAGTCCCAATGCTTGTCTTGAACACTCCAGCTTCTGAATCAGAGATTAAAAGTTACCAGCGTAGCCAGCCACACACACACTTCGGTTTAATGTCTCAACCAAAGAACAGCAACTGTGACAATGCAGTGCTCCCCAATACTACGCTAAACTATAAATTGTCAGGACAATGCCAGTTGAACAGTCACATAGGTTATTATTAAATAAAGTTGGCTGGTCTTTGGTTCTGTGTCTTTACAAAAACTCAAATTTGTGCTGTAAAGCTAACCTTAACAAATCCTGAAAAAGAAACTTGTACATTCTCTCTGGTTTGCACTGAAGCAAATGATCTTTCTGATTGAAATCAAACAGCATTCACTGAAACACTTACTGCAACATAATTAATTACTAATGTGGCCACATTGAGCGAGTTCATGTTCAAGTACCATCGGCTGCAAAAAGCAGGACAAGTACACGCAATCCTATTGCTATGCAAATGAAAACCATAATGTACTAAGTATGCCTTTAATAACATTTGAACAGATTTTAATTGAATGTGACATCTCCTTCTTAATACTATATTCGATCACTTAACTAATTGGGTCAATCTCCCTGACACGCACCCGAAGATGTGCAACCATTTCTGAAGTTTGAAGATGGACGCGATTTCCGTCCGATTTGAAAAGTTGGGCCGTTTCAGATTCTCGTTCACTTTCTCCTCAATACGGGAATCGGCAAAAACGAAGCGGAGTGTGGTAATATCCGGCTCAGCTGAGAGAGACAAACATTTCACAACCAACAGCGTTGTCATCAGCTTGAAAGTGTTTTTTTGGATTAAGAAAGTCTCCAATTGCCGTTAGTCACAGCTCGTGGCTGGGTGTTAACCACCATCATCAGCTCATCAGACGAGAACCAACTCGCTCACCTGCCAGGAGGACAAGCCAGAAACCGATTGTCGGGCGACACAGAGACCCCATCGCTGATTCACCACTTGGATTCAGTGTGACAGTGATGATTCACAGCACGTTAACTCCAATCTTAGTAATGGCTGACAAATGATATTTTTCCCTACATCTACTTGATTATTAATGAACTACCTCTTTTTGAGCAGGTGCATATTCATTACATTGCCAGCTGCAGGGATGCCAGATGTTGATTGTAACTGGTCTAACGTCTCAAAATGGCCATCTCCCAAGAAGCTATGTACTATTGTGGCATCCTACCTATTTAAGAGCGAGTTAATTACTGAGCTTTATGCTGTACGCCAGTATTTTTAAAAATCCCATCTTGCATCAATTGGCGCAACTAAATGTTGAGCATTAAAAGAGACATGTAAATGACAGTGAATTACATTTCCTAAACCAGTTTAACCAGAAATCAATTAAAAGCCTTTAGTGGTTGCTGGAGTTCTGACAATTAGATTGTAGGATAATGAACTGTATTAGCTCAGAATCGATTTTTCCAGTGCTTCAGACTTTCTTCCGTTGCCCACTCCCAAATTAATCAGAGCAGAGGGCAACATATTCTCAGGACCTATTCAACAACCACAAACAATTTCTTGAAGACTGGGTAAGGCACTATATGAAATGCAAAGATTATTTGTTTAGTTCCTTTCATGTCGGTGGGGACATCCAAAAACGCTGGACTGTTCCGAGTTTGCACCTGAGTTGTGAGCTGGATTCAGGAGGTGACCTTAGAAGAAGGTCGTGAGATGGACCTTGAAGGAGACGAGGGCACGGGCGAGGTGAAGGGAGTCCAGAATGGAGTTGCAGAAAATCCAGTGCCTGCCGAGCAGAGGACACCACTCTGAGGAAACCAAAACTAGCTCAGTGCAACAGATCTCCTTTCTGAGCTTGGCAAAGACATGGGGGAAGAGAAGAGTCCCATCGCTTCCAAGGCAAAGTGGTCTCCCCCTCCATATCCCTTCGCCATTGTTTCAGGAACTCTTAACATTTACAATATTAAAGTGCTGAGTTTTAATGTGAATTTGCATTTTAAAAATCTACGTTTTACACAGTGCCATCGTACATCTGAATAAAAGGATTCAACAGCTGCTTGTGGGGTAATGTCTCGAGAGTGTTTTCGAGTCCTGTAGCCCAGTGGTTGAGCACTAGCCTCGCAAGTGTGAGGCCTGGATTTGATTCCCGGTAGAGTGAAACAATGAACAAGTTTCCTTACTCTACCCACCTCTGGTTACCTCCCGACTTGAGTAAGTAGGAACCTGATTGTTAGGCGATTGGCGGATATCTTTTCCAGGAATAATAATAATTCCTTCAAAAAAATAATAAAACTGGTCTTTCAATCCACGACTGTTTGTGAAACACCCTCTGTGTGTGTAATTTGCTGCCACGTTTTGCCAACAAAATATACAGTCAATTCACTTTACAATACAGGTGGACCCTGCTTAACGAAGGGGTTAGGGACTTTAAAATTTTTTGTTAAGCAAGAGTTTAACTGTATTACTGTATTTGGCCGCAGCCAAAACGCCGCCCCAAGCCTCCCAGCTAAAATCAGTTTATTTCCTAGCGCTAACATTTTCAGTGTAAAGGTTGAGCGTCCAAAATCTGGAGTTCCGGAATCTTGAATGTGACAAAAATTGCAAGAAAGAAAATGCCAATCCTACCTGTTCCAGGCCAGGTCTTCACAGTCACCTCACTGAAATATCGCAACCCGGGCCGAGGGGTTGCACTGCACTGCTTAACTGAGGCACGCTAAAGACTGAGTGCGTGTTGCGGGGTCAGCTGGGAGAGACGCTACCCATGAGATTTTAAAGTGTGTGTAAACATTCGTTATAGCGAAAGCAGCCTTTGTTAAGTGAATAAGGGGTACAAATAGAAACCCTCGTTACAGTGAACTTTTCTTAACCGGGAGTTCGGTAAGCGGGGTGTACCTGCACTGTATATTCCATGAAACACTTTATTCAAAGATGTGATGAGGTGCTATATCAAATGCAGGGTGTATTATTATTAACAGTGAAGGAGCATCAGCTCCTTCACTGTTAATAATAATGCTAAAACAGTGAGATTAATAAAAGTGAGACCGTTTTTAAACAACCGCACAACACAATTTAGTACAGTGAGTTCTGGTAAAATTAGCAATTCCCATGGGTTATGAATTTATTAGTGAAATAACAGTGTTTTTGATATAATTATACTGGTCATGGGGGTTACACAAAATGTTTAGTAAATTCACAATGAAAACCAACACCTGATGGAAAAACACTCTTGACATTGTAAACAGTCAATCTGAACCATTTTAAATATCCATTTTTTAATAGAAAAGATTGGGAATCTATAGTGTAAAGTATAGCCTTGTAATAATTGAAAGAATATAAGAGAAAGTACTTTGACCATATTACAATAAAATAAATCTTACGTAAGAACATCCTGGGGTCTAATACGAGAATTTATAAACTGGATTTGACAACTTCCAAAGATTATTTCACTGCTGCCAAATCCTGAATCCAGAGCCAACAAAGAGCAAATAATACTCTTGGCTGTTTTGTGCATCAACATTTTGTTGGATTTAGTCAAGTTGGAAAGCACCAACCACAGAAGAAGCCATTAATAAATAATAATCCTTGCCTTTGATATAGCGCTTCTTACATCTTTGAGACGTCACAGAGCGCTTCACAGAATATACTGTAACTATAAATTCAACTGACTATTTTGTGAGTGAAATGCGACAGTCAATTGTGCGCAGCAGTGTCCTACAAACAGTCACGGATTGAGTGACCAAATTATTATTTGTTTTTCAAAAAAGATTATTATCCTCAGAAAACCAATCGCCAATCAACTAAAAATGAGTTCCTACTTACTGCTAGGTAAACAGAGGCTTGTGGAGTAATCAAACCTGCCCCAAATTTCACTCTGCCAGAATAGATCCCCAATCTCTCACTTGCCAGGCCAGTGCTCTGACCACTGAGCTACAGGACTCAACATAAATTAAGTAAACATAAAAAATTTGAACCAGTCGCAAGTTTATGTTTTCTAGATGTCTGCACGTTTATTGCTGAAGCTGGTAACTTTCTCTGATAAGACCTCAGAATGAGCCGTACAGTACAGCAATGTTTGTTTTTATGTGTTGTGTGAGGGGATGGTGGGGGAAGAGGAGCCTTTGTTATAAGTAAAGCAGCATTTTATGAGTAGTTCTGAGTTTTTTTTTATCATGTGTATATGTGTGGGATTGCTCTTGCATTGGTCATAAAATAATCCATAGTACTTTACAGCAGGGACTGTCCTAAATTGCATTTGTTCCAGATTTCTTATATTCACATGTTTTTTCTTCGGTTTCTGATCCAACATCTCAAATTTCAACACCCGCGGCAATTATGTAAATCATGAGTTTTATATTTAAAGACCCATTTTTTGCTACACGAAGTATTGCTTGCTAGAAAATATCAGGAATCAGTCCCACCTCGTTTATGCTGACCATAAAATATTCTGTTTGTGGGAAAACTATAATTTTATATTGCAAAGAAGCACCACACATTGTAAGTGACCGAGAGAAGATGAATTGGTTTTGCTTTACCCTTGAAGCATAACAATACTTCCACAGTTGTTAGCAAGTTGTACACAACAACAAAATTACATTTGTAAAGTGCCTTTCACGTCGGGAGGACATCCCAACGTGCCGGACAGTCAGCATTTCGGATCCAAAATGGTCTAAATTTATTTGATAAAGTATCTGTGCATTGACATTACAATATTTAATATTTCTAATTGAAAATTAGATGCACTTAAAAAAGTATACTTTAGTTTCTGAATTCATTATCAAAACACACACTAAGTATTGTATTTGATTCTGCGTGAATTAAACTTGATTTGAAATGCATCAAATGGTCAAGAGAAACACAAACCTAATCTGGGTGGGGAAAACAGTGGGATGTGTTCACACATCAAAATACCTCCCTGTAATTATACATGTTCTAGCACTAGCAGTATTTAGGTTGCCGGGATGTTCATATTTCCAGAATAAATGCAATTCATCTGAAGGATGTTCATGTCTGAAGGGCCTCCGAGTATTTTAGATAATAAAAAATAATCCTTGCATTTGATGTGTGGGAATCTAGTTTATAGTGTATACAGAAATTGCAACAGAATAGTAGAAATACATTTGATGACCTGAAACTACAGTAAGTGGTTTAATTTGATTGCATTGTAAAGCCTGATAACAGTAGATCCAAAACAACAAAATTACATTTATAGAGCGTCTTTTATGTCGGGAGAACGTCCCAAGGCGCTGGAATCAGATCACTGGTTGATAATAATACAAGGTGGTCTCTTCTGTCAGAAGTTTGCTGCATGAAAATTCATTTAAAAGACTCAGGGAAAAAGAAATGAATGTGATAGCTTGAAAACTATTGAAGCATGCATTGATTATTTTGATGTAACTATACATGCGAGGCGAGTGCTCTATTCTTTGATACTAATTTAAACACATTGAATTGCTGAATGATTAAAAACTGCAGACTACTAATTACACCCTCTCATTTCTTATTTAGGAAATGACTCACTTTTCATTATACTATATTTGAAGTACATTAATTTCTGCCTAATTACAAATGTTGTAGATGGAGACTTTGCAAGATTTGGACGAGGTCAAGACATCTTCCTCTTTAATTTTGAATAGTGAATGCCATGGCTGAAAAGGACAAATGCAAGAACTCATTAAACCACTCTGAATTATTCATAAAATTACTTTCACAATGATTTTCTAAAAGTCTCAATAAAAAGTAAGGAGTAAAACGCGAAGGACAATTTTAAGTAACAGATTTTAATGAATATTTTGTTTTAATACATAACAGATCATGAGTACAATCGGAAAAAAATCTTGGTTGTTGGAAAATAAAACAGAAATCAGTAAGTGGAGGATGGTGAGTTTTGCAGCACTATCAGATAATGTTTATTCTTAGCGAAGTTCCCATCCAACAAGCAGATAACATGGCATTATATTACAGAACATTCTCATGATTTACCAGTCAGCAAGACAAAAGAAAAAAATTCTTAAAGAGAAAGAGGACAAGAGAAAAGAACCACAATATAA
Source organism: Hydrolagus colliei (assembly GCA_035084275.1). Classification (NCBI taxonomy): domain Eukaryota; kingdom Metazoa; phylum Chordata; class Chondrichthyes; order Chimaeriformes; family Chimaeridae; genus Hydrolagus; species Hydrolagus colliei. Next base: position 13,997,620 of record CM068752.1, read on the forward strand.
CAGATTTAGGAAGAAACTGTGTCTTTTCACCACCCCTTTCTTGTGTTGCGAAACCAGGGACGATTAGTTAATGCCAGGGTCCGCTGAGAGAAGAGGAATGTTACTGCGTATTGCACATTTGCAGGACTCAAGGGGAAACTAAAAGAACTTTGTATGCGTGTATTGTGTATTATATATTACACACACATACACAGATACACTTGTGTGTGCACATTGGGTGGAGATGGTGATAAGCTGGGTTAAGGTCACCAGCTCACAATACATGCACACACACACACCCCAATGTGATCTGCCCATTCCTTTCCTCCTCTCCATTGTGGGGTCTCAACACTGTACAGGAAATGCAGACCTGAAACTTAAGCTTTCAGTGCATAACAGTGACCATCCAAGAAAGCAGAAGAAGATTGGTTGGGGGAGGTGGAAAGGAAGAAACAAATTGCTGAACTTCCACCTTTTTTTTTTAAAAAGTAAAAACATTTTCATGATAGAATATCTTTCCTCCATTAGTACTGGAACATATCACCCAGCTAACTATTTACATTCCAGTAAACAAGTTACATTTTTGGTACCTTTACGTAGGCTTTTAATAATTCCATTCATTTGTTACATAAAGGATATATACAAGCTGATTATCACATTGCTACGAGAGACTGATTGTGTCCAGATAGGAGGTAAAGAATGAACAAAAAACATTATGATTATTCTGGGTTTGAATGATTTTCAGGGACCTGAATTAAAGGCCATGAAGAGAGATAGGTACAAAAATTATCTGATATGAACAGCTTTGCCCAACCCGTTTCATCCTCCCTGCTCTGTGATTTCAATAGTTAAAATTCATTGACATAAAAAGGCTTTTAGGTGTTTCTCTCAAACAAGATGCCAATGAAGGGAATTTTATTGAAAGATCCTCCATTAGGAAAAAAGACACATCTTCACAGCACAGATCTTGCCAAACATTGGATTTCTCCCCAATACAAAATATGCCATATTCTTCACAAAACTTGTTCTTTACAGCTATAAAAATGTAAGACAACCTATCTTCACGTGCTTCAAGTACTATTTTGTGCAGCCTTCACACCTTCTATTTAATGGGAGTCTTCGTAGCCTTCTCATTTACTGAAGTTGGCAAAATTGGCAAAGGCATCTTGCTTGGGTTGCACTATTCCCGAATTGCTGATATTCATGCCCATGCCAGCCAGACCCATTCCCATGCTACCAGTCATGGCCATACCGACTGGAGACATCCCCGAGCTCGTTCCCATCATTCCTTGGTTCATCATATTGCCTTGAGGTGCTCCCATGGGATTTATCCCCATGGTACTGGGCCCCATCATGTTTGGCATTCCCAAACCCATTGGCATATTGCTTCCCACTGGAGATCGTGGAGGCACTGTGTTGCTCAGCGAGTTGACGGACATGCCTGCAAAGCTCTGAGCCATAAGGTTCACTGGTTGCTGAACGCCTGCGAAAAGGAAGAAAACATTTGAGACAATACTTGGAACAGATACTGGGTTTCAGGTGACAAATTATTCACTATTAAACAGGAACTGTTTCAGAAGCTGCTGAAGATACTACGGAGGCAATTAATCAGGAGGAGAAAAAATGTGATTTATTACCAGTTTGAGATACAAGTTGCATTTTTAAAATCATGGCAAATACACTTTATAAAATTTTCAGTACGATTCCCAAAAGGGAAATACTAGCACATCTTATACATTTTAGCTTTAGAGATCAAATGAAATTTTATAATATTATAACTTTTTTGATGTAAAGAAATTCATTGCAGTAAGTAAACAGTGCTAAGAGTTTTTGAATGTACAGTACTATTGTTTGTAAAACTTCAAGCATTTGTATATTTATGTAAATTTAGAATATTGCACGTACGAAACAAGGAAAACATTTTTGCACTTAATAATAATCCTCGTGTTTGATACAGCGCCTTATCACATCTTATTAAACTAAACTCACTACTCATTGGTAAATCAACAAATCTGCCAAATATGCTTTCAAGATCAGGATTGGTTTGATGAAGAAAGCCCTTCTGTTCCTCTTATCGCACATCTCCAGAGTAGCCATCATCCCTCACATCTAGGGTCCGGCGATATATCGGTAAAACCCGATATAGTTTTCATATCGATACGCCGATATAGGCATGTAAAAAATCAGAATGCGCAGTACAAAACCCCCGAAAATATCGATATCTCGGTATATCTCGATATGAGCCCATCGATATATCTAAATCGGAAAATTTCCATATCGACGGACCCTACTCACATCAAGCTGCTTATTTTAAAATAATTTCAGTAACCTGGCCTCAACTACTCTTCCTGGCAATCCGTTCCAATTGTCCTCTGGATAAAGAATACAATTCTGTATATGTCCTGCAATTACCCTTTGCAAAATGAAACCTATCCTCTTTGTTCCATTGTATTTGTATATCCTCCCACAAAATATACAGTCAATTAATTGTACAGTATATTCTGTGAAGCGCTTTGAGATGTCTCAAAGACGGGCTAAGGCACAATATCAAGTCCAATGATTATTATTTATTGCAATTTGCAGTCAGTCTAAATTCCCATTAAATTAACTTTCCCCATTCATGCTCTGATTGTCCAGTATATACTCTGTATTATTTATGCAATATTTTCCCAATATACAGCAGCATGCAAGGCAAAAGATGTAAAGCTTTCGGATGAATGTTGCACTCAGCAAGCTAAAGAGATGATGATGGATTTTGGAAAAACCCTCTCCTCTCCTCTCTGATCAATAGGAGTTTGTTGTGCTCCTGTTCAACTGAGGAGGCAACAGTAGCAGAGAGAACAAGGTGTTTACTCATTGAACCAGTGAAACACAAACAAAAATTCAGAGGTGAAATGGCCTGCGTGCATCCAAGGTTCCCCCCACCCGGCCCCGTATCTGTTTATCTATTTTCTGTAAATGAATATAAACACACTTTGCAAATATACAACATGCTGAGGAGATCCAGGAGACAGATCCAACTAGATTAATCCACAAACTTGTAACACTTGATTTGAAAATTGGACATGGATGGCTGAGTGGTTCCAGCTGTGAGTGCAGTAATGGCCGTGGAAACAATATAAGCAATAAGGCATCCAACAGCTTTATCAATTGCAACCTAAGAGGCAATTTTGAATCTGCTCCTTAAATAAATTAACCGAAAAGGATTCTCATCAAAACCTACAACTTGCCCAAAACAAGTACAGGGTTTTATTTAATGAGCATTTTAACTAGCTACTTAAAACTTGATCTTTGAAGATCAGAGTGCCCTCACCACACTGATCTGCAAAAACAGCTATTCGTCTCACATTAAATATGTGAATTGTCCTGTAGCAATTAGCAGTGCCCCTAGATACTGGAACAGAGACAAGGTTTAATTATTTTAACACGAAGCTGCTAATTAACATCTACAGTGCAACACAGATTAAACGGGATGTCCTCTTGATTCCTCCCGCTTCTCCATGGACATTCTCTTAGAAAAATGTTCATGTCATGACTTAATGGTGAGTGGATTCGCTACGCTTTACCACTTGTGACAAGGGTTTAATCTACCGCCAAGTAACCACAAACCCAGCTCTCGTCTTGAACTGCTAGCTCCACGACAACACACTGAAAGGTCTGTATTGGCTGCTGAAGGGAGCCGGGGAAATAAACTCTGAATATTGATTATTGTAGGAACTATTTATTCCTCATTTTACAGTAAATCCTTTGAAGCCCTTTGAAATGTCCTCCTGGAGGGAAATGAATGATATCAATTGTAAGGGTCATTATTTTATCAAGCGTCTTCACTTCATTTATAGCGCACACTTGACCCACACAAAGCAATGTACTGTTTAAGCAAATGGATCGCAAATAAATAAAGAATAGTTGAACAGAACAAATCAGTCGTGCCATTCCCGAGCCAGGCAGGACCGCTGTCGTGCAAAGAACTTTTGATGACGTCAAACTGGCTCATCATCAGATATTTTTAGCAGATTATATTAGCAGATATTCTAATATAGATATACTGTACTGTGGAGTCCTGTGGTTAGAGCACTCTCCTTACAAGCGGGAGACCTGGGTTCAATTCCAGGCAGGGTGAAACCTTGGGCAAGGTTCCTTATTCCACACACCTAATTGTAATCCCTCAAAAAAAAACATTAATTAATTGGTCATTTCAATCCACGACTGTTTGTGAGATGCTGCTATGGCTACCACAAATATACGCTCAATTCACATTACAGTATATTCTGTGAAGCGCTTTGAGACGTCTAGAAGATGTGAAAAGCGCTATATTAAATGCAAGGATTACTATTATTCCTCTCACTTGGTGCTTGTTAAACACTGCAAGTCACTGCCCTAATAGGTTTGAACTGGACAAGCAGCAGAAAGTGACTTCTCATATCACCATGAAATTATCATATATGTGTTGAACTCCCAGTTGTATGGTTTGGATACTCTTAAACATGGTGATAGTAGGGTGTGAATAAGTGTTCACACCCTACAAAATCTGGCCCATATTTTCATTACATGATTTAATAATAACTACATGAGGGGGGGAGGGGGGCAGTGAGGAGAAAGTGTTATGAAAATGTCATCAACTACTGTATATTTGTTATTTTAATGTTTATCGCTGTTTTAGAGTGTTAAACATCTCTCTTACCAATACAAAATAAGCAACGTCCTCTGATTTCGGAGGTTCATACACATATTGCAGAACAGAGTCATTGCAGTGTCCTGGGCCAGTTAGGCCATGGCACCTCACAATAAAAAAATACTGTACAGAGCAGCCCCCCCACCCACACCCCACCCCCACCCACCACCAACCGCCTGCCCCAATGGGCCAGGTGTGCTGCGTACTGTAATGGAATATTAATGGTTGCCTTTTTTTTTCTGTGATGGGAACTTTTCAATGCAGGTGTCGATATATATTCTGTCAATAAATGTCAAGTTTTGATTTTTTTTAAATTAAAAAAGAAACTTGGAATTATTCCCCAAGGAAGGTTATTCACAGACAAGCTGGAAAGTACATCATTCCTATAATAATAACAATCCTTGCATTGCGCATAGTGCCTCATCATGCCTTTGAGACACCTCAAAGTACTTTACAGAATATACTGTAAAGTGAATTGACTTTATAGTATATATTGTGGGTGAAATAGGACAGCTAATTGCACATAGCAGTGTCCCACTAACAGATGTAGATTGAAGTGACCAATTTATTATTACTTTTATTTTTATTTGAAGTAATTACTGCCCCAGGAAAAGCAATCCGCTGGTTGATTAACATCCGAGTTCCTAGTTACGGTTAGGTAAACAGAGCCGTGTGGAGTAAGGAAACTTGCTCAAGAATATATATCGGCAGTCGCATTGCAACATTTCGCCCTGGCGGGAATCAAACCCAGGTCTCTCTCTTGCAAGACAAGTGCTCTAACCACTGAACTATGGGACTCCACAACTCCTGCTTTGAGCAAATTGCAATGCGTATGTTTTGAATCAACAAATATTTTTTTATAGAAGTTAAATAAAACAAGCTTCAAACCCCAGCAGCAACTACATGTACTAATAAGCATCAGTCAAAAATAAAACACTGCTTCAGACAGCAGGTTTGTAACCTTCAGGGGACACAAACAAGTACAAAGCATACAGTACAATGTAATGGTATTTTAGAGCAAAGTGTGTGTTTAAAAGGCTGAGATTACATCAGTACTGCATTCAAACTTCCCTGTAGGCTGCTTTGCATCTGTGTAGTAAATACGGAGGATAGCTAGGCTTCCTTGATTAAAGCAATTATTTCAAACAATTTATTACCCCCCTCAGGCACCAGGAACTCGGGAGGCTCATTTTGAATCCCACATTTGTGCCACGAGATTAACAGCACATCAGTCTATCGCTGACAAAACAATTCCACCTTCCCAGGTTTTAAAAGGTTTTAGTGAAAAGGGAGCAGGACTTCCTGAGGCTAATTTACACCAAGATGACATATGCTTGAGTTATCACAAGGATACGTGAGAATTCTCACACTCTAGCAAATTGTTTTTTTAAATCTAGCTTTATACACCACTGATTTGCAGTGATTAAAGTCAATGAAATCCTGTAATTTGCCCTCAATCCATACATTAGCTGCTGCAAGGGAATAACATATTAATAAAACTAATAATAACAATCCTTGCATTTGAATATAGCGCTTTTCACATCTTCTAGACATACAGCATATACTGTAAAATGAACTGACTGTATATTTGTGGGAGAAACACGGCAGCCAATTGCGCACAGCAGCATCCCACAAACAGTCGTGGATTGAGTGATCAAATTATTATTGTTTTTCTTTTGGAGGGATTATGATCAGGCGTATGGAGTAAGGAAACTTGCCCAAGGTTTCACCCTGCTGGCAATCGAACCCAGGTCTCTCGCTTGCAAGGTAAGTGCTCTAACCACTGAGCGACAGGACTCCACAAATCTTTGGGAAATTAGTTTAAAGCAGTACAAACAGAGATTTGAGATGCCTCGTAGCTGAGAATTTATATAAATTTTAGCAATCCAGGACACAACACTATTCATCTTTTCTGCCAAAAGAAAGAATATCGTTGACTGAGTAATCAAGTTTTGTTCAGACAGTGATACAGACCAATCTAAAACAATACCAATAAATCATGTTGAATTTCTACAACCACAATAAGTGATCCAATTGTACGTCCTCCCGACATGAAAGGTGCTCTATAAATGTAATTTTGTTGTTGTACCCTAATCAATACGCTCTTGTTATATTAGAGGTCGTGCTCCAGACGTTCACTAAATTATTTTCAATGCTTAGTCTATTACTTCTTCCCAACAGCTTTCAATATACTCATACTATTGTGGGCAAACTCCCTCCTCGTCGGCTTTCCTGGTTCTTCCCTTCACAAGCTGCAGATCCAGAATTCTGCAGCTCATGTCCTCACCCACACCAAGCTTCATGATCACATCACTCCCAGTCTCGCTCAGCTCCATTGGCTTCCCAAATCCCAGAGGATCAAATTCAAGATCCTCGGCCTCACCTACAAGGCCATTCACGGCCTTGCCCTCCCCTACCTCTCTGACCTATGAAACTCCCTGCCCCCTCCGTTCAGCGGGCTCCGGCCTGCTCCATGTCCCCCCGCCCTACCATCGGCGGACGGGCTTTCAGCCTTTCTGCCCCCACACTCTGGAACTCCATCTCAGTCCCTTCACTCCCTCCCTCGCCTCCTTCAAGGCCGGTCTGAAGACCCTCCTCTTCGACCGGGCCTTCTGTCGCCGTCCCAACTCTCTCTCACCCCTCCCACCTACCCTGCCCCTCTCCATTGCTCGGGTCCCGACCTGACTGTTCAGCGCCTGGGGACGTCCTCCCAAAGTGAAAGGTACTCTGTAAATGTAATTTTGTAATTTTTGCTGCTGTTGTTTAGAAAGTTAGCTTGTTAATATGCTACTCCTGTATGTACAGCTGTATTACACTGACGCCGCACAGAGATCAACCACAAACATTCTTGAAATCTGCAGCACACAAAAAAAACTTGGGAGCACTTTATAATAACATTAATATTGCATTTGCTGTTTTACTGTCTTACTCTGTAGTTAAGTGTTTGAATTTTTTTTAAATCTTTTTATTTTCTCAATGTAAATTTAAATTTTGAAGCCATTTGTCAGAGAACAGAATTTCAGCTTCTGCAAAACCATAGAATAGTTTTCAGAATGAAAATTGCAATGTTGACACTCGTTGTGGAAACAATTACACCATACATTAAAAGTGCTCTCACATAAAAGAAACATCTCAGAGCTCTTTGTAGAACAATATCAATTAGAAATGAAGTGAATGTTATGGGGGCAAACTTGGCAGCTAAGTTGTACCCAATATAGGAAAACAATGTCATTCTAGAATTGCATCACCACATGCATAAAGCAGATTTAAAATATTTTCATTCTTATTTCTCAGCCATTCAGTGTGAATTTTTCTAGCGCTGTTGTATATATCTAAACCAGAATATAGTAAAACTCATATAAATCTTACGTTTACAAATCGTATAATCGCCTAAGTCGTACATGCAGCTGAGTACCATTCAATTTCCCATCCAAACCACTTAAATTCATTTTACTAGTTGCAATAATCATCTCCTAACTTGTAGAGCTGCTTCCCTATCTCTAGTTAGTCCCACACTTACCGGCTGCATAGAATCACGGGAAATAGTCTTAATGCATCACCGTATGTGCAGAGAACTTAATTAACTGTGATTCACTGCGAGTGCAATGCTTGTCAGTAGGTGCGGGCGGCGGACGTGGTGTTGGGTCAAGAAAACAATCACGTGAAACACAGCCTTGTCCGGTCATCACATGCGCACTTACCAGCTGCATTCAATTTTTCACACGCAGTGGACATTATTGATTAAATTGAAGTTTAGACAATTTATACAAAAGATTGCCTGTAACTTGTGACTTTGAGCAAATCATATAATAATAATCCCTGCATTTGACCTAGTGCCTGATCACGTCACTGAAACTTCTTAAAAGCGCTTCAAAGAATATTCTGTAATATGACTGGGCTGTATATTTTGTATTAAGTTTTATGGTCCAAACTGATATGACTTATGTAAAAGAGAATTAGATCTTTATTTAGGGAGAACGGGTCTGTTAGGTAATGGGGAGAGCTGGGCAGTGGGATTCAGTTGCTCTTTTCAAAGAGTCGGCACAGACTAGATGGGCCGAATGGGCTCCTTCTGTGGCATAAAATGTTATCATTCTATGTGAGTTTTACTGTATCTAAATAGAGAAAATGTAGTATCACCTAACCCTTCCCTCCTCTATGTTTTTCTACCATGTTGTTGTTGTCTTAAACCCATAGCTTTTTCACAAAGCATTCACAGCAATGATGAAATAAGATTCACAAAATGAATGCACTCGTTTCTCAAATGTACAGGGTGTTCAAAAAGTGGTGATACAATTACAATGTCTCATTTTTTTTAAAAAGAGGATAACGTAGCCAAAAAATAAGTTGATAAACTGTTGTCAATTTGTACTGTTGTAAATTTCCACTCTCTGTGTGGGATATGTTCAGAATAAAGTTAAGAGTTTTAAATGCTCACTGAAATGGAACTTTGATTCCAGCGAATTAGGCTTTGGCCTTTACTAAAGTGAAAGTGCACTTGTGCAGAACGAACTAGAACATTTTTAGTTTTCACCATGTCACTCATGTATAGTTAATATCCAACTCATAGAACCCCATTATAGGAGGAATCTTTTGAGAGACATTCTACCCTATTCTTTTTTTCAAAAAAATCTGATACAACCTTTGCCTCATTGTACTGCCAGCTTGTAGCATTGCAGTCAAAATAGAAAACTAACATATAGCTTTCAACTTGAGGATGGTAGAAAGTATAAGATGTGAATATAATAATTTCACAATCTGCAAGGAAGTACAAAACCTAGAATTTGGTTAACAAATTTTCCAGAATATCTCCCCTTAAAATTGTAAGCGCCAGGGCTTTGTTTGAAAGGCATTTGCCAGGGCAAAGACATTTCAGTCATCCTCTTGTGTTCTCTAATGTTAATCAATGTTATGCTTGGAATTCCAGATGAGAAGTATCCAAGAATATTCTTCAGAAGTTGAGCAGATCATCTAAAAGTGACCACCCCTCACAGCAACACTCAGGTACATTCAGTCAGAGTGCAGGTGTGGATGGAAGGCACTTTGCTGCACCTCTACGTCCATAAGAGCTGGAGAGATGGAGCTGGTTTTTATCACGAGCACAGGAATTAGACAAGATATTGAATCTTGGATCCTCGCTTTAATTGTAAACTCTCACACTTGGCACTTGGTATTTACCTTGCTGCAGCAGCATCATGGTGTTGAGTGAAGGTTGCTGGGGTTTGGGAGGTTGCATGCCAGGTGAGAGGAAGTCCAGACTGATGTTGACGCTCGGATCTGACCAGGTAGAAGGCAAACCTGGCTTGTCTTGATTCTGGTTATGTTGCATAATCTGTGCGGAGGCAGCTGCAGTGTTAGGCTTCAGTAAAGAGGCAGAGAGCATCTGCAAAGGCTGTGAATTTACAATGAAAAAGCATTCCTTACAAACAGTGATGTCTAAACTCTGCTGAATGGGAATAAGTTTGTTTTGATAAAGATATGGGGCTTTGAAAACAAAGAGACCATTTAGTTGCCAAAGACACTTTGCAAAGGGAAATTTAAAGATCCGATATCCCATTCCTTTACTGCTGGAAATGATGCATCTCAAACAAATTCCTGGCATTATAGATTGTCATTGTGGAATCGTGGACAGGTTGTGCAGCCCTAATAGCCATGCAGCCCGTTACTAAATTATTAGTTACCGGACAAAATGGATAGAAAATCATGAAAACTAAAATTGATAAATTCTAAAATGAATTCAAAGGCATCCTATCACATCAAAGCATACTGCTTCACAATTACTGTGAAACATGTGGATTGATTTTTTTTAGACAAACATAGTAGCCACATGATATGCATTGCATTTTGCTGAAATAGGCATTTAATCTGAAGGATTGTTGCCCATGATTCAGGGGAACTCCCTTCTCTTTTCCAATTGTATTATTGGATGTTTAACTCCTTTCTGAAACAAGAAAATTAATAAGACTAAATAATAACTGAATATTGTATGGATTTTTACCAATTAAGCATTCCAGTACACTCGGTAAAATAAAAATTCCAGCGTTCGGTAAGTTCAATAAGTGCGCAAAGTGAGCACACTCGCGAGTGTCCCGAATGGCTCCGGTATGCGATCCGATTGCTGGAATGGTGAATTGTATTGGGAGATACCAGTTGGTTGGGTGCCAGATAAACAAGCTTTACTGTGTTTGTTACCCAATGTTTATAAATCCACTTATTCTTTAGCTACGACTTGCTGGGTAAAACCTTCTGAACCTTAGACCATTTGGTCAATGCAAATGTTTAACTCCCACCTTATCTCAATCAAACAGACAGTTTGTAATGTGTACACAAGAGCTGCTGACAATCACACACCTGAGATCTAGAGCTGGGCAGGACAGTACTGGTGGTATCCATAGCACTACTGGCTGACATTGCAAAGTTCATGCTTTGGGATGAGGTCATGGTTGACTGCGAGGCGCCACCCATCATATCGAAGAAATCAACTGAGGCAGCGACGGGGGGCTGGGCAGGGGCACTCAGCGGGTTGTTGGATTCCCCACTTAACATGCCAGGTGAGGGCTGGGCCTGGTTGAAGGTGCTCCACTCCCCAAACTCCCCATTGCCGCTCGTCATTGCACCTGAAAGAAAAGAGGTGGCTGATGGATACTATTTTCTGAGTAAAATTACAATGAACAAAAGGGCTAATAAGAAAGGCTGACAGGAAGTACAAAAGCACACTGGGTGTGGGACAAAGTGTTTGTGTGTGTGTGTGTGGGGGGGGGGGGGGGGGGGGGGGATTTAAGAGTATTTGGATTGACAAAAAAAAGCTTACAAACATACCCTTGATTTGGGTTATGAATTAAGGAAATGAAATGGATGCAATTAACCCGATCAAAGAAAATCTGACTTGTGTCCAGTTTGACCAAGGTCTGTGGGTAGCATCTATCTGGAATGTTGTTCTTCTTCTGAATTTTGTATTAGTTTAAACAAGATAGCAACAGAAATAAATGGAAAGTGCAGGAAGACCTGTGCTGAGAGTTTTAGTGCAATGTAATCAATCATTGACATCAATCAGGTGAACCTAGTTGTAGAAAGTTACAGAATAAGAAAATTTGTAAGATTAAAACATAGCCCTATTCTGTCACTTTGAACAAACTTGATACATCAAGTGCACACTAAAATGACATCAGACTGGGCCGAACTTACTTTCTCCTGCAATTAATTGTGTTGCAGAATTCTGTATGAAAACAGAACAATTCCGTGTTCTAGTCTCTGCTGAAATTTTAAATTTTAAACTTTGGTTAAAAAATGTAAAAACAATAAGTTTCCTTTTGGTTTAACCGGTAGATTTCCATTTCTTCTCGTCTATTAAAAATGTTGACTGCGAGCAAACTATTTCAGATGGTACTTCTTTTAAAGCAATGCTACCAAAAAAGTACACACAGTTATACTCCCACCCTCCCCCAGTAATCTTGTGTTAAACTTCACTTCAATGCAACAGAAACTGCTGTGCAGGCTCTTTAACAGCTGCAGAAAGGGCAAGTCTTACCTTTCCACCCAGTTAATAAGAGTAAAGAGCACTGACAGTAAATTCATCAAAAATATGGAGCAAAGAAAGACATCAGCATCTGCTTGAATCTCTCGTATGTTTAAGGAAACAGTTTTCTTCAACACATTCTTTCTACTAGTGGTTGATGGGTAGTAATTATATAGGTAGATAGATATTTGTTAGGTCAGGGTATAAAGGGATATGCGGCAAGGGTAGGTAACTGGACAGATCAGCCAAGACCTTATAAAATGGCAGAACAGGCTTGAGGGGCTGAATAGCTATACCGGCTTCCATGTTTCCACAAGCAGGAAATCCATCTGATCATCCCACTTACTATAGACCAGAGATGAAACCTAGGACCTTGCTCAGTTCCACAAAACACACATGGAATTCTTAAGCACTGAACAGAATCCTTAAGATTTATCGAGCAAAAGAGAAGGAAAAAAGGAAACCAGTCCAAGATGTTACAAATAATTAAGTGTTATTTATCTCTAAATATAAACGAAGCACACAGAACACTTCTTTTTTTGTACACGCCTAATAATAATCCCTCCCCCCAAAAATTGGTCATTCCAATTCACGATTGTTTGTGGGACACTGCTGTATGCAATTGGCTGCCGTGTTTCGCCGACAAATATACAGTCAATTTACTATACAGTATATTCTATGAAGCTCTTTGAGATGTCTAGAAGATGTGAAAAGCGCTATATTAAATGCAAGGATTAATATTTGTTCAGTGCCTTGGGACGTCCTCCTGACGTGAAAGGCGCTACACAAGTGCCATTTTGTTGTGGTTGTTGTTTTCCAAATTACAAGGAGGAAAAGGGCTGTGTATTGTGATCAGTGGAATGCCTGCTGCTGGTTAATATGTGAAACTTCTCAACTAAAAAAAGAAACTGGGGAAAACATTACTACAGCCACTGCTGTAATATCATCAGACTATTAATTAAAGATCTTAAATTCCATACACCAATGGATTAAATAGCAGCAACACTTGCAATTACAAAGGAAATATACTGTAAGAAAGCAAAAACTACTTGGTTTAATAAAACAAAAGGGCACCGCTGGTGGAAACAAATATTTGGGCTGCATTATTTAAGGTATGCCATTATACTACATTAAAATAAAATCACGTTCTTTCTCTCTCGTGAATTATTCCATATTATTCTGCTTTATCAACATCAAGAACTCCTTTGCAGCAGCTCCAGTTCCAATCGCCATTAACGCCATCCTCTGCCACACTGGGTGTTCCAGGCAGCATTGTTGCGGTTAAAGATTTACTGAGTTACTTCATTGAATACAACTTAGTTAATATACCATACTAAGTAATAGATACTGCACAGGGTGTTTAGAGTACAATTTGATCTCTGGATTCTTCTGTCATTACATCTCTTCCCCTATAAGATGATAGCCGATCTGAAAGAATGAAGGATGTATAATTGAACTAGGACTTAACATTCAGATTCCAAAACAGATTTGAGCAAAATGTTGCGTGGCAATAGTTTTAGTGGATAATTTAGCTCAACATGAAAGTCATTACTCTAGGACAGACAACAAAATATTTGGAGTTGGAGATTAATTAGTGAAGTTCCATAGATGTGCTAAAAACACGGTTTAAGATTCAGGTTACCAAAATCCCCCTTTCAGCACTAATACCAAATTAACAGTTGATCCGACTAATTACCCCCCAATTTCAGTGGGTTCAGAGCCATGACTAGCAGGATAAATAAAGTCAGAGCTGAACTATCTTTGCCGTATTAATTTAGAAGCGGTACTGCAATGGTAATAGCCCCTTCGGAAATCATTCTCAAAGCAGATTAATCATTGCTGAATAGTTTGGGTCCCTTTAGAAATCATTTTCAAATTTGATTAATCCTTTTATAACACTTACGGTCCCTCCAGAAATAATGTTCAACCCAGATTAATCATTTCTGAATGATCATGAGACCTTAAAAGCATTGAGGTTATATAAACCTATTAGAAGTATCTGCATCAAGTACCATTTAAAAGTACATAGGCAACATAATAAATAAGATTGCATAAATCAACCACCAAGCACTAATTATGCATATACAGTATGTACACATATACAGTATGAATACATTTATATGCATTTGTTTTAAAAATCTCAAAAAAGCACTCATTATAATACAGAAGATTTAAACATTTACAACGGAAATAATTCATGGACTTCGATGTTACTGAACACCCAAGTCTATAAATTATTTTCTCTCACTCATTTTCCCTCCACCAAGTTGAACGCTGAGCAAAGCAGCCTTGAACCCGAAGAGAAACACTAGTTCATTAGAACTGTATGCATTTAAAGGTCTGCATATCACTTGCAAATAGAACGGAGTTTATTAAGGGCTAAAATGATTGCACACAGCACTCTAATGGGTTATTTGAAAGAGACATGCAGGTTAGTCTAAAGCCACAGAATGCGTCTGAACACCAAAATAGATTCACATCCATCTCTGCTTATTTTACTTTGAGTCACCATTACCCTTTAAACATACAAATTAAGGTGCTTGTGATTTGGAGCCTTTCTGTGAAGCTATGGCTGATAGGAGTTGTGGAGGTGGGGGAAGGCTGCAAGACTTGCATCCTACATACTGCAGTATGTAGGATGCAGGTCAGACTCTCAATATCGGGGGTTTGAAGAACAGTCATTTTAGTTTTATAATGAGCTCTCAGGTAAGATTTTCTTTGCACACACAGTGTGAAAATCTCACGTTTCAAACTTGTGCAAAGAGCAGCAAGAACCTGAAGCTTATGTAATGCAGAGATAGCTATTCCAAAACAATTGATGGATTAAGGATTAAAAAGATTAACATATATGAACACCTTGGAGTTCTTCACCACTGACTCTCCCACTAGATTAAGTATAATAATTATATTCAAATAAAGTGTAGTAAACAACACTGATTGCATTATCACATATAAACTGCAGCAAACTATCCTGGTGCTCCAGTTGAAGATTTAATTAAATTGTTAAATTAAAGGATGAGAAAGAAAGTCTTGCGAAAACCTGAAACTTAACACGTGCGATTTGATATCAAATTGCGCCAAATGGCTTCAGGACCTAAAAATAAGGCAAGAAAATCAATTAGTTGAGTATCCATTATTAACAGCTACTAAAAGCTTACACCTCCAACATCTCTAGCAGTATCTTGTGCCATACTCTGAAACATGACAGATGTTTGGAAATGTATTCTGATCCCAGGTCTACGTGTTTCTGTGTGATCACTTTGACCATGATCTGCACTGACTCAGAAAAAAACGTTATCCAAGAGCTCCATGAAACAACCCTTTGCAAAAAGAAAAGAACATTCACAACAATAAGGCCAGTCAGATTCCAACATTTGTTGGCTTGTGATAATATTTTTGTAAAATATCTATATTTTAAAGTCTATGAATTTGGGTTTTTAAAGCTGTTGTTTTTTAAATTCACAAAATAAAAAAAGGTCCCCATTTACGAACTATTTCCACATTTTGCAAATCACAACTTAATTTTCTGAGTGATAAGCCTGAATTCTGCCCAAACGAATGAAACAGTTCAACTATGGTCTTGGATTTCATTCATAACAATTCTAGTAATGCTCAACCATGTGTCTGTGGGATGAAATTGACGTTGTATAAAGGGGGCAAGAATATACCTTGGCTTCCAGGATAACTGCTCGATGCTACTGAACTAAAGTCTGCAAATCCTCCAATCTGATCAGCGGTTCCACCTTGAAAACAGACAAAAAAGTCACATTTTACCTTTTATTTATAATGAGATTTAATTTTCTCCTCATTAATAGAACAAAATGAATCTCAACTGCTTGAGTTAAAACAAACAAGTTACTAGAAAAGCAACTTGCATTGATGTGGCAGTTCTCTCACAGTGTAGTAACCCACAACGCTTGGCAGCAGTTGGGGAACGACACCAAATTGGGGAAGGGAGGGTGACCGTAAGCATAGTTGAAGAGGAGGCACCGGAAGATATGGAAGGAGGGGAAAGGAGGAGGGATTAATGCAGTGTTTCAGAGTGTCGGGGCCAATACTATTCATAATTTAGTACATTTGATCATTTAAAAAAAATGGTGGATTGATAATATGGTGCATTAGATTTAACAAAGGCCCACATTGGTTAGTGAGGAATATCATGGCTTTGGGACACTTGGTTTAAGAATTGTATTTCAAGTGAAGCTGGAAGGAACATTCCATCAAGACCAAGTCACTGGTCAATAATTCTCACATGTATCTAAAAATATCTACCAGCGTTAATGCTCAAGCATTAGGAAATGTACAATACTCGGCTTCACTAATGAAACATGCTCTTCCCTAGAGAGGTCTCATAAAACTCCATTTAAAAGCTACATACAGCAAATTATCATTTCCTTTGCAGGTACCTGACAGGTCATGTTAATGTGGAAAGTTGGAAGTATTAAGTTGGATTTTGATTTAGCTTGAACTATAATGCACAATTTACATGGATTGCAGCAGATCATCTTAGCCTGCAGTGCTTATGAACCACTCAGGTGGGAAAGAAACATCTGTGCCGGGATTGAGCACACAGAGGGACAATGCTCAACATCTGGCCCTCTCTCTAAAAAAAACATCAGATAGCTGCAAGACATTCTGCCCCATCTGCTGCTCTGAGACGCCAATGATTATTCAACTGCAGTAGAACTCCTTTGTATAAATGGCTCCAGAGCAATGATATGCAAAATTTAAATGTCTTTTTAAAGTGCTTATACAATATAAGAGCATTCATTTTTAAATACCTTGTAAGCTTCCTTAATACTGAATATACTGAGTCAATATATTCATTCACAAAATACCGTCAAAACCACTTTACAGTGTGTGCTTTGAGGCACTTTGAGGCGTCTCGACCACATGAAAGCAGTTATATCGAATGCAAGGATTATTATTATTATATACACAATATAGGTACAGTATCAAGACATTGATAAAATGCTATTAATTAAAAAAGTAACATTGAACTCTGTAAAATTCCATTAGGGGAGCTATACAGCACAGCTGTTTGGATTTAAATAATAACTTGCTTACTGCAAAATGTTTTACAGAACAAATTATTCCATAGCCCCTTTTCTGCCAAATTACTTTTTTTTATTAGTAAAACAACGTTGCTACAATTTGAGAAACTGCAAAGGAAGTAAATTCTAGAAGCGTACGGAAACTCTAATCAAGCAGTGAAGAAATCTGCACAAAGGCCTCAGAGTTAAACATATGAAGTTGAAAATTCAATCTGCCAATATAAATAATAGATGACTCGTTTTAAATATTAAACAGCTGTAAATATTTAAATAAACATAATCAGGATGAAAACTGGTTACAGTTGGGGTCAGTAAAGATCTGCAAAAACTCTTGCATAATCTTAGGGGAATTTTAAATGAAATGTACAGAAAAAGCAGAGGGAATCCTTTATCAAACTTAATTTCAGGTTTTGAAAGCACAGAGAACCAATACAGCACACATCCTGGACACGTGCTCATGTCAATAGTCACTGTTCACCCCACTACAAGAGGATTCCTGTTTTTATTGCTGAATACCATTAACAGTTGGGGGTCAGAATATTAGGCCAAAGTTCTGTTGGGCAGAAGTGTCAAATTTAAGTTTCACTGCAGCTTTGCACGGATAGACTGTACTGCCCCACTAGAGTGATACAACAGTCAATTTAGTGAGTTAATTATTGCTGGCAAGGTCCTTGGAATTTCCAGCTATTTCAGCTATTTAACAAACAAGTTATATACTGATCAACACTTAAAATGAAAACCAACCAATTGTTTTGGTTTTACTTCCTCCACCTAGTAATTCTCCTCTCGTACAATAATGATAATCCTTGCATTTATAGCGCCTTACGTCTTCGAGACATCTCAAAGCTCTTTACAGAATATACAGCAAAGTATGTTCTGTGGGCAAAATGTCATGTTTGACTGTTCTTTCTCCCAGGAATCCCACAAGTTTCTTTCGTACCATTCTCAGGTCGACACGTATGACTGTTGACAAGATCTTCAACCATGAGGAAATCACAGCTGAGATTGAGTTTATCTTCACCCAATGTCCACACAAATGCACCTCCAGCAGCAGTGATCTGGATAGCAATCAGGAGCCGGAACTCTGGTTTATTTTTCCTTAACTCGTCCTGAATCACTGAGGTTAATAACTGCACCGGCTAATATTAAATAATGCCAACAAGCCATTAACTCTCTGTATGATGCAGCGCTGCTCCTGGCAAAGGATCTCATTTGAATTGATTTGAATCTGATTGCAAAGCAGCTAAAAAGCTTTATACTTGTCATTGCTGAGTAAATGGCGGAATGTTTCCGGGCTGAAATTCTACTCTGGTAATCGCTCTAGAAGCTAATAATACTCGTCTGACAATTAACAATTGAGCTCAAACAGCAGACATCAGGGAGCAGGTCATACGCTCACACTGTTGGCTGGGGAATGGTAGCATTTGGGAATATGCAAGACAATCCTTCTTTAAAAAATATATACTCATGCTGACTGTTTACATATCTCTGCATTATAGGCAACTGCTGATTCTGCGAGAAATGTTCTGCATCTTCAAAAGTAAGGAAAGCAATCACAGTGCAGAAATTAGAAGTGTGTGTGAGGAGGAGGGGGGTGGGGGGAAGGGAAGTGTGCATCTATTTTTTTCTGGCTTGATAAAAAAAATTCAGGTGGCAAAGCTATTCCTGAGGTACTAACTTTAATTAGAAGCATTAGTGGATTGCTGGGAACTGCATAGCAGATGCATTGCCCCAAATCCCACAACAATTGGCATCAACTCCAATTGCTTTCGATAAGGAATAAGACTCAGCTGTCTTATGAAGACAGCGCCAGTATCCTAACCGATCAGCTTACCTGAGGAAGCAGTTTGAGTGGGTCCAACTCCTCCGTCAAATAATAGATCTACCAGGTCATTCTGTGACTTACTGTTAACTATGTTTGCTTCTGATGCCTAGAAAGAGAGAGAGGGGGAGGGGGAGAAGAGGAAGACAGGTAAGTAAGTATCCAAACCATTATGAAACAGGACAGCTATTAATAGTGTTGACTTCACACTGCACTTTCAATCAATATAAAAGGGGAACCAAGTCCATACCATTATCTTACGCAATGAGAACTCCAGCATGTTCAATTTCCAATTACCTATCGTCACACTTCATTATAACAAACCTAGCCGATTACAAAAAATGCCCCTTCAAGCTTTGATCGAGGAGATTAAACAACAACTTGCACTTATATAGTTTCCTTCACGTAGAGTAGTGACTCAAGAGCGTTTAAACGTTTGCAAAACAAACTCGAGCAAAACTGCTTCACCAAGTACAAGCAGAAAGCAATTTTGACTGTGCAGCATACATTTTGATATGTCTTGTCTTCACTAGTTTTCTTCAGGAAATGATAACATTTGTGGTAAGGTACAATAAATTTAATCGAGAGAATAACTCAATATAAGTGCCTTTATCTTTGATCTAGTGGAAAATGCCATCACAATATTTATCCTTATGTAATTTCGTTAAAAAAATCTACTCACTGATAATTTATCGAAATCTACAAATTCCAAAAATGTAAACTGGAGTATATATAGGAACTAGTTAACATGCTCCTAAATTATTGGTCCTTATACTTTATAAAATACACAGAAAATTTACAGAAAATACAAATCCTGCAGTCTTTTGAATGAAGTGTTAAGTTTTTAACATGCTCCAACATTTGCAGTGATGCTGCCAGGTATATATATTGACCATGTTTATTTGCATTTTGACCACAAAATACACAGTCAATCCACTTTACAATATATTCTGGGGGCGCTCAAAGAAGTAATAAGATGCTATAGCAAATGCAAGGATTATTATTAACAACTTTAGAAAATATATTCCTGCCTTTTAGAGATGTTAAGTCAAGATCCTTATTGTCTGTTTGGGTAGAAGTTAAAATTTCCTACAAAAGAGAGGATTCTCCTTGTGTCTTGGCCATCAATCCTCCAGATTAATTGGTCACTCACCGCATAGCAATTTATGGAACCTGGCTGGATCAAATATGTTTGTCTACAAAAATACCACACTTTATGGAAATTACTGTTAAGCTTTTGAGACGTTTTGGCATAAGGCACAATAAAAATAGTGGCAAAGATTATTAGATTGTGCTGAAGTTCTCTAAATGCCCAGCAGATGGCTGTAAAGACCACGGATTGATTGAATTCAGATAGGGATTTCAAACCTGCAAATCAATGTACCGCACTTAACAACTGAACTCCATTAAAGTACACTGAAATCCACCAACTATGCTCGTGATTAGTATACGACTTCTCTCATTATTGCCCTCTTGTAGTCCATGACCTCTAAGGCATATTTCACAAAACAAACACCACGTGGAAAACTGTTGCTTATCTCAATATTGCTGAACTTTGATGCATAAATTGGCAGCTAAAGGAATATTTGACCTCAGATTATTAGATTGTTCTATATTTCAGTTTTTATTTCTAACCAGGTTCAATTCACATTTCAAGAGCAATCAGGACTGATAATCAGCATTCAGTCTCTAACCTCTGGAACTCTCTTCCCCAAAAATCACTCCTCTCTATCCTTCTAAAAATCCCATTTTAAAACCTACCTCTTCAACCAAACCAGTCATTAAATGCTCTACCATGGTATCTTACATGAAGAGCACTACATAAAAGCAGGTAGTTGTTGCTGTGTTAAACCTCTGTTGGTGTGTGCAGTATTTAACATAAGAACATAAGAATTAGGAGCAGGAGTAGGCCATTCAGCCCTTCGAGCCTGCTCCACCATTCAACAAGATCATGGCTGATCTTCTCACCTAACTTTGATTACCTGCCCTATCCCCATATCCCCTAATCCCTCTATTTTTCAAAAATCTATCAGTCTCAGCCTTGAAAATGTTCAAGGACTGAGCATCTACAGCCTTCTGGGGTAGTGAATTCCATAAATTCACTACGCTCTGAGTGAAGAAATGTTTCCTCAACTCTGTTCTAAAAGGCTGACCCTTAATTTTAAGTTTATAACCCCTGGTTATAGATTCTCCTACCAGGGGAAACAGTCCCTCAGTGCCTACTTTATCCAGCCCTTTAAGAATCTTATATGTTTCAATAAGATACCCCCTAATTCTTCTGTACTCTAGAGAATACAGCCCTAGTTTATTCAACCTATCCTTATAGGTCAGTCCTCTCATCCCAAGAACTAACCTAGTGAATCTACGCTGCACCCCCTCTAAGGCAAGTATGTCATTTTTTAAATAAGGAGACCAAAACTGCACACAATACTCGAGGTGCGGTCTCACCAGAGCCCTAGACAGTTGCAGCAAGACTTCCATACTCTTATACTCTAAAACTTTAGTTTAGTGATGCGATACTCAATAAAGTTAGTAATCTTCCAGCTTGATGTAAATAAACGATTAGTTATACAGTTGAACTAGGCTTTGATTGAATAGTAAGAGATAGACCATAAATTAGTTTTGGCCAAAGGGTAATATCAAGAGTGAAGCAGACTATAGTGAACAGCTGCACTGCTCTCGTAGATAGAGATGTGTATGCCCTAAACTGAAGCTTAAAAAGTCGGCACTGTTATAGAGAAATAAATCAGTTAAAGCTTTCAAAATTATCAATGCTTTTGATAGGGCAAGCCTGATAATCATCCCACCCCCCAAAATTTTTTATAATTTCAATCCACGACTGTTTGTGGGACACTGCTGTGCGCAATTCTCTGCCGCATTTTTCCCACAAATATACACTCAATTCACGATACAGTACAGTATATTCTGTGAAGCGTTTTGAGACGTCTAGAAGACGTGAAAAGCACTATATCAAATGCAAGGATTATTATTAAAACAAAAATGAATACACGTTTGATGATAAAAGATATAAGAAAAGGAGAATAAGATTGAAGAAGATAATGGGGGGGGGGGGGGGGGGGAGGAAGCTAGCACAAATTTACCGTAAATACCCGCGTATAAGGCACACTTTTTTGCACGTGGGAAGATCTCGAAAGTTGGGGGTGCGCCCTATACGCAGGAACAAGAAATGTTGAGCCTCGGAAATACAGTAAACAGGGGGGGCGGCCGGCGCGCTGTCAGCCGGGGTTTGGTCAGTGTCCGGCGGGGGTTGGGGGGAGCGGGTGACGGGGCTTCGGCCTCAGCCGCCCGGGCAGCGGCAGCAGCAGCGGACTTCAGTGCTGTGCCTGCTTTCTGCCTAACCCAGTCTGCCTCCCTCCCTCCCTCTCCTGCCTCCCTGCCTCCCTCCCTCTCCTGCCTCCCTCCCTCTCCTGCCTCCCTCCCTCCCCTGCCTCTCCTGCCTCCCTGCCTCCCTCCCTCCCTCACTCACTCATTCACTCACTCACTGCCTGCCTGCCTCCCTGCCTGCCTCTCTCCCTGCCTGCCTGCCTGCCTCCCTCCCTGCCTCTCTCCCTCCCTCCCTCTCTCCCTGCCTGCCTCCCTACCTACCTGTCTCTCCTGCCTCTCTCTCTACTGCTGGCAATATCATCTGAAATGCTTCCTTTTTTTTCACCAATAAAAGGTCAAAAGTGGGGGGTGCGCCTTATACGCGAGTGCGC
Source organism: Hydrolagus colliei (assembly GCA_035084275.1). Taxonomy (NCBI): domain Eukaryota; kingdom Metazoa; phylum Chordata; class Chondrichthyes; order Chimaeriformes; family Chimaeridae; genus Hydrolagus; species Hydrolagus colliei. Next base: position 14,020,379 of record CM068752.1, read on the forward strand.
CTTATATGCGGGTGTTTACGGTAGGTATAATATGGGCTGAATATTTTCCTGCTTTAACATTTCTATCCTACAATTCCACAAAGATTATTTTACAGAGCTCGTAAATTCAAAATAAAATATTAGGTAATGCATAGAGGGTGAATGAACCATAGAGAGTAGCTCAGCACTGAGTGTGAATTAGCAGCCAAGGTACAGGAGAGGAAAGAAAGCAATTAAATAGAAGTAAGTAAGGTTACCAAAATAGAGAGGTGGGTAACTGTAACTGGTCATTGCAATGTGCAGTGATGCACATTGCAAAACACTGGACGAAGACAGAACAACAGAGAATCTACTGATCATTGCAATGTGTGATGAGGAGGTGCTGCACAGAGACAGAAGATCCTGGTGTAACTTGTGTGCAGAAGGTTTGAAGCAGAAACACGGAAACCCAAGACCAGGATTGCCACTTTCTTGCCCAAGCATAAAGCATGACATGAAACAAAGACGGAAGCGAATAAGGAGCGGAAAATAATGCCTTATTCAATAAGTAAAACTTGGCTATGCAGCTTACGTTTCTTCTACTTTATCCTTTAAAACAACACATGTAGCGCAGATATTTAAAAGGCATTTAGAATATTAATACGTACGATAAATATAGCATGCCACAGATTCATCAAGTTATCAATATTCTAGGTGCTGTGCAGTAATGTAGTTGTGCACATGTTACAGGGGTTCAGTAGGGAATAAATCATTTCACATCTTTTCCACCGCTGTACTGCAAATGCAGACTGATAGAATTAAAAACATTGATCTAATTCTTGAAGTAAATTCAGACCAAGAGACCTGTTGATTCAGGCAATGCACTGAGAGAACCAGGTTTAAACAGGTTTTATTGCCACTATAAGTTGACTGATTTGGTGGTTACCAAAAAATAGGATTTGGGGTTTAATGTGAAGGAGTAAACTGGAAGTCTAGTTTTCTTGGGTTTTTCAAATTGACACAAGAAGGATTACCATTTTATCATTTTATCAAATAACATTCTCTGAAGGTTACTTTTGCTGTTTAAAAGCATGCGTTTATATGTTTTCAGTTCCTATGAGAAGCAAAACTGTTATCTTATTCATTACATATTTAAAAAAGAGGTTCAATTGCATTCCTGACCCAATCTTTCTCTTAATAAAACATCTCACACGATTGGAGTAGGCCCTTTTCATCAGTTACATGGAGAGCAGCAGATTTTTTAGTCAAAATGAGCAATTTTGAAAATCTTCAAATCGAGTGTTGCAAATAAGATTTTTAAATGGTCCGCAAAAGTTTAAATATTCAGGTCTAACTGTCTGTACTTGCATTAAATCTCTTCTCACCTTCCCAGCCGCCTTTGCAGTAGAATTTAGGTCTGGGCTGAAATTGTCTCCTGTGTAATGTGCTGCTGCACCCAGATCAACGGTTTTAGAGGGAATTCCAGAGCGTTTGTGTCGGGTGGTGGTGGTCTCCGTGGCCTGTGTGATGTGGATTGATTTGGTCGTCACTGTCTCTTCTTCATCTTTATACTCAGATTTTCCAGCCTTGCCATTTCTGGGCCTCCTGTCTTCTTCACTATCGCTGAAATTCAAATAGAATATTTACTGTAAAGAACATTGAAGGAAGATTGAAAGAAAAAAAAGAAAAATAATAATCCTTGCATTTGATGTAGCACTTTTCACGTGTTCTAGAGTCTCAAACCGCTTCACAGAATATACTGTATGTTTCAGTCAGATGAGAAGGCATCTGCTATATCTGCTATTGAGGGATTCTGATGAGATCATAAGATATAAGTGAAGTAAACCAATATTTGGGATTATGACAAATGTTATTTAACAAAGATTAATGCAAAGTGATGTAATGGAGGAAGAACTGTGCAAATATAAATCAACCGTATTGCTTTTCAGCATAAACATTGGGGTTCCCAGTGCTTACTGGTGGTTTCTAAAATCACAGCCATCTATATATATATCTATCTATATATATATAAAAATATACATCATATAAATATATAAAGCTTATGCATAAGAGCATACAAGTTTCAGAATACAGTGTGTATCTAGCAGAACAAAATGACAACTATATTGATGACTATAGGCACCTGAGAAACAAGGGGAGGTAATAGAAGGTTGGAATATTGAAGTTTAGAGAAGAGAAGCTCAGGGAAAATCGGATTGAAGTATTCAAAATCCTAAAGGGCAAAGATAACCTGAACCCTAACATATTTAATTGTCAGAAGCTCTAGAGGAAGGGCACATGGACAGGTAAAGCTGTACAAAGAGGTCCAACTTTAATTACTTTATACAAACAGCAGTGAACGTGTTGAAAGGAATACCCCTGGAAGCGACGGAGACAAATTCAAAAGAGAAATATGAAAAGCATTCCATCAAGAAATATAAGAGAAAATAGTGGAGGATTACAGTTTTATTTTATGACCGGATATACAACTTTTTTCTCTGATTCATCTCTATCTTCTGTTTCTGGTGTCAGCTCAATTGATTTTTTATCACTGCTTTCCAATGAATGATTGCACAGAACTTTGAATAGCAAAATAATAGTTCTATGTTTTACCAGTTTTCCTGTTAAGTATTCTAATATAAAAAAAATTTCATAGACATAGCTTGAATCCACAGAAATGGAGAAATTGTTCCAGTCATAAGACGCCATATGAAAAGTGCCATTAGATTGAAAGTTAAATCGAGTACATTGAAATCTCATCACATTAGGATCCATAAAATCTTAACCCAATCCAGAACAAAGCAGGAGAGCTAGTCTCATAGCACAGCCAGTTTGCTGTTTCCTGCACTAAAAAAAAGCCAACTTGTGCGTCTCTTCCGACCTCACTTCCTGTGTGTTGCATATGTGCAGTACACAATGTCGGTGACCTAATGACTCAGCAGTCAACTATCTTGGTGCAAATAGCAACATGCAGTGAATGGCGTCCACACTGCAACTTCATCATAACTGAAGTTCTAGAAATCGACGCATCATAACAGGGGCGCACTGCCCTGGATGTGTTTAAAGAATTTGATCTTCAAAGATCGATATGAAGTAAAATGGTCTGTGGTAGACAATGTTTTGTAAAATTGCATGCTAAATCACTGAATCTTAGTTAGCATAGTTAATATATACTAAGCAATGTTTTAAAGTTAATTAGTTGACCTGTTAGAAGGCACTACATAGTGCACTCAATCCCCAGCACTTAAAAAAATCAGAAAGAACACCTGTGAGTACTCACACACACACAACTTTACATCTGCGCAGGAAAAGCTTTATTGAAGCTTTACTTTTCTGTAAATTTCCTAAGAGGGAAGGAAACTGTACAAACCAATCACAATTGCCATACAATATTTTAAGGTGCAAGTACCTTTCCGGTGAATCATCTTTGTCTTTCTTCCTGAACTTGTTGATTGTGTCATCGATTGTGCTCCCAATCTTGTCACTGATCTCGCCTAACTTTTCACTGAAGGGGAAAGCACCCTTGTTGCTCTTTTCCCAGTCATCATCCCATCTGGACTTGGGCTCAGGATCATACCGATCACCTACATTGTACAGTGGAAGAAAGGAAAATAATTTTTTTAAATGATGAAAGGCTTCAATCTGTCTTGTGGTCCAACAGCAATGGTTACTTCAGTAGCTGTGGCTTTGAATGCTGAAAGTTCCCTTGAGTCAGCAATTTAAAAGATGACAGAAGCATCACCACAACCTGAGACCAACAGGAATCTGATTACAGCTATAACTGTTAACAATAATGTATTAGTCATTTAAACAAGCAGTCGCATATTTCACCATTATTCAAGCTACATTTGCACAAACATCATAGGTGCTTCTTATTAAGTACATAAAAAGGTAATAAATGAAGTGAGTGTAAAAACTTAATTCAAATGCTTGAAGCCATCTTTGTAATGGTTGACCCTGTCATGGTACAAGCCTCTCATCCTAATTCAATTTTTCTGCCAGCCTGATTACAGAGCCATCTAACAGGAGAAGAAAGTAAGTGAATCTTATGAATATTTAAGTAAGTGACATTGTGGGGAACTCAGGAAGACAGGCTAAATTTGCAGCACAAATCTAATCAATTATCGCTTGTGGCTCAGCTAGTGTAATGTAGACAAGAATGAATGTACTGCAGTATCTGAAGTGCAGTCTGTCACTTCTCTGTAACACCAGAAACGTATCCAGGTTCTGCAAATACATTGTAACTGAACAATAATTCAAGTTTCACATCAGTAGCAAATCACAATTGCTGTACTTTCCGTTCTCATTAGCTCATGCATTCCAAATCTTTTCCTTCATTAAAAATAACTGCAAACAACATGGGAATGTGAATGATGAATATGAATCTGCGATTTCATCATTTTTAAGCAACTATGAATGTTATTTGAAAGTAAAATTATCTCAGTGAATCCATGTGCTTGCTACAATTGCCATCACGACTGAGGCAAAGTTCAGGAGAAAGAGATAGAAAAAACAGCCAGGGTTCCCATCCTCGATTATTCTCTAGCTACTCTTCTGAAAAGAATAGTAAATAGGTCACTCAACCCACTACTGTTTGTGGGACACTGCTATGCGCAATTAGCTGCCACGTTTCACCCACAAAAGATGCAGTCAATTCACTTTACAGTATATTCTATAAAGTGCTTTGAGACGTCTCAAAGACGTGATAAGGCACCATATCAAATGCAAGGATTATTACTACATTATTATTCTTCTTCAGAAAAGTGTGCTTTGAACATTGAGTGAATATTTGTGGGTTACATATTTTTGGGTTCCACTGTTCTTCCACCAAGGCACTATACAAATGTAATTTTGTTGTTGCTGACTAAAATAGTTCACAAAAATAAGTCCAATTAGAGACACTACCAGAATTATGCACCATCCATGGAAACACATCCATGTGAGGAAATTGCAAGGTGAAACCTTTGCTCATTGAGGAAGGCATCTAAAGCAAATAGGATAAAACACAGATATGTTGTGGTTTCCTGTGCAAATACTATATCTCCTATTGTGAAAGGCGCTCTGAAAATGTAATAGTTTCAGACTGAATAGTTCAACAAAAACGAAGCAACAAGAGGATGAAACACAAAAACATGATGACTGGAAACCTCTTTAGATGTCCTTAATGTAATCTAACAATCAATTATAGATTAACAAGGTATTTTCTCAAAAAACGGAAAAGTACACAAAATATATTCTATTCCTCTTCCTTTCCCAGCCACCATCAAGTGAACACAAATGCACTGCAGCAACAGTCACTAAATCTTCATCATTACTGTACTCTCTTTCTGGGGAAGCAATGATAATAATAATCCTTGCATTTGATATAGTGCTTTTCACGTCTTTGTGACATCTCAAAGTGCTTCACAGATGATCCTGTAAAGTGAATTGACTGTATATATATATGGGCAAAATGCGGCAGCCAATTGCGCGAAACAGTGTCTCACAAACCATCATGGATTAAAATGACCAATTTTTTTTTTTTAAGGAATATTATTAGGAGTGAAACTAAGTAAGGAAACTTGCCCAAAGTTTTGCCCAAATGGGAATCGAACCCAGGTCTCTTGCTTGTAAGGTGAGTGCTCTAATCACTGAGCCACGGACTCCACAACCATCTTTCACTCAGTTTTACCCTCTAAAGCAGCAATTGGCAGAAAGAGAGAAGTGGAAATATTGAACATGTATGTTTCCATTTTTTGTCAGCAAGCAACAGCACTCATGTACTGCACCAGCAAAACAAAAAATATTCTACATTAATTCCTCCACATACAGAAGACACTGAAATTTGGGAAAAGCACTGTTCAAATATGAAGAAATTGTGCATCATAATTCTATAGCAAATTGAGTTGTAGGTTATTCTGTGGTAAACTAAAACAGATTCAAGTCATCCTGGATGTTTCGGGCTGTACTGTGGAAAGGGTTAACCAGCCATTTAAAAGTAGGCAAAAATCAACTGACTTATGAAACAGTATTCAATCATTACTGTACAAGTTGTAACCTAAGATGAGCAATTTATTAAAACAAAATTGTACTCCACTACTTGCAAGAACTAAATTTATACTAGTATATCTGAGTTCAGGGGTTAGGGAACCAATCCAGGACTTTGTATCTTCTTGTGGAGTCCTCTAGTTCAGTGGTTAGAGCACTTGCCTTTTAAGCGAGAGAACTGAGTTCAATTCCAGGCAGGGTGAAACCTTGGGCAAGTTTCCTTACACGCCTAGTAATAATCCCTCAAAAAATAAAACCATGATAAATTGGTCATTTCAATCCATGACTATTTGTGGGACACTGCTGTGTACAATTGGCTGCTGTGTATTGCCTACAAATAGTCAATTCACTTTACAGTATATTCTGTGAAGTGTTTTGAGACGTCTAGAAGACGTGAAAAGCACTATATCAAATGCAAGGATTATTATTATACTTGTTCTGCAGCAATGCCATCGTTCTGCTGCTAAGTAAGGATTAGTGATCTACACAGGGATATCCATGATAAGGATTCACGTCTATACAGTCAGCACAACTGAGCCACTGTACTCCACTTGAATCATATCTTTTCATTGGATTCTCACATTTACAGGCCTGATGTTCGTTCATATATCTATAAATTCTTTAAAATATAATCTTGCAGTGTGATCCAATTTAGTTGAAGCCCACTTCACAGCGCTACATATTCGAACACATTAAAAATCACATTCACTCAAATTAGATTTATATTAATTTTGAAATTTCGACAAGTTTCATCATCACAAATCTTCAATAAGCAGCAAAAGATTTACAGCAGCTTTTTTGGAGTTTCCTTAGGACTTTTGGATGCTCCTCAGACACAAATCTACCTTTCCACACAATCTTCCAACTGACCTGATACATTAATTCATATATATATATATATATATATATATATACATATATATATAGATAACCGAAGATTTTACAGGACATCACCTGGAACTCGGCACTTTGGTCAACTGAATAGCTTTGGTTTGTGAAATATTTCAGCAATTAATGAAAGCACATTTGGTTCTATGGGATGGGGAAAGAGAGAGAATATGGTCATACACTAAATGTCTGATCAGATTAATATCCAATCACACAACTTAACGTAATCATTCCTGTCTTTTCTTTTTCATGAAAAAATCTGATCTGATACAATATAACCACAACTAAGGCAAGGGACCGGCGGAGGAAAGCTCGGATTTGGTATATAAATCATGTGTCGGGAGAAAAAAGGGTTGTTTATATCCAAGCTAAAAATCAAGTAACCTGAACATAGAAGATATGAATTATATCAAAATTCGACTATCACAATGGAGTTCAGGAGATTGGGATCGATGTTCAATTGAGTTTGGGTATCATGTCAGGCACATTTGGCTCTGTGCAGCAGACACACAATCACGGGTCTGACTGGAAGCAACACCCAGAGTAACTAGAGGCGCCAACAGCTGAACCATTTCTGCCTTTGTCAGCAACCAGTCCTGATGGTTTAACAGCTGGGATTCCCCGGGGACTTCAGGCATCATTGTGTCCATGACACTATGGCATTTTGTGTACCAGTGGAAAATTGAGCTTTTAAACGAACAGCCAATTACCTAAGGAACAATAGTGAGACCTGGTCTGGCTGTGTATGTGTGAGGTTGGTGTGGGGGGCGGGAGGGAGAGAAAGACTGATATTCAGGTGCTGCACGTTACCACTGTTACACTGCTACCGGTCATTAGTTAAAGGTTAATTGGGTATCTGTTCCAAGAGGCCGTGCTGAGTGGGAATGCAAAAAAAAACTTATACACAATGGAATCAATTTATCTGGGACATCATATGGAACGCGAGGACATCATTGCTCCGTGCAAATACTGAGCCAAACCCTGAACTGCTGAACACAGAAGGGCTGGACAAAAAGCAATGTTCATGTGTCAGCACCTCTACTCTTCATGTATTAGGAATTACAAGCTGATCCCTTCATTAATGACAATAGGTGCTGCAACCTTACCTGTGTTCACAAGGAGATTGAAGGAACATTCAAAACTACAGCAAAAAGTACAGCAGGTAGCAAAAGCCCAGGGGTATTCTGTTGCAACAAAGTACCTTACGATTGAACAGCAAGCATCATGGATCACTTATTAGAGGTAGTTGTATTTAGAAATTGTGACGTGGCAAAGATCGAGGTTTAGGGGCCTGGCGTGAAAACATTACTCTTCTCAACTAAGTGTTCCCTTCGCGCCAAAAGCTTCATTTACACTGTTGCAAAGAAATGCATATAAATCACTGCAAGTCACAATCACACACTCAATCCCTCGGTAATAAAAAAAATTCAAACTTCTTTCATACTGACCACTACCAGTTATGCGCTGCTCATGTAGAATATTAAACAGGGATTCTCTCGACCTCAGCTATACTGAGCTTGGAAGTCAGCAATGAGCCTAAAGTTAAACAATCTCACGATTTTCCTCCTGCACAATATTCAGATTTTTTCCATTCATATCTATCTGCTCTCCAAAAATCCAGATGCTGTTGTTTTTTCGTCATGTATGTATCTTGCACATGTGGAAACTCAACAACATTAAGAATTTGTAAACCAGATAGTTCCATGCAACCCACCTGAAAATTCCTGTGTGATGGAACGGAAACCACAATCTCTCCCTGGAGGGGAGCATCCCATTTACCCAATTCCTGAGAGTATGAGGTGCAGGCTGACAAGAGCCAATGCTTGGGGACCCCAGAGTGTCATTGGGGTATTGTTGGAATTACATCAGCTAAATTGCATTGCTTACCACTGAAAGCACTGTCTAATAAGCTGCCCCGTTGTTTGTTTAGCTAGGACCACCCTACCTGTTCGGGCTTTGGCTTTGCAGGATTATCAGGAGCTGAGTAGGAAGAATCCCTGCCCTCAGGACTTCTCTGCCCTACAGATGAGCCAGCTGGCTGGGCTATCTTCAGCAGAGCCCTGGAGTGCCGCTCAGGAACTGGACTACCAACACTGCCACATAGGATTGACTCAATTTCAATATTCTGTTGCCAAGCATGTTATCTTGGACCCAGTTCAGCCCAATCATTCAATCAAAACTTATATTTATGTAGCGCCTTTCACATCGAGAGGACTTCCCAAGGCGCTGTACAGTTAGGTAGGGACAAGAGCAGGGGGGAGGGGTCATATTATCACTTGATGATAATATGAATAATAATGGCAAATTAAGGATTTATTGTCTATAATTACACAATGGGTACATAATTGTGTGGTGTACAGAACATAAGAGCCACGTGCTCAATTCCTAGTCTCGGTTGAATTTTTCCATCCAGTCCTAATCAGGTGACATGCTCGAAAATGTAGGTGGAGGTCAGATGTGGATAGGATCAAGTTTTCTGCAATGTCTCCCTACAGGCAACTAACATCCTTTGACAAACTAAATAGCTCATCCATTTCCACCCTCCAAATTCCTTGCAGCATATCATGCAAACAAGTTTAAAATCCAAGTCCTTTATATATTTTCCCAAAACACCACAATACTCACTGTATTTAAAGCCTCCCAAACTGTCTGAGGAAACTCCGATATATTTGTCTTTGTTTTTCTTGGCTTTTTTTCGCTCTTCTCTGAGGCGGTCATCATCCTGGACAAAGTCGACCATTTCTTTCACCTTCTGTCTGACGTTTATTCCTTGATCCTTCCCAATTTCATCTATAGAGGAAGCAGCCAATCAAGTATACAAGCATATACAAAAATCATATAGAAAGATGATCAATTGGCTAATGTCCAAGATCAATGTTAACACAAGACAGAGCATGGGTTTCTTAAATTCATATACTCTGCTGATAAGTTAAACCTTCCCAGCAAAGACGTTTTATATATGTAGAAAACACACATACAAGATAAGACAAGAGGTTTGGTTACAAATGAAAGGCTGGGTTCCAAGATCCTCCGAGGGCACTGTAAACAACAGCTGAAAAATTCTAATATGAAATACAGGTTGGAGCAGCCAAATTTCACACAGCTTCTGTTATGTTACTGAGATTCAAAACATCTTTTATAGCCTCAAAACTGACTTCATAGAAAAGGTACCAGTTATTTTCCATGAACTGATTTTCTGATATTCTAGATTTGTTCCATTCAAAAGTCCGCAAAGCTAATTATTTTAAGAAATAATGGCAACTTGTACAGTCAAACTACAGGCTTACAATTGAATGTATTTGCTTTGTTTATTCATTGCAACTTGTCAATTTGCAAAATGTTTCTGGATTATTAGGTCATGGATAGATCTCACTCGCATAATGTTCATAATGCTTTTTTTTCAGCCTTTTAAACGTGGACTTCCATGTCAAAACAATACAAACTTGGCCTTATTGCCACTGCACTGCAAATACTATTTGGAGATTTTCTCATTTCTTCAAACAGATTAGTCTGTGTTGGTGTCTAACCTTTCCTTCCTGTGTAATTAAGGCAATTTCTTTATGAGCATCACAAGGGAGTCGTAGCTGTTGTGCTTTTTTAAAAAAAACCTGAGCACTCATATTGTGCTAGTTGTGTTGTTATTACCATGTCCTTTCTGCGAGTTCTTGTCTTCACTAATTAATACTCTAGGGCCCCAATCTCAGACTCTGTACTCTTCAGATAGTGCCACCAGTCACATTCTAATTAGTGTAGGAGGCTGATCTACTGGCTCAGGTAACTGACAACCCCACTTGCTGTTATAATTTGCTCAAAGCTTTCTTGTGCTAGAGATTTGCTTACCTATGAAGTGGTAGTTTTCCATTGACCGCAAATCATAAATGTGTTCTCTGGCGCTGGTAACCACTCGCTCTGACCCATTCCTTATGAGGTAAGCTAGAAGAAGCAAGGACTGTAAAGGATTCGGGTGGGGGTGGGGGAGAGAAAAAGGAAAAAGACAAAAAAGATGAGAACATTGTTTTTTGTTTGAAAGAACAAAGTCCCACCCCTGCCACATTGCAATGATTATTTTCTGCTTTAATAAAGTAGCGTGAATGTCAGCAGTCAGTGGGAGGAATTCCCAACACAAATCAAAATTGACAGCTGCATGATTAGTTTACCAGCCGAATAGAACATAAATATGCCTTCCACACAAGTTGAAATTAGAGAGATTCTGATGCGTTCACAACATACTAATTAGTAGCACTGTTCCAACCCAGATGGTAGAAAAGTGACCAATTCTGCCAATTAGTCGTCACACACAGAAAATATTTATTAGCCATTATAAATAATAACTACAAAACATACTTTTGCACTTGACATGGGGTCCTCCTATAAATACTAGGTCAATATATCCAAGCCCTTTCACTTTATTGTACAGCTTAAATCAAGCTGAAGTATTTAATACCTGGATTTAAGGAACATTTTTGTACAAGGTAAAGCATACAACAGGAATATTTTAGTTTGGATGAATTTTAAAATTAATACAATTTTCAGAAAAATAAATCATTCATTGAAGTACTGTGCATATTTGCTTACACATACTATTTGGTAAATCTTTTTGACCTCTGTACAAAACAAAGCAACACTAGCCATTAAAGGATGTGTCAAACCTGCCACATAATGTAAACCAACAAATTATTTTTTGAATTATGAAGTATAAGATCAGCAGTCAACTGGTCTTTAGGGAGATTCTCTTCAGGTGTACAAGAACTTCCTCCCAATCTAGAATTTCATTACAGCTGACACAAAAAGGAAAGACAAGCGAGTATTAGAAGCAGAAACAAAATCTACACAATGTCTTATGATAATGTACTACAATATTCTGCACTTCTGCTGCAACCTGTAACCAAACAGCTGTCACAGCTTCACAATAACAAATACAGTAAGAGGTTGGGGAAACACACAGGAACTCTTTCAGCCTACAATCCAGCACAGAATTGTAGTCACTGCAAAAGTGTTTATAATTAAGTAATCTACTGTGAAGAAGAGTGACATTTTTTAATAAAGTGTCAAATTCTGAAAATTGTTATTTTGATATTCACTGTAGCTTTAGCCAATAACTGATAAACATGCAAATGAATTGAATAGCTAGAAGCCTTGAAAACTGTGTAGCCTTTGGATTTTAGGTCTGAAATTTGGCTTTTTATACTGAATATATGCACTTTCAAAGTACAATTAAAAATCTCCCCTTTTCTCTCCATGAAAATGCTCACGCTTAATTTAGACAATCTGCAAATATTTAAATTGCACAAATATGTAATGTTGATGTACAATGACTGATATATTGTTTAAAATATTCTTAAAAATTCACATCTTAAGAGAATAAATATTGTAGAGCAAGCTATGCATTTCCTTTAACAGACCAAATAAGTGTCTGCAGTATTTGAACCTCATTAATTACCATCTGCGGCTGTGTACCATGGAGTCTCAGCAGTGAAACACGTTGGGGATTATTGCAGTTGTCAGTTACACTTATACTTACACGGGAAAATTCATTCTAGTTTTATATGTTATTAAACAAGGGGGCAGTAAGTCATTTATTTCATGAGCAGATTGAAGAATTTGTGCTGAAATTTAAATTTAAGTACATGTTAAATTACATAATCAGAGGCCAAAGCACAAAATAGTTTTGTAGGTAGATTAAAATGTTTACTAGTTTAAAGCATCCAGCCATGTTTTAAAACATGCCCCATATCAATTGAAACATTTTAATTAACCAGTATTTTAAAATTTAACTGGAGTAATTTGCAAAGCCACATTTGGTTTTTCAGTTAGTGGGTACATTTTGTATTTGGTGATATTCCGACAGGAAAACATTTTTGTTCGAAATGTCAAATGTAATACAATCATGTTGCTAGATTAAGTGAATTTTCTGATCTGTATAGATAAATGGCACTGCTGACAGACATAATCCTGGTGACAATTTTAAACACTATAAACTAAATATATATTTAGAAACACACTTTAAAGATGTTAACATTTATTGTTTAGCAAATTCAAAATAAAGCCAACTAAAAATTGTTCCAGTGGGAATTATACGATCACTATAGTTCACCATGCCAGTCTTCCTCTAATCTTGTTTCACCCTAAATCTTTTTATTGTAGGTTTTGAGAAAAGAAATAAAACAAATGTTTTATTGAAAAGAAAATATTTAACTTAGCTTTTTAGATTTCAAGTTTTGTTTTACAAAATCTGCATACAGTAACATTTGGAAATGCAGCATTTGCATCTTTCTAACTCTACAATATTCCACCCTAAACCTTCCAATACAATAATATACACTTTGCTACAAGTTACAAGGATTTGCAAGCACACTGACAGAAATACAGTTATTTATTGCTTTTTGTCTGGTTGAACGGCAAGCTATATTTTGCAGCACAATGAAATTCAGAGGTTTTAAATTAATGTAAATTTGTGAACAATGGAAGGGAAAGTTAAAAAGAATGTTACCACTTTAAAGATTGGGATGTGATCATTTTAACTTTTGGATTAATGCTCAACTGCATTGTGATAATTGATAGAATGTACTGAACAGTGTCCGGGACAAAATGATGTGAATGCATCAGATTGGAGCATAGTGTGAACTGATTCTGATTTGGGATTAAATTCTGAAGATGTTTTGACACCTCGGATAATAAATTAGAATTTACAAATCAAGTTAATAATAATAATTCTTTATCAAAAACAAATAAGGCATTGCATTTTTTTGTATCGTGAATAGGAAGTCTTCAAATAGTGAATTGCTGAGAAATCGAAAAAGTGATTTTGCTACCACACCTTATAGACCCTCCTCCAATTCTTTTTATTGTCTTTCAACATACGAGTCCAAACCATGTTCATGACGTCAGGAAACTGCTCATACATAAACGTAGACCTGAATAAAATAAAGAGAGGCTTCAGTACATCCAATCTTTATAAAGAAACAAAGCAACATCTAAACAATGTACAAATATAACCTTCAGCATTTTGTGCTATTTTTAACTTTTAGCAAAGGAAGCTGTTGTGGGTGTATGCTCCCATAGCAGAAGCAATAAATAATGATCGGCTGTAGGTGGCAGAATAGGTTTGGTATAATATAGCACACATTTCCTTTTACAAATAGGCATTATGAATCAAGTAGTACTGCAAATTATTGTCAGTACATTAACATGAAAGAAAAATGCCCCAGCTGGCTATTAAGCTCTCTTTGTTGATCTGACATACAGTGCATGAAATATTTAGTGTTATTTACATATATAACAACAGATGGTCTGGGGGTGAATTGCGCACACACACACGCACACACACACGCACACACACAATCTCTCTATAGTTTTGTGTTTGTGAGCATTATGAGATGTTCATTTTATATGAAAGATGTTGCTATAAGAAAAAACATAAGCCCTAAAAAAAAACACTCTGGCATTATTCTGTGTGATTTCAAACTTTTTACATTATTCTTTGTCTCCTTTCAAAGAAACAAGTTTGTTGTATTGTATTAGTACTGTTCAGATGAAGCCAGCACTGTGGAAAAAAATGCCTAAGGTGTAAGTGGGAGGGAAAGCAATCTATTATGAAGCTGTATATAAACATTAAGCATTTGAAAACCTTCTCTTGCTGCAACATTCCTAGCAGGATATTCTTGAATACACAGGAATAGAGAGAGATTCATCCATGAACATGTAAACTCTTATCAATCAGTGAGGTGGTGGCCATGCCTAAATATTTGTGGATTTCAGTAATGAATAACTGATGCCAGGTTAAACACAAGAGCATGGATGTAACTAGAAAATTCCAATATTCTAAACCACTTCCTATTCAGACTCAGGCATAGGATTCTACACTGGGATTAATAGACATTCACAGTTCAAGTTTTATTCTTCAGCGTAATGTAGAAGCTTTCAATATAATTTGAAGACTAAAAGCAAAGTAAAAACTCATTCTGTTTATTCAAAAAATAGATTTTCTTTTCAGTTGCAACATGATCAATTGAGCAGGCCGAGGGACAAATATTTAGATTCGCTCATTTGAAAATAAAACAAAGTGGATTATAGAAATTCTGGTCCTAACAGCTATCCATTTTTCTGTAATGCAGGGTTTCTGGAAAAAAAAACCTTTTGCAAAAATGTGGTCTTCCAAATCCTCCCGTGTTAATGTGTTCCCTGCAAATGTTTGTAATTAGCTTCATTGTTCATTTTGTTAAATATGTACACCACCCAAGCAGCAATAAAAATGATAACATTTCTACAAAAGACTAGGTGATTCCGAGTTGTGATTTGGAATAATTATTGAAATTTGAAGAATAGTAATTTTATGAGACTTTAATTAAAAGATACACAAACAGTGTGCAATCATTTTTAAATGTTTACTATTTACTGGGAAGCTTCAATGATGGGCGTTAAAAATAATAATACCCCTTTTAAGGTCCCCTACAAATCTTGAATCTACTAGAAAATAAGCTTCACTAAGCTTCCATACACTGTACCGTCCCTGTGAAGTGTGAGGTCGGGTCTGCTGCTCCACAGCTCTATCATTAGCCACGCTAACCCTTATAGCAAAAGCATTAGCCTCCCCGCCACTCCCTTTGCCTTTTACTCTTGAAAAGGGAAGCTGCATTACCGAACACAGTGTAAATTCAATTTTTATTTATCTTGAAATGCAACATCCAGACCAAACACTGATACCATGTATTTTACTGGTAAACAATAAATAAATCAATGCTTTGAACAGATAATTTAGCAGCATGTTCTATTCATGCATATCTCGAGATACCCCTAGAGCTCAGTAAGATTAGCACTTACTTGGCGATCTCTCCCATTAGCTGCCCTGAAGGTCCCCATGGATCATCATTGGTTGCTTCTCGAACCTTAGACTCGATCTCTGAATAATTCATAACCACATTTGTGCTGAAATGAAACAAGTCATACACATTACATTAGCATCAAAACACACAACCACATGAAAACTTAATAACGATTCACTGACAGCTTTAATGAGATACCTCTACAGGGCGGGAAAACATTTTTTGTGTCAGGCTGCCCTCAGGACACATCAGCATGCATTTAACTTGTCTTAAAGCAAGTGTTACCATTCCATTAGCTTTGCTGAAGATCGAGAGGGAAAGAAAAGATTTCATCAGCCCTGGACCGGGTCCAGTTTTTTTTTAAAAAACTCCACTTAAATTAAAATGGATACCAAATTTGCAGACTATCTGTAAGTCGAGTTTGTTGATTATGTGACTATATTTAATCTATGAGGTGTTTTGACAGTGCTGACCTGCGAATAGTGGAATATGCTATACTTTTACAAATCATGTTATTGAAACCTACACATTCCGCCACTCTAATTCTCTTTTCGTAAAGATAATCATATAATTTTGTGTCTATCCTGGTGACAAACCTAAGTTTATGTGGTAGGAGGACATGATTAAGCAGCTGGTTTCAGACCTTGCTTTTGCATTCTTCAGGTTGTTAATTTCACAAATGAACACAAACAGGACATGAGTCCTAACTACCTAAAGTTAGAATTTCAAAATAGAAAAATCTTATTATTCGTCTATAAAATCTATTCCTTTGTAGATCATATTCATCAATTTGGGGCTTGTCGTTGTCTTAATACAGCTTGTTAGCCTGACAGTTGCGATTTGTTGCCTTTCTCTGAATGTAGCAACATGACATATCATATTATATTGATGATTACATACCATAACACTATGTTATCTTTTAAAGTGCCCTGTTCAGTGTTGACATTCACTGTTGTAGACAGTGATTTTGAATGGCTGCTTTTGCAACGCTATACTGTATGTAGCATGATAGAATCAAACTGCAAATACATCAGAGAATTTTAAAATTTGTCTTGTGAGTGCTAACAATTACAATTCAAAGAGTTGAGGTAGTGATGGCACACAACGAATAATACACTGGGTAACAAAAGTAACTTTTCAAATTTACTTTTTCAGATAACAAAATCCAACTTTAAAAAAAAATACAACACAACAAATCTTATTTTCCATATCAAATATTCCAACTTACACCAAATGATTACCAAAAACATGACATATCATATACACAAATCTTTGCATCAAGTACACTGCCCAACACAGTAACAACAACAAAGAACTTTCATGTATCTAATCACCCTTCACGCTGCATAGAGTCCCAGTGGACTTGGTGTTTGTAAATTACGAAAAACGATCAGATTCAAATTTCCCACTTTCAGATTTCCACATCAACCCTATAAAGCACTTTGAGGCGTTATTGAATATGACATACTGTAGAAGTGCATGTTGTTGCTGTAAGGTCTAAAATTCATGGCTATCAATAGATAAATGGTAGTGCTACACAATTTTTTCGTCTTTCTTCTAATTCATGAAAAGATTCACAAAAGCCAAAAATGCATATCCAGCATTTGAGACACAGCTTCTTAACATCTCACTCCCTCGGCCCTAATTCCTTTCACTTCAATACCCATTTTTCAACGCTCCTCCAAAATGTTTAGGAAGTAGTAAACTTTGAATTACTGCACATTAAAGTACACAAAAAAGATTTGCCTTGTCCAATGAACCCCCACCCCACCCACCACCACCCAAATAAAGTTGTAGGCTGAAAATGACCAATTTTATTATTGCGGTTTTTTTGGACGGATTATTATTAGTCATGTAGAATAAGGAAACTTGCCCAAGGTTTTGCCCTACAATTATAGCGTAATTTGTGGTGATCGGTCGTAGACCCATCAATATCTTCAGAATTCCTTTTCGGTGAAGGAACTCAATATCTGATTGCAACGTCAAACCAGCTATGAACATTCTCAAATGATTACGGTGAACATTTTATGGATATCGACTCCTAAATGAGACTCTGGATATTCAGTATAGTTGGGCCATTTTGAACAAAGGAAGAGAATGATATGGCAGGAGATGAAAATGCAATACTGTATTTTAAAATTAGCCAGATGAGAATTTGTTCTAGCTTAACTCAACGATTGTTTAAGATATCAGATACTTATCAGTTAAAAAAAATCTATCTGATGATAATTTCAATTTGGTTTACATGGATGTACATAACTCTCAGGTTAGTGGGACAGAGGAAACTCCCAGGCCACTCATCTGGAGAAATAACATACGTCTCTTACAAATTTTGTTCAGATTTGATTTCAGTGCAGTATTTTTAAATTACTGAGGTTATTATATTGATCGGTAGATAACGAGGCCTCCCACTCTGGTAACAGTGACTTGTGTGTAATTTAGTAAAACCAATAAACCCAAAGTCCAAGAATAATTTGTTATCTTTCTCTTTAAATGTTATGAAAAATCAAACCCAATAATTACCATAGAATTTTATTTTGCCTGAGAGTTTTGCAACAGCAATAGTAAACATCCTTTCATTGATTGTTGTTCTTCCATCCAGTATCTCTACTGCTATGCTACTGAGAATGTATTTACACCAACGATTAAAAGTTTCTGAAGCTCTCAGGAGAGCAATTAAATTTATTAAGAGAAGGTCTATTTAATAGCAATTGCATTCTGAATAACCATTTGAAACCACCCATTCTACTCTGCAAACCAAAAAAAGATTTGCATGTATAGGCTGGCTAGAAACCAAACCATTCAAAAATAACTTTTTATTTTGAAAAAAAGTAAGAAAAGTTTTCTTCTCCCTTTCCCATGTTTTCAAGGCCCTCATTCCATGCCCTACCCAGAATCCCTGTGACCTCTGCAGCAAAAAATAATTTCCCTCTTCCAGATGTGAGGGAAAAAATTACGACTGTGAATGCAGACTTCCTGTGATTGATATAAATGTAATAGTGGTGGACAGTTTTGGAGGCCAGGGGGAGCTGTTTGATTAGTTTATACTGGGTTTCGTCCAGGGAACCTTGTTCCTCCTGAACCGGTCTGCATTAACACATCCAACTAAAACATCTGACAGTCTGAAAAGATCTGGTATTCTGTTCACAGCAGCACTAGGCAGTATCACTGCTTTCATTGGACTGTCACTGGGACTTTGGGTTTTGCTTGTCTTTATTGCTGATCAGAGTGGAAAACTTTTGATTTAACTCTTTCATTCGGGATAACTTTACTGGTTTAATTTTACCCTTTGTTTAGGGAGAGAGGAATGTATTAAACACAACGTAGCTTCAAAATAGTTTCATTAAAAATAGTCTTAATCAAAGTCAAAGACCAAATCAAATATTATGCCTGATTTAGTTCTGTTATAAACAGAATACTGTAGTGTAAAGTATCAAAATATTAAGGCACAGTGTCTCTGGTACTTACACACATTTTTTAAATCCACACTAAAAGCAATATTAGATATTGCAATATTACAGAACGTTCTACAGATTCATGTTTTTTTTTACAAAGATAAGATTTCTTTCATTATTTTGCATGAAAGAAACTAAAAAACACTATAATGTGGATGGAGGCTTGGAATGAAAGTATTATCTGGCTTTGAGCAATGTTTCAAGGATGAAGGTTTGTGCAATTTCACACGAGTCTCAATGGATGTCTTAATATACTGGATTAAAGTGTAGTGACTGTCATTTGACTGCAAACACGATGAGGCAGTCAATTTACACACTGCATGTCCCCCACACAAAAAAACCTTTATACCTAGGGGAACAGGACACAAGGAGAAGGAGGTCATGTTGAATCGATACAAAACCACAGTCAGACCACAGTTGGAATACTGTATGCAGTTTTGGGATCCTCATTATAGGAAATGATGTTAAGACGCTGGAGATTCACCAGATAGGATGTTGCCTGGAATGAGGAAATGCAGTTATGGGGAAAAGTTTGATAAACTGGTGCTCAGAGGCTGAAAGAGGGTATGAGAGATTTATATAAGATGATGGGAGGCTTAGATACGATTGGTAGGAATGATTATTCTGGTGATCAGCGGGAGTGAGGAATTCAGTTATTGCAGTGCTGTACAAATGTAATTTTGTTGTTGTTACCACAGACAGTTGTGAGGACAGCAACTGTGTGCATGGTTGAAAATAGACTGGACACATGGTTAAGAGAGAATAAAATTGAGGGATATGGGGAAAGCCGGGATATAGGATCTAGGATTTGGCACAGTAAAACCTCGATAAATACGACATTCCAAAAGCTGGCAACTCCCTAAAACCGGCAAGATTTCAAAATACACACAGCATTAGATATTTTTCTGATGTCCAGCAAATCTCCCAATGTTGGGCGCGGCTGTTTGTAGTTCCTGGTGTCGCCGCTCTGCCAAGTGGGTGCAGTCAGTGGAGCTCAACTTCAGTGACGTGTTTACAGTGTGGGGTGTATGGGGCGGGGCTTCCCCAGCCATTTCTCAGGAGGTTTCTAAACACCGGCAAACTCTGAAACCCGGCAGGGTGTGTGGGCCCAACCGTACTACAATATTGAGGTTTTACTGCACTTGTGTGGGGTATAAACACTAGCCAGACAGGGTGGGCCCGTTTCTGAGTTACATGAATGATGAATCTATGAAACAGCCTAGAAATACGTAAGCAATTTTATTTGGGGAATTGTTGGCCAGGACACCAGAAGAAATTCCCTTCTCTTTTCTAGTAGTGGCTTATGATGTTTAATGACCTCAGGCAGACGGGACCTCAGTTTAACATCTCATACAAACTCTGAAATCAGTTTGAACTGAAACCACTTGACATTAAGGGTGCTGCAAAGTAGAAACATACAAGCGCTTAGTTTTCTAATTCTGAACTAAACTGCCACTTGTATTTATGGAATCAGACCATTACCGCACAGAAAGGGGTCACCTAACCCATTGGGTTCACAATGTTATTTTTCAACAAAAATCAATTCTCCTGATTGCTCTTTATACTCCTCAAAATTCCTCTTCAAGCTTCTATCCAAAAGGAAATAATGCAGTCTTGCTTCCACAAAGAAATGCCTACATTTGCCGTCACATGCAAAATCTTGTGTTAAGCCTTAAGAATTCCTATCTAACTTCAAAACAACACTTTCTTTTCCACAATGCACAATACAGTATGTATAATTACATATCTACAAATGAGGAAACGGTGGGGCAATAAACCACTAGGAACTGAACAGTACTAATGTTGGGTGCTTTCGGTTCATAACAGTTCTATATTTACAGTGTATTGAAACAATGTTGAAAATCACAATGCTCCTTTTACCAACAACCACACCCAATTTAATGTAATAAGCAACAGCTGAAATGATGTGTGTAAAAAAAAAAGCAATTGTTTGTTGAACATTCATTTTTGTTTCCTATTAAATAAAGGGAACTTGGTTCCTAAAGAGGCCAAGGTGAAAAAGATTATTAGCAAGTACTGTACCTACCTGTATGTTTCTAAAATATTTCAAATTTGCCCTACTAACTAAAAACGCCCTTACTCTTTGTTGTATATAATTCCCTTGCCAATGGCAAGGAACTTGCATTTATATATCACCTGTCAATGCAGGGTAGTGTCCCAAAGCGCTTGACAATGGAGCACGCCACCGAGCTTGGGTGTTGGGGTGGTGGGGAGGGGGGGGTGACCAGAGTATGGTCGAATAGGAAGGTCTTCAGGCGTGACCTGGAGTTGGGGAATTAAGGGGCAAGGAAGAGGGATGGAGGAAGTGTTCTGGAGTTTCGGGGCATGAATGCGTGGTTACCAATGTTGGAATGAGGGACATGCGGAAGGCCGAAGCCCGTCGGCAGAAGCAGCAGTTTGGAGGGTTAAATAGGTCGGGGAGGTAAGTGCCAGGGCATGAAAGGATTTGAAACAAGAGCAAGGATCTTGAAATCGACTATGTTATGGATCAGCTAGATTCTGTGTATGGTGGAGCTGGGGAGATCAGTAAAGAGGGCATTTGAAAAGTCGAGTTGGGAGGTGACAAACACATGAACGAGCACACATGGAGTACAGTATTCTACTCTAGACAGAATAGCACCAAGAGGTGCTAAATGGTCAAACAAAAGGATCAGCAAGGCTCCCGAGTTGAACGTTGCACTCTTATAAGCCTCAGTCTCCAACTCCCCATATTGTATGACTGTATTTTGCCTTCATAGAAGGTACCAGTGCCAGTGAAAGTCAGGAGGCGTTACCATAAAAACAATGCATATGCTAACTTGTGCACAGGCAACTTATTATAATTTCCATCTGGCTGCTTTACAATCCATCCTACAGTATGAATGGGACAGTTTAATGAGCAACAAGACTGAGTTGGAATTACTGAACTCCTTCCTTGCCAGGTACTGTATTTTTGTACATTTTGTGCCAATAAGCTAAAATTGACATGCAAGTCAATATGCCTTACTCATATTTCCAATTATTAATAGAATGCCTTAAGGTAGTTAAATAGTCGTGATTCCAAAAGGCAGGCATCGTTTATTTTATTAAAAAAACATTGAATCTTCAACATGTAATAACCAAGCAGAGTTATATTACAGTAAAACCTTGTTTACCTGGTACCCAACCGACCGGCATATTCAACCAACCGGTTTTTCCCAAAACAATTCACATGTGCACTTATTAAACCTACCAAACGCTGGAATGCTTTTTTACCGATCATTTTACCAAGTGTGCTGGAATGCTTTATTGGTGGCGCATCCAGGAATGCCGCAAGGGTATTTGGCGCCCTAGGCGAGCCTTCAGATGTGCGCCCCCTCGTAACTTTTGATAAGCTAATGTTAATACTACCTACTGCTGTTCACTGCGTTTATGTTTGTATAGTACGTTTAAAATCACACCATCCTGCATGTGTGTATGTAGTGAGCTTAAAACGGTGTGTGTGTGTGTGTGTGTGCTGCTTGTTCAACTTACTGCTAATTTCCACGTCTCCGCCACTATATGCCAGCAAACGACAGTGGTAATTTTCACCACGCGTGGTAAACCGTACATGCTCTATAACCAGGGCCAGCGCCCCCAAAATTTTGGCGCCCAAGGCGATTGCCTAGTTCGCCTAAATGTAGCGCCAGCCCTGTTAGTATCTATACAATATTCTGTTATTATGTAGTCTATTACTAATATGGTATGTTTTAAAATAAGTAAATTTTTTGTTGTTGGATTTTCGGCAACTTGCCACTCGAATATCTGACATATTTGATTGATCGGCAACGGTCAGGTCCCGAGGGTGCCGGATAACAAAGGTTTTACTGTAGTTCTATTAAGATTTTTTAAAAAACATTTTCTGGACTGAATGAATCAGTGAGCTTCATTAAACTAGTAGAGGATGTTTTCTGGTCAACCAGATATCTGATACATAGGGAAAACCATCCTATGATTAAGTCTCTAAAGCAAACTAATCTGAGAGTAACACCAATATACACATGGGTGGAAGTTTCCATATACAGAATGCTCATTCTCTTCAGAGACTCACCCAGTTTACCAAACCCCAAATACCAAACTTCAGGTGCATCTTAAAGGCCACGGATCGGGACCCCAGCAACAACAAAATTACACTTGTATAGCTCCTTTCATGTCAGGAGGACATCACAAGGAGCTGGACAGTCATTATTTCAGACCCGAGCTGGAGACAGGGAGGGTAGAAGGAAAGGGAGGGATTTGTTGTGGCTGATGGGACCGTCGAAGAGAACGGTCTAGAGGAGGGACTGGAAGGAGGCCAGGGAGGGGGCAAGGAGGAGGGACTGCAGGAAGAGTTCCAAAAGTTGGGGCAGAGTGGTTGAAGGATCGCCTGCCAATGGTGGTGTGGGTGGGTTGGGGTGACATGGAGCAGGCCGGAGCCGGCTGAGCAGAGGGGGAGGGCAGGTTGGTAGGGGGTTAGGAGTTCATGGAGGAAGTGGGGGGCGAGGCAATGGAGAGCTTTGAATGTGAGGATCAGGAACTTGAATCGGATCCTCTGGATGATGGGGAGCCAATGGAGTCGGGCGAGGATGAGAGAGATGGAGTCGAGAAGCTTGGAGCGGTAGAGGACACGTGCCGCAGAGTTATGGAACATCTGCAACCTATGGAGGGAAGAATTGGGAAGGCTGACAAGCAGGGTGTTTGCTTAGTCAAGCCGGGATGTAATGAAGGCACGAATGAGGATTTCAGCAGCCTTGGAAGTAAGGTGGAGTTGGGCAATATTGCGGAGGTGAGGGAAGGCAGAACGGGTCATGGCTTGGATGTGGGGGAGGAAAGAAGGTTGAGGATCATATAAGACACCTAGGTTCCTGACTGGCTTGGTGAGGTCAAGTGAGCGACCATGGAGGTTGATGCTGCCAGTGCCTGAGTGTACATTGGGATACTGCTGGAGCTAAACCTGCTAAATTACACATCTTCCCATTGTGATTATCTATGCACTCCTTACAGACACATTAAGCAGTAGAACTCGCTTACATAACAAAAACATTATTAATTTTGAAAATCAACATTTTAATCCTTAACCTATTCTACTCCAATGTAACAACCATCCCAAATTTTCAAATCTGTACACATAACTGTAACCTCTAACCCTGGTACAAACCTGATGAATACCATGTAACCTTTCCATGGCTGTGAATTCATCAACCTCAGCCTAATTAAAGTTCTGGGCAAATTTAGCATGACCTTGGTGTTGAACACAATGCTTGTAATGTCCCACAAACAGTCAGGAAGTGAATGACTGAATGACCAATTTTATTTGGCCTGGACACCATGGCACTATTCGAGAAAAAAATCCCTTCTCTTTTCACGTAGTGCCACAGGATCTTTAACCTGAACAGGTAGACCGGACCTTGGTTTAATGTCTCATTCACCAAAAGGCACTTCCAAAAATGTTGTACACCCCCAGCAGTGCACTGGAGTGCCTAATTAGATTACGAGCTCAAATACATATTTAGAGAACAATCGGGTGCTGTTAAAAAATATGGGCCATGTGACACATGCACTTATTGTTGGAAGAAAATAAATCAACTACAAATCGTTCAGTTAACTACAAATCTCAGGGATTAGGTAGATTGTGAAGTTAAGCATCTGCATTAGAGTAGGCTTTTCAGTTAAAGTGAAACCACTGTGCAATTTATATGGTATCTATTCCATTGTTCTGAGTTTTCACAGTGACAAAGATACTGTACAAATCTAGTTGAATGAAGTAGCAAATGCTAAGGCCTTGCAATTAACCCATATCTTGCTGAACAATGATCACACTAACAATGAATGCAATAAAATATTTAAAAACAGTGCAAAAAACAGTACAACTTGAAATGTGGTTATAAAGTTGGATATATTCCATTCATAAATGTTATTTTCACTAGTTAAGTGATAATACTTATCTTGTAAAGAATTTCTTTGTGCTTTACACAAAATGTACAGCCAATTCACTTTACAGTATATTCTGTGAAATGCTTTGAGACGTCTAACAAACGTGAAAAGCGCTATAACAAATGCAAGGATTATTATTATTATTATTATTTACAATGACAGAGTTGGATGTTGAGAAAGAATAAATGTGAAATGGGGAAAGGGGGAGGGGTGGCGAGATGCAGGGTTAAAAGGAGGGAGTTCCAGAGATCAGAGTGTAATAACTGAAAGCAGAGTAACCGATGAAGGTGCAGAGAAGGCTGGGCAAAAACGCAAACCAAGCAGAGGGGGGTGAGCAAAAGATTGGATAGGAGATCACAGAGATAAGGAGATGGTAGGGTGTGAAGGTACTTAGAGGTGATGGTGAGTACCGTAAAGTTGATCTATTGGGAAATAGGGAGCCATTGGAGCTGGCTAGGACTAAGGTAGGGTCAGTCGATATCAAAATTGTCCGATATTAATATATCGGTTTGCCCATATCGATATATCCCGATATCGCGTTTTTTTTTGTCCTGTGCATGCGCGTGCATTCCGGTGTGCGCACGCATTCGGATATCGACAAGGTAAGTTGAAAAAGTCCGCATTATACGGATATATACCGATATATCGCCGGACACGATATACCGATATTTGCGATATATCGATTTTTTTAACATATCTAATTTTTCGATATATCCATATATTTAAAATTCCGATATCGGCATATCAATATGAAAATTATATCGGATATAACCGATATATCGATATATCGCTGGACCCTAGACTAAGGTGATAAACATGTGGATTTTGGTACAGATGAGGTTGCAAATGGATGGAGTTTAGGATGATATGGAGTTATGAATGGGAGACCGGCAGAGTAAAAGAGGATAAAAATAACTTAGGGATCCTAGTTTGGTATAGTATTGCTTGCTTCTGAACAACTAACCCATCACTAGTAAAATGACTAGTACATGCATGAGATTGACAGAACAATACAAACAGTGATCAACTGCAAACAAAGCAAGACAAACACTGTTTAAGCTCAGACAGATGGGTCATGTGACACACACATTTATTGTTGGACGAAAATAAATCAACTGCAAATCGTCAAATGGAAACATGTGAGATTTAAGATTTAAATCGGAGCTTGTATAAGTTTATTGAGGAACCCTTCAAGACCTACCCCAAGGCTCAATCTTTGATCATGCTTTCGATCAACCTCCTTCCCACCACTGCCCCCCACCCTCCCCAATCCTACCCCCAGCTCGTGTCCGGAATACTGTCTGTCCAGTGCCTTGGGACGTCCTCCTGACATAAAAGGCGCTATACAAATGTAATTTTGTTGTTGTTGTAGATTACTGTCAAAACACAAGATTAAAATCACTCACCACTAGAGCATGCTTTATGTCATAACAGAAAACTGAAAATCCATCAAATCTGCAAATTATCTAGTAGCAGTCAGATAGCCACATTGCCTGAGGCCACCTCACAAATCCACAAAAGCAACTGTAACAGTCTATTTAGATTGCTCCATAGTATTCAATGCTTAACATTTCTGTTTTCTTGTTTGCTCCCATAGTATCCAACATTTAACATTCCTCTTCTTGTTTTCCTACCATTCATTAAAGAACTGAATGTTGCAACTACATTGGCAGCATAGCCCCTGGGACTCCAGAGCAAAAGGTGAAGACATTTTGCAGCGTGGATGTCTAAATTCACTGCAAAGCAAATAGAATTTTACACACATATGATTTTATAAGAGAGAGATTGTACAGTGCTGTTATAATTAAACATTATGCACAGAGGAAGTTGCTGAGGTGTTAAAGGTATGCAACGTACAATGTTTGAGCGGCTGAGATTGATCTTCTGTCCCTCATCCCATCATTTAAACCACCAGCAAAAGTATGAAAATAGCTTATTATTACTCCAGCCTTACATGGACAATTTAGTACAGATCACACAATATCCATGTTTGAGTTTGGATCAAAGATTGTGCATCTTTTATCAATGTGCTGATCTGCCATGTTAAGACAATTTTCATGCTACAAAATTTCAAAAATATCAAATAATCCTACTGATCACTGTAATTTCAATTCTATGAATGACATAACATTCAATTTGCCAAAATGAAGGAAAGTAATGCTTATCCAAGTCACTGTCCATTCAACCTATCAGAGAAATGAGTAACTCGTTTTCTTAAAAGTGTTAACTGCATAATAACAAAAACTTCAGCTGGACCAGCAAAACATGACGCATCAAGACAGTAATTTTAAATCCCTCAGCCTTTGGAGAAATGTTGGGGATAATCCATCTGAGGGAAAGGAGATGAAGATCACTCTCATCAAGGACTGTCTTAATGGCCAGTTAAACAAATGGCACCAGACAGGGCATTGTGCATTTTGTTTTAAATGTTCCTAACAGCAAATTTTAAAAATGCTCTTTCCATGAGCATTTTATGAACTTGTAATCTTATCAGCCTCGCAATTGGATATTTGTAGTGAAACACAATATGGTATTAGACGTTAAATCATTATTGTAAGCCCAGTCCTACAAAAGGTTGGTGCCTCACTTTATTACAACACAACGCTGAGATGCGAGCATACACTTCTGCCTTCCCTGACAGAAAACGATGCAGCAGTCAAACTGGTTTCTCATCTCCTCAAAGCCCATTACTGTGTCCCAAGGTATTTGGCATTTCATTCTACAGATATGAGCAAAATTCTAAAGATTCCAGATGGCATTGTTACATTATTATCCTTGAGTTTTTATAGTTTCATACATCCCAAATGTGGCCAATTATTTCAAATGGCCACATTCTCGACTCTCCCACAGGAAGGCACTTATCTGGACCCTCATGCAGCCAGAATACCAGAAGTTATGGCTCTCAGGCCTTCCTCTTCTAATTCTTTATTCCACAAGAGCAGAAGTTGTTGAATACTTGCCATTTACACATTAGACACATCTACTCTTTTCTTTATCCTCTTTCTCACCTACCAGCAAAGCTGAAATTGAAATATTCAAAAAGAATATTTTGTAGAGACAGCTGTTTGGACCCACTCTACCATCGGCGGCTGGACTTTCGACCTCTCTGCCCTCATCCACCCGCTGCCTCCATCCCACAATTCTTTTGTCTTGCTGCCTCACTTGCCTCCTTCAAGGCACCACTCAAGAACTTCCTTTTCGACCGTACCTTCGGCTGCTCTCTTTCCTCTCTTCCCTCCATCACTCCCACCCTGCCCCCACCCCATGCTTTAACAGTCCTGATCCCCGACTGTTCATCGCCTTGGGATTTCCTCTCAAAGTGAAAGCGCTTTACAAATGGAATTTTATCGTTGTTGTTTGACTATTTGGCCTCAATTTAGAAGTGACCACAATGTACAAATGTGTTCAATTTGTCTGGTAGGTGATTATCAATGTCAGCAAATAGACTGAAAGGCACTTGAAGGACAAAT
Source organism: Hydrolagus colliei (assembly GCA_035084275.1). NCBI lineage: Eukaryota > Metazoa > Chordata > Chondrichthyes > Chimaeriformes > Chimaeridae > Hydrolagus > Hydrolagus colliei. Next base: position 14,048,930 of record CM068752.1, read on the forward strand.
CTATTATATTAATGAACACTTATAATGCTACTTTATGTTGGGAAATGACTGTGTTACAGTACACAGCTAAAATATTCAGTGGCATTACTTCTATACATTTTAAATCACCGTTATAGAATCTTTCAGTGCCCACAAACAATTCAACACTTGGTTACTTCATTCTTTGTACTATACTACACCTAAAGTGGATATTCCCTTCAAAATAGAACCATGTGTAGCAGTGCACACTAAATTATTAATAGCATCAATTCCATCCAAGTTCATTAACTTTTAAAGTAGACAGCTAAGGATAAGGGAATCATGCAAGGAAGCAATACACTGGGGAAGGAGATCAGGATCAGAAGGTGAAGCAGCAGCATGGTACAAGGCCACCAGCCAATATTTTATCTCTCATTATGAAGGGATTTCTGGTTATCTTGTCCTTTCACATTATGCTCGTTTTATTGTAAGCAAACACTCCTCTAAAGAATTAGCTATGCCACAGTATACTAGGTTTAAGAGGAAGGTATCACATTTACAAGAATGAAATTATCAAGTCAGTCAACCATTAGAAGGTTTTGGAGCTGAAAATAATTGGTAAACACAGAACAAAAAATGAGCTGTGCAGGAAACAAAAGTTCCTGGGCACAAAACCGAATGCTGTATATGCTGTATCATCATCTCTCATTACTTCAACCTTGGAGACGACCTGTCAGAGAATAGTTTTTAAATGGCCTTTTCCACAAGCAGGTAGGTGTGCGCTCCCCAACTTTTCCAGAGCTTTTCTGGCCTGAGTCACAATAGCATTTGGAGCTACAACTAACCTAAAGACTTAGGGTACTGTAGAGGTTGTTATTGAATAAGGTTACTCAAAGGTTACGCAAAAATAATAGAATTGACGAATAGTTGAACATGCTCTCTGATATTTATACAATGCACCTGCTTGAGATTCAGTTTATATTGTTTAAAACATTTTAAATCAATGTTTAGTAGGGAAATTCTGCTCTAGAAGGGTATGGTGACTTTTCTCACATCCAGCAAAACAGACTGCAAGAAAAAACACTGTCAGCTAGTAATAATACTAATCCTTGCATTATTTGATAATAGTGCCCTATCACGTCTTTGAGACATCACAAAACACTTCATAGAATATACTGTAAATTCAACTGACTGTACATTTTGTGGACGAAACGTGGCAGACAATTGCGCACAGCAGTGTCCCAAACTGTGATAGACTGAAATGACCAATTTATTATTATTTTTTAATCCTATAGCACAATGTGCATTGTTTATGTTACTGACATCACTGCACAGCTGAGGGTAGGATCTGATAATCCAGCATTCCGAAAGATGGCAACTCCCTAAAACCGGCAAGATTTCAAAAGCTAGCCTTCTCTTATGTAATTTTTTTTATAAATACTGTACATTTTTTAAACACTCATTTCTTTATATATATATTTTTACACATAAATCCTGTTAAATAATACATAACACTGTATCAGGTAAATAAAACAACATCAGTAAAGTTACGCAATGTTAGGCTGGGCTACTTTTCTAAATATAGTACCAGGAAAATTCCAAAATCCAGGAGATGCTTAGTCTCAACTGCGCCATATTATCAATGTTCTACTATACTTGGAGTACTTGCTATATATACTGTATATAGAGCACAGACACAATTTTCTTCTTAAGGGATCAATTGAAAGTGGTTTTGGTCAAATGAAAAAGGCACATGCAAAAGGATTCCACATGACTGAATGTCAACATCAGCCATATACACCATGCTACCCAATGGGCATCAGTTTTGTTGAACCTACGTGCAGAGTGCTCAATAATTTAACAGTATCATCAAAGAATGAACATCAAAGTAGGTAAATAAGCAATATGCTATTTAACTAAGCATATGAATCTATCATATATTTCCTCCAAAGTAAATTTTTTGGTATTTGTACTAATCAGTTTGTTCACTTGCCATTGAGAATTAACAGTAGTTAATTTACTGCAAATTATAGTGACTGCACATTTTGCAGGCAATGCAGCAGTTAATTTGTGCATGGTAATATCCCCGAAACAAACATGAATTGAATGAGGAGATTTTGGGGGAGGTGGGGGAAGGATCTCTATCACAATATGTGTTACAGTGATTGCATTCAAACTATCACATCTTACTGCCAAAAAATGTCCTAATACTATCAAAGACAGAGTGGGTCAAAGGCAATTTGGTAATGGATTCACAGGGAGCAGATTTCAGGTAATGTAGGAGAAATCAATCTCAAAACAAATTCTGAAAAAGGAGATAAATTAGGTGAGATACAAATGAACAATAAAATAAATGAAATTTTATGAACTGGCATTTTAATTTTTGTAATGAATTCTGACTTGGAGAAACTTCAGAACATACATAACTTAAATATTTCACAACGCACTTCCTCTGTAATGAGTTACTGTTTACAATAAAATGACATAACTGCAATTAGAAAGATTAAAGTACCTGACATAAAAGAACAAGCGAATGGTTAATTCACATTATTTTCTGTGCAATTAATCTCCTAGAATATTCCAAATTGTGTTATACACTGCTTTGCAAGTGCAGGTTAATTGTATTCTGCACTTGTTTCCTTTTCAGTGAAATATGTGACATCCTTATCCACAAGGTGGTGCCATCCAGCACAATCATGGTACATTTTCTTAAATCTGGAAACATTATTTCAGTGCAATTTTCAATTTACAATTTACTGCATCACGATTGTTGTAGTTTAATTTATATTTTTAAATAATCAACTAACATTGATTGGGACGTCCTCCCGATGTGAAATGGGCTCTATAAATGTAAATTTATAAATATACATGTTGTTGTTAACATTAAACAGGAGTGATATAACTGCTGTCATATTCAATTCCAGATCTGTACTGAATTATCTGATCTCAATAGTACTGTAATTATCAAATTGCTACAATTGGCCTCAATGTCTCGGGTTCAGGATCATAGACCAAAAATGAAGTTAGCCAAGTCATCAATTCACGATTCCCTCTAAGCAACTATGTCTGACTGGATTGACTATATATTTTTATGGGCAAAACACAGCAGCCATTTGCACACATTAATTCCCATGTGGACGATGAAAGGAGAAGGAAGTTTCTCCCAGTGCCCTGGCCAACAATTCCCCAAATAAAATTGCTCATGCACTCCATAGCTGTTTTGGGACATCACTGTGAGCAAACAAGCTGCCATGTTTTGCCAACAAAATACAGTCAATCCACTTTACAGTATATCCTGTGAAGTGCTTTGAGATTTAAAAAAAACTTAACCCTAGTAGAGAAATATACCAGTATAAAACCACAATTGGCTCTTTGATTATACTTATGGCACATTGAAGAAATTCAGTCTTAATTTACTTCACATTAGATATTGAGAGCACATTGAATGCTATCAACTCAAAATAGGGAGTTTCCACAACCGAAATTTCAACTGCACTCCTGACATTGTGCACAAAATGAAGTGATTTTTTATATGTACAAGTAAGCCCCGATTTAGGACGCTTCTATTTAGGACATTTTGATTGAACGAACATAATTTTTTAACACCTTTTTATCGATATAGGACACTTGATTTTGCTTTATCGAACAAAATGATCTTTTTGCGCATGCGCAGTACATATTGTATATCGCAGTCATATTTGGCACGTCCTTTTTGTCCATACGCACAGTACATAGTGTATTCGCGGGTAAATCGTGCTCACATCTGATATAGTGTATCCAAGTGTTTGAACTGGCCAATAGCATGTTGCTACGTCATTGTTTAAAAGCAGCTGATTTTGAAGTGACACCACGCCAGGTCAGTATTACAATAATTTCCAAACATTCCCAAGCAACTTCGAGCAATTTACAGCCTCTCTCGGGAAAGAAGAGTAGTAAGTGAAATGAGCAGTGGTAATACCGCTAGTGGCAAGAGACCCCGCAACGTCATCACTTTAAATACTAAATTGGAGGTGATAAAGCGCATCGAGTCTGGCAAAAAAGGTATGGACGTCGGGAGGGCTTTAGGGCTAGCTAGATCGATGGTGGCTACTATAAAACAGAATAAGGACAATATACTGGCAAGTTCAAGATGTGTTACAGCTACAGGTGCAAGCAGATTATCAAAACATAGGACTGTATTAAAGTTTGCCAGTATTAAAGTACAATACTGTACAGTTACCCCAAGTACCCCTTCTTGCCTATGTTTTATTTTATGTGTTTTGTGTGTTATTTAGTGGGTTTAAGGTCCGAAAATTTAGTGAAAAGAACGCATCTCGGGTTATATAATGGGACTGCATGGGAAACCGTGTTTCGATTTAGGATGTTTCGATCTGAATATAGTTTTTCAGGAAAGCAACCCTGTCCTAAATAGAGGTTTACCTGTACTAATTTTTGATACTTCAACCTGGCAGAAAGGCAATCGAGTTGTCGGTATATGCAAACTGTTATTGCAGAACAGTGAATTTAATAAACAGAGTGTCTACAAGTGGCTTTTCTACTCATTCCAGCAATGCACTGATAATCTTGAAGTGTTGGTTCAAGATTATTAAAAATATTTGAATAACTGATTGTCCAGCACCTTGGGGCATAATTGGGTAAATTTGAAGGTGGCACTTAAGCAACAATGTAAAATAAAAAGTGTGTTTTAAGTATAAAAAGGGAATAGAATGGAGAAGAAACTAGCCATCATCAGCCACAAAATAAAACTACAAAACAAATCTTGACACAGAAAGACAAGTAGTTTTTCATCTAGTTCAGTTTCACCTAGCTCTGTAAAACTGAAATTTCTGTGATTGCACAAGGGGAGTTTTTCTACTGTGCAAATTATAGTGCTTAGATGATGATCACACAAGATGCAGTCTCTGCTTACACAGTAAGAGAAATACGACACTGGCATGTGGCACCAAAGTGAGGGCCTCCCAGTCAAAGAAATGCTGACACATACGGAAGCAGGGCAACCATTAATCCAAATAAAATGCGCATTCAGTTTAATTGTGAGCAAATATCAATTTTTACATTTGCTAATAAAATGGCCACCTGTGTTGACGTTTCTAGTTCCTCATGTAATTTAACTAGCAGCAGCTGGCTCGCCAATGACAAACTGTTAATCTTTCCAAAGCAATTAATGCCCATCAGGTTAAGTTAAAAATCTCTACAGTAAAGGAAAAGAAGCAATTAGTGCTAGTGGATATTGAGTAATGTCTTTCATATTCAACATTAGACTGGAGTTCAAATAGACATTTAGGATAGTACTACTTAAAATGAACAATTCATTTTGGTTAGTTTGTGATGTCGCTCCAAAAATCAAATTATCTGCCAATTCTCACTATTAAAGCTAACGCGTGAATGGACAACTTTGCAAAGGAACAAAATGCAACCGATGAACTGTACTTTTACTTCTGGAAGAAAGGAGTCAAACTGCCTAAGGGTAGTGAAGAAAATTAGCAAAGGAAAATAAAAGTGGATTACCAATTTCCTCAAACAGCAATTTACACTACAGTATTTCCCAACTTACTGGTTATGTACTTCACAAAACCTAGTCCCAGAAATAAACCCAACAAAAAGGCAAAATATCAAGAGGAACATTGCAGCAAGCAATCAGGCTCCAACAGAAAACAAATTACAACTGTGGCAAAGGAACAGTTTTGTTGAAAAAGTTAGGAATGTGAAACAGAAAATTAGTTTCTCTCCCCCTTTTGCAATATCACAAGGCATGTGACTAAGGATGATCTGGCTCAGACTCTGTAACCCCCAGCTTATGCCACTCTGTAAATTGCCAGCATGAGATACAATTTCAAGCAGTGTAAGCTTCACTATTTAAGCTAAATCGAGGTTATTAGGCAACCATTATATAGTAAATTGCAGTTCAATGAGTGAGCTGAAGGAAATTCACTGTTAACCCACATAGTCAATTCTCATTTATTTCATTAAATATTTACATCATGATGAATTTATTATTTAAGGAAAAAAGCATGTTAGCAGATTCATTACACAACAACAAAATTACATCTGTAGAGCGCCTTTCAAAACAGGAAATCGTCCCAAGGTGTTGAACAGTCAGGGGTCGGGACCTGAGCAAGTGGCGGGTGGGGGGATAGAGTTGAGATGAGGCAGGGCAAAGAGGTAGGAGGGTGACTAAAGGCATGGTCGAATAGTAGGGTCTTGAGACTGATCTTGAAGGGAGCAAGGTGAAGGGGAGTTCCAAAGTGTAGGGGCACAGAGACCGAAAGCCCGGCCACTGATGGTTGGGCGGGTAGGGTGGGAGACATGGGAGCAGGTCAAAGGGGGTAGTAGGGGGTAAGGCCGTGGAGGGCATTGAAAGTGAGGGCAATGATCTTGAATTTGATCCTCAGAGGAATGGGAAGCCAGTGGAGCTGGGCGAGGGTGGAGGTGATGGGGTCATGTAGCTTGGTGCGAGAGAGGACGAGAGCTGCAGCTTGTGGAGGGAAGTGTTGGGGAGGCCAACAAGTCAGGAGTTGCCATAGACGTGCCTAGAGTTGACAAATACGTTATAGAATGCTTCATCCCAAATTCCATTTTGAACCCTGCTGTTCTCTCCCACACAAAAAGTGATGAGAAACTACAATTGTTAAGATCCCTAAATGCTGCAGCATACAGCATATGTGATATTCCGAATACCTCACAATGAGGATTTGCACAAAGTTCCCCTTGTGTTATGTTGGGTATTCTCTCCCACTGTGTGCAGATGTGGCAGGCATTTATAACACAGCAAGTATTTTTTTCTTTTTACAAAAGCAGTTTTGAATAAAAGGCATAATTTACAACCAAAATAATGTAGAATTCCTAGTCATTGAAACTTTTCTGACACCTCTGAGAGCACTCAAGGATCCACTTATTTTTTCACATAAGCACAGTGAGTCGCTGTAGCGCTTTCCTCTATATTTTATGTTGAACTTGACCTTACACTGCAGGTTTTCTACAATCTCAGGCTTTAAATGACAGACATGTGTAATGAAGTCACACTCGAGAAAGGGGGCCAAGAAAAACATCCTGCTGTCCAATACTAAATTATTACAGGACAGGGGAGGAAACTGGTAAAATATTTCCTGTGTCCTACAGCTCCAATGACCATTAAAATGTTGAAATCCAAAGATAGCACCCCCTCACCAATAGTAAATGTTAAATTTTTGCTGAAGTTTTTCAAAATGTTTATGAGATCCTTAACACCTGCAATGTGGAAAATCCATTTATCTACATGTTCCTCCAGACTTCTGGGTTTAATTACAAGTATTGCCACATTGCAGTTTTGGTTAAACCACCTTAAGCTACAAAGAATTTATGTTCTATACTTTCCTCGGGCTAAATGTTTCTTCTGTGTATTTCTGCTCACTTGCGCTTTTGCATTAACTTGTACTGTAGGCGTTATGTATCCTATTCCTAATTTTATTAACCTACATTTGCCTACTTATTACATTTCAACAAAGTAATATTCTCAGCTTTCCATTAATTTGCAGGTGTCAACCACATAGTCATTCACCTGCTTGTTTTTTCTTGGTCACATATGACACGTGCACTGCTCACAAACACTGCCACACAATAAAGGAAGCTAAGTGCAATATTTCTATTGTAGAAACATCCTACTTGCCATTTATTTTGAACCTTTTCATAATAGGTGTGAAAATTCAATTTCTAAAGCAGTTACACGATTCAATAATCTAATGTGTTTTTATAGACCTAGGCTGCAATGGCTGAGTGTTTAGTTTGTCTGGTTTGATAAGAATAATACAAAATATAAAATTGTTGGGAAACCCATTACCAGGCTTAAGAGTATCCAAACTTCAAGCATGCCACCTGCACCTGGGTATTCCTGTGTTTGAAATGAAATGAAATGAAATGTACAAACTCTTTTCCTGGAGGGCCACCCCTTGCTTACCTAATGCTGTAGATTAGTGGCAGTCAATGTTTTTGGTCAACCAACCAAATACATTTTCCTTTATAAAATTTTCCTTAATTTAAGGATGTATGAGCATTGTGGCTTCATAGCTATTAGAACCAAGATATTGATTTGGCGCAAACTTACCTGTTCTTCAGGGTACTCCTTGATGCCCCAAAAGTGGCCTGCAGTATATTTAAGTACACAATTCACTGTGTATCCCATGAAGCGCTTTGAGAAGTCTCAATAATATGATAAGATGCTAGATGAAATGCAAGATGATTATTATTATTAAATTTGGCCAGCGTATAGAACTAAGAAGCTTAAACTCACACTAATATATTCAAAATCCATTAACAATATTCTGAAAGGATTTATGGGTCCCAAACCTATGGAACAAGTACTGTAGATTTATTTATTAGATTAAAATACAGTAATGTTATCATTCCACCCTTCCTAGGATATTTATGATAATCTGATAAGTAAGCTAAAAGGACCAAACAGAATCTGACATTCTCTTATAAAATGAGACCAAAAAACGAATTAAATTGAAACACAAGAAGCTCTTATCTTGTATAAATTTAGAGATGTTTTGTGTTAACACAAAAAAAATGCTACTACTGCATCATCTAAATTTCTGAACACAAAGCAAGTTATTCAGAACACATGTGGCATTATTGGTTTCTACTCAAGTTTCTGAATTTCCTGAAACTAGAAAACTTGGCGTTTGATTGTAAAACTCTTTTACAAGAGAATTACTTAGCAATAAAAAAGTGATGAGAATTAACACACATTAAATTGGAGCATCTTCTGCTTCATGTGCATTTCAGAAAAATAAGGTCACATTCAGTTTTATTAGTTGGGTAAGTGATGGATAACATGTGCTATCACTTATCCCTCTTTAAAAGGCATCAAAAATCAAGTTGTTTGCCAACGTAAATTCCAAGAGAGAAACAGAATCTTTGATTTAGTTGATAATGGCACTTTGAAAACAACTGAAATACCTCTTTCATAAAAAAGGTGTCACCTTTCACCAATACTGAAATAGAAGGCAGTGTCCATAGATCTGGAAAAGTGATATTTCTGCATCTGGTTAACAGCATTCATTAAAGCTTGCAATGCTACCATTCCATTGCTTCAAATAATTACCAAGATACAAAATCTTTCCTTGAGTAATCAACCAAAAATATTGGTTGTACTGAAACTTTCAACATTTCAATATAAAGTTAAATTAATTGCAGTTATTGTGATGGCTCTCAGTGGATTAATGTAGTATGCAGGATGATGCTGAACAGCACAGAGTATTGAGGGACAACATCTCTTGACAACTATCTGTTAAAATCAACGAGCGTTGAAAAACTCCTGGAAAGTTTCCTTCTGAAAAGTAGGTCTCTGCTGAAGAGTATGTTTCCTACTGGAAAGTATGTTTCCTGTTACATGTGTGCTGGGTAAAAAGAGATTGTGAGCAAATATCACCTTACCAATGTAGATGAATAATGGCAAAGTATTAAAGAATTGTTAATGATCAAGAATCTTTAGCCCACCACAAGCAATCACCTTCAGAAGAATAGAAAAACAAAGGAAAAATATGTGAAAAGATTGCTTCTTTGCAAGTTAACTGCTTCACAGTACACACTAAAATTAAACCTTACATCTGATCTGGTGCTTCAATAAACCTGTGTATATATACATGTTTTGCCCACAGAATATACAGTCATTTCACCCTAGAGTATATTCTGTGAACTGCTTTGAGATATCTTGAAAGCATGAGAAGATGCTATATTAAATGCACACATTATTATTATTTATTCATAATTCTTTGTTATCATGAAATATTACCCATTTCTAAAGAGAAAGTTTATTTCAATATTAAATCCACTCTGTTTATGAATAGTCCAAAAGTATAAACGAACAAGATTAATTTCTTATATTTAAAATGTAAAATGTATTTAATGGACAAACGTTGTCACTTGCGAGTTGGAAAAACCTTTTTATACATAATGCTAAAATCCAATTTTGCACGTGCAACTTCTGTTCAACATGAAAAAAATGTACCAGTATTTTTCAAATATATTAATGAAACAGTTATGTATTTATCTCATTCACAGACAAAGAGCAAATACCCCAAAGTGTGCCCGTGTGTAAGAGATGGATTTACCACAGTAGTTACATCCAATGCATGGTGTCACTTGGTTTATTTTATTTTGTGTATCGTCTTGACATATATCCTCTCGGATTTCCATGGGAATGCAATGGTAATTTCGTACCCTTTTCCGGTGGAACCAGTCATATCTCATAGGAAGCTCTGTGTGCTATCATTTTTATGTTCAAATTGAGGCACTCACTCACTCACGACGTATGCAGGAAGAGGCCACTGTAGCTCCTCTGGTTACAGAACTGATTAATACCACATTTACATCAATACCTGGAGTGGTGCAGATGTACACCACTTTGGGTAACAATCCAATCTCCTACATTTACACAACTGTAAATACTGGGATAAAATTCTCCAATTGCAGTGTGAAATGCTGATAGAGACAATCTTGCTGTGCTAAATGGGTATTATACATCAGCCCGGTTCAGTTGTAGCAGTTCAGCCTTTGATTCAGAAGATTTTGGGTTCAACTCCCACAGTCGGACTTTGAACTCATAGTTTAAGCTGACACTAAAATGTATTGCTGCATTCTCAAGGTGCCGTCCCTTGGATGAGATGTTAGGTGGTGCTCCTGTTTGCCAGTTCAGGTGGACATTAGAGATCCCAAGGGACTATTTGAAAAGAGAAATGAGTTTGTCTTGGCCAACAATTTTCCAAATAAAATTTCTCATTCACTTCATGGCCATTGGTAGGAAATTGCTACGTGTAAATTTGCTGTGGTGTTTGCCTACAAATACATTCACTCCACTTCACAGTAAAATCCTGTGTAGCAGTTTGAGACATTCGATGACATGATGAAGCTCTACATTAAATGCACAAATTGTTACCATCAGTTATTCTCACAGAATTGTACTATAACTATCGCTCACTGAATTTGGCTGCTGAAACATATGCTAATCTATGGCAAATCTGTCTGTTTGTATAATAGCACATATAGCAGCGTAATTCCTCCCAAGTCTTTTAATGCTCCCATCAAGCACACAATCATAAGTCATGTACAATAAAGTCATGCTAACTTGACCCTGGCTTAACTTGTCATTACCACTTAAGTCATCATGCTGTCAATATCTCAGTTGCATTTATGTATGTATTTATATATAACTCGCCACTCCTGATAATTCACAACTGAGCCCTTTCCTCTTGCAGTGATGAGTTTTCAGGGGTTTACTGAACTTATTGCCATGTATAGCTACACTCTATTTTGCCACAGTCCACTTGGTAAAAAAAGACCCTGCTCTACCAAAATTCACCTATAATTTATGAACCTCTTTATTTAACGACAAGTCTCAATATTGAACATTAAATCGCTAATTGCCCCGATCCGATGTGATTCCAGTGTAAGCTTTCTAATTCAACTCACAAGGTAAGCCATAGCACATATAACACTGAGAAGCTTCTCCACAAATATAAATAATCCTTGCATTTGATATGTTGCTTTTCATATCTTCTAGACGTCTCAAAGTGCTTCACAGAATATATTGTAAAGTGAATTGACTGCATTTGTGGGCAAAAAGGTGGCACAGCAGTGTCCCACAAACAGTCGTGGATTGAAGTGACCATTTATTCCTGTGTTTTTTTGCCAGATTATTATCAGGCGTATAGAGTAAGGAAATTTACATAAGGTTTTGACCTGCCAGGAATCTAATCCAGATCTTTTGCTTGCGAGGTGAGTGCTCTAACCACTGAGCTACAGGACTCCAGAAATCAATCAGGATTAATTGCAGCTGCTACTGAAGTGTTTCATTCCAAATTATTTCCGAGATTTGCAGACATACTATATTTCCTATGTACAAAAAAGTTGTAAGATTCCAGAATGAAGGCAAAATTGGCATTTCATTTTCAACTAGTAAAATGTGAGACTTCTCTAATTTAGCCTTCAGATTTCTACCTTTACACTCATCTAATTTTTAAGTAGGACTCCAGTGACAACATTATCCTTAGAAACTTGCTTCAGAAACCTGTCAAGTGAGGTTTAAATGTTTATATGCTGCATCTCTCCCCTCACTACACAATTTCAGCTAAAACATCTTGCAGTTAAATGTAAACTTGAATTTTGCTAAACATTAGGTATGAAAACATAATTCTTATGTCTAACAGTTCTGTCGGAAAAAATCAACTGTCAAGCTTAATAATTACTTTCATATTGTTAACATTGATGCAGTTTTTAATTTGTGTTTTCTATCAAGAATTATGTTAACATTTATTAAATTAAGTCACAAAGAAGTGTTAATTAACAGATTTTGTCCACATGAGATATGATAAGGACCAGGTCAGTTGCAATATGCCCCCCCGCCCCCACCACACACAGTTGAATGGGCATGCAACACTCAAGGTCCAGGGTCACACATGAAAAATGGCCATTTAAGCAGGATACCAGAAAAGCCGTTGGTGCCTATGGAACTGAACCCAGCATGGCTCACCACCTTCAGCATTAAGAGGGGTATGGAAAGGAGAAAATAAGGGCAAAAAGAAAGGAATGCTTTACGTAAATGATTCTGTAGTTTAATTGGCTTAATCTAATGGATACACTGGCAATAGTTTATTCAGGGAAGAAATGTAATACGCATCCGCCCAAACTCTATAGGGCAAGATGTTTATTAGCATATCAGAAACATTTAGCGGTAAATATGTTGTTCAGCATTTTCCATAATGGTCAGTGCCTGTATTTTTGCGCCTCATGATTAGGAATATATCATAGTCAAGTGATCAGCAATATTGCAATTTTGTAAGATGGCAAAATTTGATTTATTAATAGGTTTTTTAAAGTCATCCCAGGCACCCACAAACATCAGCACATTTAAATCGACTATATGCTGCCAGTTCTCTGATTAGCTTTCAATTAGGTCATGTAGTTTAATTATTCTAACTTCCAGTATCCCTTTCTTTCAGAACATTAAACCTGCAGAGTCACCCAGAGTCATTAATAAGGTTGTTATGAATTGATAAATAGTACTTCTATAGACCACATTCACTGTTTTTTATTAGACAAAAAAATAAACTGATGTCATTCCCTAAGGGTGGAAAAGTATTTCACGGGCAGTATTACCAAATCCACATGCCTATCAGTTTTTGCTATTAATTTCAAATGGGAATAGATGCCTGAAGTATGCTGCACTGATTCCAAAAACAGAAAGCACCATAAATTCAATCTTGGTCAAAATTTCATTACAGTGTGATTTTAATTCTTTCTTAATTATAATCTCAGTGAATAATGCTGCAGTTGTAAAACTGCTTGAATAATACTACACATTAGGAGAAAAAGACAGTAATGATACGGGGTTTGGAGCAACTCTAACACTTCAGATCTCCAGTCACTGGATACATCCAGATGCATTTTGGTTCTGACAGCTGAATTTTTATTTTTAATGAGAAGGATGTGAACAGAAGTTGGACTCACTTGACAAAGAACATTAAAGGAGAACATCAGCAAAGTAGAGGAATTAAACTTCACATATTCTGTAAACGAAAATCCTTCTGTTCATATGGCACACAGCACAGCATTAAACCTGTATCCTCAGTTAATTAGATCTGCAAAAGATCAGATCTAGACATATGGGTCGCTATTGAGGTCTGATTTAGAACATGCTTAGCCATGACCTAGAACTAACATTTCCCATATGGTATTCTCATATGTCTTGCACCATCAATCATAAGCGGCATGCTGCAAACAGGACTTCCCATTTCTGGTACCCAACTGATATGACAACAATCACACATACTGTGAAACAGGACAGTTAAAATTCATACTGGCTTCTCACAAGAGCTCTTATGTTTCAAGTAGAACTGGGGGATGATTTTTCACAAATCAACTTTTGTTAAGCTGTCAAAAGGACTAAAACTACAAATTAAGAGACACTGCTAGCACAATGGGTTCCACACCAATTTATTGTGCAATAACTGGGCTACCATTTTATGTGGCACATCTTAGTTTATCATTCAGCAAAGTATGTACCTGCAAAAATGTTTCTCCCACAAAATATATATCGTAGTTAATTTACTTTTACACTGGGAGTCTTGTAGCTCAGTGGTTAGAGCACTCTCCTCGCAGGCAAGAGTCCTGGGTTCAATTCCCAGGCAGATCAGGGCGAAACATTGGGCAAGTGTTCTTACTCCACATGCCTGATAATAATCCCTCAAGAAAAAACAATAAAATTGGTCACTCAATCCATGTCAGTTTGTGGGACACTGTTATGCGTAACTGCCTGCTGCTTTTCACCCACAAATGTACAGTTAATTCACTTCACAGTACATTCTGTAAAGCGCTTTGAGCCATCTAGTTTACCATTGCACATTCACTCTTAAAACTATCCTCAATTCAATTATACCAGTGGTTGAAATAATATAGTGGTCTCATGATTTTAACCCCCACCCCCTTTCCCTCCCTCTCCCTCCTTAACCCCCTTTCTCCCCCCCCTTTTTCCTCCCTGATTTTACCCCATCTTTGCCTTCCTCTCCCCCCTTATCCTCTTTTCCCCCTTTCTCCCCTAGCCCCACTTCCGCGACTGTTTGTGGGACACTGCTGTGCGCAATTTTGGCTACCGCGTTTCGCCCACAAATATACAGTCGGTTTTTCTGCTCTCCTTCCCCCTTTCCATTACCCTCTTTTCCCCCTTTTTCCCCAAACCCCACTTCTACGACTGTCTGTGGGACACTGTTGTGCGCAATTTGGCTGCCGCATTTCTCCCACAACTATACAGTCAATTTTCCTACTTTCCTTCCCCCAACCAGTACCCCTCCCCCACTGCTCTAGTCCCTACCTCTTTTCCCCCCTTTCTTCCCTCTTGTCTTCTCCCCCCACCCTGCTCTGGTCCCAACCTTGAGACATCATTGTATTCTGTGAAGCGCTTTGAGACGTTGATAAGACGTGGAAAGCGCTATATAAATGTAAGGATTATTATTATTAGAGATGTGAAAAACGGTACATCAATGCAAAGATTGTCTGCAAAACGCTTTGAGGCATCTCAATGATAGGATACAGTGCTAAATCAAATGCAATGGTTAGTACAACCCTCGCGGTTACAGGGGGAGGTTACAGAGATATTTTAATGTTGCAGCTCAGAGATACTGTGGGGTGAGGGGAATGGGGAGGAGACTCAATGTGTTTTATCAAGTGGAGTCCCATAGCATAATGACTAGAGTACTCGCCTCGCAATCGAGAGGACCTGGGTTTGATACCTGGGCAGGGCGAGACTGTAACCACACACCTCTGTTTAGTAGTGAGTAGGAACCCAGTTGTGAGTTGATTGGTGGATGGCTTTCTGTGAGTAATCGGTCGAAAACAAAATAAAGTGGTCACTCAATCCACGACTTTTTCTGGGACACTGCTGTGAGCAATTGGTTGTCGCGTTTCACCCACAAAATATACAGTGAATCCACTTCACAATTTATTTTACGAAGCGCCTTGAGACGTCTCAACAATGTGATAAGGTGCTATATCAAATATAAATATTATTATATTATTACTAGCTGTAGCCGTTGCAGCTAAGATTGAAAACAGTTTCATTTAATCAGCCTTCTCTCTTTCGTCTGGAATTTTTATTTGTCCTTGAAAGGCTTGATTTTCACTTCTCAGGCATCTTTATCCCTTCAGATTAAGAAGATGTGCTATTGAACTCGTGAGGTTAAGACTCAGTGGGAAGACTCAGCAGAAGACTCCTGATAGGAGGCCTATCCATACACATGTCCATACATGTGCGATGGGTGAGTCATGATAGGAAATCTCCCCCCAAAAATATGCCCTTGACACTCCTCCCTGCAAGACCTTTCCGATGAGGTATAAATCATGTGTTATTGTCGGGCAGACACACAGGCAGACATTTTGTCTCATCAATATACAGTAGATATATGTCTCTGGAAGGGTATATAATTTCCTGTCACTACTTTGTTGCAGAATATCATGCCTAGTTATTTTGTTGCAGAATATCATACATACTTTTTTGGGGCTTATTTAAAACTTTTTTTTAATATAACTCATCAACAATAGGAAATCTTCCCCCAAAATATGCCAATGACACTTCCCCCATGCAAGACCTTTCCAATGAGGTATAAATCATGTCTCTACGTCAATTGGTTATTGTGTTCCTGTCGGATGGACAGACAAACACATAGACATTTTGACTTTATTAAGAAATGAGTAATGTGAGCGGACGGGCAGACATTGTTCCACATCATTCTCACTGGGGGCTCAGTGAAAGCAAAACAGGACCTTTTGTGCACCTAAGAGTTTGCAGAAAGCTTCTCTTAACAGAATCACAAGCCAGATATTATATTAAGTTCTTTATTAATGTTATAAATCTTAACAGTCCAGTAACTGTTACAAATTTCCTTTGTAGTCTGTCTAAAGCCAACAAAAAACATCACTATTCGCATGAATCAAGCACAGAGCTCCTGAAACTGAAATGTGAATTCATTGATTCAGTTTTAAAATCATATTAAAAATCGGCAAAGCATAGCAAACAAATTTAAAACTTGGTGAGAAAACATTATGTTGTCTAACCTTGGCTCCCATTATTCTCGGCTGCTGAGTTTGAGCCATAGCAGAAGGCTAGCAAGAAAACTATACATTTCAGCACTTAGCTTCAGAAGAGATCGTGTAGTGAGAGAATAGACAGGTTTTAACCTAAAACAGCCAGCTCATGGGACGAGACCTGTAATCAGGTCACTGACACCTCTTTTCACATAACAGAGCAAGGAAAAGAGAAAAATAAATACGTAATAATCCTTACATTTGATTACTTGATTACAGTCCTCCTGACGTGAAAGGCACTATGCAAGTGTAATTTTGTTGTTGTTATACAATAAAACCTCAATAATCCGAAACGGTTGGGCCCACTCACCTCCCAGATTTGGGAGTTTCCGGTATTTAGAACCTACCCTAAAAATGGCTGGGGAAGCCCAGACCCATACACCACATGCGCTCTAAACACTGAAGCCAAACAATGCTCAACCTCCACCCACAGCGCGGCTGACAGAGCGGAGGCGCCAGGAACTACAAACAGCTGTTCCGAACTTCAGGAGATTTGCCGGATATCAGAAAAAATCTAATACTACATGTATTTAGAAATCTTGCCGGTTTTAGGGAGTTGCCAGTTTTCAGAATGTCGGATTATCAGAGTTTTACTGTACTTGGGAGAAAATTCGCACATTTTCAAATTTACATTGCAGGTAGTTTTAGCTTTTTGTTTGACAAGCATTTGATTAACGTGATTAAATTTCCAATTCCCTACGTGACCAGCAGTATCACTGAGGAGCTATGGTATAGAAGATGAAGAAACATTAGTTTCTGGAGTAATGGAGTACAGAAACATTAGTACTCCAGAAATTATATTGCTCAAGTTATATTGCTCATAAAAATCTGAATTTATAAGTTGTTTTCTGAAAACCCCCCAATAAATGCATCCACTGCTTGTTAATCAATATCCTGATGGCAGAAGTTGTTGTTGAAGGGAAGAAATATTTTCAAAATTAAATCTGCAGTATTTGCCTTATTGCTTGTCCAGTGCCCACTGAGCTCCTGCGGCTCATTGGTTAGAGCACTTGTCTTGCAAGCTGGGGAGACCTGTGTTCGAATCCAGGCAGGTCAGGGCGAAACCTTGGGCATGTTTCCTTACTCCACACGCCTAATAATCATCCTCCAAAAAAACCACAATAATAAAATTGATCATTTCAATCCACGACTGTTTGTGGGACACTGCTGTGCGCAACTGGCTGCCGCGATTCGCCCACAAACATATACAGTCAATTCACTTTACAGTATATTCTGTGAAGCGCTTTGGGACGTTGATAAGATGTGGAAAGCGGTATAACAAATGCGATTATTATTATTATTATTTCGATGAATTTACGATAAAGTCACACAACCACAAACCCAAACTTCCAGCTGGCCCTTGCACCAGTAAATTCCTCCAAACTTTTCCACTTTGCAACACAAATTCAAATGTCTCTGACACTCCCTAATGACAACTGCACATTATCATTTGAAAACCAAAGTAAGAATAGTTTCCAAAAAGCACTCGATTCACATTGTCCAATTGCTTAGATTGAACTGAAGACAGCCAAACAGAAGTGAACATCCAAATCTCAGGTGACATAACACTCTCACGTCCCTTAAAGGTCAAACTCCAAACAAAACAGTCATTGCTGCTATAAATAATAGATTAATTTTCAAACCTAAAAAAAGCTATCATATAGCAGTTTAGAAAAACATTCCAGGTATATTCACCGGAACAATAGCCGGAAGATTCGATCAAGCTAGCCTATTTTCCAGCTAAATGTTAATAATAATGTTAATACATTCAAAATAAATATAAGAAAAACACCCTGTAAATCCTACCCAACATTTAAAATAAATCAAAATAAGCAAAAATAAATCCTCCCTAATAGCTAAAATTGGAATCACACACGCATACACACCTCTTATCCAGCAACAGTGATGTGATCCATCAATATGCTTGTTCAAACCATAAACCTATCCAAATACAGGTGAAATTATAGTTCAGGGCATCTCATTGATGAGGGCAACTCAACATCCAGGCAAAACACAAAATACTGCAAATGCTGGAAGTCTGAAACAAAAACAAAAATCGCTGGGAACGCTCAGCAGGTTAGGCAGCATCTATGGAGAAAGTCAACGTTTCGGATCCGCGACCCTTCGTCAGGACTGGGGCTTGTTGGGAGGTAGAGGCTTTTAAGGACTAACAAAGAGGGGGGAAGACAAAGCAAGGAAGACAAAGGAGAAAATGTGGCAGAGGACAGGAGATGATGAATTAAAGAGGCGTGATCCAACCACAAAACATATATTTCCCTCCCCTCTCAGCATTCTGAAGGGATCATTCCGTCCGCGGCACCCTGATTCATTCCTCCATCACAACCAACAGTTGCTCTCCTTCACCCGTAATCTTTCCATGCCAGTGCAGGAGAAGCAACACCTGTCCTTTCACTAGGGTCCAGCGATATATTGGTTATATCGATATAATTTTTCATATCGATATGCCGATATCGGAATTTAAAAATATGGATACATCGAAAAATTCTATATTTAAAAAATCGGTATATCGTAAATATCGGTATATCGTTTACGGTGATATATCGGTATTATCGATATAATGTGAACTTTTCCAACTTACCTTGTCGCCAGCACTGCAAACCTCCTGGGCCTAGAGCACAAATGCGCACGCACACCAGAATGCGCGCGTACCTCCGAATGCGCACCCACCTCCGAATGCACACGCGAGCCCCCGAATGCGCGCACACCACCCCCACCCCCCGAATGCACGCGCACCCCCCGAATGCGTGCATGCGCAGTATTAAAAAACCCGGAAATATCGATATATCGGAATATATCGATATGAGCCCATCAAAAATTTCCATATCGATGGACCCTACCTTTCACCTACTCCCAGACCACTGTCCAGGGAGCCCAAACACAAATTTCATGTGAGACAGCGATTTGTGTGAACTGTGCTATCACCGATGTAATATACTGTCGAATACCTCCGTTCTGTCCGCAATAACATCCCTGAGCTTCCGGTTTCTTACCACTTCAATTCTCCTTCCCAATCTCAATCTGACCTCTCCATCCATAGACTCCTACGTTATTCCAATGAATCACAGCGCAAGCTCAAGGAACAGCACCTCATTTATCTGTTAGGGCCTCAATATTGATTTCCAACAATTTAAGACCATAGCAGCTCACCTTCGCCTCTTCTGTGACCATTACCACATCATCTGGGTCCCATACACACCTTTTCTCTTTCTGGTCTGCCTGTTCTGTTGTAATTTCCCCCCTTTTTGTTTTGTATTATTGACACCGCTTCTTTCTAGTTTTGTTGCACTCGCCCAACTTTGTTTTGTGCCATTAATACTTCTTTAACCCACCATCTCCTCCTCTATGACATTTTCTCATTGGTCTTTCGTGCCCTTCCTCCCCCATCTCTGTTAGTCCTTAAAAGCTTCTCCCACGAAGGGTTGTGGATCCGAAACGTCGACTCACCTTCCTTTCTCCATAGTTGCTGCCTGACCCGCTGAGAGTTCCCAGCTATTTCTGTTTTTGTTTCAACATTCAGGCCACCTTTGCAGTTTGTTTTTCTTTTAAAATCCCCAATTCACTCATGAAGTCAACTCAGTATTAATGGAAAAATATGCCAAATTATAATCCTTAATAGTGTAACAAGTTTACACTGTATAACATATTTTACAAATTTCTGGCAGCCTAAACAGTACTTCTGTTCAGACCTCTGAGTGCACCACTTACTTTCACACAATTTCCAGCTGTGTTATCTCATGTTCTAGTTTGTGTTAATAGATCCATTAGTCAATCTTCTCCTTGAAAGTACGCCAAACTATGCCTTCTCACATCCCTAGTGCATTAATACAGAATGTTATACAACTCTGAAAAGCTCGCTTATGAATCTTGTGTTTTTCTGAAGAGGATGCTTCACATCGCTACCCCGACCCAAGCCTCCCAGCTAAAATCAGTTTATTTCCTAGCGCTAACATTTTCAGTGTAAAGGTTGAGCGTCCAAAATCTGGAGTTCCGGAATCTTGAATGTGACAAAAATTGCAAGAATAAAAATGCCAATCCTACCTGTTCCAGGCCAGGTCTTCACAGTCACCTCACTGAAATATCGCAACCCGGGCCCAGGCATTTCCGGACACGTGACGCGCCTATGACATTCTGAGGTCCAGAAATACCCGAACCTGGGTTCAGCTATGGGCACGAATTCAGGACACTCAACCTGTACTAGCGAAGCCCTCTGGTAGATATAACTGCTATTGAAGGCTACACCACTTTAAATACAACAATAAAATATTAAAATGTTAGTAAATACAACAATAAACAATAAAATACACAGTCCTCGACTTACTATTATTGAAGCCACAAAGTATCCTGCCGCTTAAGCTCCTCCCATATGGGAGGGGTTGCACTGCACTGCTTAACTGAGGCAAGCTAAAGACTGAGTATGTGTTGCGGGGTCAGCCGGGAGAGACGTTACCCATGAGAAGCCCGTGAGATTTAAAGTGTGCGTAAACATTCGTTATAGCGAACGCAGCCTTTGTTAAACGGATAAGTGGTACAAATAGAAACCTTCGTTACAGTGAATTTTCTTTAACCGGGTGTTCGGTAAGTGGAACCTGTATACATTAACAAAAATGCTGTGTTTTCAAAAAAGAGTCAATAGCAGAAGTCAACACAACTCCCCAGTAGAACTTCATGTATTTCACAGGTAGAGAATAACGAATGAAATGATGGGACCCTAGGGATTCAGCTTCACGTTCAATGTTAGAAATGATAAAATGGATTACCAATCAATCTTCGCCATTATTTACAAATGCTATTTCACATAATTTCTGTTAAATCACCATTTAAGCAATACTATGTATAATTTACCACCATAAATTTGCATTCATCCTACAATTCACAGACCAAGAAGTGTACTCATCTAGTAATCAACTGCCGAAATAATACAAGACTATTATCTATGATATCATGATGCAGCAGAGATGGATAAACAATGGGCATCTACAGCACACCACAAAACACAAAACAATTATTGAACTGAAAATTATTAGCTTATGCACTAGAAGTGATCACGCCATAACTCCTCAGTGTGAATTTCAGGCGCAAATAACAAAACTTTACCAATTTCCCCAATCTGGGGAGGGGGGGTGGGGAGAGAGAAGAGAGAAGATCTAGACACAGAGCACCTTTGTTTAAGAAATATTCTGATCCCTTTTAGACTGCTAATCACTCGCAAATTTCTGGTAATCTACATACCAGAGATAATTAAAATACTTGGAAGTGATTTGTTTTATTTCGTATCTAGATTTTTAAAAATCTCTTGATTTGTTTCAACAATTTCTTTTACACCACATTAAAAAGATATCATCAAAAAATTAAGTTACACTTTCAGGATCAACATTTTTATTTTAGCTTCTTTACATTTATATAGTGCCTTTACAGTCTGGAAACATCTTAAGGCACTTCTTTGCAATTATTTTTCAGATTACTGCTACATGACCTGTATTAGTGAGTGTTGTCAACTGCCTCAGCTGACACAGATTCAAGTCACTGCGTCAAAACCCTGGCTGAGTAGCCATACTGCTTCTCACTTCACTTTGATACTCCTCCCATCAGGTGATCATGAGGACACTCCCAGACTTTGCTGGCCAGAATGTATCATAAAAGGAATTGGAAATCCCATGGAAGCCCTTTTCAAGTTGTTTTTATTCATCATTGGCAGATTTTACACTTCAGTTGTGCATTATTGGCAATAGTCCTGCTGGTTTCCCCTCTGGATAGCATCTTTTCAAGCTTCACATATCTGCCATTGTTGACATCTATGAGAAACTATCAGTACCACTTTGGCATTGCACCTGACCAACCAGAAGTGAATATCATCAATTAATTCATCCAGATAATGTACTATGATCATTGCTCATTTTATGAAAATATATCTCCACAAAGAGAGTTTCTGAAGAGATTCCCAAATACAGTGTTTTGATTCTGTGCCTTCAAAGATTTGTAATTAAACGTTATAAGAAATGCTGTTTGGTATTCAGTTGTAATCCAGTAGTTTGTCAGTCCCTAACTGTTGTGACATATATTGTATATTAAACAGGAATAAATAAATAGATAAATAAATTTGTTAATCAGATTATTCTGCCTTTTATTGCAACTGATGGCATTCAGTCGAGTGAAAATTGTAAAAGGGCAATTGAGCAGAAACATTCAGAGTACAGTGGAAGCACGTTTTAGCGGCACCCGAGGGACTTGACCAATCCCGGTTAAAGCATTCGGGCAGCCCGCGGCCAAAAACCTTCTTTTAACATACACCATACACACCAGACTAAGTAATAACAGATAATAACAGAATATTATATTGGTACTTATTGTTAAAACTACTCTCTTGCACTTCTCACCTTTACTGATTGAGGTTTACAGTCCAGCGATTCTTTTTTAAATGGAGGACGCCAAGCGGGTGAAAAAACGGCAGCGTAATATTAAAGTCACGTGACTTTAGCTGCAAGCCAAAGCCCTATACTCTACTAGCGGCAAACCAAAATACTGCACCTGCGCGACAATGTGGGCTATCGGTTAGCGTTACCGGCTTGCCGCTAGTATGACTTTTAAGTCATACATGCTCTGCTTTTTTCACCCGCTCCATTTTAAAAAGAATCGCTGGACTATAAACCTCAACCGCAGCATCATGGCTTCAAGCGCGGCATCTACCAGCAAAGGTAAAAAGCGCAAGAGAGTAGTTTTAACAATAAATACCAATACAATATTGTGTTATTATGTTATTATTTATGCATTTACAAATGCTCCACTGCTATTGTTCCGGATAAATTCCGGTTTATCGAATGGGGACTTTTTTTTTGGCGTGCCGGTTATACGAAGTGCCGATGCATCAAATCACGGATAAATGGGCTTCTACTGTAGTTTTTTTTAAAAAGTGTTTGGCACAAAACAAGAAATACTTAAACAAGAAAATTTATCTTGTTGGCTAACTATAAAGGTTGTCCAACCAGAAAGGTTGGTTACCACCAACCGGCCTATGTTACAGCTGTTGGATACCTTTAAAAAGTTTCTTGTTCCTCTCCACCTCAATCTAATTTGCAGAAGTTTCCATTAAGCAAGAAATAGTAATATTATTGTAAATCAGGACATGTGGAATGTTTTTAAAAATTTGATTTAATTTGCATAACCTGCATTTATGAAGTTTGGATTGGTCATTTACAAAAGCCGGAATTTGCATATATGTTAGCAACCTAGTTCATTTACATAAGACAGAGCAACAATTCCACTTACATGATGCATTGGGCCATTAGAAAAGTGCTGCAATGTTTGCCCCAAAACTTGGGGTGTTTACCAACTCCTCCAAACAGTTAGGTCTGATTGTTGCTATTGAGACGCATTTTATGAAACCGCTTCAGCACCTTGGTACATCCTCCCGACATGAAAGCTGCTCTATCAATGTAATTTCTATGTTGTTGTTATTCTGGCACCCTCATGCTCCCTGGCATCCCAACATTCCTCACACCACACATGCACGACTGGTGCCGCTCCACCCACAGTAGCAGCATCGAGCAAACAGAGCGCAGAGACCCGGGGTCGAGCACACTGCGTACAGGTCTGAAGTGGAGGAAGGCGCTTGTAGCGGATTCCGAAAAAAAAAGTCTGTATTGGCCCAGATGATGGCCCAGATCTTAAAGCGCTCTGAGATGCCCTCCGGCGCTATATAAACCGAAGTTGTTGCTGTTGTTGTTGTTAGCTTGCTGCAAGAATGAAATAGAAAGGTCCAAATTAGCAGCATTTTCCTAGTTAAATCAATGTGTCCATTCATGAAGTTCCAATCTTACAATATTAAGCTAGTCCCCTGCATTTTATAGTGTTTTCTAGAATACTACATAAATGGAGCTAGATTTAAAGTCCTACACAGGAGTTTGTTTTCATAAGATGCCCCATTTAATGATGCAAACTTCATTCAAATGCAGATTTGGTTAAAGGGGTCAAAATATGATTGCTGGGTGTTCAATTGCACTGGAAAGAATACAAGAACATTTATGTTTTGTGAGGTACAATAAGAACCTTGAATAGCTCTTTAAGGTCAAAGCCAATATATGGTTATCTGGGGAGTTAAAAAATTCAAATTAGTTTTATTCCCACTAATGATCTGGACTTGGGTGTACGGAGTACAGTTTCCAAGTTTGCAGATGACACTAAGTTAGGGAGAATAGTAAATAGTGAGGAGGATAGTAGCCATCTGCAAGAGGATATAGACAAATTGGTAAAGTGGGCAGACACATGGCAGATGAAGTTTAATGCAGAGAAGTGTGAGGTGATGCATTTTGGGAGAAGAAATGAAGGGAGGCAATATAGGCTAGATAGTACAATTTTAAATGGTGTGAAGGAACAGAGAGACCTGGGGATTTGTGTTAGTGACTCGTTGAAGGTGGCAGGACAGGTAGACAAGGCTATTAAGAAGGCATATGGGATACTAGGCTTTATAAATAGGGGTATAGAGTACAAAAGTCAGGAAGTGCTGACTAACCTCTATAGGACTTTGGTGAGGCCTCAGCTGGAATACTGTGTTCAATTCTGGTCACCACACTACAGAAAGGATGTGAAGGCATTGGAAAGGGTACAAAGAAGATTTACTAGGATGGTGCCAGGATTGAGGGACTTCAGCTATGAGGAGAGGCTAGATAGGCTAGGGTTATTCTCTCTGGAGCAGAGAAGATTGAGGGGAGACCTAATAGAGGTTTATAAGATCATGAGGGGTTTCGACAGGGCAAATAGAGAAAAACTATTTCCACTCGTGGGTGAATCTGTGACTCGTGGTCACAGATTTAAAATAGTTTCAAGGCGAAGTAGAGGGGAGCTGAGGAGAAATGTTTTCACTCAGCGAGTTGTTCGAATCTGGAATGCATTGCCTGAAAAGGTGGTGGAGGCTGATTCGATAACAACTTTTAAAAGGGAATTAGATCTTTATTTAGGGAGAACAGGTCTATTAGGCTATGGGGAGCGGGCAGGGCAGTGGGATTGAATCGCTCTTTTCAAAGAGCCGGCACAGACTAGATGGGCCGAATGGCCTCCTTTTGTGCCATAAAATTCTATGAATCTATGAATCTATGAATAAAGTAAATGCAAAGAAAACTAAGCAGCATACTCCTACAGCAGTTAGATAGGCTGCTGTGCAACAGACGAATACCATCCACAACAAAAACAACATCATACACATTATAAACCACTCCATTAACAACTAATATTAAATTCATGTTGAGACTGTCATAATCTGGCTTAGCAATCAATGCTCTTGAAAATTAATCAATTGTCCCATTTTATGCCCTTATCCTTTGTTCAACTGGAAGTAAAATCATTTCTAGCAGTAAATTGATTTCAGAAAATGAAATGTAGAGCTTGATAATAATAATACTTGCATTTGATATAGCGCCTTACCACATCTTCGAGACATCTTAAATCGCTTCACAGAATATACTGCAAAGTGTAGTGACTGTGTATTTTGAGGGCGAGATGTGAACATGCAATTGCTGACGAGTGCACCTTATTAAAAGCCAAAAATATCAACCAAAAAATGATCTGTTGAAAGTTACACTGCCATTGTTAAACTAAGCCTTAATCAATTCATATCCACGGCGTTTATGTTAGGGTCAATGCATTCTACAAGTGAGTCCTGTAACAGTATTCTTGCAAAATTCACCTTTAGTTCGCCCTTCTCAACCACACAACTTTTAAAAACTAGGTATCAAAAATAAAGTTTAATTTATATAGTGCCTTATCGTCCTGAGTAATAGAGTTGGAAAACAGGTAAGCAGAGTCTCAGAGGCTACAGATGGCATGCCTGACAATGGAATACAGTACTGTATTTGAATTGAATCAATTATTTGTAGCAGTTGCACAAATTCCTGAGCCAGACAGTCATGTAAAGCTCTCAAGATGCTACTGATCACAGACCAGGCAACTTGGCTCACTGGCAGGACTTTATGGGACAGATCAGTCACAAGAAACAGAAATTCCTCCCACTAATCTACCGTTAATTTTACAAATCAAATTAGGGTGGTTTGAGCTGGACAAGCATGGACCAACATGGTCCCTTTATCACAAAGAAATGTCTTAAATGCTTACACCTAATCACAGTAACTCACAAAGCGGTCATCTTTTTGTGGGCAAACTATACTCTTGGGCAATTTAAAGAATTTATATCATTTAAAATTGTAGTGACATGCTCATGTAGTGTCCAGGACTACAGTTGGTGGTTGACACATTAGTGAATGGAAAGAATAATATGCACAGATTATATGGAGAGTAGAAAATGCAGTTTAAATCTAATGCCTCTAAATATTTGAAATTAGCACTAGAGTATCATGAGACATCGCACTCAAACAAAATCCTTTCAAAGAAAAAAAGAAACTTTGTTCAGATAGATTGAATGAGTTGAGAGACCATTGATTTGGTTTTAAGATAAATATAGTACAGTAAAACAACAAACAAACAACAAACAAAACTTACAGCCCGTTTATCTGGCACAAGATCACCCGTAACTTCCGTATAACTTCCGGCATCGCAAAAAAAGTTCGCATTCGATTAACTGGAATTTATCCGGAAAAATGCATTGAATTTATTTTTGCGTTTTCGGCCGAATATCCAACAGGCGCTTTAACCGGCATTGGCCAGGTCACGAGGGTGCCAGATAAACGGGCTTTTATTGTATTTCTAAGATATTGAAAGAATGTGCATTTTGTAACTAATCACATATGCAAATTGATTCATCAACAATTTGGTAACATTACATTTAGTGCAACAAAAGCATCCTCCAGGATTCTTAGCTAAAACTTTGGATTTCTTAACATATTAGTGTAGTCTATTATCCAGCTACACTAATTTGCAAATACAATCAGATTCAATTAATTCAACATGTTATCGTGAACAACAAATCAACTAATGTATTGGCCATGTTCCATAAAATATGCATTACGGTTTCATTTTAGAAGCACTACATTCTATGCTGCAAAATATACCCTTCCTTATTGGGTGCTATAATGCAAAATGTAGCATTGCATGGCACTAAACCTAACCAATGTCAGATACCATCAAATGAAGAATTTGGTTGATTGCTAGAATTGCAATGAATGACAAAACTTGTGTCTTGTACACTATTTCCTAAATACAGTATGAGCATCCTTAGCTATTATCTGAAGACTTTTACCACCCATCTGAAGTCCACCAATGGCGCAATATTGTTTAGAATAGGAGGAGAGGGAGCTTTACTCTGCATCAATGTACCTCAACCCCAACTCACAGCATGCTTAACTGCATGCAATTTTTTTTTCTGTTCCCACATCAAGCATCCTTGTGGTTTCCATTAGCTAAATTGAGCATTTAATATCAGTTTTGAAATTACATTCATTTTGTTCTAATTCTCATTTCATGCAACTGAATAACACTAATCGTTTGAGAGAGATGCCTTTCCCATTAGTTGGTGGGATTTGAATCCAGATCCCGAAAGAAGCTATCCAGGCTCCAATAGAAATCAACAAGCATTCAACTACAGCAACTTGCATTTATATCGCGCATCACCCGGTGTAACATTCTGGAGCACTTAATACAAAATATAAAGTTGTTTCACTTTACTGTATATTCTGTGAAACACTTTGGCACACCGTCCTTGTGTGAAAAGGAATAACAAATGTAAGGTTATAAATAACAATAATAATCCTTGCATTTGATATAGTGCTTTTCACGTCTTCTAGACGTCTCAAAGCACTTCACAGAATATACTGTAAAGTGAATTGACTGTATATATGCAGGTGAAACATGGCAGGCAATTGCGCCACAGTCGTGTCTCACGAACAGTCGTGGATTGAAGTGACCAATTTATTTTTTTGAAGGGATTATTGTCACACATGTGGAGTAAGGAAATTTGCCCAAGATTTTCCCTGCCGGGAATTGAGCCCAAGTTTCTCGCTTGCGAGACAAGTGTTCTAACTCCCAGAGCTATAGGTCTCTGCTATAGCTTTATATTATCATTATTTCTCTCAGCATAAATCATTTCTTAATTTTTTTTAAAAGGAAAACAAAGTTCTGACTTCAGTCACGTATCCCCAAATTAACCCAATGTTTCATTTGAACCCTCCTCATTCAACTTGGCTCCATGAACCTATCATCCACATCTTCGCTCAACTCCATCGGCCGCAACCCTCAGCAGACTGATTTCAAGATAGTTTTTTTCACATTCAAGTGTCCCCACACTCCACCTCTGCAACCTCCTTCAACCATACGAACCCAGCTACTCCATTCATTAACTGGCCAGCTTCATGTCAACCCCTGCCCATCTGCCCCACCCTTGGTTGACAGGCTTTCTGTTATTCTGCCCATTCTCTGGAAATCCATCCCAAAGATCATCTGATATGCTCCATCCCTCACCTCATTGAAGGCCCATCTCAAACTATACCTCTTTGACCTTGCTTTCAGTCATCTTTTCTCCCCATCCCCAGTTGAGGTACCCAGCCAGCATTGTCAAATTCTTTGAGACATCTTCAAAATGTGAAAGAAAATATATAAATTATATTGTAATAACTACATGTATTTTTGAAGCAAAACATTTCAAATACTCTTGTCAACGCTACATGGAATAAATGCAAACATGCTTCAACTTGCGGCAAAATGCACTTGATGTGTTGTATTGATTCACAATATGATTAACCTCATTAACAATTGCTTCATATTAACAAGTGAATTATCAAAAAAAATCAGACTTTTTTAATGGACATTTTGGCTTCTAAGAGTCATCTGCTAAATTGACAGTAAAAGCTTGGTTATCCAGCACCCAACCAACCGGAACGCTCAACCAACCATTACAATTCACCACATCAGCAGCCGGATCCTATATCGGAGCCATCCGGGACACTTGCGGTATGCTCACTTTGCGCATGCGTGCCCATGCGCACTTATTAAACTTATCGATCGCTGGAATTTTTATTTTACCAATTATTTTACCGACTGTGCTGGAATGCTTTATTGATAAGTATCCATACAATAATCTGTTATTATTTAGTCTATTGTTAATATGGTATGTTTTAAAATAAGTACATTTTTTGTGTAGGATTTTCAGCAACTTGCCGCTCAAATATCCGGCATATTTGATTAAGTGGCAACGGTCAGGTCCCAAGGGTGTCGGATAACGAAGCTTTTACAGTATTGTGGTCATGAACACATTTTATACCACATGCAGCATCTTTCTTCACAAGATTAATGCAGTGTAAACAGCCGGGACCCCAACACAATTCCTCAGGGATCTCCACTCTGAGCCAGAAGTCCCCCACCCATTTATGGCTAACATCTGCTTTTCTATTGTCAAGTCAGTTTTGAATTCAATTAGCTAATTTGACATTAATTCTGTGTGTCTTAATCTTCATTATAAACTTAATAAATGGAACCTGGCTAACTCCCATCTGAAGATCCAATTAGATTATGCCAAGAATGTTCTGAGTCAATTCATTTATTTGTACAAATTCCGCTTTATGAGACATGCCCACTTTCTCAACTATCGCCCACAAATATGCAGTTAGTTCACTTTACAATATATTTGGTGAAGAGCTTTGCGATGTCTAGAAGAAGTGAAAAGCACTATATCAAATGCAAGGATTATTATTATATATTACAACTTTTTCCAAAATATCGAACAACCCAGGAACAAAAGGACCAGAAGACCAAAAGACAGACTGCGATTGAAGGGTGGTTAATTTGGAACCTACAGAAACACTAAATCAATGAGGGAATAGTAAATCTGTGGTACAGTCCCCCTAACTACAAGACTTGTGTAGTTAGTCTCCCTAACTACACAAGTCCAAAGACAGCCCTTTAATGGCATAATTGTAAAATGATTTCCTACTAAATTTGAACAATATCACAAATATATTTCCACTTCTATGAAGCAGGAAGACATCTAAAAGGTTGAAGTCTCAACCTCATGCACAATTACCTCATCTGGTTGTTCAACTTTAGCACTGGAATATTTCCACTCATATTAGGTTGCCGTTACCATTAAGAAAATTATAGCTGCTCCCGAATTGCTAAAAAAGCACTTGTCATTGTGAATTCGACGTAATTTTTACAGATGTGCTTTCCAACACTATACATTTACGAAATGATTTTTTACAATAAAGCACATAATGAGAAAAGCTTCATTATTCAAACACTGTAGTTAATTTTTTTATAGAACTATTGGCATCCAATTCCCTGCACCAATATTCAATGGTTTGAGTTTACATAGTTATTTTTAATAATAATAATCCTTGCATTTGATATAGTGCTTTTTACATCTTCGAGACGTCTCAAAGTGCTTCACAGAAAATACAGTAAAGTGAATTGACTGTATATATGTGGACGAAAAGTAGCAGGCACTACACACAGCAGTGTCCCACAAACAGCCGTGGAGTGAAAAGACCAATTTTATTATTGTTTTTTTCCGAGGGATTATTATCAGGCAGGCATGTGGAGTAAGGAAATTTGCCCAAAGTTTCACCCTGGCCAGGAATCAAACTCAGTTCTCTCGCTTGCAAGGCGAGTGCTCTAACCACTGAGCTACAGGACTCCTATGTAGTTGATCAAATATTGCCAACTGATAACCAATACACTGTTAACATTCCAAATAGCAAGCTAAATGAGCAGTTGTTTAAAACAATTATAAATGGCTGAGTTAGTAAAGGTTCGCCTAGAGTAACATTGTAAACCCTGTAAAGTCCTTGGTTCAATTCCTCAATCACAGAAAGGATGGAATGTGCAGATTGTTGAAATCAGATACTGTATGTCAGTGAAAAGGCATCATTGCCTAGGGAGGGGAAGTTTATGATTTATCACATCAAAAGACAGCAAGTTTATCTATAATTTTTTCAATTATTTGAGACGTGTGATTAGAATTTAGTCAAATATTAGTAGATGCTATGTACAGTAACTAAATTAAATATTAGAAGGTTGCAACACATTCTAAAGATTCCAATGTTTGCTTACTCAACTAAGACTCAGATCTATTCCAATTATCAAAAGAACACTGGTTATTCAGTTGATAGCGATTGAATCTAAAGAAATTTTAAACAAATGTACACTAGCGATATTTTTATTTCTGATAAATCTTTACAGCCATTAGTAAACTATGTGCCACATTAGATACAAGCTGGAAAGATCTGTCAAGGGATAGAAGCACATGCACTGTATATAGATCAAAGCTGTAAACCTGTTATAGAAGCAAGTTTTACTGCCCGCAAAGAATACTTAACTACGCAGCAGCCATCAACTATATTTATAACCATTTTATAGTGTAATCTCATCACCATGTTGCAAAAGCTCTACATCATGCGTAGTTATATAAGCTTAAAAATCAAGCAGCCAGAAAAAAGCATGTAATTATATCCAGTATACATAAGAGATGGCTGAGAATGACTTTACAGATCAGGGCAGGCTGTAATTTGTCAATTTAAACTTAATCTGAAATACCAAATATGTGTAACTGCCTCATTGATATCATATAAACATAAACCAAAGCCAGAACAACAATAACCTGCAAATGTGATAACAGAACATTGCCAGTCTTTCAGAGAGTCAAGGTTGCAGGTTCAAATACCCCGCCCTCTTTTGGAATCTCATAATCTAAAATGACAATCCAATGCAGTGATGGGGGTGATTTGCAATGTAGGAAATTGTGTCCACTGGATGGAGATGTTAAAACCGAGCTTAAGTCTGCCTGTTCAGAAGGATGTTATAGATCCCGTGGTGCTATGATGTGTACAAAACTATCTGCTGTTTCACCCGTAAAATAGACAATCCATTTTACAGTATCTTGTGAAACACTTTGAGGCGTCCTGACAATGAGATAAAGCATTATATCAAATACAAATATTATTAGTAGAGCAGTACTTACAATATCAATAATGTTATCAAGTGTTAGGGTCAGTAGAATCTATAATTCAAGCGTTTGGCCAGAAATATACTAGAATTTCTTTGCAGTTAGTAGGGTCCGTCGATATGGAAATTTTCCGATATATCGGTGGGCTCATATCGATATATACCGATATATATATACCAATATGTACTGGATTCTGTATACTGCGCATGCGCGCGCATTCAGAGGTGTGCGCACATTCCGATATGCGCACGCATTCCGTGCTCTAGGCCCAGGAGGTTTGCAATGCCGGCGACAAGGTAAGTTGAAAAAGTTCGCTTTATACCGATATATCAATATATCGCCGGACACGATATATCGATATTTGCGATATAGCGATTTTTTTTCATATCGAATTTTTCAATATACCGATATATGTGAATTTCCAATACCGGCATATCGATATGAAAAATTATACTAAATTTACCTCATTACCCTTCCCAACAATCGTATCTCCTGGAGACTTATAGCCTCCTTGAGCTTTCTGACCAGTAAACCAAACGGCCTACAACAATTCCTGAAAACTAGGGAACGGCGATATGGGAATTTCCCGATATGGATATATCGGTTGGCTCATATCGAGATATACCGAAATATCGATATTTTCAGTTTTTCGTACTGCGCATGCGCGCGCGCATCGGAGTGCGCGCGCATTCGGGGCCTATCTTCTCAGGAGGTAAATATCTTTCTCTCTCTGTGTCTCTCACTCTCTCCATCTCTGTGTTTTTCTGTCTGTGTCTCTCTATGTCTCTCTTCCTCTCTCCTCTCTCACATCCCCCCCATCTCTATCTATCTGTATATTATCACATCCACCCCGTCTCTGCCCCCCCCCGCCGACCCTCTCTCGCACCCCCCACCCCCGTCGTCTCCCTCCCCCACCCCCCCCCAGCCGTCTCTTTCTCCCTCCCCCCCCCCCCCCGCCGTCTCTCTCTCCCTCCCCCCCCAGCCGTCTCTCTCCTCCTCTCCTCCCCCCCCCCCAGCCGTCTCTCTCCCCCTCTCCCCCCCAGCCATCCCTCTCCCCCCCAGCCATCTCTCTCCCCCTCTCCCCCCCAGCCATCTCTCTCCCCCTCTCCCCCCAGCCGTCTCTCTCCCACTCTCCCACTCTCCCCCCCCAGCCGTCTCTCTCCCCTCTCCCCCCCCCAGCCGTCTATCACCCCCTCCCCCCAGCCTTCTCTCTCCCCCTCTCCTCCTTCCCCCAGCCGTCTCTCTCCCCCTCTCCTCCCCCCCCCCAGCCGTCTCTCCCCCTCTCCTCCCCCCCCAGCCGTCTTCTCTCCCCCTCTCCCCCCCCCAGCCGTCTATCTCCCCCTCCCCCCAGCCGTCTCTCTCCCCCTCACCCCCCACCCCCAGCAGTCTCTCTCCCCCTCACCCCCCCCACCCACAGCCGTCTCTCTCCCCCCACCCCTTGCATACCTGTATATTGTATTCGAGGACTATGAATACAATATGGCGGCTTTGCACCTCGGTCTGTGCATTGTGTATAGAGATGAGCATTCTGGGTCTTGTAGTTGATTGTGCTCGCATCCCGATTTTTTACCTCGATATATCGTTTTTTCGATATATCGATATTTTAAAAATGTCTATATCGGCATATCGATATGAAAATCATATCGGGTTTTAGCGATATATCGATATATCGCCGTTCCCTACTAAAAACTCTACTTTTCGTAGCTAGTTACTGGTCCAGCCATACTTGTGATGTTATTCTTTGCAAACTTCAACATGACACTTCTCAACTTCATAGATTCTTGTTCAATGAGTTTACAATGATGGAACCATGTCTTGAAATTTTGATTGTCTATTTAATTGGACCATTTAAATCCAAGATAATCAAGTTTTGATAGTGTAGATAGAATGGCATTTTGGTAGCCTGTTGAGGATCCCCAACTGGCCCTCTAAAACCTGTTTATTGATGGTACTGTATAGGCTGTCACCCAAAAGCATATATTCATTCCTCAATCATAGAAAATATCAGCACTCCACGTCAGTCAAACATGATTGCACCACATTGGGCTCAGATTAAAAGATAGAAAAAATCCAGCATAAATGTTGTGAAAATCCTCTACTGCAAAAGGATTTTCAGTAACGTAAGCTATGACAAAGGCACAGATATAAAGTATAACCCCCAACATGTTCTTTTTAACGTCTCCAGGAATTATGTTATGCTTAGTGAAAGGCACAGAATGGAAATATTTACTTAGATGCACTGTAGGCCTTTTATTTTTACTAGTCAGTAAAATGTGTTCTTATGACATTTTCAAAATATGAAAACATACAGTAATAAAATTATAGTTAGTCAGTCTACAACAATAAAATTACTTGTATAGTGCGTTTCATGTCAAGAGGACGTCCCAAGGCACTGGACAGACATTGTTTCAGACCCAAGCTCGGGGTCGGGGATAGGGATGGTGGAGGTAAAGTGGGGTATTTGGGGTGACCGATTGGACCATCAAAGAGGAGGATCTTGAGGTGGGGCTTCAAGAATGCTAGGGAGGGGGCAAGGTGAAGGGACTGTAGGATGGAGTTCCAGAGGTTGGGGGCAGAGTATCTGAAGGCTCACTCGCCAAAGATAGAACGAGTGGGTTGGGGAACATTGAGCAGGTGGAACCTGCTGAACGCAGGGCGAGGGCAGGTTGGAAGTGGGTTAGGAAGTCGCAGAGGTAGGGTGGGGCGAGGCCTTGGAGGGCTTTGAATGTGAGGACCAGGATCTTGAATTGGATCCTCTGGGTGATGGGGAGCCAATGGAGTTGGGCGAGGATGGGTCACGAAGCTTGGATGATCTGCAACCTATGGAGGGAGCAATTGGGAAGGCTGACAACAACAACAACAACAATTTACATTTATAGAGCGCCTTTCACGTCGGGAGGACGTCCCAAGGTGCTAAACAAGAGGCGTGTGACCCGAGCTGGGAGGGGAGTGTTTGGGAAGGGGTGAAACACGAAGGGGAGGTAAAAGAGTTCGGGGTGGAACAAAAGGCACGATCGAAGAGGAAAGTCTTCAAATCGTGGAGTCTGCACTACTGTTTGCATAGAATTTGTTAGCTACAGTACCTTCAAGTGAAATATCGGTTATGGTAGAAGCAAATTGCAGCAATAGATTAAGAGCATTACAAAATGTACATTATTGCAACATTAAGCAAATTAGGTTTTTATCCTACAGCTGTTGGTACAAACATCAATTACGTAAGTCTTGTGACAATATTGATCAAGGTGAACTCTGGATGGTTACTTGGATCATATAGCCACTGTTGCCTTGAGCACCTGTTCATTTTTTTGTTGAAACTAAAGGAACACAGGTGCAACACAAGCATTTCCTGTATCTTTGATTATTTCACAATAAAAGGTGTGCCCTTTTAACTACACATACTAGACAGGTTTTTCCTCCATCTGGATAGTTTTAAATGTCGCTCCTAAACAGCTGATAATATTAATCCTTGGATTTCATATAGCGTTTTTCACGTCTTCTAGACATCTCAAAGCACTGTGCAGAATATACTGTAAAGTGAATTAACTGAATATTTGTGAGCGAAAGGTAGCAGCCAATTGCACACAGCTGTGTCCCATAAACAGTCAATACAAACAGGTAATACCAGAAGGACCAGGAATTGCACCATACACAATGCTGAATTAGGATCAGAAAGACAGCACGTCCAAGAAGTTCAGTTACCTCCTATTCAAGTGTGTAATTGTGTGACAAAAAGGCAACAGGATCTCCTTGAAGCTGAATTGGCCCATGGATGTCAGAATCAAGTCAACCCTCTGTGATGGTCTCACCAGTTGAGGTATAAACAATGTTCAATTCCTCATCTGTGGAAGTAAACTAAGTAGCTGAGGCAGGGGGAAGAGAAGGTTATTACCCCAAATTGCTTTTGTCTCTCTGGGTTGGAAGGAAAAAAAATTGCTAGTACTGTATTTCTATTCCTGATTGCTATTCGATTGCTGTTGGAAGGTGTGAATTTCAGTCAAGTCAGGATTGGGGGAAAGAGTAGTTTTTTTTATTCCTCTTTTCCAGTTAAAAAGTCAAGTCACAACTGGGCGAGGTACTATACGGCTGCTATGATGACCAATGCACATAACATCAGCATGAGTCACTCACTACCTTTGTTGAACTGTCCTTCCTCCCTCATATCCGCTTCATGACTGGTATAGCCTTCCACCTCCTCCGCAATATTGCCAAACTCCGCCACTACCTCATTCCCCCACACCGCCTAAACACTTATACCCGCCTTCGTTACATCCAGACTCGACTACGGGAACTCTCTCCTCGTCGGCCTTCCCAGCTCCTCTCTTAACAGGCTGCAGAACACTCAGAACTCCGCAGCTCGTCCTAGGCTCTGCGACCACATCACTCCCACCCTCGCCCTTCTCCACTGGCTCCCCATCTCCCAAAGGATCGAATCCAAGATCCTCATCCTCACCTTCAAGGCCATTCACGGACTTGCCCCCGCCTATCTCTCCGACCACCTGTCTCCCTATAAACCTACCCCCCCCACCCCACCCGCTCAGCAGACTCTGGCCTGCTCCGCATCCACCACCCTAACCGCCAAACCATTGGTGGCCAGACTTTCAGCTTCTCTGTCCCCACTCTGGAACTCCATCCCACAATCCCGTTACCTCACCTCCTCCTTTCCCTCCTTCAAGGCAGTTCTCAAGACCCTCCTCTTCGACTGCGCCTTTGGCTCCCCTCCTAACTCTTCCCCCTCTCCTACCCCCTACCCCAACCCTCCACCCCCTGCTTGGGTTCTGACCTGACTTTTCAGCGCCTTGGGATGTCCTCCCGATGGGAAAGGTGCTCTATAAATGTAATTTTGTTGTTGTTGTTGAGACAGAAACAAAAAAGAAACAAGAATTGATTGCACATACATGAAACAAAATCTTTCTTTGAATTGAGAGCAATCAGAAAAACTCAAAATGCGGTAGACTTCCCCTCAACACCAGGTATATTCACAGCAATACACTAACTCACAAATTTGTTCTACACATGGCACCAAAAAAATTACAAACTAAACTCCCGTCACTAAAACATCAATGTTTTAACAGGATATTTGCACACAGAAATGAGGACACCCCTGGCTGAATAGAATGTTCCTCCCAATTGATAGGAGAGATATGTAACACACACTTGTATCATCACTTGGAAGTCAAGCTGGAATTAGGCAAGAAATTGTGCAACACAGCTGCTTTCATATATTCAATAACAATAGCAGTAACAGTTTACATCAAACTAAACAAAAATATTTCAGTCATACCATCTAAGTCCATCACACTGGATGTGTGACTGTAACATAGGTTTGAATTTAAATAAATATGTTCAGTTTTTAAGGCTGAGTTTTTCTAAAAGGCTGAGAAGCAAAATACTTTCGTACCAACAGTCTACACATTTAATGAAATAATCTTCACTATCGCAACAACTAGGTTTTATTGATTTATATTAGATTGAACAAGTATTAATACTGTGTTTACACCGACCATCCCACCATCGGCGGGCGAGCCTTCAGCCACTCTGCCCCTAAGCTCTGGAATTCCATCCCGCAATCCCTCAGCCTCGCCTCCTCCCTACCCTAGCCTCCTTCAAGTACCGCCTCAAGACAGTGAAAGGTGCAATATAAATGTAATTGTGTTGTTGTTGTTTAAATTGCCTTTTTGTAGTAGTTTGATGTGCAGAGGCTTCCTGATGTAGCAGTTACCAGTGATTTTTTAAAAGCATTGATTACAAACTATGGTAACAATTTGCAATGTTGTAAAGTACATCTCACATGCAATCCCATTCCCTTTAATTCCACAATTAGCTCCCCATTTGCTTTCCTTCTTGGAACCACTTGTCCTTATTCCATAGTACTGTTATTTATAAGGTCTGTCCATTTTATGATGTACCTTCCAGAAGATCCCCTTACAAGCTGAACTGTATCAGGTTAACTACAATGCCTTTGATACAACTCAAGGAGAGGGTAATTGAATCTCATATAGATCCTCTGTAAATGTGATGCAAGGTTATCAGCTACACTCACCTAACTTTTCCTGCCTTCACTCATTTTTAACTTCTAGAAAGAACACAGAATCAGCTGATATGCCAATATGAATAACTACATTGCTTTATCTCCCTTGTCAAAAGGTACCTTTGGAGTCAGCATGAGAAGACTCAAAGCAGCAATCCCAAAGGTATTCAGTAGCTCTACAAATATTAGTCGAACTTCCACTGTACTGACCTAAGCAAGTAAACCTGCAAGTCACGCATCCCTTCTCCTTGACACGGCTGACAATATAACTGCAGTCAAGCCAAATGTCCACCGTCTTTATTTTTAATTCAGATAGTCTTCTGTCCTGCCACTAGGTTTCCTTTGAATTGAAAAAAAGCTGACTGGCCCATTTGCACACCAAAGAATATAGTGACATTGCAAGAGGCCAGTAAAACTAAACATGCATATATTTGAGAAGACAAGTTAACTGAGCACTTTGCTTGCAACGCTACACAAATTATGTAGGTATGTACTTCTGCTCCAATATAGAGGAAACATAAATCTCTCGCTGAATTAGAAAATTAATCTTACTGTTAGTAAACAGCTGGAGAAAGGATTTAATTTACTTAGCGCAGTGACTATTGTTTTAATAGTAGCTGTGGACACCCAATAAAGTTAAAGTAAAGTTACTCGTAAGGATATCTGTTGTAAGTTTAATGTTTGAAGCCTCTCTTCTTCAAATCTCCTGGGAATTCAATTTTTAACAATTGTTAATTTTTGCTGTGTGCATTTTTAAACAAGGATGAATAATGTTTTTTTCAAGCCATCTCTACTGCTGATATCAAAATCTAGCCATCTGCGGTTAGCTGCAACTTTTCATGTGATATGACGTGACTAGAGTACTGGTAATAGTTAGATGAGATGGTGTGACAGTGTGGTAAGTGACATCAGAAAGTGTGAGTCTCAACAAAATCACATATCACTCATGTTTTCCAGGTAATAATGACCTGTATACAAAGAGTTTTATTGGTAGAGAATCCATTTTATTTATAACCCTTAAAGGTTTCTAAGACCATTGAATATATTTATGAGCATCATAACTGGTTGAGGGTTGATCCGATTGAGGTATTTAAAATACCTGGTAGGGGAATCCAGAACAGGGAGGCCTAATATTAAAATTAGAACTAGGCCATTTAGGTAAGAAATTGAGAGGCTGTTTTTCACCCAAAGTATAGTGGAAATCTGGAACTCTCCACCCAAAGGCTGTGGATGTTGGATTCATTCACTTCTTCAACACTGAGGTGGATAGATAATAATAATAATAATCTTTACGTTAGATATAGCACTTTTCACGTCTTCTAGACACCTCAAAGCGCCTCAGAGAATATACTGTAAAGTGAATTGACTGTATATTTATCGGTGAAATGCAGCAGCCAATTGCGTACAGCAGTGCCCCACGAACAATCATGGATTGAAATTAACCATTTTTTTGAGGGATTACTATTAGCAGTGTGGAGTAAGGAAACTTGCCCAAGGTTTTGCCCTGTCTGAATTCAATCACAGGTTCACGCTTGTAAGGCAAGTGCTCTAACCACTGAGCTACAGGACTCCACAATATTTAACTAATAGATATTTGTTAGGTTAGGATATTAAGGATGTGGGGCATGGGCAGGAATTAGACTTGAGGTACAGATCAGCCACGATCTTATACAACGCTGGAACATTCCACGACTGTTTGTGGGACACTGCTTTCCGCAATTGGCTGTTGCAATTTGCCCACAAATACACAGTACATTCTGTGAAGTGCTTGATGAGACATTTAAAAGACGTGAAAAGCGCTATATCAAATGCAAGGATTATTATTGGGGATGAATGCCCTACTCTTGTTTCTATGGTTCTATAACACGTAATAAAAATATGAACATGTAAAACAAATGAAACCTGAAAACATTTAATGACACTTTTTTAAAAAAAAATTCCTTTCGATAATCACCAGCTGGGTATTTTTTCCATCGCAGGGAGATGGAACATTTTAGTTGTAGTCTCAGTTGCCAACATTTTGCCACAATCAGCTGGGATAAGCAAATAAGTCACTTTTCCTACAAACCTTCTACCCCCTCCCACACCTGGCAATGCAAAGGAGAAAACTCAATCAAAGTAGAAAACTCAAATAATTTTGACTGAGTCACCAAATTGAGTTGTGATAGAAGTTTAATCAGTCAGAGTTCACAATTCACATTAGGCATATTATTTACTAAAGATGTACAGGACAGCACTCATAAAAAATAAATCTGTTCAAAGGTGTAAATAAAACATTTTCCTATGCCTTCCTCAAAGTACATCTAAAAACAAGCACACATGTACTGTCATTTCTCAATTAATGCATTTTCAGATGTACATTAAATCTACATCCCATCTGGCTGTTCAGGTAGGTGTTAACGATAATAATTGTTGCATTTCATAAAGGGCCTCCTCAATTCAAGGCAACATCTCGAAGCGCTTCACAGGAATTTACTACAACTATTAGAGGGTTTATGAGCAGCGGCACTACTTAAGAAAGGATACCTTGGGATCACGAAGTTCAGAACACTGCCTGTCCATGAGATCATGAGCAGGGATTTCTGAATCTCTGTTTCAGTCTCTTTATATTTGCGTAGTTACGAAGGAGCCTTTGTTTAGCTGTCAGAAGGCCCTTTATATCCCAGGCCGTGATTGGCACCGTCACTTCCTACTTGTTGGATGGTGCTCGTGGAAATGTGCTGGTATCTCAGCATAACTGGACAAGCCCAAAATAACTATACGTCTGTTGGCCATTTGTTTGTCCACTTTTATCAAAGATTCTACAGTGACATGTTCATCTTTTGCTCTGAACATTTCCAATATTTTTCTCCTCCAGTCAATGTAGCTCAAAGTAATTAATTCCACATCCATACCTTCAAGTAAGGTACAAGATGAAATTTATTATATTCAACAATTACAAAGCACGAAAAATCACTGACTTGCCATCTGATAAATAAACAGTGTAACAAAACCCACTCGAATTTTCTAAGATAATTTGTTCACGCAGCAATGTGCAGTAAAAGCCCGTTTATCTGGCATCCTCCAGGGGGTCGACTAATTGACTGTGTCAGATAATCGGGCGGCAAATTGCCGAAAATCCAACACAAAAAAGTACCTATTTAAAACATACCCTATTAATAATATACTAAATAGTAACAGAATATTGTATGGATACTTACCAACAAAGATTTCAGCACACTAGGTAAAATAATCGGTAAAAAGGCATTTTTTACTGATCGGTAAAAACCCAGAGTTCGTAAATTTAATAAGTGCACATGCGGAAGGTGAACATACTCGCGATTGCTGGAATGGGGAATTGCCCCGGGAGGGGGTCACGCAATCCGGTTGATCGGGTCACAGATAAACAGGCTTTTACTGTATTTAGATTGGTCCTTTCCCTTTTCTGAACTCAAGAATGTAACACTCACTGTCATCCTCACAACAAAGTAGCCCAACATCAATACTCACAAGGACTATGAGCAAATGTGCAACCATAAACCTGGACCAATTCCAACTTTCATGGGAGGAGGAATAAACAACAACAACAAAATTACATTTATAGAGCAACTTTCACATCCCAAGGCACTGGGACCACCTTGGAGATTATAGACCCCTAATCATTACTACTGAGCCACAAGTTAACATCTGCAAGTCATGTTATGTCTTCCAGTTCCCCATTAGTTAACGATCAGTAAATTTTCTAACACTACTACAACAAGTGTTGCGGCAAACCATGCAACCTAGTATTGATAATCTAAGACAAGACACAAAATAACATAAAATCACATTTTTAGAGCGCCTTTCAAGTAGAGTGTCCCAAGGCGCTGGATGTTCAGATAATGTGTTCAGATAGAATAGTGATAACCAACTCATGGCCCGTTATCTGGAAGTGGCCCATTGGGGCTGTTGAGAAGTGAGCTGTGCAACATTCACACTACTCGTAGGTGAGTCTGTTTGTGTTTCCTGTTTTTCTTGATTGAATATTTAATTAAGGCATAAATCAACACATTGTGGTGGGGAGAAAAGGGTGGGGAGGACATTGAGAAACCTTGTGGGGCAGGGTGAAACCTTGGGTAGTTTCCTTACTCCATACACCTGATAATAATCCCTCAAATAAAAAACTAAATTGGACACTTAATCCACGATTATTTGTGGGACACTGCTGTGCGCAACTAGCTGCCGGGTTTCGCCCACAAATATGCAGTCAATTCTGTGAAGTGCTTTGAGACGTGTAGAAGACGTGACAAGTACTATATCAAATGCAAGGATTATTTTTAAGATCCTGTGGACAGATATTAACTTTTAAAGGAACTTTGTGATGTAGTTTCTCAAGAATTTCTGACTCATCAAATTAATAACAAGCATCTTCAGATGCTATGAAGCATTGGGAATTGGGATTATATAGTGCAACTTTGTAAATTACGACTCAAATTCATTACCGGTTATGATATTTTTGGAACAACAGTAACTTAAAATGTGGTCCAAACAATAAAAAATTCACTCGCCAAGTTTAAAGTTAAGTAAATGTAAACAGTTACATTTTGAAGCAGAAAAGTAAAGGATTAGTGACTATGCACATGATAGAAATGCCACCATAATCTACCTCATCTGTAACTAATTTTTGCTGTAGAATGGAGACATTTGTAGATTTTAAAATTTAACTCTCTCTCACCCACCCTCCATTTTTCCTCCTTGGAAATCATTCCACTAGAGAAGGATAAAGTAAAATGTAATTGTGCATACAATACTAATTAATCCTATTCAGGATTATTTCTTTTGTAGGATAAGGTCATGTGTCAGCCTGGCACAATAGTGGCATTGGTGCCTCTGAGTCAGAAGGTTGTGGGTTCAAGCCCCATGTCGAAACTTGAACCCATATAGTCTAAACTGGCACTTCCACTTGCTGGGAGTTGGGGGTAGCATGGTTGGAAGTGAAATATCTCGCATGAGACATTAAATCAAGGGTCTGCCTGTTCAGGTGGATGATAAAGATCCCATGGCGTTATTCAAAAAGTGTGTTCTCCCATGCTTTTGGCCAACAAATCCCACAAATAAAATTGGCCCCCCACTCTATCTCTGCCGTGTTTCACTCATAAAATATATAGTCAATCCAATGGGCACTCCAACAACAGCTTCAACAACAACTTCGATTTATATAACACCCTCCACGCTGGACGGCGTCTCAGAGCACTTCAAATATCCTGTGAAGGCCTTAAAGACATCTCAATCATGTGAAAGCTACTATACCAAATGCAAGGATCATTATTCTTTTATTAGTGTTTTTATTATTATTATTATTAATGTTCTATCTTCTGAACGCAAGGGACAGAGCATCAGGTGGTAACGCTTAACAACAACAACAAATTACACTTATAGAGCGCCTTTCACGTCGGGAGGACGTCCCAAGGCGCTGCAAAGCTTAAGAAAATGTTCCACTAGCAGGAGTAGTGACATATGAAGTTTCACTCTTAGTAATCAACTGTAGTTGCATTTTATGTTCTTGGCACAAAGATCTGGTGCTAACAATCTCTGAAATGCCAGTCAGAGGTGCCACTTAGTAAGAAATGACAATTATAATACTTAAATGCTCAGATCAACCTACTGGCTCTAAATGATTCAGCAATTAGACTGTTGACAGTTGGTCATTTGTACCAAATTCAAATTGCATCTTATCTTAATAATAGATTAACCAAAAAGCATTTCCAAATTTAAGAATTAACCTTGACTGATGATACCCAGCACTTATATCATAATACAGTCACATGTAGAGTGAGCTGTACCAATTCCCGAACATGTTG
This sequence comes from Hydrolagus colliei, assembly GCA_035084275.1. Taxonomy (NCBI): domain Eukaryota; kingdom Metazoa; phylum Chordata; class Chondrichthyes; order Chimaeriformes; family Chimaeridae; genus Hydrolagus; species Hydrolagus colliei. The sequence continues at coordinate 14,093,247 of CM068752.1, forward strand.
TTTTGAGGGTAAGATAGTTTCTGTGGCGTAAAGCAACAAAAAGGTCATGTGTCCATCGGTGACCAAGGGTCCCTCTGTTTCCTCTACCTCTCTGTTGCCTTGTGGACCACCCCCTCCGCAGACACTGTGGACCACCCTATCCTACTCTGCTCTCACCTTAACCTTCAAGGTTCTGTCCTTGAATGGTTCAGATTCTATCTCTCACACAGCCTCCACTTTGTCTCCTCAAATGGATTCTCCTCCAGCCACCACTCCAACTCGTGTGGTGTTCCTCAGGGCTATGTCCTCTCCCCACCAACCTGTACATGCTCCCTCTTGGTGACATCATCCGCAGACTTGGGTCAACTTCCACAAGTACGCTGATCACACCCATCTATCTCTCTGCCTCCAGGCTCACCCCAGGAACGCTGATATCCTGACAGACTGCCTGTCAGACATCATCCTGGATGAGAGCCAACTTTCTACAGTTGAATATCAGCAAGACCAAGGCCCTCCAGATTAGCTCGTACCAGTGCCTCTGCACCTCAAGCACTGACAGCTTCAGCATCCAAGGATGCACATTCTACCTCACCAAGCCACCCAGGAACCTTGGCGCATTGTTCAACCCTCAACTGTCCTTCCTCCCCAACATCTGTGCCTTAAACTCCCAGGCCCCACATGCGCGTGGGTCCTAATCCCCGATTGTTCAGAACCTTGGTACATCCTACCAATGTGAAAGGCGCTTTGCAAATGTAATTTTGTATCATAGAACTTTGAAAGTAACAGATGTCACTTTGGGTGGACTCACTAACATGAATTTAAAATTAAATTAAAAAAATTTAAATACTGTAAATATTTCAGTCTAAAACAAGTGTGGATACCTAATGTGATTCTGACTCAGACCACCAATTGTAGTCGCAAGAAAGCAAGTCAAAGTCATGGTTTATAGTCGCAAGAAAGCAAGTCAAAGTCATGGTTTGTGCTGCTAATTTTTAAAACTTTTCTGCAAAGAAAATCGCTGATTTTTAAAGCAGAATGTGTTCAAATCATCAAAAGCAATAAGGACTTTACTTGGGGCACAAAACTGTTTAGATCTTGCCATGGGATGATCAAAGTTACAAAGAAAACAGTGCACTGAAACATGTTGCTTGGATATTCACTTCAACCTGTGCCACTGCTCCACCCCCAACCTATTTGCCAATGTAGAGCTATTCATTCAGCTTTCTCCCTCTGAACATAAAAGGTCTTTTGTGAGTTGGGTCTGATGCATGTCCCTCCCTTTATACAGTACTGTATATTTGGTGGTGAATCTGAATTATGGCAGTGACTCACCATGAAATGAACAGAATGATCAGAGTTACAAAGTTCAAGATGCTCTGCTGCCATGTTCCTGAGTAAATACCGGCTGCAGTATAAACTGCTGGTGTGAATTCACACTGGGATCATGCCACCGTTCAAAACCCTTAAACCATTGGTTTGTTTTCAATCCTCAACTGAAAGCAATATTAAAGGCCTTGTATAAACATCCACTCCTAAATACCATGGGAATGAAATTGCTTTGTTCCTGTTAATATTGAACATCAATACGTGACTACCACAACACAATACCTCAATACTACAACATTCCTTCCCAGTCCTTTATTATCTTTGCACTTAATATAGTGCCTTATCACATCATCAAGATGGCTCAAAGCACTTCACGGGATTTTTTAAACTGTGAAGTGCAGTGGTTTTCTAGACGAAACACGACAGCCAATTTGCATACAGCATTGTCTCACAAATAATAATAATAATCCTTGCATTTGATATAGCGCTTTTCACATCTTATTGACGTCTCAAAGCGCTTCACAATATTTACTGTAAAGTGAATTTGACTGTACATTTGTGGGCAAAACGCGGCAGCCAATTGCGCACAGTAGTGTCCCCCAAAAAGTCGTGGATTGAAATGACCAATTTTGTTTTATTATTGTGGGGTTGTTTTTTGGACAGATTATTATTAGGCATGTGGAGCAAGGAAACTTGCCCAAGGATTCGCCCTGATCTGCCTGGATCCGAACACAGGTCTCATGGTTGTAAGACGAGTTCTCTAACCACTGAGCTACAGTAGCTCCAAATAGCCATGAAGCAAGTGATCATTTTTATTTGGGTGATTAGTGGATATCAGGAGAAATTCCTGTCTTTTCAAATAGTGCTGTGGGATCTTTACTTCAATTTAATGTCTCATCCAATGGATGGCACCAACAATGCAACCCAGAACAGCATTGGAGTTTCAACCTTGACCTTTGGTTCAAAGTCCTGAAATGTGGCTCGTACATTAGAACCTCCAACTCAGAGGTTAATACCCACTCCCCCTCCAACTGCTCCAACGACCTCCAAAACACCTAATCTCAGAGCTATTCAACTCAGGTTAGCAAGTCCCAGGACATGGGGACCCAAGAGTGTTTGCTGGGAATACTGCTGGAGTTTAATCAGCAAAACATCATACAGCTTGCCACTGCCACTATTATCTGGCAAACTTCCCTCGATAACCTAAATAAATAATGCCACCATATCACAAGACACAGGAATGGGGAAAATACAGTCCTCTTGAGAATTCAGATTTTTTTAAAGTACAATTTACAGTTTATAAATTGCCAAACTTTGGACCATTTGATCCAAATGTAGACAAGTGTCGAGTCTTTCTAAGCAGATCCAGTGTTGAATTAGAACACCACTGAATTGTGCAATTTGAAAACCGGAAAGACCAGTTCAGCCATCAGCAATTATTTGCTCAGGGAAACCATTTAGCTATGTGAACACAGTCCTGTTTTACAAGGAACCATGGCTGAGTTTTGCCAACCTCGTCCAGGGATACTGCTTGTGTCACCCCAGGGCTGCCTGAATTGAGATGAATGATATTAAGAAAACGCAGTGAGTGAAACTAAGTTTGCATAGGTCAGTTTAATTGCATGAAGCAGTTGTATATATAAAAAAAACTTTTATAAACACTAAACTGCCTATCACAAAATCTCCAGCAAAATTACATTAATGGCACTTGAATAATATATATGAAATAGCGGTTAAGCCAAGATCATCGATTGTTGTACGATCAAAAATAACATCTGATTAAGTTGCCATTTTATGAGTCAAATACACCTCCCAATGCCACTGTAACAAATGCAATGGCTAATACAAACAAACAACAAATAAAATTGCATTTATACATTGGGAGACGTTGGCGCTAATAATCTGCTAAATAAATCTCATGACCAAATTATAAACAACACTAAAAAGGTACACATTCAAGCACTGTATTTGAATATGCACACGATATTAAAAATTTAAACTCGAGTGGCTTTCTATAATGAAAGTCTATTGTGCTACAGGTGTGTTCCCAAAACAGCTCATTTGCAATGCAGGGACAGTCGCAGGAGGCAGTCCAGCTAGCAATGTCTACCATTCTTGCCTGATCTTTTTGCCTACTGTGAGTAACACTTCTCTAATATGACCCCAATGTATCTCTGTGGGAGGGAGGCGAAGGTGTCAGAGAGGCACGGTTGGAAAGAAGCATTGTTGTCTCTGAATCATTAGGTGGTAGGTTCAAGTCCTACGCCTGGGCTCTGAGCTCTTGGGAGTAAATGCTACATTAATATTCCATTGGGAGCGATTCATCGTTGGAGGTGACATCCTTCAGATGAGACATTAAACTGAGATCCCATCTGTCTGTTCGGGTAGGTGTTAAGATTCCATAGCACTGTTCGAAAAGCAATTCTCCCAGGACAAAACATTTGCCCTGGCCAACAATTTTCCAGGTAAAGTTGCTCATTCATTTTATGACTGCTTTACAAATAGTCATTACTTTGCAGTAAATGTATGTGACATGCTTTGAAATGTTTTGACAATGTGATAAGGTGCCATAACAAATAAAAGACATGCTACCCCATGTCTCCAAGCGCTTAACAGTGGCAGAGCTTGACATTGAGTCGGGGAGAGGTGACCATAGGCACAGTAGAAGGGAAAGGTCTTCAGGTGTGATCTGAAGATGGGCAAGAATGAGGAAAGGCAAAGGCACTGAAGCAGAGTTCCATGGTTTTGTGTTTCCATACACAGGAAGCCTCTTATGCAACTATTTCACAACCAACCGCAAGACTAAGTACAGCAAATATTTAAATTAGAATAATAAATTTTGGCCACCTATGGATCCCACTGCCTGCTTACCATCAAACTTTCTTTTCAGCCCTAATTTTGTTTTGTTTACAACTCAGTGTTGGAGCCCAATATCTTATTTGCATATTCAGATCTACCACAAAACTAACTCACACATCACCATCTAAGGATGCAAACCCCACCTCACTGAGCTAGTCCACAATCTTGATCCTCAAGTGCCCTTTTGGGACGTTATCCTGATGTGAAAGGCGCTATACAAAAGTAATTTTGTTGTTGTTGTTTTAACCCACATCGATGCCATGACCTGCTCCACCACCTCCGCCATATCGTCCGACAGCTGCACTATCTCACTTATCTCACGACACAGACTGCCAATACCCACATACTGTGCAGCCCACATGGCATTAGTTTTGTGGCATAAACTTGCAGTTTCATAATATTAGTACCCTTTTATCAAGGTCAGTTACTCTATGATGCCCGTTGTTAAAAAAAATACAATAAAGATCAAATGTGTGAAGTAAATTTAAGGCAATAATTCAGTCTAAGAGTTCCACTATTGCTTCACTCTTATGGTTTATGTTATCTACATCCTGCTTGCCCCAATCAGAAAGTCCTCCGGTTCAATTATCCAACTTCACACACCCAAACGTTTCCAAGTCTCTGTCAGATTCTGAATGACCAATCATTTCCTGGTTTATCTTAGATTTCCAGAATGCCGATTTTTTTTCATTTTGTCTTCTTTTTATCTTCTCTTATTTTTCTTATTATCTTTATTTTTCAGCACAATAAGGAATGAGTTAGTCGTTTCAAATGAGTAACTCATTCCTTGTTGTGCTGAAAAATAAAGATAATACATGTGTATACAAGAGTCTGCAAGTGTTCATAATTTAAATTAAATAATGAATCAAAACAAATGTATTTAAATATTTTCATGCAGTATATTCTTATCACTACACTGTATCGTATTGCAGTTCCAAGACCCCTTTTTCACATGAAGGGGCCTATATAAATCCAAGTTGCTGTTGTTATCGTTAATGTAGGTAAAATGAACGGAATACATCTGCCCATAACTTTCAGGACAACAACAACAAAATTCCATTTGTATAGCGCCTTTCACGTCACGAGGACGTCCCAAAGTGCTGGACAGTCATTGTTTCAGAACTGAGCTGGGGTCGGAATTGGGGAGGGTGAAGGGAAAGGAGGGGAGTGATTGATGGGACCATCGAGGACAGCATATTTATGGAAAAAAAAGTTGTATTCTTCCCCCCACAAACACAGGAGCACTTTAAAAATCCAAAGGATTTTACACATTGAGGGAGCTTTGGGGAAGAGTGAGCATTGTTATTTTTCATAAAATAGATCGAAATGCTTGACCATGAAAGACTGATCATATTCCGACAGCCCAAATCAGTATGAGCTGGCTACTAGCAGGGCTGGAGATCTTTGCTATACAAATGTAATTTTGCTGTTGTTCTTGTTGCGCAGATTGCAAACCTAAAGAGAGTCTTTTGTTAGTTATCACCACTTCACGCACTGTGCTAATTTCTGGGAACCACATTTGATAAAAGATACGAAACAATTGAAAAACGTGCAGATAAAGGCTACCAAGTTGATCCCATCCTTTAAGAGGGTACCAACTCTGTGAAACTGAAGCATTGAGAACTGCACCTATTCACAATGGAGCAATGTGTAAATCAAGGGATAGATTTCGCATCTTCAAGGCTGGATGGATACATGAAAGCACTTCTTCACACAAAGTGAACAGGGCCCTAGAATAAGGCTGTGTAAATAGCATTTGAGAAATCTAGGTAGGCTCAGATAGAATAGATCAACAACAACTTGAATTTATATAGCGCCCTCCACACCATGCGCAGCAGTGGGAGGGGGCAGAGGAGTGGGAGACCAGGATCCTCTCTACAATGCAGATATTACAGTACGAACAACAGTGCAACCAGATGTAGGGATCGATTCAATAAGGCCTTTTGTTTATAGTGGCTCAATCCTCTCTTCAAGCTCGCTTCAAGGTTGTATGAATTGGCTCTTTTTCTTCCTCTGGAATTGTCACCCCTTTTCAGAGTGATGTTTGTGTGACTAACATCAAGGGAAATTGTGGCTAAAAGATTGGATGGAAGTTGGAACAGGGAGAAAGAACAATTCTTTCTAGATTTGACTTGATTAGTATTTGGGCCTTTTTTTTACCGCTCCTCTCTTTTTATGTATCTACAGTTTCACGTGAAATTGAATGAAGTACAGTACTTTAAACACATTCTCCACTTTGTTTGCAAACAAACCAACAATGTTTGCCAAATAGTTTCACAAAAACATCCACTTTACAACTACAATCATTTATCAAGCATCATTTCTCATCCAATTTTTAAAATCCTCATTCATCGTGTTTGATTCTAAATTTTAAACATTCTCCAATGTAAATACTATTGCAATACAAGTCAACACCAGATACGAAACTCTCCACATTTAAAAACCTTCCGCAAAACATAATTTTCTCTTTCTTTTGAAATTATGTACGGCCATAATCAAGTTACTGTTTGTAGATTTGATTCTTTCAAATAGGGATAAAAGTTCTTAGTTTACGCCAATAGTCTGCCATCTTTTGCCTCGTACAGCTTTAGAAAAAACAAACTAAGGACATTTATACAGTAATTCTAAAATAAATTAGAGAGCTTTTATTTGAAAGAAAATAGAGGTATGGGAGGTGCAAGTTATGTAGGATTTTTAAAACTTGTCAGATGGACAGCCGTCACTTTGACATTTTTATGTATAGAGTCGAATTTGATTGCAGCCAATGATAACTTTGACAAAATTACAGAAAAGGATGTGGTTATTTATGCAGAGACTGGCATTGTGAAATAAATTTAATTTCAAAACTGATTACACGTTGTTAACAGAAGGGTGGGGGCAGGATAAAGCAAAGCCATATCATTGCATCCCAATCCTGTTCGTTAGGACACCGCTGTGCGCAATTGGCTGCCGTGGTTCGCCCACAAAAAAGTGAATTCGTCAATTCACTTTACGGTATATTCTCTGAAGCGCTTTGAGATGTCCAGCAGACGTGAAAAGCACTAATATTAAACAAGGGGTATTATCATTATGGCATACCAAGGTGTGTGTGTGTGTGAGAGGGGGGGGTACACGTAAGGATACAGCTCCTCGGGACGTCCTCCCGACGTGAAAGGCGCTGTACAAATATAATGTTGTTTTGTTGTAAGGAATGGAAAATTACCCAGAGAGAAGGAAGGCACAGCCTTCTGGTATCAAGATTATATTTTAGAATTTTCCAGAAAGTGAATTGAGTAAGGATACAATTATATATATATATATATATAGATATATATATCTCTATATATATATATGTGTGTGTGATTGATGGTATTGCTTGGGCTGAAGCTCTAGGCTGTTATTGCCACCCCCAGAGACAGCCATGGTTGTGTTGGGGACAGACCCCAGGCTGTTATTGCCACAGACCAGAGATAGCCAGGGTTGATGTTGGGGGCAGACTCTGGGCTGTTACTGCCCAGTCAAGGTGGGCCTCTCTCCCCAGGGCACCACCAGCCGCGTCCCACTCACTCACTCACTGACTGACTGACTGACGTGTCGCCTCCGACGCTCGCCATTAACCGCCGCTCGCAGACACTCACGCTTTATCCACCAGCTCCCTCATCTTCCACATGTTCAACATCTCGCCTCTTCTCTGGCTTTCTGTGCGTGTGATGAAGTGCGCGCCGCCTCTCGGTCCGTTCCCAGCTGGCCCCGAAGCCGCCTCGCCGCTGACCGACCGACACACCGACCGCACCGGGAGGGGGGGTGGGGGGTGAACAAACAGGCCCGAGCCCGGCTGATCAGCCACGTCAGCGCGTTACAACATGCACTATGCGTACGTCAGCACGTCGTCGGTTACTTTTCCAATGCGGAGGCTGGAGCTACCGTGTGACACCTGGAAGTTGCAGTTCTTTTTGCCATCAGGGCAACCGACCAGAGATGCAACTGGGAACTACATCTCCCAGGGGACATCGGGTCGCCTTGCGTCATGATGTCACCGCCCCCCCGCTGCCTTCATCACAGGAGGGCGCGGGCTCACGCTTCACGATGGCTTCTGGGAGTTGTACTGTTTCTCGACAACTGCTCCGAGGCCACTGGGAAACTACATATCCCAGAATCCCTAGGAAGCACCTGTGGCTCAACATTACAGTAATAATGAGAATAATACTTGCATTTGGTACAGAGCTTTTCTCATCTTCTAGACGTCTCAGAGCGCTTCACAGAATATACTGTAAAGTGAATTGACTGTATATTTGTGGGCGAAATGCGGCAGCCAATTGCGCACAGCAGTGTCCCACAAACAGCCGTGGGTTGAATTGACCAATTTTATTATTGTGGTTTCTTTTGGAGGGATTATTATTAGGCGTGTGGAGTAAAACTTGTGTAAGGTTGCGAATCCTGACCTGCCTGGATTTGAACACGGGCCTCACACTTATAAGGCAAGGGCTCTAACCACTGAATAAAGAAAATTGCTCAATGTTTCACCATGCCTGGAATTGAACCCAGGTCTCTCGCTTGCAAGGCAAGTGCTCTAACCACTGAGCTACACAGTCTTATAGCATGTGTCTCCATTCCAGACACATGCTACCATGCGTATGTGGTAATAATATAACCCTTGCATTTGATACAGCGCTTTTCACATCTTCGAGATGTCTCAAAGCACTTCACAGAATATACTGTAAAGTAAATTGACTGTGTGTTTGTGAACGAAACGCGGCAGCCAATTGCACACAGCAGTGTCCCACAATCAGTCGTGGTTAGAAGTAACCAATTTATTATTGTGGTTTTTTTCTTGAGGGATTATTATCGGACGTGTGAAGTAAAGAAACTTGCCGAGGGTGTTGCCCTGCTGGGAAATGAACCCAGGTCTCTTGCTTGCGAGGCGAATGCTCTAACCACTGAGCTACAGGACTGTACAATAGATGGATTCATCAGTCTGATTTAGATACTTTATAAAAATGATGATGTGTTCATAGAATCATAGAATCTTACGGCACAAAAAGGAGGCCATTCGGCCCATTGAGTCTGTGCCGGCTCTTTGAAAAGAACAATTCAATCCCACTCCCCAGCTCTTTCCCCATAACCGCGCAAACCCATCCTCCCCAAATAAATGTCTACCTCTCTTTTAAAAGTTGTTATTGAATCGGCCTCCCCACCTTTTCAGGCAATGCATTCCAGATTCGAACTTGCTGAGTGACCAGAATTGTACACAGTACTCTAGCTGAGGCCTAACCAAAGTTTTACAGAAGTTAGCCAGAACTTCCTGACTTTTTTACTCTATGCCCCTATTTATAAAGCCTAGTATCCTGTATGTTTTTCTACCAGTCCTGCCACCTTCAAAGAATCACTTACACAAACCCCAGGTCTCACTGTTCCTTCACACCCCTTAAAATTGTCTGATCTATAACATCGATTATCGATTCGATAACAACTTCTAAAAGAGAGGTAGACATTTATTTGGGGAGAATAGGTTTGTGAAGTTATAGGGAGAGAGCTGGGGAGTAAGATTAAATTATTTTTTTTAAAGAGCTAACACAGTCTTGACTGGCTGAAGTTTATGCCGTAAGATTCTATGATTCTATATTGCCTCCCCTCATTTCTCCTCCCAAAATGCATCAATTCACATTTCTCTAAATTAAATTTCATCTGTCCATTTTACCATTCTGACTATATCTTCTTGCAGATGGCTACCATCCTCCTCACTACTTACTATTTTTCCTAACTTTGTGTCATCTGCAAACTTGGAAATGGTACTCCCTATACCCAAGTCCAGATCATTAATATAGTGTGTTGTGTCACATTATATGTTCTGCCTGATGATTTTTTTTGCACTGACATTTCTTGGGTTCAATACTATCTGCGTAGCATTTAACTTAAATCATTGTACAATCCAACAATCCCTCACTGGATATTTAACCAGCTCTTGAATAAGTTAATTGACAAATTTTTAAATTGTTTTAGATGGGATTTGAACAAAATATGGATATAGGGTCAGCAGGTAAAGTCTGAGATAGTTGAGATATCAGCTCCAAACAACATAATTTTTTACAAACTGAAGAATTTGATTAAGTGCCCTGGCAGTAAATAGTCAACCATAAACATCTAGATCATGAGACAGTTACGAGTTCTGACCATAGAGGCTTGTCTGCCTTAGTGATACAAGAACAATGTGTGCAATGCAGCCAAACCGCAATCGAGTAATTCTGATCAAGGGTCACTCAAAGGGATGTTGGTTTGAAAACACGACCTACTTTAATTAATGCTACCTTTCTAAAAGGAATAAAATATAATTTTGTTGTTTGATTTGCTTCAAATGTGTCTCTGTTATGTTGCTATGCAAACATTAATATAATTCCCTAAAAATGCAAGGATTGTCTAAGAAAATGCTAGTCTTGACAAAATTTGTGTGTAGAAAAGTACAGATCTCAGCTTTTCTCTACATTGGTTAAATAGCTTGTCATTGAGAGCACTTTGCCAAGCTTCTCTGCTTGTCCAGCTACCAATGGGTATTTGGGTTAACATGAATCAAGTGTGCCCCTTCAACCCCTGCTAAGCCAGAGTAGCTGTACTGTCACCTGCCATTTGGATTACTCAAGTGCACTCCTTGCTGGTCTCCGCAGCTCCATTATTCAAACAATCCATCTTATTCAGAACTTACATACCCACGTGCACCAAACTCCATAACCCTCATCTCACCAGTTCTGGACAGACTCCACTGGCTCCCCATCACCGAACAAATCCCTTCAAGATCCTCACACTTCTGTTCAAATTCTTTCACTCTCTGGCACCTCTCTGACCTCTTGACTACCCAATCCACCACCCAGTACCTCTGCTCGACTGGTTGCTCATTCCTCTGACCCCGAAACGTGGAACACTCCACCTTAATCCCACAGCATTGCCCCCTCTCTGCCCTCTTTCAAGTCCCGTCTGAAAACCTTCGTCTTTGACTGTGCTTACAGCCACCTCCTCCCATTCCCCCCCACTGGCTTGGAGTCAGGCTTTGTCACTGCTGTGCACTCTGAGACGCCATCCGGCGTGGAGGGCGCTATATAAATCAAAGTTGTTGTTGTTGTTGTACAGTAATTAGCAGTGCCCTAGAGTACTATGGATCTGTTTGTCACTTGGAGTTGATTGGTGTTTTGACAATAGTTTTCAAGAACTATCGAAGAACTCAGTGGAGTCATCAAAATGCAATAACTCTTTATATTTCAAAACATGAAGCATATCAAACATCAAGATATTTTTAGATGTACTAAATGTTGATTTGGCTCCAATTGAATAGAATGGACTGTGTACTTGCATGCATAGGATTGTACCATATTTGCTCAAGTTGAACAGAAACTGAAATACACCCAGTATCTAGTGCAGGTATATGCCTGTGCTTCTCGCTGTATTACTATTTCTGTTTATTCTCAAGCTCCATTTTACAGTAATTGTTTCCAAGCAATGATGTAATTGAGACTTGTGATTTGTCAATTAAAGCCAAGCCCTATCTTACCCCTCCCCACTTCCACTGCAGTGGACTTTTGCCATTTACTCAGTTTATGATTTACACAAAACGTTTAGAGAGAAAAAAATAAGCCAAAGGAATTTAGATACCTTACGTCCTAACTCAGCAAAGTTTTAATTGTGCTCACCCATCTTCACATTGAATAATTTTCACAAATGATAACAGCAAATTCAATATTTTCTTTACCTGTTTTTAGTCCATTTAAAAAAAAATTATTAACAAAAAGCATTGAATTGTTAAAAATTTTAATTGAATGAAAAAAGATTTAAATCGTGAACCCGATTACTGTACTTACATTTACAATTTACAACACTTAGAATTTGTTAGTGTGATGTGTAAGCTTGCTTTTCAGCGCAAAGTTTCTCCCTGACTGCCTGCCCGGCTCACTCACTGGTTGCTGGTCTCATTCGCTGCTGGCCTGGCTCATTCTCAGGTCCTAACGCCATCGCGCCCCCTTTCCACCCGCTGACAAACAACATATTAGCAATCGTCGCAACGTTAAGCGGGGTTTACCAGTAATAAGAACAATAACGGCCGCTCCCCCCCAGCCAATGGTACTAAGGGAGGAGAGCCCCACAGTTTGAAAACCATTATCTTAGGTTGTCCTCCCGACGTGAAAGGCGCTCTATAAATGTAATTTTTGTGGTAGGTAACAGAGGCATGAAAAACCTCCAATTACACAGGATTATTTAACAGAAAGAAAGCAGCCTCTGGAAGCTTTGTATCAACATGTTCCCTCCCTGAATAACTCACCAAGATCCAATACAATCTGGGTTGGTCCCAAAACTTTGCTAAAATGAGCATACCAGTACACTCAGCGATTTAGGTAAGCAAGGTGTATCCCTCTGGAGAGGCATTGAGTAATCCATACCGGCCATCTAGTAATTTCCATATGTACGTTGGACTGTTAATAGTTTGGTTTGAAGGTTTAGCAGGGTGATGAATGTTTCTATGTGATCGACATCGGCCGGATGAAAAAATAAACTCTCAAAGTTACCAAGAATGTTCCAATTTTATAAATTAAGTAATTTTGTAAAGGCTACAAAGGAGCAGCAGCTTGTTGAACCTGTTCTACCAGTCATGGCAGATATTTAAAATTCCATTCCCTAACTTTTCTTCATATCAGTTACCTCCCAAGTATCTGCTTACCTCCCTTTAAATATCCCTGTTCAATCTACACCTTTGGCTTCCAGGGCACAGTGTTTCACATCCTCACAAAAATATGTGTGAAGGAATATTTTCTGATCTCCCTCTTACTCACTATTACTGAAGACTATTCCCTTGTCATGGATCACTCTAGTAGAACATTACTAGACCAGCAGTTAGCAACTGTGAGGAACAAACGGCATCAGAAGTAAGGTGGAGACATTGAGGGCATCTTATGTGAATATCAGATATGCAGGATGACCAAAACCTATGATTCAAAGCATGGGAGAGATTATTTAATTTGAGAGTATCATGGCAAGAGATCAGAGATAGAAGAATTGGTAGAAGAGGAGGATGAGAAGCATATTGATATTGAGAAGGCATCAATCCAATACAATTGTAAACTAACTTCCACACTCAGATAAAATTGTATATCCTTACTCCATCCTGTATAGGGACACATATACAGTCCAGCACCATGGTATTGATGTAGCAGGATTTCAAACTATGGTAAATGTAAAAAGAAACCACTGTGTCCATTCATTATTGATTTGGTTGGCTGAAACAGACAGCCGGCTTGTATAGTGTGTTGGGACTATTGGAATAGTGGATTAGACGCTGGATTTAAGTATTTTACTGGGTTTGAATCCAGCATATGCTGTCCGCTTTGCTGGGCAGTAGGGCCTTGAGTGAAGTAAGTTTGTATATTCTCAATCTGTGTTTGTGGACATGGACTCACAGCACAAAACTTGTCCTTACTTCATCAGGTTGAAATTCCAGTATATGATAATAATAATAATAATAATAATTGCTTTTGACATAGAGCTTTATACGTCTTCTAGATATCTCAAAGCGCTTCACCGAATATACTGTGAAGTGAATTGACTGTATATTTGTGGTGAAACGCGGCAGCCAATTGTGCACAGCAGTGTCCCCACAAACAGCCATGGATTATAATGACCAATTTATTACAGGGTTTTTTTTGACTGATTATTATTAGGCATGTGGAGTAAGGAAACTTGCCCAAGGTTTCGCCCTGACCTACTTGCATTTGAACGCAGGTCTCACGCTTGTAAGGCGAGTGCTCTAATCACTGAGCTACAGGACCACAAAGTGCAGGGGGAGCATTGCATTTTTGGAAGTATCATCCTTTGGATGAGATTCTAAATGGAGATTCTGTCTGCCAGGTTGATGTTAAAGATCCCTTAACACTGTTTAAAAAGATTGGGGAGATTCTCCCAGTGACCCGGATAACAGCAACAAAATTATACTTGTGTAGCATCTTTCATGGTGGGAGGACATCTCAAGTTGTTGGACATTCAGTATTTCGCACCCAAACTGGGGTCAGGATCGGCGAGGGTTGAGGGAAGGGAGGGGAATGGGGGAGGGGGGGTTGGGGGGGGAGGGGTGGCGATGGTGTGATCGAAGAGGTGGGTCTTGAGGCACGATTAGGAGGCTAGGGAGGGGGCAAGGTGGATGGATTGAGGGATGGAATTTCAAAGGTTGGGGCAGAGTGGCTGAAGGTTCGCCCGCCGATGGTGGGGCAAGTGGACTGGGGACGTGGAACAGGCTGGTGCCCACTGAACCGAGGGAGTGGACTAGTTGGTAGAGTTTAAGCGGTCGCAGAGGTAAGGTGGAGCAATGCTTTGAGAGCTTTGAAGGTGAAATCTTTCATCTGAATTAGTCATTCACCTTATGGTTGTTAATAATAATTCTTGCATTTGATTAATAATTCTTAATTGTCAGGTGAACATATGAAGATGCTTCACAGGATATCCTGTAAAATGTGACAACCCTCTGTTTTTTTAGTGAATACATGTCCAATTTGTGCACAACAACAACTTGCATTTATAAAGCACCCTCACTTAGAGTAGTGTCAGCTACAAAGTGAATGATCAATTTTATTTGACCAGGCCACTGAGAGAAACTCCCTTCTTGTTTTGAGTAGAACCACTTCATTTTCTACAGCAATCCATCTAATTGCGCACATCTTTCCCTTGTACATTCAGATTGTCACTATCGCAACATGCTGTAAAAATTGAGATAACATACTAATACAGTGATTTTTTGTAGGTCCCGAAGGTCCTGGACATCAATATTACATATAAATTGCTCATTCACCTTATGGCTGTTTGTGGAACCTCGCACTAGTCATGCTGCACATTTGCTGATGTGTTTATACAACTGCATCAGGGATGCGGGCAACTGTGTCAGGGTTACAGTTGTGCAAATTATGTGTGTAATTGACTTTGTTGGTCATAGAACTGAGAGATTATAAAGGAATCTGTGTTTGTGTACTTGATTGGAGTACATGAGATGGGGTAATTGACCAATAACAAGAATTTGCACGTACATGACACCTTTCACAACACCTTGAGTGTTGAATATCTCAAAGTGCTGTATAAAGATGGTGCGGAGCTCATGCTGGATGGAGAGGTAATAAGAAATATGGTTGAAGCCACAGTCAGAAATAGAACTTGAGCTAAGTTTGAAAGCAAATAGGAAAGAGGCAAGTTGGAGGGAGAGAAGATAGTTCCAGAGGATGGGTGAAAGTAGCTGTGGAGGAGCTGAATGGGCAGAGGCATGAAGCAGATTAGATTTGGCCAAGAGAGTAGTCACAGGAGGCCTTGGATACTTTTGAAGATGAACACCAGGAACATTCACTGGAGAATAGGGAGCCATGGAAATAATGGTTTTGGAGCCTCTTCAATATCTATATGCTCCCACTTGGTGACATCATCCCCAAACATGGTATCAATTTCCATGTTATCAAGTTACCATGGAATATCAAGTTCCACATACAAGCATGAGACCTGTATTCAAATCCAGGCAGACTAGGGCGAAACCTTGGACAAGTTTCCTTACTCCACACACCTAATAATAATCCCTCCCAAAAAACACACAATAATAAAATTGGTCACTTCAATCCACGCCTGTCTGTGGGACACTGCTGTGCACAATTGGCTGCCGTATTTCGCCCACATATATATGGTTAATTCATTTTACAGTATATTACAGCGCTTTGAGACGTTGATAAGATGTGAAAAGCGCTATATCAAATGCAAGGATGATTATTGTTATTATTTATTATGTTTAATTACACAATGGACCGTTGGACCAGGTCAGAGTTGGGGTTGGCTTTGATGAACATCACCCACCAAGCTTTGCCAATCATCTGGATTGCCCTACCAATATCATTTGCACCTTCACCGACTTCTCCTGCAGACTCAACTAACTATACTAGCTAAGCCTCTTATCTAATTTCCTCCTATATCATGCTGGAATGTCCAGGATTTACCTACATTTTGCCTGTAACATACACAGTCTGTACGCTTTACACTATATCCCGTGAAGCAACAAAAGCAACAACTTCCATTTATATTATGCTATTTGTGTTGGGCAGCACCCCGGAGTACTTTGTGACACCTTGTGATGTAAAGGTACTGTAGCTAATGTGAGGTTTTTTTTCTTTGTATTTTTTAAAACATTAGTGACACATCAATGAACATTGAAAATTACTCTTTGTCGCTCCTGATTCCAGCCAAATCACTGACCCGTGCTACTTAAGCTCACAAAGGAAAAAATGCCGATTTAGTTAGTTATTAGAAAGTAACATTCAACTATGGAATTACTGTAAGTAGAATGAATGCTTCCTTGAATGCTAGAATGAATGCTTCCTTCAGAAGAAGAGCGGAATTAAGAGTAGAAAAACAACCAGCTTTATTTTATGTATGTGAATTCATTTATGAATGTGAATTCATGTGAATGTGAAAAGAATGTTGAATGTGGAATAAAAGAGGCAATGTTCAGTTAGTGTATTACTTATTGAAGATTATCATGCATGCTTTCCATCAATGTTAATATTTGAACAATATTAATGGTACGTAACCACTATACAGGTCTTGTTTAAAACTTGGCCATAAAATATGATCTTATCATTCACTGAAATAGAACAAAGGCAGAAGGAAGGGAAATAATCCATTTTGATTTATGCATTCCCCAACTTAGTTTAAGTCATGCGATGCTTTGTCAGACTCACAATGAACCTAAAGTAAAACATGTTATATGATTTATTAAAACATTTATGCCCTCAATAAAAAACTGACTCCGATGCACTTTGCATTGCAGAAACAATCCAGCCTTCATGCTTTTCTGAGCTGTGCTGTTTTGTGGTGACATCGGATTTCTACCTGTGGTGAATTTTACTGCTACCAAATGCCACATACTGAGACCCGACCAAGACAGTGGGGGTTGCGACCGACTTATAGACCTCTGCCTATATAACCTTCAGCTTGATTCTAGGTTATACAAAATCTTATATTGTGTACAGTTTGGGACACCCTATTGTAGGAAAGCTACAAATTGCTTGTATCCAGTATAGTAAAAAACAATCCTGTGAAGTAACTTAAAGATATTTCAATGACACAATAATAATTCTCTAAATAAGGTGCTAAATAAAATACAAGAATACTCTTAAGAAATTGTTTTTTGAATAGTTTATTCTAATACAGAAAAATTGCACTCTAATGCATTTTATCACTTATTATTTCTACACTGTATTGTATTTGTTTGAAAATCGCACATGCACTGTCAGCCTGGCACAGTTGTTCGCACTCTCATCCCTTCACAAGACTGTTTTTTAATGTATCGTGACTGTGTGTTTGCAGGCAAATCTTTCCTATAATGGAGTGTCCCAAGCCAGGAGTTTAACCTTACAGTCTAAGATGAGACTCCAACTTAGTGCTGCCTGTTCAAGTCTACATTAAAGATCCCATGGCATGATTTGAAAAAAGAAGGGAATTTCTTCTGACATCCTGGCCAACAATCTACCAAATAAAATTAGTCACTCACTTAACGGCTGTTTGTAGGACATTGGGAAACCTTGCAGGACATGATGAAGCCTTGGGCAAGTTTCCTTACTCCACACACCTGATAATAATCAATCAAGAAAAAAAATCATTAATAATTTGGTCAGTCAATCTATGACTCTTTATGCGCTCTGTGCACAATTGGCTGCTACGTTTTGCCCACAAATATATAGTCAATTCACTTTGCAGTATATTTAGTGAAATGCGCTATATCAAATGCAAGGATTATTATTATTGCTGTGAACAAATGAGTTGCCTTGCTGGCCTACACAATACACAGTCTTTACAATTAATAATAAAACTCCAAGAAGTGCTTTGAGGCATCTTGCCATGAAAAGGTACTGCTGTATATTAAATAGAAGAATTATAACTAGATACCATACAGTGTACTTTTTGTTTTCTCCTCTTTCTCTTCCATTCCTGAAGCGAGTCCTCAGGGGTGGGATGCAGTACATCAGGTGCCATCAACCTGTTGTCCAAGGGGCTATTTCTACATTTGGGAATCTGAATTCAAGGTATGGGGCAGCAGGAAAGTGCTGGACAGGATCAGAAACATATACATGCCGGTAGCTGTTTCTACATAGTGTTTTGGAAGCAAAAATCTTTCCCTAAACTAGAAATGCTGAAGGGATTTGCATTGATCGCAAATCTATGCTGCTGCAGATCAGCTAAACACAGGCTAGACTGGAATGCTGCATGTGGTTTACTTGCCTGCTGGCATTTGCTGTTGAAGATCATACATAAAGAGTACCCTCTGCCTAAGGTGAGATACTAGGGGGGTTTGTACTGCCAGACATTCCGGGCAATCAAGCCATTTTTTTCAGCTGCTACTTTCTCTCGCTTGAACTTCTGGTAGAACTGCGCTGCACTTCAAAAAACAGCAGTTTTACAAGCAGGAGATCAAACATGCTCATGTACTTTTGACAGCAAATCCGCTGCAGTTGTGCAACTCATAAAAAGAGGATCCAAACAATCTGCTCTGGATTCACACCCATGGCCTGAGATGAGCATTGTGACTTACTGCATCCCCATAAGTTACCCGCACACATTTTCATCATTTACAGTGAGCGAAGCCAGACAAATACAGAGCTTATAAACTCTCCCAATAAAGACTTCAAATAAAAGGGCCTGTAAATGATGCTTTTATAGATTTTGAGTGTAACGATTGATTCTCCTGAAGGCAAAGGTGCTCTATAAGTGTAATTTTGTTGTTGTTGATTACCTTCAAGGCAAAGTCCATAATTTCCTTTATAGTTTGGACGATTTGTGCTGTGCGCAATTTGGCTGCCGTGTTCCACCCACAAATATACAGTCAATTTTCCTACTCTCCTTCCCCGGACCCTTCCCCCCTGCTCTGATCCCTACCTGACTGTTCAGCACCTTGGGATGTCCTCCCGACGTGAAAGGCGCTATATAAATGTCACTATTGATTGACTGACAGCTTGCTGGTAAATCCGGTTCAGATGTACATTGAAAAACCAAACATAAACTAGGCAGCATTTTAAGCAAAGGTTAAATTAGAACCACAGAAAGCATCATGGGAGGTGTGACGCATATTTCAAGTATTGGTGGCAGTTTAGGCTCAGAAGATTATTCATTTGAGATTCTGGGCTGACACTCCAATACTTTGGAGTGGGTCGTAGTTGGAGTTTACATTAATCAGAAGAATGGTTAAAATCGCTGAGATGCTCTGAGGCGCTGGCCTGCGTGAAGGGCACTAGATAAGTGCAAGTTGTTGTTGTAAAACCAATTTTCTGTGTTAGTTTTCTGCTTTATTAGGTGGACATTGCAGATCCCATGAGACTTTCAAACAACAGCGAGCTTCTCCTGGTGTCCTTGCCTTGCTAAAACTCACCAAAAACAATCAATTAAATATTTGTCTCAATTCTCTTTTGAGAATCAGCAGAACATTGAAGGCACATGCTAGCTGTTGCATTTGCCAATGTAAAAGTTACCACAAAAACACATTGTATAGCTCTTTGAGATATTTTGCTGTGTTAGGCATTGCATCAAAGCAAGTTTTAAAAATAGCATTACATTAATAGTGTTAGAATTGTTACAATTACAATTATTAACAGTATTACATTATAAGTGCATAAACTGGACAGCTGTGATGTAGCCAGTAAAAAATGCACTGGAAACCCAAACCGGTGTGGTTACAGGTGAGATTTCTATTGTGCATTTAGGTAATCTGAACTCCTGACTGACAAAACCGGTTAATTACTGAGGGATTTGTGCCAGGGATGGTAGGCTCAGCCACCGTGCTCAGCCTGAACTCTGAGACGTTTGAAGTTGACGTGTTCTCCTTCAAATTGCACTTTGGGGACACGGGAGAGGTGCCGAGCAATCGGAGTTATCAAAATGGAAACCCAAACAGCAGCTAGCCTGTGCAGTATAGCACATAGGACACTGTTTTGTATAAGTCTCGCAGTGACAGCTGAGGAGTCTCCTCGGTCTAAAGTTACAAAGAGAAGCCAAACAGGAAGTGGATCTAAATGGGACATGAGGAAGCAGCTTGGTTCAGATAGAGGTTTTTGTTACAGGAGATGAATGATGGAAAGGGAATGCACAGCACGGGGTGGGGTGGAGGGAGAGGAGGCTATAGTTCGCACGGCTTTAAGGAACCTGCTGTGTGCACCTGGCACATCTGAGCACAATACACTGAGCTACACAGAACTCATTACCTTGCAAACAACTAATGCTGCATTCATCAGCGCCTTTGAAACATAAACTGTGTACATAATTAAGAATGGTTCTGAATATTATAAAGCAATGGCTACCTAGCCATTAACTGCTGGGACCAGGGAAATGTCACATGTTATAGAAAATAAATGGTCATAGGTCAGTAAAGCAGAATTACAGTTTAGATATTTTTGAGTTTTGCTCAGCTTTGCATGTCCTAACCTCAGTCAAGTTTCCTTACTCCACACGCGTGCCTTTGTTTAGCTGTAAGTATGAACATGCTCAGCCCCACTCCGCTCAGCAGGCTCTGGCCTGCTCCACGTCACCCAACCCACCCACCCCGCCATTGGCAGGTGAGCTTTCAGCCACTCTGCCCCCAACCTCTGGAACTCCATCCCGCAGTCCATCCGCCTCGCCCCCTCCCTGGCCTCCTTCAAGTCTCGTTCAAGGCTCTCCTATTCGATGGACCCATCAGCAAATCCTAATCCCCGTCTTCCCTCCCCCACCACCACCACCCCCCCCACCCCCTCCACCTGTACTCAGCTCGGGACTGAAGAAGTAACTGTCCAGCATCTTGGGACCTCCTCCTGATGTGAAAGGTGCTATACAAGTGTAATTTGGTTGTTGTAAGTGTCCACTCAGACAAATTGGGAACTGATCTGTTGAAATTCTCCACTCTGTTAACATTGAGAGAGTGCCTTCATGAGGTGAATGGCCTCTCAGATGTGAACAATTCTACTTGGAAGAGATCAACAACAAAAAACAAATTTCATTTGTGTAGCACCTTTCACGCCATTGTATAGCATCTGGGATGACATCCCAAATCACTGGACAATCCCTCCACCCTCCCCGATCCTGACCGCGAGCTGGGTTCAGGATCGGGGAGGGTGAAGAGAAGGGGGAAGTGGGAGTGACCGATGGCATGGTTGAAGAGAAGGGTCTTGTGGCAGGACTTGAAGGAGGCTAGAGAGGGTGAAAGGTGAAGGGAACTTCTTTGTTCAAATAATAGAGAACTGCTTTATTCAAGGCTAAAATAAGCAGGGTCATTGTCTTTGAGCTGTTATTCTAGTATGCTTGTCTTTCTGAGAATTGGGGCTGTTCTCCTCTATGTATTTGGTACTATGGAAAGTGAAGTGCTCTGTATTTTTGTCAGTAGTTTTCTGTATTGCTTATTTTTGTTTTTTTAAAAAAAGATACAGTATCTATTATCAGTTGCATCTATGCAACAGAATAATTTCAGGGTTATAATAGCATTCAAGGGGTTGTTTTAATAAGCTTGAACTTTGCTCTTACAGATAACTCTTGAGATATTAATTAACCTGTAAAAGGTTGTCTTCCTCAGCATTGTACTCCAGTGTCCATTTTGTTGCGAAGTGTTTTCCATAATTCAGTGGATACTTTACAATAGTATATTTCTTCAGCCCCCTCACCGTCCCCCAACTCCCCATTCTTTTCATTTTTTTTTGAAGATCCATTTGTCTCCCTGCACTATTTTCCCATTTAATAATAGATAATAATCATTGTACAGTATTCAGTATAGTGCCTTTCACATTGGCAGAATGTTTCAAAGAGCTTCAAATATGATTTTACTGTAAAATGGACTGACTGTATATTTTGTGGGTGAATGCAGCAGCCAATTCACACAAGCAGCACACCACAAAGAGCCATGAAGTGAATGTCCAATCTTGTTTTCCCTGGGAGATTGTTGACCAGGAGAAATTCCCATCTCTTTTCAAATGGTGCCATGGAAACTTTAACATCTACTTGAACTGGCAGAGATAACAATGGTTTAATATCTCATCCGAAGGAAGGCACCTCCCAACCAAGCAACGTTTTTCCCAGAATTGTTTTGGAATGTTCTCGTCGGCTGTGAGTTAAAAGTCTTGATTTAGGCTTAAACCCTCAACCTTCTGACTCAGAGGCAATAGTACTCCTTCCTGACCAAGATGATAATATATCTGTGAGTATCTCACTAACAAGACAATCCTTTCTCTATGACAACACTCTGTAGGGTTTGGCCAATTCATCTAAAGGGTAACATTACACTCAACTTCAAACCTGTCTTGGTCAACATCCACATGACAACTGGAAAGGCAGACCAGTCACTGGGAGTAATCTCACTCAGCTCCTATTAACCCTGCAAGCCAAAGCCCAAATGGGGTTTAGCCCACAAATAGACAGTCAATTCACTTAACAGTATTTACTGTGAAGCACTTTGAGATATCTAAAAGACGTGAAAAGGGCGAAATCAAACACAAATTATTAGTGTTATTATTAACAATCTATCTCTGGGATTTCCATGTGTAGATGGGAAGCATTAGAAATCTCAGATTGGTTTGTATACTCTTAACTATGGTGATGGGTTTCCGCATGTGTCCGACAGCTGTCCAATATTTTCTTTAAAAAATCAACATCCACATACCTACCATTCTACAGTGGAGTCCTGTAGCTCAGTGGTTAGAGCAGTCACCTTATAAATGGGAGACCTGGGTTCAACTCCAGGCAGGGCAAAAGCTTGGCAAGTTTCCACCACTGTTTGTGGGAAACAACTGTGCGCAA
This sequence comes from Hydrolagus colliei, assembly GCA_035084275.1. Classification (NCBI taxonomy): domain Eukaryota; kingdom Metazoa; phylum Chordata; class Chondrichthyes; order Chimaeriformes; family Chimaeridae; genus Hydrolagus; species Hydrolagus colliei. The sequence goes on from CM068752.1 coordinate 14,116,194, forward strand.
TTGGCTGCCACATTTTGTCCGTAAATATAAAGTCAATTCACTTTACAGAATATTCTGTAAAGCGCTTTGTGACGTCCAGAAGATGTGATAAGGCATTATATCAAATGCAAGGATTAGTATTATTATATCTACTTTCCACTGGGGTGAATAATGATACTTCTCCTTGCTAGCCAAGGACTGTCACCACCCAAAGACTGACTGTAACCAGTTAACCCTGCAGACCATGGATAATACTTGCTTTGCGTGGCTCAGTAGCACACCAGTTTCCCACGGACCAAGGACACCTTTCATTTATTGCAATAACACGGTATCCTATGGTCTACATATTAATTCCCTTCTCCCCTCTTCTTCAGTTCTTTTTTCAATCTTATATGCCCTCCTTAGCGGAGGAACGCAGATAGAATTGACTCTACATCACATGAAAGCCTACGTTCCAACCTGTGTAACCGCACGCTGAGCAAAGATTGTCGTTACAATGTGTTAATTGGAAAGTTAGCGTTAACCAAGAAAAACAACAAATCTCCTGCCGAAATAAATAATGAATATCCTGTGTAGCTTAAGCAACGTTGACAGCTTTGGCATGAAAACTATTGGGAAAAAATAAGGACATTTGTCATTGACTTTCAAACGGGTTCAGTTCTTGTTTCCCCGAGGGTGTTTCCACACAAATTCTCTGAAATGTGACATTGATACCTCTCCATTTTGTCTGTTCCATTCATCATCAGTATTTTCTTTTCTCTAGCATTGAAGGGAAAACCAGCGTGTGGTTACATACCACTGATTGTTTTGGCTCTGGGAGCTCGGCCTCCGATAATTAAAATTCTTCCCTTTTAATCTTTTGTGGAAAGTATTGTGGCAAGCGAGTCGTTTAAAGGAGCAGATCGTTTATTTTTATTTTGTTTAAAAACAGAAACTTAAATTTTTTACTTGCGTTCATCCATCCTGAGGATATTATTGTTTTGATTTCCTCCCCCTCCCCTCCCCCCCCACATCCCTCCATTCCTGTCCTGAAGTTGACTGCGATGACTCATGGCTAGACCCATTCTCTAGACTCAGTAGCCATCTGGTATCTGAACATAGCACTCATTCTTATACAGTATGTGAATTGGATAGTGAGTGTTGCAAGGTTATTCCAGATTTAGTTATACTATATAATTCTCTTTGTGTTTAGGATAGCATTGCGTTGAAACATCCTAGAGTGTTCCACAGTCGATTGTTTTCAAGCTTTGTGACTCTTTATTGTAGTTAAACAGGTGCACAACAAGGTCCCACAAACAGCCAGGCTGCAGGTGAATAACCAAACTTCTCTGGAGGATTATTGGCCAAGACACTTGCAGGTAGGACCCTGCTTTTGTCATGGCATTGCTCAAGCAACACCTGAAAACAAGCAGAGAGGACTTTGGTTCAATATCTCATTACATTATTCAAACTGAAAAGTGATTTTCTCCTGGATATTTATGCCACAAACTTTCAGATTAATCTGTGTTTCATTTCGTGCTACCCTTGCTGGTGTGAAAGGCGCACTATAAATGTAATGTTATTGTTGTTGTTGTTGTGTGGGAAATACCGGTAGCTGCCAAAAGTGTGTCCAAAGAACAGTCACTACACTTGACGGTAATTACCGCAAAGTGCTTTAAGATGTTTCAACATATAAGCAGCTATAAAAATGTAAATTCTTCCCTTCCTGAAGAACATAATAAAAATAAATATCTGGATTCAGAACCTATGCCCTACAATTCATGTTTAATGAGCCAGTTAAAAGCTGCCATTTCTGTCATTGTAAATTTCAATCTGGGAATGGTAATCTAACTGGGTCAGTCGAACACCTCGTTATTCAATTTGTTAATCTAATTAGTGTGACTGTTCTAAATTACAATGTTGTAAATACAAACTGGCGTTTTCCTGGCCGGCACACCAGAGTGTAGGGCATGCCTTCTCACCCAGCGGCACACATCCCTCTTTATCATGCTGATATCTCAGCCAGGGCAGCTGAAGGAAACTGGTCAGGCGGACTAAATCGCTTCTCTTGTGACGGAGGGACTGTTTTTTGTGCCTCTCTCTCATGCTTTAGTGTGGAGTAGTACAACAACAACACCAAGAACAAAAATTACATTCATAGAGGGCCTTTCACGTTGGGAGGACATCCTAAGGCGCTGAACTATTTCAACGCCCAGGTCAGGGGATTAGAGTAAGGGAGAGAGGCAGGGTAGAGGGGGAGGGGTGGCAGAGAGTTAGGAGGGAGAAGGAGAGAATTGGGAGGGCAGCAGAAGGCACGATTGAAGCAGAGGGTCTTGAGACTGGTCTTGAAGGAGGCAAAGGAGGAAGCGAGAGACTGTGGGATGGAGTTACACTGTGTGGGGGCAGAGACACTGAAAGCCCATTCGCCGATGGTAGGGCGGGTCGGGCGGGGGACATGGAGCAGACCGGAGTAGCAAACAGCAGAAGAATCACTTGGACTTTCTTGCCAGGGATGTGGTGAGGTTCATGTACTTTTTATAGTTTTGATGGGGGTTGTTTTAAACCTTATATTCTGAGATAGTTTTATTTAAACAATCAATTGCACTCCTTCTGTTCACTGTAAATGGTTGCTTTAATTTCCGAATAACTATTTTTCCCTCCAAGTGTGTTAGGAGTTAGTTTGTTCACCTGCCACGCTGTGGTTTGCTTTTCCCTTTTCCCAATTCCCTCCTCTGTTTTCTTCAGGGCCTTTTCGCTTTCCTCTGGAGTGAGGTTCCAAGGCCGTTGGTTGCTTTAGTATCTTGATACCGAGTGACCATATTTTATGTGTGAGTATTTGAAAGTGATTGTCGACAGGCTGCAGAAATAAATGAGGAGTCACAGCCCAGTCTGATCTTGGTTGCGTTCTTGTACTCACCTCCGGTAGAGGTAGTGTCAGCTTCGATGCTTCAACACTGGTAGCTTTCTGGTTGTTTCATCACCTCAACCCTCTAACATTGGATATATATCTCATTCCTCTTCTCTACATTGTCTATAGGGCCTGCGTAACCTCCTGTTGTCACGACAACCAGAACTGTGTGTAGTTCTCTAGCTGCTTCATGGCTGGAGTGTTGGACAGCTTGAACATGACACGTGGGGAGCTGAACCCGGTTGATATGCCAGCGTGACCCAGTATCCCTTTGCCTTTTATTATTGTTGTTTCACACTGTTTGGACATTGTGAGTGATGAGTTAAGTAATAGCTCTTACATCTCTTTCAACCTCCCCTTTGTCCAGGTCTGTCTTAGCCGTGCCTCTCCTAGTTTTACTTCCTATGAATCAGTGACTAACTTTAGTTGTCAGTGATCAGTCCAGGTCAAGCTCTCTTGGTAAGATCTTGGCTGCCTTCTCTACTTCCACAATTTTTGTAGGATCCTGAATTTGGGTGTATGCTGAAATGTATTTTGCAAAGAAACAAGTTTCAAGGAGTTTAATTGCAGATATTAAGAAGCATATGCGTGATAATAATAATCCTTGCATTTGATGTAGCACTTTTCACGTCTTCTAGACATCTCAAAGAGCTTGACAGAATATACTGTAAAGTGAATTCACTGTATATTTGTGAACGAAATGCAGCAGCCAATTGCGCACAGCAACGTCCCACAACAGTCATGGATTGAAATGACCAATTTATTATTGCTTTATTTTCTTGAGGGATTATTATCAGGTGTGTGGAGTAAGGAAACTTGCCCAAGGTTTCACCTTGCCTGGAATCGAACCCAGGTCTCTCGTTTGCGAGGCAAGTGCTCTAATCACTCTAAAGACGTAGAGACAGTGATAGGCAGAGAACGAGAAGGCTGCTTACCATAGCTAAATAACATTGTGCCCTTGGCTGTTTTACTGCTGCTGTGTTTGCAGTTACTGATCTTTTGTAAAGGTGGCCAGGAATATGGACATACCTTCATGTCATTGTGTGGAGGGCATTTAACTCAAATGTGCATGTCTGTGATCATGTTCTGGGAGCTGGGTTCAAAGTGTGCAGGGCTCATAGTAAACCTGGTGATGAAGGTTGGCTGGTTGTGCTAGAAGCACCCCCTGTCGTTAATGTATATTAATGAACCTGTCAAGTGGAGAGCAGAGTTCGTGGATCTGGGTTTATCCTGAAACTGGGGTTGATTAGCAGAGCTTTCAACGAATTACAGTCTTGATGCAGAGATTTCAAAAGTATCTTTTGGAAAATATTATGTATCGCCAATTCACACTGTTATTTTGGTTGTAACTTTAACAATTCACAAATAATTGTCTTCTCTGATAGTTTAGTTGGTATAATAATTGGCTCATATCCAACCGAGCCATACAGAGGGCCAATGTTTGAGGTTCTGTTCCTGCTCTATGCTGGTTGGGGCATTACAGTTTGTTGGATTTTTTCCTGAGCTCATCTGAGTTCTTCCTTGTGATCAGTGCCCCCTGTTGGAAATTGGGTCGGACAAAACAGAGTTTGGTCGTGACACCAAGACTCACTGGCAAACTCACAGATGGAAAAGAGCCACAGTGCTGATGTATCAGGGGGTAGCAAGTCTCCAAGGAGGAATTACATCCCATCTTGAGGTTGTGCCGGCAGGTGAAGCAGCCAATAGAAGTCTGGAGTTGAGTTGTAATCCGCCCGATGGACATCCCACAATTGACGACCCCAACGAGAAGCTAGTTTTAGAGTGGTGCAGGATGATGCTTCTTCTACATCAGTTCTGCCATCAATGTTTCAGGAGGGATTCGGGGGAAACTATGCATACCTCTGCTCAGAAAAACAAATGGGTGTGGTAAGATAGCACATGGTCTGTGGTTGACAGACCTTGAAGTTTTTTTAAAATCTCACTTCTTTTTTTCCCCTATGCCTATAAATACACAAATACTGCTTTTCACAGTAAAACCCCGTGAAATGCTTTGAAACTCAACAACAACAACAACTTCGATTTATATAGTGCCCTCCATGCTGGACGGCATCTCAGAGCGCTTCAGAATAGCGGATCCCGGGACCGAGCCAGGTCAAAAGCGCGGTCAAAGAGAAAGGTCTTCAACTGTGACCTGAAACTGGGAAGAGAGGGGGCGAGGCAAAGGGCACTCCCTTTGCCTCGCCCCCTCTCTTCCCAGTTTCAGGAAGGGAGTTCCAGAGCCTCGGGGCGTAGTGGCTGAAGGCACGGCCGCCGAGGGTGGAGCGGAGGATTCGGGGGGACATGGACGAGGCCAGACCCGGTGGAACGAAGGCAGCGGGTGCTGGTTTGGGGCAGGAGGAGATCAGAGAGCTAGGGGGGTGCAGAAGAGTGGAGGGACTTGAAAACAAGGGTGAGGATCTTGAAGTCGATCCTCTCTGGGACAGGGAGCCAGTGAAGTCTGACAAGGACTGAGGTAATGGGGGAGTGAAGCTTGGAGCGGGTGAGTATGTGGGCGGCAGGGTTTTGGATTAGCTGGATTTTGTGGATTGTGGTGGAGGGGAGACCGGAGAGGAGGGCATTGCAATAGTCCAGCTGACAGGTGACAAAGGCATGGACCAAGGTTTCAGCGGCTTTTGGGGTGAGGTATTGCCGGAGACGGGTGATCCATCGAAGGTGATAGAAGGCGGTGCTGATGAGGGACCGGATGTGGGGGAGGAAGGACAGTTGGGGGTCGAACCTGATGCCTAGGTTGCAAATAGGTTCAGAGAGTTTCAGGGAGAGACCGGAAGGTGGAGGAGGTGAGAGCCATGCGAATGGAGACGTTGACGAGAGCCAAGGAGTATGGCCTCCGTCTTGTCAACATTCAGCTGCAAGAAATTTGCGCTCATCCAGCTCCTGATGTCTGACAGGCAGCTGACAGAACATCAGGGGACTGGGGGGGTCGCAAAGTGAAGTGGAGAAATAGAGTTGGGTGTCATCTGTGTACATGTGGAAGTGTGCCCCATGTCTGCGGATGACATCCCCAAGATGGAGCATATAGATAAGGAAGAGGAGGGGGCCAAGGATGAATCCCTGGGGTACCCCACAGGTAACCAGGTGAGATCAGGAGGAAAAGACGTTTGTGGAGATGTACTGCTGGCGGTTTGTGAGGTAGGACTTGAACCAGGCAAGTGCGGTCCCACTGAGGTGGATGATGGAGGACAGGTGGTGGAGGAGGATGGCGTGGTCGACTGTGTCGAATGCAGCAGACAGGTCCAGGAGGATTACGAGGCAGAGGGAGCCCTGGTCGCAGATAGAGAGGACGTCGTTCGTGACTTCACAAGCGCAGTCTCTGTACTGTGGGCAGGGCGGAAACCGGACTGAAGGGGTTCGAAGAGGGAGTGGGAGGAGAGGTGGGCACGGAGTTGGTTTGCAACAACGTGTTCCAGGGCTTTTGAAAGGAAGGGCAGGTTAGAAATAGGGCGGTAGTGGCTAGGGTTTGAGGGAACCAGGGAGGGTTTTTTAAGGAGTGAGGTGATGACAGCAGTTTTGAGGTGGGCAGGGACTGATCCCGTGGAGAGAGACTGGTTGATGATATCAGCCAGCAGTGGGTAGAGGAGGGGATCTGGGTGAGCAGTAGGTTAGTGGAGATGGGATTGAGGCAGCAGGTTTTTGGCTTCATAGAGTGCGTGAGAGGGAGGAAGGAGAGACGGGGGAGAAGGAGTGTAGGAAGGGGGTTGAGGTAGGAGCTGATGATGGGGGAGGGTGAGTGGGGGTGGTAGTGGGTGACGAGAGGTTGGAGGATGACGTTGCCTGGCAGATATTGTGGATCTTGGAAGAAAAGATGTCCATGACCTCCTCGCACTTTGCACTTGAAGTGAAGATTGAGGAGGCCTGAGGGGGTGCGCGGAGGAGTGGTGGGTGGTGGAAAAGAGGACATCAAATGCAAGATTATTTGTTATTATGTTCAATGTATTGGAACGCTTCACCATTATTGCAGGGTAGAGTGGCATCATAAATTTGTTACCCCTGTTTCCTTGTTTGAAATGGATTATTTCCTTCGTAAGGTCCTGCACTTTCCTGTTTCAGGCACAGGATGCTCCCAGGTCTGTTATTAATGGTTTAGCCACAGTTCTGTCCAACACCAGAAGGCTTTCCCCACCTCACTGCACCTTGTAATATCTCCTGCAGCAGCAAATCTATGGCTCTTGTGAGTGTGTTCTGTGCTTTAATCCACCTTCCCTAGGAAATAGGTTAAAACTGCCCCCTAATTCATTTCACATAAGAGCCTTGCCACCAACCGATCAAGATCGTCATGCCAGCTTTTTAAGATGGAAATCGGACATGTTACTACAGCACAGAGCTGTCAGGCATATCTCAGGAAAGCTTTTAGGTCTGACATCCTTTCAGTCACGTCTCCTTCAGCGAAGTCATTGTGGTTGACTTCTGCAGCTGTAAGTTTATTCCCTTTGACTGGAGGAAATGTTGGAACTGAGTAGACGGTAGCCACAGTTGTTTTTCCCCTATGCTTGCATCAGTAAAGAAGGAATTTAGAAGGAGGATGTCTGAAATGTCCATTTAGAAGATTTAACACTGAAATATTGATTGTGTTTTCATAAAAATGTGAGAGATTCGCTTATCCAGTACTTTGGGTAAATGTGTCAGAAATCATCAACTGCTCCATAACATGCTTCTTTCTCTCAGTTAAAGTACTTTGCGAGCTCTACAATAACAGGATTTTGCTCTCACTAAGAATAAACAAGAACTATTCCCATCGCAGTCTAAAATAAATGAAGGCATCGCTTCCTTTTCTCTGGTTTCTAAGCTCTCCAAAGAACATGGTTTCCGATTGTGTGTTTGGTCAAAATTGTTAGTTCTCCCAATCATATTTACCAAGTGCTTCACAACGTTCATTCTGTGTGAGAGGCGATAGTGAAGACTGTGGTTGAAACATGAAATATGAGGAAGATATTAAAAGCCGTGCCCAGAGAAAGGATGCAAGAAAGGTAAGAGAAAAAATAGCTGTGAGCAACGATCTTCCAAATAGGCACAGGCTATGCTCTCTTGCTCCCTTCCACACTGTTCACAAACAAAAATAGCGACAGCTTTTATTCACTTCCTATTCTTCTTGCAGCAAATGTCAAGGTGCACAACTTGATGCAATGTCTTTTTTTAAACATTAAAATAGGGAGTTAAGTATTTGTTTTTCACGAGTATGTAAAGATCCATTCAAGGCATCTTTATAATACAATGCAAATTTATATTTACAGTATATACAACAACAACAACAACTGCGATTTATATAGCGCCCTCCACGCCGGACGGCGTCTCAGAGCGCTTCACAATAGCGGATCCCGGGACCGAGTCAGGGGCAGGGGGAGAAAGGTGACCGAAGGCGCGGTCGAAGAGTACGGTCTTTAGCTGAGACATGAAATTGGGAAGAGAGGGGAAGAGGCGAAGGGAATGAGGAAGGGAGTTCCAGAGCCTCAGGGCGTAGTGGCTGAAGGCATGACCAGCAAGGGTGGAGTTGAGGATATGGGGGACATGGAGGAGGCCAGACGTGGAGTGAAGGCAGCGGGTGCTGGTTTGAGGAGAGAGGAGATCAGAGAGGTAGGGGGATGCAGAGGAGTGGAGGGATTTGAAGACAAGGGTGAGGATCTTGAAATCAATCCTCTTCGGGAAAGGGAGCCAGTGAAGTCTGGTAAGGACTGGGGTAATGGGGGAGTGAAGTTTGGTGTAGGAATATAGTGCCTTTCATGTTGGGACGATTTCACATCCTAAGGGGCTGAACAGTCTAGAGTTTGCACCAAAGCTGGGGAGGGACCATGGAGGTTTTGGGGGTGGTGGTGGTGAAGGGGGGGAGGGGGGGCAGTGTGAAAGAGAAAAAATCTTGAAGAAAAGGTTAAAGAGAAAGAACTTGAAGAAGACATTGAATGAGGCAATTGAATGAGGCAAGAGAAGAGAGTCAAAGAGATGAAGACTTGAAGAGGGGGCAGATTCGATGTTTCAGCCAGGTGGGGGTCTTCCCACTGACATAAATTGTCTGGAATAGTAAGGGTGTTGGAAAACATTCCTGCTGTGTCTCATTGTATAAAAAAAACCAATTTCCAGAACCTACACAGTGGTCTTCTTCAACATCTTATTTATTCTTTATCTTCAGAAAGATCAGTTACTGTGTCAAAATACTGAGTCCTTTCCTGAGAGTGGGAAAAGCAACAGCCAGCTGAAGAAAACAAGCCAGTGCCCTACATTCAAAACAACCTCAAGCAATCACTGTTAGTACAGGACATTTTAGAGATGGCATGAATGGGATAAATACACAATCCATTCCCATTCCCATGGCAAAATAAACATTTATTTGCTGTTTTTCTCCCCGTCCATCCACTTCATTCAGTAGGTGTCGTATGAAAAACATATCTGTCATGTTTCACGTGTCAAGTCTGTGTCACATTCACGTACCAATTCGCCTGTAAATCTTGTGTTGAATCTTTGGCATTCAAAATTTATTTTAAAAGCATTCAGAAAGTGCAGTGGTTGACGAGGTGATGGCAGAAAGTGGGGCAAAGGTAAAAGGTCAATATCAAAAACCAACAAAACAAATATTTCCAGTTGGCAACATGCTTGACTGCAAATATCTGCGAACAAATCAGAACAGGAAATATGTTTATTATTTTACTATTTTAGCTTTATGCTTTATCCATAGGGAAAAATCTTTAATTTGGAAAATTGCAGTTTGATTATTTCATACATATCTTTCTCATTACGTAGAGAATATGATTTGTTTCACCGCCGCTGTTTTGGCAAGCTTAAAAACTGGCATTTCACTGCATGCCCACATGGTTTCTGAGTCCCATGATTTTGTTTGGGCATGTGATTTTGTAAAGATGAATGTGGTGAACGCTGTTGAAGGAAAGGGTTTACCACAATATAGTGAGTATTTTAGATTTCCTTGTCATGGAGGAGGCAGGAGGTGCATTGGAACATAAGAACATAGGAGCAAGAGTAGGCCCATTCAGCCCTTCGAACCAGTTTCATGATTCCATTGGATCACGGCTGATCTGTACCTCAACTATTGCTATCAATTCCAATTTCCCGTTTTCTCCCCAAATCCCTTTAATATACTGACTTGCCAAAAAATCGGTCAACTTCACTCTTGAAGGCCCGAATGGATCCAGCATCCACAGTCTTTTTGGGGTCGGGGAGAATTCCAAATTCTACTACACTTTGAGTGAAAAAGTGCTGCCTGAATTCACTCTTAAATGGCTCGGTTCTAATTTTAAGACTATGCCCCCTGGTTTTGGATTCTGTCAACAGAGGCAATATCTTCTCTGTATCTATCCTATCAAAACCCTTTATCATCTTAAACACCTTAATCAAATCACCCCACAACCTTCTAAACTCAAGGAAATACAATCCAAGTCTATGCAGTCTTGCCTCGTAATTTAACCCTTTAAGGATGTGATCTCTTCTCAGGAAGTGTTACAATCAGAGCCCATTGTGGAGTCTTATAGTTTAGTGGTTAGAACACTTGCCTCGCAAGAGGTTCGACCTGGGTTCGATTCCCAGCAGGGCGAAACGATGGGGAAATTTCCTTACTCCATACCCCTCTGTTCACTTAGCAATAAATTGGAAATTGGTTGTTAGTTGATTGGCGGATCACTTTTTAGGGAGTAATAATCCCTTCTTTTGTAAAACAAAACCAATAGTTTGATTGCTCAATCCACAACTGTTTGTGGGACCTGCTGTCCGCAATTGGCTGCCGTGTTTCATTCACAAAATACAGTCAATTCACTTTGCAGTGTATTCTGTGAAGAGCTTTGAGTCATCTTGAAGACATGATAAAGCGGTATATCAAATGCAAGGATTATTATTATTATCGTATTTAAAAACAAACATTCAGGAACCAAAACTGGCTGGTTGGGTAGACCATTTTAAGTTTCTTCGTATGCAGTATCTTTTGTTCATGGGGAGCTGAACGCATCAGCATCCACTAATCGTACATTAAGATCTGTACTCTAGATCAATATATTGATATTGATAATCAATATCTCAAATATTGGCTGTAATCAAAATAAACTTCTATGTGTAGGCTTTGTTTAGGCAAAACAAAGTTGAGATTGGCTCATATGGTGAAAAGCACTGCCTATCAAACTGCATTATAAAATACTTCTTTAATTTATTTGGAAGGCCAGATGTGGTACATTCTGCTGTTTGTATGGAGTATCTTAGTTTTTATTATGCACAAGGGAATGGTCTCCAGATTCTTTTACACATTAATAACAATAATAATAACCCTTGCATTTTGATACAGCGCTTTTCACGTCTTCTCGAAGTCTCAAAACGCTTCACAGAATATACTGGAAAGTGAATTGACTGTATATATGTGGGTTGAAACATGGGACAAAAGTTATTTATCTCTGGCCTTACTCAGGTATCCACTTTGTCTCTGTATCATGTTGTCCCAAGAGGTTATCCTATATGAACAACTCCATATAATTTAAATTATTGATTATCGGGATAATGCTTACTACATCCCAGAAACAGGTGCTGCAATGATACTCAAGGGATTTTCTCGAGCCTCACTGTCTCTTCACCTTCAGCCTTACTAACTATGCTAACAACTGTGTCTCTAGTAGTGTCCCACAAACAGTCTTGGATCGAGTGACCAATTTATTATAATCTTTTACATTGGAATTATTACATCGGAAAAGCAATCCGCCAATCGATTAACAATCGGGTTCCTACTTACTTTTAGGTAAACAAAGGCGTGTGGAATAAATAAACTTGCCCAACGTTCTGTTCTCTCTGCTGGGAATCAAACCCATGTCTCTCGCTTGCGAGGCGAGAGCTCTATCCATTGAGCTACAGGACTCCACAGGATATAATGCTGGTTCTGGACACCTGAGGAAGATCATGTCCCTTGACAAGAGTTAAAGTGGAACCATGAAGAGAGAAAGATGCAATACCAAAGCTGTTGTATTTTGATCATTTATATCATACTGTGGACTATCGCATGAATTGGTATTTGATGGTAATCCATGATGCATGAGATGCAAGTAAGAGATTACAAAATAAATTTGAAGCTTTGCAAACAGTCAGACCAAATGTCTGTAGTTGTACTATAGATGAGAAGAATGGGACTTAAAGTGGCTATGTTATCACAGAGCACATGCCGATGAACTCGGCCCACGTGGCACTGCCTATAAACAAGCACAGCGGAGTCTCCGAAACAAAGGAACAGTGTAACTCCATGAGGTCAATGGAGGTAAATAATGACACGTTTCTGACTGGCTCATGAATGACATTTCGCAAAATCTGCAAAGGATTGAGTTTTGGTAGCAGTCAAGTGTAGAAATGAATGAGGTTGATGTACTGGCCCATAGAGAGTAATACTATAGACAAAAGACTCAGAATGGCAAGAATGTCTATCTGTAGAAAAATATGACTTGACAAGAGACAGCACTTAACTCACCACGAGTGTCTCACCCAGGGGACATAACTCACTTACAGTTGCACATTCAATGAAGCCATCCATGGATAAAGAGAATCCTGGATAGGAGTGCCATTTGGCAATCAGATATTTCAGAAACTATTTAGGTTTTTACTGATGAGCCATGTCAGCAGCTGATGTGCACTTTTCTACAAAACTGTTGAAGCTTTGATAAAGTATTAAAAAGTGCTGATCCCACCACAAGGTTTTTTCTTCTTCAAGACACAGGGAGCAAATGGTATCTTTAACAGAGTTGAATAATAAAAGGCAAGAAAGTGTAAAAAATCTCAAGCAAAATCTTTCACAGTGGAGATTTAATAATTCCACAGTTTTCACGACTCAGTTTGCGATCTTCTTTCTCCATTTCATATGTTGCACTTCTTTTTATGTAATCATTGTATTTGATGTAGCCCGTTCCATATCAAGAGGATGTCTCAAAACACTTCAAAGAATTTATTGTAAATTTGTGCAATCTGTAGCTAAACAAATTGACCAATATTTCTGGGGGATTATTGGTTTAGACAGAAATACTCATCTTTTCGAATAGTGCCATTAGAATCTGATGAGCTGCTGATGGGACCTCGATTTACCTCAACTGAAGAATTGCACCCTCAGCAATGCAGTGTGTTGGAGTGTCAGTCCAACTGACAGTGTTGGAGTGGGATTTGAATAAATGAGTTCAAATCCCAACTTGGGTGTGAAACCCACAACCATCCGATATAGAGGCAAGAGTGTTGTGAACAATAATTAGAAAAGCTAGGGCCATGAAACTGACATTGCAATGTTTCTATTAGATGCAAATATTTGCCTTATTCAGTGTACACCACACCAGGTTCCATTGAAACTCTTCACTCACTAAATGTTGCTCTACCCTATCTCAACTGGCTTTCTAATCAAAACGCTTTGCTGTGTAAAGAGATTCCTTGTTTTAATTGAAATAAATTTCACAATCATTGCCTTCTCTTATCAAGATCTGATTTGTCTTCTGTTGTATCCTTGGCAATTAGTCTGGGAATGTTGGATTTTATTTCTTGTTTTTTTGCTGTGATACACAATTTATCTCCTTTTTATTATAATAATAATCCTTTCACTTTGATATAGCGCTCTTCATGTCTTCTAGACATCTCAAAGCGCTTCACAGAATATACTATAAAGTGATTTGACTATATGTATGGGCGAAACGCAGCAGCCAATTGTGCACAGCAGTGTCCCAAAAACAGTCATGAATTTAAATGACCAATTTATTATAGGTTTTTTTGGAGGGATTATTATTAGGTGTGTGTGCGTGTGTGTGTGTGTGGAGTAAGGAAACTTGCCCAAGGTTTTGCGCTGACCTGCCTGGATTCGAACTCAGGTCTCACGCTTGTAAGGCGAGTGCTCTAATCACTGAGTTACAGGACTCATCCCACCTGAGATGTATGCCATCTTGTTATTGTGGATCAGTCTGAATTTAAGGAGTAGCAGAGTTTTATGAGACCAAGGCTGCTTCTGGAAGCCATGAAAGGTTTATGATCAATTTTTTCCAGACGGCATACATACAAATGGAGTGATGGCTTCATAAAATGAATTCTAATTTACCAAAAGAATCAATTTTTATTAACATGAATCTGCTCTTACTTGGGATTCAATGGAGTAACTAGATCTTGTAACTCTTTAGTGGGAAAGGTCATTTGGGTGTTCTGAAGACTTTCCCTGTAATTGGAATATCGGTTCACCTTTTCCTATTCTCTTTAATGGGCAGGAGTAACTTTTAAAAGTAAAATAAAGTTTAATCAGTTCTGTATTTACTTTTCATAGGGGTTATTACTCATAGGGAAAGGTCTTTCTTGATCCTCCCCATTATATATTGGACTCTCTTGTTTCTCTTTCAGATTGTTTGGTACTGCACTGTTTGAAGAGTTTTGAAATGATTCAACAACATAAGATGCTATATCATTTCCATTTCCATTTCAAATGCAAGGATTATTATCATTACTTGTCCAGTTAGGGTTTTGCCTCATAGGCCTAAGAATGCTGCCTACCTCAGAGAACAAGCTAGCCAAACATCAACAAAGCCTTGAATAAATTCAATGGGCATGTTTACTTGAAACCAATTCAATAACCCCATGGAGATCTTGCTCCCCTCTTGCACCTTGGGACATCCTCCCGACGTGAAAGGTGCTCTATAAATGTAATTTTGTTGTTGTTGTTTGTTTGTTGTTGTTGCCCCTAAGAAGATGTTCTTTGGATGTTGATGATTTTATCAACCTCAAAAAGGTGAGGGCTTTGAGTGCACTCACCAGGATTTAAATAGCCTAGTTTCCTCTCAGTTGTAAAGGGAAAAATTGGCATTGCCCAGAACATAAACATTCAAATCACTTTCAAGTATATTCTGTGAACTGATTTGAGATGTCTTAATGATGTGATAAGGCACTGTATCAAATGCAAGGATTATTATAATTGGTTCTTCCGTGTCTCGTAGTTGCCACAAAATAATTTTTTACTTACCAGACTGTGATTGTCTACAAAACCATCTGCTCACTATTTGCTGATCTTCTATTTGGAAGCCTTGGGATGGAACCTTGATACCCGGTTTGAACTCAGGTCTCCTGTTTTCCTCATACCTGATGTCTGCCCATGAGTGCTTTTCCACACCTGTGCTTCACTCTCCACCTCCACCCATTTCATTCTCTCGGGGTCAGCCTGGCTCATTTGATTGCAGTCTTTCATCTGAGTGAGGTGGTTGTGGATTCAAGTGCCACATTGGGATTTGGAACTGATACAGTCTATGCCGTCATGCCAGTGCAGTGCTGAGGTCATTGTTGATGATATTATCCTTTGGATGAGACATTAGATCAGATAGTCTGCCTGTCCAGCTGGACAATAAAGATTCCATGGCGTATTTGAATGGAAAATGGCATTTATCCTGACTAAAAAGTCCCCAGCTAAAATTGGTCATTCACTACATGGCGGTTTGTGGGACATTGCTATGAGCAAATTATTAATAATAAGAAGAAATGCTGCCAAAATCCTAATCCACACCTTCATCACCTCCCAGTTGTACTTTTCAAACACATTCCTATGGGTTAATGTGTCTACTTACCAAGTTAGGCAGCACTCATTAACTCTTTCCTCCTGGATTCTGCTAGATGATGGACTATGGGTTCTTTACAGTCGATATCTATCTAGGATTGAAAGTCTGTTTCGCAGGAAGTAAAATTAAAACTCATATATTGCTTCTGGATTCATCCAAATCATCCACGACTGGAGGATGCCCAAAGATGAAGTAATGCAAGCCACTGCCAGCCTTCGGCTCAATATAATTGATATGTAGATCCTCTGTACAGTGTGCTGTGCACAATTAGCTGCCACGTTTCGCCCCCAAAATATAGTCAATTCACTTTACAGTACATTCTATGAAGCACTTTGAGACGTCTTGAAGACGGATGATGCTCTTAGACTTCTTTCTCTCCTGCAATAATTTTAACATAGCTTCAGCAGTATTTGTTGCATTATGCAGTGAGACCTTTTTATACAGAAATCCCGTATGATAAAATGTCACTTTATCAGCAGTCGTCCAATTTGCACATTACTGACTGACAGTTTAATAAAACAAAGAATGGTAAACACCTCAGTCAGTGACTCTTAAGATTTTTGCCATCGATCGAATATCTCTCTATTCTAATGTCTACCTTTCAGTTTCTTCATCTTCAGGTTGTGAGCTCTATGAACAATTTAGTTAAATAAAATATAATCCTGGAGTTGTACTGGAACGAAGACTTTTTAAAAAGAAAAAAACAATTGAAATCCATTGATTTCACTGGAATCAATTTCAGTGAAATGAAACACTGGTGATTGGAAATGTGGGTTTGGATTGAGTCGTGCATTAAGCTATAAGCCACCCCTCCTTAAGAATTAGAGTGGTAACAAATTAGACTTTCAATGTGTGTTGCTTAACTTTCTAAAGCTATAATATTGCAAAATATTTTTAGGGATTCCTTGATTGCTTTCAAATTAAAGCACGCTTCTCTGCTTTGGAGGGAGGTGTTTTTATTTGAATCATTCAAGTTCTGTTGTGCTCCACTCGATAGCAATCGGGAGACTTGCTTTGACATCTTTCTTGTTTTAACACCATAATAGGATGACAGCTACTGGCAGAGAAATGCCTCTTTGTGTGACTTAAGTAGATTTTGTTTGGAAAAAAAAGTCCAGGGATATTTAGATGGCAGTTCGAGTGAAGTAGCATACCTTGGGAGATCTCTAAGGTCTCATTTCTATTTTGCCCACCCTGTGTCAGTCTGGCTCAGTTGGTAGCACTCCTGCCTCTGAGTGAGAAGGTTGTGAGTTCAAGCCCCATGTCAGGACTTGGAACCTATATAATCTATATTAACACCCCCAATGTAGTTCTGGGGCTGTGTTGCATTGTCAGAGACGTTGTCCTTCAGGTGAGACGTCATACCAAGGTCCCTTCTCACCTGTTCAGGTGAAAGTTAAAGATCTCCTGCTAATACCAGAAAAGAGAGGGGAGTTTCTCCCTGTGACCTGGCCAACAATCCCCCAAATAAAAAAAATTGTAACTCACTCATGGCTGTTTGTGGGGATATCCCGGTGTGCAAACTGGCTGCTGCACTTTTCCCATAAAATACAGGCAATCCACTTTACCATATACCCTGTCAAGCATATTCAGATGTCTCAATGCACTGATAAGGAGTCAAATCGGATGCGAGTATTCTATGTGAAAGACGCTATATTAAATGTGAGTACTGTATTATTATTACAATTTTTTTAAATCCCATTTTCATATAACTCTACGAGGTGCCTTCTGAGATATCTCATTATCTAGCCCCGTTATGTTGCAGAATCCACATATAAAACTCTATTTAGTTATTCTAGGGTCCGTCGATATGGAAATTTTCTGATTTAGATATATCGATGGGCTCAAATCGAGATATACCGAAATATCGATATTTTCTGATTTTTCGTACTGCGCATGCGTTCGCGGTGCGTACATTCGGAGTGCGCGCGCGTTCCGGGTGCGCTTGCATTCCGGGTGCACGTGCATTCGGGGCCTATCTCCTCAGGAGGTAAATATCTTTCTCTCTCTGTGTGTCTCACTCTCTCCATCTCTGTGTTTTTCTGTCTGTGTCTCCGTGTCTCTCTCACATCCTCCCCATCTCTATCTATCTGTATATTATCACATCCACCCCGGCTCTCCCCCCACCCACACCCCCGCCGCCCTCCCTCTCCCCCTCCCCACTCCCTCTCCCCCTCCCACCCCCCCCAGCCGTCTCTCCCCCCCACCCCACCCCTTGCATACCTGTATATTGTATTCGAGGACTATGAATACAATATGGCGGCTTTGTACCTCAGTCTGTGCATTGTGTATAGAGATGAGCATTCTGGGTCTTGTAGTTCAGTGTGCGCGCATTCCGATTTTTTCCCTCGATATATCGATATTTTTGAAATGCCTATATCGGCGTATCGATATGAAAATTATATCGGGTTTTAGCGATATATCGATATATCGCCGGACCCTAAGTTATTCCAGATAAGACCTGACCAGAACGTCTGGGGATCTGAACTCAACTGATTTGGCAATTCAGCCACCATCCTATTTGCATTGTTTATTGCTGCCGCACACTGTTTTGACATAGTGAGAAATTAGTGAACTAATACCTCTAGCTCTGCTTCCCACTGGACAAATTCTATTCCATTAATGGAGCGCTTGTGTTTCCTATTCTTGCTTTCTAAGTGTCCATTAATGATCCCTTGGAGCCTACACTGCATGAATAGAACACGGAAGGTGATGTGATCTTTAAGAGAAGTGATTGCATAGATTGAAAGGTTATCTGAAGTCTCAAAAGCTGTCAATAAAAATTGAGAGGTTATATTGCATGTTTAGTGTCAGACCCCCCCCCCCCCCCCACCCCCTCCCCGCAGTGTCCTGTTTGTGTCCTACACTGTTATCATCAACACTTTTCTTGTGCTGGCATGACACTAAACTTCTCGTATTAATCTTGAACTTTTCCACCAATTCAAAACACAGTAGCTCCTTTACAGCTTTCAGAATTTCAGAACTTCTCATTTAAACAGTGTGATCGGGCTTGCAGCTGATGATGGTTACGCCCTTTTCACTGTCTATCTCAATGTAATTTGGTTGTCGTTGTTGTCTCACGTTGGGAGGACCTCCCAAAGCGCTGGACAGTCAGTGGTTTGGACCTGACAATTTATTGTGAAAACCGTAGACCTTTCAATTGCTTTTGCAGATTGAACAAAGCGAGCGAGTATAAAATCACTCCAGTTACACTCAGGTTTAATTCTCAAGTATCTTACTTGGGTAAGGCTACTAAAAATCCCTAAAAATAAATTGTTCATTTCAATCCACAACTGTTTGAGGGACACTCTGTGTGCAATTGGCAGCGTGTTTCACCCACATATATTCAGTCAGTTCACTTTACAATATATTTTGTGAAGCGCTTTGAGACATCGAGAAGATGTGAAAAGGGCTATATCAAATGCAAGGATTATTATTATTATTATCTTAAGTTTACTGTTCGTACAGTGTAGGCTCCAAGAATTAATCGATGGGCTCATAGAAATAAAGTTTAAAACACATTGTTTCAATTTGAGACTTGTTCCCAAATCCATCTCAGGGATTGAATCAATGTACAAAAGTGCAGTATAAATCAGGTATGTTTACTGTAGTCAATTCTGAAAGAAACTTGGCATAAAAACAGTCATTTTGCATTGACCCACTGTTCAGCTATTATTGTTATTAAAGATTAGAGGTTCTGGATTACTATGTTAGTAAGAGCACCACCACTTGTGCGGCATGAGGTCATACATACAAACAGGTAAGTGCAAGTGAAGTCAGTGGGTGAAATCTGGATGAAATTTTCCCTTGGTGACCTTTACAGCCGAATACCTTTCCAGCATTCACTGTTAAAGCTCACAAATAATAATCATAGAATTATAGAATTATACAGCACAGAAGCAGTCCATTCGACCCATCGTGCCTTTGAAAGAGCTATCCAAATTAATCCCACTCTCCCACTCTCATCCCATAACTGTGCAAATTTGTCCTCCCCAAATAATGATGTCCAATGTCCGGATGTCAAGGACTGACTGTTCACTCCAGCAGCAAAAATGTATGAGTCCTTTCCCTTCTGAGGAAAGAAGATGACTTCTAGGATAAATGTTTCCAATGTAATCCGTTGCCTTCCACTTCATGTGAACAGAATAAAGGTTGAAGCAATTCACCTCTACATATTTTATGAAACTTGAAGGAAATTCCATTGGACTTGGGGGGCCATATCCAGGGAAAGAGAACTGCAGACTTAATATTTAAAGTGGGCTATAAATTTCAGCTCACAATGCAGAGTTGATGGAGGGTAAATCAAGCTCCTTTGGAAAGCCTGAAATCCTTGAACATCTGGACTCACTTTGGTAGATCCTACACTTAAAGCAATCGAATTCATCTTACCAAGACTACCTTGACTGATGTGACCCCTCAGAGTATATGAGCAGTGATTTATTTACTTAACTTGAAAAGGAGCTGACCATCTTTATCCCTGTTCTCCGACTTGCTTAGACTTAACTCCAGACAGGGAAAGGTCCTGTATTCTTCACTATACTTTTTATATTTGTGAAGACTGGTGGGATGATGTTGAACGTGTTAGTTATGGAGTTTATCCAGAGCAGGAAGGAGAATAGGCAGCGGCTTTGCTCTAAGTGTATAGTGATGTGAAGCAGAAAGTATGAGTTCTACATTTCATCGTATTGTTTAAAGACCTAACCTCTGAAGACCTTTCTATTTTAAGGTATGTTGATTCAATATTGAGAAGCTTTACATGCTTTATAATTAAAGTCCAATGTAGTGACTCTTATTTTTAAGCAAGCACTGCTGTAAACATGCGCATTAAAAACCATGGGGTGAGTGAAAAGTTCACCTTGAGAATGGTTTACCAGGTCATTGGGAAAATCTACCTTCACTTTTCCAATACAGTTACATGGGCCTTAGTTTAATATCTTATCCAAAGGATGATACCTCAAGCGTACCCCCATCATTCCATTGAAATGTCACCCTGGACTATGTGAAAATAAGAAATGACAAAATAGAATTGGAGAAATAGTGGAGGTAACATGGCTAAGCATAGAATGAAATGGACAAGTATTCCATAGGGGACAAGGGTTTTGTGCATTTAGGGTGGGGATGAGTGGCTGTAGTGGGAAGAAAGTCAGAGTGGCTGGAACATGGTGACCAAAGGGTTGATTGCAAGCTTGACTCATTTAAGAAATTGCTTGTTGCAATGGGAAACCAATAGTCTGGGTATCATGAAATAGTGAAATTTAAAGTGCTAATGCGTCCAATTAATTTTGTCTTCCCATTTTTACCCACAAAATATACAGTCAATTCTTTTTACAGTATATTCAGTGAAACTCTTTGAGGTGTCATGGAGATGTGATTGGACACTATATCAAATTTCAGGATTATTATTATTTGCATTTGCCACTGTTCCTTGTCCCCAGCCTCCTCATACTTGGGTACAGTTTGACTTGTGCTGGACATCCTCCAGTACCCTGTCTGAGTGGCCACTGTTTGTTGTGTGAATCACTTGACAATGGAGGACATTCTGCTGAGTCTTGCTCTCCTCACTCAGATGCCATGGCCATGCACTGCCCATTTGAGGTTGGTAGGGAGAACAGGACCAGGAAGTCAGCCGATTTTAACCTTGGTAATCTTGGAAAGGCTGAGGTTAATGTTAACGTTGCCTCCTCTTTTTTACACTGAGTCATTTTCAGCCATTGTCTCATCACGTTCAGCTTCTGTTAAATCGGGAGGGAGCCTGCTACAAATAGCCAGCAGATTCTTTTTTTTCTGTTGGAGGAAACTTTACCATGTGTAAAAATAATTTTAAAAATTCCATAAAGAAAAAGTAAGTCCAGTTACGTTTTTGCTCCACAAGTCACTCCACATTACACTATAGTCTGTGAAGTGCTTTGAGGCGTCTCGAAGACATGATAAGGCTCTATGACAAATGCAACGATTATCATTATTCTTTTTTAAGACCAGGAAACTCAACATGGATCAAGATTCAAACTTGCAACTGGCACAAAAGCTGTAGTCTTATCAAATGTTTCAAAAGTTGCAGCTCTATCCAGTACACCATTGAGGCTGCCTCAAATGGTGTTCACTGGGGTGTGGCAGTGGATGAAAATTCTGTGGTTTTGACCCTTTCTGGAAGTGCTTTCTCCCCAAATGATAGTGAGTGAGGGATAAAGTGGCTTTCTGTGATGTGCCAGAGGGCTTTGGGGTCTAAATAGTCTTACTTATTCCACCTTTTCTTCTCATAATTTCAACAGCTTTCAAGTAATTGGATACATCCATCAAAGCCTTATTGAAAGACATGTCCCAGAGCTATGTTCTCAGATAATTGACCCCTTATCTTTTCTGGTCTATGTACGGTGGGTGGTAAACTCTGTAATCTCTGTAAATTCTTTACATCTTCACTCTGAACAGTGACAAATCGATAATTCAGTTTAATCCTTGGGAAATGAATTTAATAATAAAGAAGTAAATGAGTCCTTGGATTTCATTTGATGCTAACTTAGCAGATCTAAATGGGGTGGCAATAGAGATTCTATAGTAGACCTCATTGACACTTTGTCGAGGGAGGAAAGATCTTACCTCTGATCTCTATCCAAAAGACCCAATTGCAAAATACATAATAGCTTTATGATGTGCTTGCTCATGGTTGACTAGCTTGCTGACTGTCTTGGCTCATATATTAATGCAGACCATCTCAGTAAGATTCTGAAGGGTAGCATGAGTCTGCACGCTTAGGAAGGGAAGGGGGAGAAAATTGGAGTGACTTAAAAAATGTTCTGCACTTCGAGCAATGAATAAGCAGCGTTTGATATTGTGACACCTTCTGTCACCCTGCTATAACCCTAACAGATGTTGACTGCTGCAAGCACACATGCTATCTGTCAGGGAGCCTGAAATCCAAACCTTTTAAGAGACAGCGCGATGACAAAGTAATAAACCACACTTGCCAATAGCAAATTCTAATGGATTAACAGCCTTATTAACAATTGCACTGGTGACTGCAGGAGGTTATACCACATCAGTATTTATAGAATAATATTACAATTTTGCTTGCTTCAAAAATATACATTGTTGTGGTTTCTGTAAAGCTGATTTCACACATGAGCAGTCACTATTGATCAGTAACATGTTTCTCTCCTTTGGTTGGAGCACAAGTTGCCTGAGCTGGTGAGTGCAGTTTATGAAAGCTTGACTTTTTATCTGTTTGAAAGACAATGTTTTCTCCAAGTTCCTGCATTAAATGTTCCCAGTTTTCTTTTAGGAAATAACATTATGGGAAATAGTACATAGATAGATTGGGACATGTGCTTGTGTCAGTTGCCAGGAAGGTGGAAGGCGAACTAGATGGACATTGGTCATTTTTTGTCCAGCATTTCTTACGTTCCTATGTTGTTATTTAATTCCCCCGCCCCAGCTTCAGGATTGCATTTACTTGTTTTATACTTTCTATTGCAAAGTCAGGCTCGCATGTGAACTGAACCTCTTCCCAGAACCGAACAAAGAGGGTGCGAATTCAACGCTCATCCAGCAACAGGCATAAGTTCCTGATCTTCCAGGAATTTTCCGGGAACTGTTTTTCACGAAATCACAAGATTGGTTTGGATCAAGGAGGCCCTTTGACTGATTTGATCTCATCTTTCCAGAATACCCACCCTACTGTTCTCCCATCACAATGTCAACTGTTTTATAACTGAGCCCAGTGTCATTGTCTCACCCTTCCTGGCAACCTGTTCCAGGTATTAATTACCCTCCAGGAAAAAGAAAAACTTTCCTGGGTATCTGTCCTGAAATTGCCCTTTGCAATTCTACAATTGCCTATGAATTGTTTTTCTAGCTCTTTTTCATCTCTGCTGGGAGGAGACTGAATGGAAAGAAAGGAAATAATAAGGGTTTGAATGTTGGGTGCGTGATGGAATAGGAGGGGGGTGGTGTGTGGAGACTGTATCCTCGGTGTGAATTTGATAGCTTCCGAACCATTTTCATCTCTTTCCTTTCTGCATCACTTTATCCTTTCTGTCCTGATGAATTGAAAGACTAAGATTTCACTAGAAATTAAAGTACAGAGTCCTATCGTACTATATTATAGCCAACTCTTCTCAAAGTATACTTTGCTTTCCATTCCTCCCAACTTCCCTGATATAACAGGCAACTAATCTGGATCATCAAAATCCCACAATAGGAATGACCAGAGGACACTGGGGAATAATCCCTACGCTTCAAAGTGGTACAAGATGGATGTACCATTTCAAACAGGAACCTAATTTAATGTCTTATGGAAAGGATGGTACCTCCAACGATGCCGTGACTCCCCCAGTACTGCTCTTGATGTGTCAGCTTGGATCAGCCAAGTTCTGGTGCAGGGGCTCGTACTCAAATCCTTCTGACCAGGAGGAAAGAGAGTTACCAACTGAGCCAAACTGACACTGTATCCACATTAGTTTATTAGATGACAGTTATTGAAATCATGTTCCAGAAATGGCAGCTATTTTATACGGAGGCTTCCTCTTGTGTGCTGACATTAAGCAGAAAGAGTTCCATTAAAGCCAGCGGCTGTCATCACTTATCCAGGTTAATGGTGAAAACGAAGATCAGAAATCTATTTTGAGTTCAAAATCTATTCTTACATTATGCTGAGAAACATCGAGGACACCAATGACATTAGTCAAGGATGACATGAGCTTTGAAAACTATCTCTTGAGCCCCATCTACAATAAAACTTTTTTGCCCTTTATTCACATGCAAATACGGTCACTACACTTTACAGCAAAATCCTGTGAAGCTCTTTGAGATATTGATATATCAAATGACAGGATTATTATGGGATTATCTTAAAAACCTGTTTGTGAGTTTGGTTGTGTCACAGCGAGGAAATATTCCTAAACTAGAATATAAATTATTGCAGAAGCATCAGCTAACAGTCACTCTGTCGGGATCCAGCTCTCCCTGCTTCAGCTGATTAGTTCAATGTGAAGGAATGTGGGCCTGAGCTGCGGACAGGAAGATCTTGGCAATTCTATGAGGCATTTCATGTTGATGTGTGTTGCCCACTAGGAAATTCACCGAGAGTGTCTTATACCTACCAACCATCTAGTGAGGCTCAAACCTGTGCTTGTTGAATGTTGGACAATCAACTCGTGACTTTAGGGGGAGGTAAGTAGGGAGTCCTTGGTGCTGAACTGGCTCCATGTGACAGGCCTGGCAATGGACTGTCGGAATCGAGCCAGCCCTCTATGGCACATTATTCCAGGGCAGTGCTGATGAAAGCACAGCCAACTTAGCTCATTGGCAGGAGCTGGAGGGCGTGACGAGTCTCTGGGGGCAGGGAGTCATCCCACTCGGTTCCTGTTAACTCTGCAAGTCTAAGCCCTAACACGTAGGATAGTTGGATAAGCAGCTGGAAAGCAATATCATTGACAAGCTGTGTGGGTTTAGCTGGTTAGACTCCAGCAGTCACCCCACACTAGCGTCCCCAAGCCTTGACTCTTGCACCTAATACTTTCCGGAGTTAGGTAAGCAGGATGAGAGAGAGAGAGAGAGAGAGAGAGAGGCTCATTCTATTCCAACAATCTATCTCTGGGATTCCCATGTGTAGGTGGGATGTGTAGAATTCTCAGCTGGGTTTGGATACTCTTAAGCTTGGTGATGGGTTTCCACGTGCGTCAGACACCTGGCTGACCAAAAAAAAATAGATGATATTCACCTTATGGCTGTTTGCGGGACACTGCTGTGGGCAAATGGCTTCTGGATTTGATCACAAGATACACAGTCACTCCACTTTAGGGTAAATCCTGTGTAATTGCTTAAAAAAGTTTTCAAAGGATGATAAGGCTTTATTATTATTATTATTGAGTATTAGCTCCCGGTATTAGCTCCCAGTATTCCCAGTGTCAGTGCACTCTGTCCTCTCAGTGTGCCGTTACTTATCTCAAACAGAGCTGTATAACTAGTGGAATTTAATTAAGGGAATCCACTGATAGAAACCAAAACAATGAGTTTAACTTTCAGAGGATTATAATTTGGGCCTGGAGGAGATTTGCTTAAAATGACCAACAAGAGAAAATTTGCATGATGCAGTAAATTTTTATAACATAGAGTGGGCTACTGATGGATGTTTATTATTCTGCGTTACAGAGGTGGAATAATTTCCTTATTGTACTCTCTTGTGAATCATTTGACAGCACTCTTCCCAATGATGGGATCAGAAGTAACTCGCCAGGTCTTCAATCAATGTCACCACAGCTCCACCATTAACTGGCATTAGCACTATCTTCCTTTCATTAAGCCCGCAATACCTGTTATAAAACATTTATAGGTACTACAGGGAATGTACAAAGCTGTATTTTTAAAAATGAGCTTCATATGATGATTTGAAAAAAAGTAATGTGATTAGAAAGCACATCGTATTTTAATGCATGAGTATATTAATACTTGAAATTTGGAAATTTAATGTAAAGCCAGGAATGTCATTTGGAAAAATTATCTATGAATCTGTTGGAGAATGTTTGTTTTACTGCAATCTGAAGCTAAGTGGTAGGTTTGATGTGTGCAATGTGTGTTTGTGTGTACACAAGAGCATGTGGCTGATTTGAACAACTATCCAATATGTTAGAGAATATTTTTGATCACAAGAAATGTTCAGATGGACAACACTAATAATAATACTAATAATTCTTGCATTTGATATAGCGCTTTCCATGTATTCTAGAGCGCCATCCATGTATTCTATTCACAAATCGCTTCACAGAATACACTGTAAAGTGAATTGACTGTTTATTTGTGGGAAACACATGGCAGACACAGCAGTGTCCCACAACAGTTGTGGATTGTAACAACCCATTTTGGGGGATGGATTATCATTAGGCATTTAGAGTAAGGAAACTTCGTCCCGCCTGGAATTGAACCCAAGTCTCTCACTTGAGAGGCAAGTGCTCTAACTACTGAGCTACAGGACACCACAGAGAAGATACTTTGGCCCATTTAATAATGGATAATTCTAGGAGATGATACAGTTCCTTATTACATCGTTGAAATACCTTAAAATGCTTCACAGGATTTTTGCTGTGAAATGTAGCGTATTACTCGGTGAGTATGGAAGCCAATTTTTCCACAGCAATGTCCACACTCACAGCCATGAAGTGAATGACAGAGGATTTGTATCAAGGAGACTGGAAGAAACTCTTTCATTTTTAATATGCCTATGGGATAATCTTGTCCTTCCAGAATACCAGCCTTATCACTGTCCCTTTTACAACATCAAGCTGTTTTGAAAATAAATCTATGAAACACTTGCTGGTAAAATGCGCCACCTGTTCACTGCCCTCTATATAAATAAATATTTCCCAATTTCTGTCCGAAAACTGCTCTTCCCGGCTCTATATCTGATCCCTCTTGTCCTTTCTCTTTCTGAAAGTATTATAATCTGGAGATCAGGGAAATTTGTGGATATATATCGAGTCCTGACTTGGACATATTTGACCATTGCTTCATTGTCCCTGGGTGACAATGCTTGAACTTTCCAACCCATCGCTTCTGTGGCACAGCTTCACCACAGGGATTGCACTTGAACAAACTATAAGACACAATTCAACTTCTTTGGGCAATAATTGCTGACACATTGGCAATGTAACCCGCATCCTGTGGGCGAGGAGAAAACAACTCTCAAGGAAGTGCTAACTGTGGTTAAATAATCCTAACGCATGCATTGGATGCTGATGGTGAGTTTGAGAGGGGGATGGGGCGGGAGGTTTCCAGCATGTCATCTGACAATTATCAATAATTCTTGCCAGGACAGACTTTGAGAACAATCTTTGTATATAGTACTGTACATAGAAGGGAGCTGAACACCTCAGTATCAACAACAGCAAAATTACATTTTGCGTCAGGCAGACATCCCAAGGCGCAGAGCAGCCAATATTTTGGACCTGAGCTGGGGTTGGGATAAAGGAGGGTGGAGGGAAGGGGTGACTGATACTAGGGTCGTGAGGTGGGACTTGAAGGAGGCCAGGGAGGGGGCTAGCCTGAGGGATTAAGGGATGGAATTCCAAAGGTTGGGGGCAGAGTGGCTGAAGGCTCACCCTCCTATAGTGGGGTGGATGGATCGGGGGATGTGAAGCAAGCTGGAGTCGGGTGAGGATGGGATTGAGAGGTTCGCAGAGCATGGTGCAGGAGAGGACTCTGTCCCCAGAGTTCTGGGTGATCTGCAGCCTATGGAGGGAGGAATTGGAAAGGCCAACAAGCAGGGCATTGGCATAGTCGAGCCTGGATGTAATGAAGGCATGAATGAGAATCTCAGTAGTCTGAGGAGTGAGGAAGTGGCAGTCAGGCAATTTTGCAGAGGTGAGGGAAGGCAGAGTGTGTCATGGATGTGGGGGAGAAAAAATAGTTGAGGATTTCATTAACACTTCTTTAACCCATCCTCCTCTATCCTTTACCCCATTTGCTCCATTGTCTTCATGACCTCTGTTAATCCTTGAAAGCCTCTCCCTCCCAATAATTCCCAGTTCTGACCAAGGGTCATGGACCCAAATGTTGACTCACTTTTATTTCTCTATATGGTGTTCCCGCTGAGTGTTCCCAGAGACTTCTGATTTTATTGGGGGCTTAATACCTCTTTGACTTCTGAAGCTTGGTTTCTCTCTGCAGCCAATTGAGAAATTAATCAATTCTGAACCACTGAAGTTTTTTCTCGGCAAAGGTTTTGTTTATTGCAACCCAGCTGCAATAACTTTACTTTGACTATATGTACATTTTCAATGTTTCAATTTAAAATTGACTTTACCTTGATGGAATTATTTTTACGTCACTACACGATGGAAAAAGTCCACACCCTCCAGATACCAATTCAAATTTAATAAAGAATTTTGAGGTTGGTTTGGCTGCGAACTTAATATGTAAAATCTTGAATTGAACAGAGGAGAAGGGAAGGGGAGAAGAGTGTGTTTCTACGCCAATCACAGAATTGGAACTGTATTCACTTGACCAGAGGAGGTTGAGTGGTGATCTGATCGAGGTATTTAATAAGATAGTAAAGGAAATTAATAGAGTGGATAAGGAGAGATTCAGAATGCCAAGACATATCTTTCCTCAGAGGATTGTAGACTCTTCCTCAAAAGAATTGTAATGCAGTCGGTGAGGATATTGAAGACGGACGCTTTTGATTGTCTGGACATCTGACTCATGCTAATGAGTATCCAGATCAAACTGAGAACTCCACCTATACATAACAATTCTTATTTGCACTCTCTCCCAAAGAGAACTCATCTTACTCACAGAATTCTAGAGAGTAGTAGGCACAGGTTAGGAATTGTCAAGTAATGGGGATCCCAGATTGTGCATTGTGAATACTGCTGGAATTTAACCAACTAAAACTGCATAGCTTGCCAGGGAAGGCATAGCTTGCCTGTTCCTCCTGATTCCAGAGCAGGTTGAGTGAATACTCATTTACCTCATGGCCGTTGGTGGAATTTGCTGACATAAAGCTTGGTTGTTGTGTATGCTTCCAAACATTAATCATTATACCTGACCAACTGCTGTGAAAGCACTTTGAAACATTTTGTTAAGACAATGTGTTCGAAAAGTGTAAGTTACAGTATAGTAATCCTTGCATTTCACCAACTAAAATAACCTTGGCATTTGATACAGCACTTATAATGTCAAAACGACTCAAAGGGATTAATTTGTGTGTGCAAAACACTAAGTAATTTCACAATGCAGGTCATTGAAAATGTACATACATTGCAGGCCGTTAACATTTATGATGTGAGAGATCTGTAATCAGATCACAGTAACCACATCCGAGATAGTTGCATTGACTGCAGATCTCTTACTCTTGCTCAACTTCTGTGTAAATTGTGCTTTCAGCCACTAAGCCCCAAAATGTTGGAAATCCCTCCCTCAACCCCTTCGTCTCGCCCCCTCTTTTCCCATCTTCAGGTCGTGCCTGAAGACCTTTCTCTTCGACTGCACTTGTCGTCACCTTCCCCCCCCCACCCCCGGCTCGACCTCGGGCTCCACCATTGTGAAGTGCTCTGAGACGATGCCCGGGGTGGAGGGCCCTATATAAATGCAAGTTCTTGTTATTGTTAATGTCCAAATTCTAGAAGACGTGCAAAGCGTTATATCAAATGCAAGGATTCTTATTCTTATTATACTTTAAAACATGCTCCTTCACATTAACTCATCCATTTCATTTTATCTGTACTTCTGCCTTTGTTACCTTTCTTGTCTTCCTCTATTTTATCAATACTTCTGTGATTATAAATCCATTGAACTACTTTGCTAGGTTGTGAATATATCAGACTGGATGCTTTTCCTTCTCCCTGCATTCTCACTGTGTTGAAGTTGAGACTCATTCAACAGTTTATTTTACTTTCTATTGAAATGCTCTATTGAGAACAATAAACATTTTGTGCTTTCTCTTGTCCCATGGTTTAATGAATAAAACTTGCATCTTTTGGATGAGATGCTAAACTAAGGTCCACTAAAACACTGTTATATAAGCGAAGGGATTTCCTCCAATGCCCTGGCCAACAATCTACATAGAAAATATAGTTGTTCACTTATTGGTTTTTGTGGGGCCTGGATGATAATAATAAGAATAATAATCCTTGCATCTTATCCTGTCTTCAAAACATTTCAAAGCACTTCACAGCATATCCCTGTCAAGCGAATTGACTGTGTTTTCTGTGGGTGAAATGTGGCAACCAATTGTGCACAGCAGTGTCCCACAAACAATTGTGGGTTGAGTGACCAAATTATTATTTTTCTTCACATACAATATACTTATTCCATAAACTTCAGCTGCAAATGCTTGTTATGTTTGCTGACAGATACACTCACTGCATCTGATCATATTGATTTCTGACATGCTTTCATCTGTTTTCCTCTCCCTAACCCAGAGACTCTGAAGCTGATTTTGATGACCCAATGAAAAGCTTCCCCTTGTTGACTTGCATGGCTGAGGATTGAAGCTTGGACTGTCTTGGCCTGTATCACTTTGTTTCTCTCTTTCACCTGAGACTTTGTGGGGCTGGAGGAAAAGACAAACTCAAATAAAAAAGGGAGCAAATGCTGGGAGCTAATATTTGCTTTTGTTAAGTTGAAATAGATTTAACTGCTCTGAGACGCCACCTGGCTTAGAGGGCGCAATATAAATGCAAGTTATTGTTGTTATTTTGAGTGTTATTTTGTAAATTCCTCGAAATTATAACTAGTTTGGAACATAAAGTATGATTCTCTACCCCAACTATCAAGTACATTCAACATAAATCAAAAATCTATCAGGAAAGGCTGAGTAAGCCTGGACTCTTTTCTCTTGAAAAGAGAAGTGTGAGGGTTGACCAAATAGAGGTCTTTAAAATTATGAAGGTTTTGGTAGAGTAAACACAGAAAAGAAGTTTCCACTTGTGGGCGAGACCAAAACCTGAGGCCATAAAAATAAAATAGTCACCATGAAATCAAATAGGGAAGTCAGAAGAAACTTATTTACCCAGAGAGTGGTGGGAATGTGGAACTTGCTACCACAAGGAGTAGTTGAGGCGTTTGAGGGGAAGCCAGATAAGTTCATGAGGGAGAAAGGAATAGGTTATGTTGACAGGCTTAGGTGAGGAGGGGCCGGAGGAGGCTTTGTATGGAGCGTAAACGCCAGCATAGATCAGTTGGGCTGAATAGCCTGTGCTATATTTTCTATGTAATTCTATGTAAAAAAGAAGTTTCAAAGTGTTTTAAAGAATGAGGTGAATTGGAAATAATGTGAATCACAGTAACTAATTTGCATCAGTCGTGCCCTGGCAAAGAGGTGGATGGTTGATTAAGGAGAAGGAAACTTAAGACATGAATATGTATGACAATGAATGAAATAATTAAAATAATGCTTCAAATAAATAATGGTGAACAAATCTTTACATTTTATATTTGATCTATAAACCTGACATATAGTTCTGTCAAGGTGGGAAGAAATCAAAAAGCAGTTTATACTGGATTTGTTGAAAAGTGTATACAGTACTTTGTGGGCTAAATGC
The DNA here is from genome assembly GCA_035084275.1 of Hydrolagus colliei. Lineage (NCBI taxonomy): Eukaryota > Metazoa > Chordata > Chondrichthyes > Chimaeriformes > Chimaeridae > Hydrolagus > Hydrolagus colliei. Next base: position 14,147,636 of record CM068752.1, read on the forward strand.
AGTATTTCCTCAATCCATTTGAGGAACCTATTTGAAATCCTGTTAACTCGGGTGAACTCTGCTCCCAATGTAGATTGTGTCAGAATGCAGATCCCGCTCGCGAGCGTGTGCATTATTGTGAAGAATGAACATGCCCATTTGGGACTATCATAATAATAATAATAACAATTCTTGCATTTTAATAATTTGTTCACCAAATATACAGTAAAGTGAACTCACTGTAACTTTTGTGGGCGAAACATGGCAGCAATAATGCATAGCAGCATCTCACAAATAGTCGTGGATTGAAGAGACCACTTTATTTTTTTTAAAAGGAGTTATTACCCCTGGAAAAGTGATACACCAATCGACTAATAACAGGGTTCCTACACACTGCTTGGCAAAGAGAGGCTTATGGAATAACGAAAATTGCCCAATATTCCCAATATGGGAATCAAACCCAGGTCTTCTCGTATGTCAGGCAAGTAAGTACTCTAACCACTGAGCTACAGAAATCCTTAGTAAGTAATCCCATTCAATGTATCGCATTTTAGAACATCCGCTGTTGAACAATCATAGAAAGTTTTCTAAAGCAACAATATTTATTGTCACTATGTGTTCCTGCATTTGAAACATGTTCACTTTCTTGTAGCTTCACTAATTTGAACATCCTGCAAACATTCAAGCTCAGAAATGCAATTTGCTTCCTGGGTTTGGCCGCTCGCCATCTTTATGTTACCAGAAGGATTCTCTCATTTCCCGGCCAAGGCAAAACTTAGGCAAGTTTCCTTACTCCACACGCCTATTAATAATCCCTCAGAAACACAATAATAATTTGGTCACTCAATCCTCGGCTGTTCGTGGGACACAGCTGTGTGCTATTGGCTACCGCGTTTCGCCCACAAATATACATTCAATTCACTTTGCAGTACACAATGTGAAGTGCTTTGAGACGTCTAGAAGACGTGAAAAGCGCTACATCAAATGCAAGGATTATCATTATTATTTTCCAACATTTGTATTGAAACTCCACAATTGGAGACAAGCGCTGAGCCTAACAATGCAAAAAGGTTCATGTTACAAACAAAGAAGATCATAGGAGGTTTGGATGAAGGACTTTTTGTGACAACACACTCAATTGTCTCCCCATTACCCGATCAGTAGATCATAGACTGCAGATCATTCAGAACTCTGCAGCCTGTGTTCTCTCCCAACCGGGCTCTGCGATCCCATCACCTCCATCCTCGCCTGACTCCTCTGGCGTCCCATCACGCACAGAATACAGTTCAAGTTCTTGGTCCTCACTTTCAAAGCACTCCACAGCTGATCTCTACAGCCTCCCATCCCCCTACCAAACTGCCTACTCCCTCCGCTCAGCCCACCCCACCCCACCATTAGCGGACTGGCCTTCAGTCACTCTGCCCCCACCATCTGGAACTCCATCCCGCATTCCCTCTGGTGAAAGGGAAGTGAATCAAAGGAAAATAATTCCTTTGACACTTCTAGGTCCTCAGTTAACAACCCAAATCTGTTAATTTCCAGAATGTGTGTTCAATTCCTGTGTGAAACTTTCTGCTGTGAACTCAGTTTAGAAAGGACACAAATCAGGAAGAAAATATAAACAGCAAAAAAAACACAAGGTTGATCAGCGTCTGAAAGAGAAAGGCACATTAACATTTTGAGTGCGACCTGTCATAATATTTATCAGTTCTCCTGCCATGCAATGTATTGCATTGATCTATATCACCGTATAGAGGTTTGTAGAGCAGGGAAGGCTTTGTGAATAAGCAAACACTAACACTAAAAACTGGGCAAAAAGCCTCCCACTGACAGCCCTTGAACTCTGCACTGAACCTCCTCTGACTTGACTTTCCAACACACTAATCATCAACCAAAAGGACAAGGACCAGTGTGAGGTCAGCATTCACACCTGCACCCACAGTACCCTACAATAGAAAATGACATTGTAAAATGCCTTTCACATCAGGAGGATGTCCCAAGGCACTGGAGAGTCAAGGATTTGGACCCGAGCTGAGGGGTTTGGGACCGGGGAGGGTTGAGGGCAGTGGGGTAGGAGGATAGCCAAAGGTGAGGTCAAAGGGGATGGTCTTAAGATGTGCCTTGAAGGAGGCAAGGGAGGGAACGATGTAAAAGGAATGTGGGACAGAGTTTTATAGGTTAGGGTTGGTGCGGTTGAAGACTCAGACCCATCTTAAAACAGTTCAATGTATTGAGGTGTCAGTAATATTGATACTAGATTTTCAGGCTCTCTGCAAGCTCTTATATTGCTTCCCCCGCACCAGCCAACCCAAGGGGAGAACCTGTGATCAGTTCCCTGGCTATCAACAACAATAAAAAAATTACATTTATTCTCCCGCCTTTCACGTCGGGAGAATGTCCCGAGGCGCTGCTCAATCATCTCTGTAAAGTGTAACTATAGTGACTCTCCTGTGAGATAGTGTTTGTGGGTAGGGGGAGTGAACTTCCTTGGAATCTGTTATACAGCACGGGTTAGAAACTTGCTTTATAAACACTGCGGGCTTTTCTTAAAGCAGTGATGCACAGAACACGTTTTAAGATGCACTTTGCAGAGTGATGATGTGCAGTGAAATGAAAGGTTACACTAGGGGGCGCTGTAAGCCTGAGACAAGCACCAAGTGCAGAAGCTTCGATGAGAGCTGATGATCATGGATATAAAAGTTCATAATTACTGCGCAGCATTCGTGTCTGCACCAGGTTGGGATTCTTTATTGGTTTGTCATGGTGCGTTATTGAACCCCTTGACAAGAACTATCAGAGTGACATGACGTGACATGACACAGGACACCAGAAAGGGGATTCACGGAGACTGCTGAATGGACTGATGAATACAGAGCCACCAATCAGCTGTGGTGACACATGCGTCAGCGTCTCAGAATGTCTTCAGTTTTTGGGGAGTGGGGGGGTCTCAGCTTTTGGTGAGAGGGGGTCTCAGGTTTTGCATTATCCTCAGAAGACCACCCGTGTGTGAGGAACTAATAAAATAATCCTTGCATTTGATGAAGCGCCTTATCATGTCGTTGAGATGTCTCAAAGGGCCTCACTGAATATATTATAATGTGAATTGATTATGGATTTTGTGGACGAAACAGGGCAGCCAATTGCACATGGCAGTGTCCCACAAAGAATCATGGATTGAGTGACTAGATTTATTTTTGAGGGATTATTACCTCTGGAAAGCGATCCGCCGATCAACCAACAACCTGCTAAGTAAACCGTGGTGCGAGAGCAAGGAAACTTGCCTAAGGTTCCATGTAGGAATTGAACCCCGTACCTCTGACTTGTGAGGTGATGTATGATAGCAGGTGGGAAGCACTTTCCTCTGAGAGGAGGACCCTATCTGTTTCCTCTTCTTTTTTCTCTCTCTCCTCCTCTAATTCCACTCTCTCTTTCTCCCTCAATCTTTTTTCCCTCATCTCCCTTCTCTCTTTCTCTCTCCCCATATCTCTTTCTCTACACCCTCATTTGAATATCTACACTTTTCAGTCTCCCCTTTCTCTCTTCCCTGTTTCTCTCTTTCTACTTCACCTCCATCAAAAACCCACGAACAGAAACCCAAAGCAGAAAGGATATTGCATTGAATTTTTTTTCATGTAGCTCTCTCTTTAAAGTGCAAAATAGTTCCTTCCAAAATATCTTGGACTAAGGCTTTGCCTCTGCAGTCTGGTGTGGCTCAAGGGCCTTGGGAGCACTGGGATTTGTTACAAAGATTTAAAAAAGTTTGAACGAAGAAAGATAGAGAGAGAAAGTGAGGAGGAAAGGCAAAGATGCAGAGAAGAAACAGAGAGACAGAAACAAGAAATAAGGAATAGAAACAAAAGACAAGACCTGGAAAAAAGACAGAGACAGAGACAGAATGAGAGATAGAGGATACAGTGATTACCGGGTAATTTGAACTGCTGCGTATGTTTCTTGTAAGTGGGTTTCACTGTCAATCCTCTGATGGTGTGAGTTTGTGTGTGGGTGGGTGGGTGGGTGGGAGAGAGAGGTGGAAGAGTGTATGAGATAGGCGTGATGATAGGGGTTGGGGAAGTGGAAACTGTGATCAGGGCACTATAAGAAGGAATTTACATCTGTACACTATTATCATATTGAACATTGGAAATTACAGTCTAGTGTAAATGCTAATATATTATAATATGCTAAGTATTATCTGTGCTGCTGAGTGTAGAAACGCAAGTTGTTGTTGACTGTGAAGTGGATGACAACCGTGAAGTGAATCATCAATTTATTTGGAGAATTGTTGGCCATGAGGCCGGGGGGGAAAGTACCTTCTCTTTTTGAATCAGAATCAAGGGATCTTTAACATCTACCTGAGGATAGGGCCTTGGATTAACATCGCAAACCCATAACTTTCTGGCCTTGAGGCAAACATGTTACCCACTGAGCCAAAACAACTATACATCTTAAACATGACTTCTGGGAATCTAATCTCCACTTCTTTGGCGATCTAGCCTAGCATCCTGCTTGCACTGTTTAGTCATGTTTGGACATAGTTAGTTGATAGTTAACTAAATGGTGGCCTACAATCCTTTTTATGTCAGTCACTGCTGATGTCACATGGAGCTTTGACACAGATGGCAGGGGCTTGAGTGACTAATGTGCAGTTTCTACACTTCCTGACGTAGAAGGATATTGACATTAAATGGAATAAATTTCCATGAATAACCTTTGCCCTGTTTCATATTACTTTAATACTTCAGCACTCGACAGTTTGATATTGCCTTGCATACCATGCTGGGAATGTAATCTTGTCGTCCCTCTCCAATACCCCTTTTAAAATCACATACCGTTTCCAGAATGTATCCTTCACACAGTGAATAATTGCAAATAATGTACATCTGAAGGCCAGGACATCTATATGTGGAGTCCTGTAGCGCAGTAGTTAGAGCACTTGCCTTACAAGCGAGACACTCTGGGTTCAATTCCAGGCAGGGCCTATAGGACCTTACTCTACACACCACATAATAATCCATCAAAAAAACAATAATATCTTAACTCAATCCACAACTGCTGTGCGCAATTGGCTGCCACGTTTTGCCCACAAATATACGGTGAATTCACTTTACAACATGTTCTGCAATATTATTATTAATAAAGCCATGTTATCTCAGAAGCTTTTACACAAAGGCACACTTAACCCAAAAACGACAGCAGCTCAGAATAATTTTTTCCACACTAAAAAATGATTACAAGTTGCTATAGAAGCGTGTTTATAACCCATTTGAAAAAGAATTCAGTAAGTAATAATAACAAATTTATATAATAATCTTTGCATTTAATAAAGCACCTTTCACATCAGGCGGATGTCCTAAAGTGCTTCACAGAATGTATTGTAGCACATGGAGGCTGAGTATTTTATAGGAAACACATGAAAAAATCAAATGTAGAAGAGTTTGGGGAAAGATAATAATAGTACTGCCACGACTACTAATAATATTCCTAATGCAGGTAATTCTTGCATTTGATACAGCACTTTTCACGTCTTCTAGACGTCTCAAAATGCTTCACAGAATGTACTGTAAAGTGGATTGACTGTTTATTTGTGGGTGTATTCTTTAGATCACGTAGTCTTTCATCAGTATGGCCCAACTCTGTGGAGCTCTTCCACAAAACCCATTTTCATTACCCCCTTTCTCTCATAATAATCATCACCATAATTTTCTTATGAAGTTTTTCAAGAAGTTCATCCTGTGTGAGAGGTGTTATTTAAGTACAAGTTGTTGAAATGGGCTAGAGTACATTGGTCTAGTATGGGAGTATTCCATATCCTTGCACTAAGGCCATCTCCTGTGCCTGAACCTAATATGAAACAGGTGGAAGGTTATTCATGGGAATTTATTGACATCCACAAAGGCACCTCCGACATCCACAAAGGAATTGGTCAGGAGCAGGAGCCATGTTGCTTGCTCCTTAACTAAACTCTGCTCATGTTACCGTTTGTTGGCCTGAAGCAAGTTACTGCTGTGTATTACACAGAAAATACAGGAGCTCCACCATGAAGTGATCCAGGCTGCTACCCTGCGCGAAGGACACTATATAAATGCAAGTTGTTGTTATTCTGTTGTTATTGTTGCTGTATGCTAAGTGCTGTAATACAGTCCTGTGGATAATTGAAGAAAGTGAATGTACGTGGAGCTCCATGCCGGTGACCTGTAGTTACAAAGCGAGTTGAGGGACCATCAGGGTGTATATAATGGTCCGTTTGATGTTAACCTCATCGAGTAGCCTTTGGATGTACGAGTTGCTGTCTGATGCTGTTCTTAATATCAATCAATCATGTCGTTGGCTTTCCGCTGCTGGTTAGCGGCAAAGTCATCTTTAGCAAACCATAATGGCAAATGCCGGCGTCGTGCTGGCCAGCAGTCAAAGGGTACAGTCCACAGCTGGAATCCACCATTGAAAATAGCCTAGGAGGGGGGGTGGGGGGTAGGGGGGGGGCGAGATATTTAATGGGCCGAACATTAAACGCTGAAATGATCTTTGTTGCCTATATATTGCAAGGCACACCCAGCCTGTTACGAGCGGATTCAGAGGAACTAAATTACAAATATCATTCACAAGATTGCAGTTTTGCCTCCCCAAAAATGAGCTCATTGATGGACTGACTGACTGACTGACAGTGTGCCCCAGCTTCTCACAGTGTGCTAACTGATCCGGTGTACCAGATGAGTAATATTTTTTTCTGTTGGAGAGTTTGTTCCAGCTGATTGCTTTTTGGCACGGGCACATCATATGCAGATGTGGATGACATAATGCTCTGGGACTCTGGCTGGATCAGGTGCACTTCCAGTATCCATGAGAATCTAATATGCTCACACATGAATGCATTTTGGTGACTTTCCAACAACTGTGACCTAGAAATTATAGTTGCAATAAAATAAGAACTGGATTGTATCAAAATACGTCGAGGTGGAGTGAGTGTAGGGGGACGAGGGAATGGGGTTCACAGAACATAGGTTCAGTTGCACTATCCTCATTCAGTAAATGGCAAAGGTTCAGGGACAGTCTGGTTGCCTGGCAGCTCTTTAAGGACTCTGAATCTCAGCTTCCTTTACCCACACACTGTCCTTCCCTCTGCTTCTGAGGGGAGAAACATGGTGCTCGTCAAAGGCAAGATGTGCCACTCGAACACTGTGTCCAGAAGCAGCCTGCATTCTTTGCTTACGGCTACCAAAGAAATGAATACCGTCCTTTAGATGAGCCCTTCAGACAAGGTCCCAGCTGCCTGATCAGGTGGATGCTAAAAATCCCATGGCATTATTTGGAGAGAGAGAGCCCTGAGCTCTTCTAGCTTCCTGGCTCATCCAAATTCACCAAAAAATAAATGGGATCTTGATTTAGCATCTTATCTGAAGGACGGTGCTTGCTACAGCAGCTACCGTAAGATGTACGAGATGTGGCACGAGTCGATGTCTACTCTTCGAATGACAGACGACTCCTGTGTGACACCGGAGTCGCTTTTCATTCTCTGCCTGCAGCACATTTGAACCTCACTGGGACTCCAGCAAACCTTGACCTCCAATGGGGGTTTATAACTAATGGGCATATCAAATTTCCCGTTTGGTTGTTATTCATTTCTCAACGTCAATTCTCTTTATGTCTCTGTAAGCCAATTACTCCCATAATGCAGCTCTCCTCCCCCTTCCCGTGTGACCGTCATCAATCCCTACTGCCCCATGTGTCTCCAGCCTCTAGAGGCACACAACCAAAGCCTCCCGAAGCACATTAGCGAGGCTCGGTGACTGGGATTCAGCAAGGATCCCTCTAGAAGCCGGAATGCTGCCCAGAGCAATGTGTGCTCAGCAGGAAGAATGAAGGGATGCGGGGCAACGATTACTGAGAGAAAAAAACACAAGTTGTACTCTCTGATATAACACACGACTGTAATACCCCTTTCACATAGAACTGCCTGCCCCCGCGCCCCCCCCCCCCCCCCCCCCACCCCCACCTCCACACCCACCATCAATATGCTCCTTGTTGACTCTCAGGGCCAATCTCTGCTGTGCTGCAAAACGTTCAACTATTGTTTTGAGAGAGAATGAAATAAACATGCCTTTCTCGTCACGGCTTTTGTTTTTCTTGGCGTGTTCAGCGGGGCCGAGTGAACAAGCTCCCGCCAAATCACAGCTCCGGAAAAATACTCTGCTCTTCCCACCTTTGGCTCCAGTCCAGGTTTCCATTGTACAAAATAAAAATAAATCCTAGCCGCAGCTCAGGGACGTCGAGTCCCGGACAACCACCCAACTTTTGAAAAGAAAGCATGAATTGATAGCATGATGGTAGATACAGGCAGCAGTAAGACATGTGTACAATGTGAAGACTGGTTTGTACTGTTGATCTCAGTAAGGCAGTATTAAGGGTGTTACTGATTACCTCAGCCTTTCCTGATTAGGGAGCAGACAAATAAGATTTTACTGTTGTCTGCTATCCAATACCCCGACTCACCCCTTCACTGCTGGAGGTTGGGTGCCTTTTTACATTGGTAGAGAACGAGATTTAGCTGTGATATAACCACTAGGAGAGTAGGGGAATAAATCAGATTTTGTGATTACTTGTCACTACATTTGGGATTCAGAAGACTGTAAATTGTAGAACAACAATAACAAAATAAAAAATTTTGAGCGCCTTTCACGTTGGGAGGACGTCCCAAAGCACTGAAAGGAGGGACGACTTTGGCAGGCAAGGAATTTTACAATCTAGAGGTTTTCGGGGAAGAATTTGTTGAGAGAGGGATAGAGTGATGAGTCTTGATTTTAATGCAGATAGGAGAAGATATGTGTAGGTTGGTATGCTTAGAGGAACAAGAGAAAAGTTCAGAGGAGCAATGACTGCCGTTAGAATTATTTAGAATTGGTAAAGGCAAGAGAGAGGTTGGAATCAGAAGTGAGGGGAGGTCATCCAACAGATCAGTTATACTCACAGGACTATAAAAATTCCTCATAAAATACAAACTTTACAGTATATCCTATGAATAGCTTTTAGGCATCATGACTACATGATAAAGCATTGCATCAAATGCAAGGATTATTATTATTAAAATCTATGCAAAACTAGGAAGCCATTCGACCAATTGTTTAATTGTTACGGCTCTGTTCAATACATGGAACTGGAATCAAGTTTTGGGAAGTTGAAAAATTCTAAAGATTAAACCAGGTTGAAGCAAGAGTCAGTAGATGAATTTTCCAGATGAGGGAGACATAACTTTAGCTACAGGAGGTCAAGGTCGGGTGTTTACAGAGAGCTAGGATTTCAAGGAGCTGTATGATTTCAGAACACACATAAGCCCTAACACATCCCTCAGTTTGAAAGTGAAAAGAGTATGAGGGTAGGAATGGTACTACCATTTCAGTGAGGAATAACACAGGATATAAGGGACCATTGATGAAAGTTGACAGAATTAGGACCAATCGTAATTGATACCGTAATGCAGAGTACACTGAGAGGTGATACCAGGTAAGGTGACTATAGTTCCGTGCATTTCAGAGCCATAGTGGACTGTGAATGTATTCAAATGTTGGACCGTGAATGTATTCTGGCAGTGTTCAAATATTGGGCGCGACTTTATTAAATAAAATGTACACAGGCTGTCTGTAACATGATATAGAGGAGTGACTGGTACCGCTCACTCATTATGTCACTTGCAAGTTGTTGCATTGCTACATAGCTCGGGTGGTACTAAGCTTGTAGCTCAGGATTGAGGAAGCTTCTCAAAGCACCAGCGGTAGATTCAGCCCATTACTGTATTAATAAGTGATTGGATCACAAAGTTGTATTTGTCCAGGAATCCATCTATTAGAAGCAGTGTTGATGTGGGGAGAAAAGTTGGGAGAGCTGGAGGTGAAAAGAAGAAAATGTTGAATGAAGAATCGAGGAACACAAAAGAAAGGAAATGGGAAGAGAGATGAAGCTTAATTAGTGTGGCTATAAGACAGGGACAAGATGGGGGGGAAGGAGAAAGGTTTATAGAAAGGTCTGATGAGTATCTTGAGACTAGAGCTTTGAAAGTATCTATAAGAGAATAATAATAATTCTTGCATTTGATATAGCGCTTTTCACATCTTCTAGATGTCTCAAAGTGCTTCACAGAATATACTGTAAAGTGAATTGACTGTATTTATGTGGGTGAAATGTGGCAGCCAATTGCACACAGCAGTGTCCCACAAACTGTCATGGATTGAAATGACCAATTTTAAAAAATTATTCAGAGGGATTATTATTAGGCGTGTGTGGAGTAAGAAAACTTGTCCAAAGTTTTGCCCTGCCTGGAATTGAACCCAGGTCTCTCACTTGTAAGGCGAGTGCTCTAACCACTGAGCACACAGACACAAAGGCAAGTCATTATTATTGAGAGATTCCATAGTTACTGCCTCAGAAAATCCAAGAAGGTCTCCTGATTGCAATAGATGTAGCCATTCTTCACACAACAGTGAGGACACCCTCCAGCTTGACGCCCAGGGCCGAGCAGGATCTCCTAGTTTCAATGCAGAATAGTTGCAATGAAACAAACCACAAAGGGGAAATATAGAATCCTCTACACCTTTGGTAGTGGCGGGTGAAGTGGGGCTAATAACTGTTGCCTTAAGTCAGGGCAGTCCAACTGGCGGCCTGCAGGCTGAAATCATCCCCCCACCCCCCACGCACCCCCATTTCATTTGGCTCACCAGCTCCCTCCATAACCGTAAATGTTACATTATATTTCTGGAAAGGAAACAGAAAGATATTCCTTATGCGGCCCGTGGATGTTTCTCAAATAGGGCATCCGGCCCTCAGCAGCCAAAAGGTTGGACCACCCTGCTAGGTCACAGCTGCCTGGAGGTGGAATTGTACCATTTGATTTGCTTTGCTTGAGAGCCAGTCCCAGTCTCACCAACGATGAATTTTACTTTTACAGTGTGGGAAAATGGAAACTCATCCCGGAGCAGTCTCGAGTATCAGAAAGAAATGTTCCCCTTATAAAGCTTCATTGCCGTGAGGCAATGGTATGATTACAACAACAACAAAATTCCATTTGTATAGAGATTTTCACATTGGAAGGATGCCCTAAGGCACCAAACAGTCAGTATTTCAGATCAGATTTGGGGCGCGAGATTGGGGAGGGTGCAGGGCAGGGGGAAAGAGGGTGATTGAAGTCACGGTCGAAGAGTAGGGTTTTGAAATGGGTCTTGTAGTAGGCGAGGCAATGGACTAGGTGGAGGGACTGTGGGATGAAGTTCCAGAGGGTGAGGGCAGAAGTGCTGCCAATGGTGGGGCAGTCGAGGTGGGAGGCGTGAAGCAGGCGGGGCCTGCTGAGTGGCAGGAGCAACCAGGTTAGGAGTTTGAGGGTTAGGAGGGCCAAGAGGTAGGAGATGGGTGGGGGGGCAAGGCCCTGGAGGGCTCTAAAGTGAGGACCAGGATCTTGAACTGTATTATCTGTGTGTGATGAGTAGCCAGTGGAGTCGGTCGAGGATGAGGGTGAAATTGTCACAGAGCCTGGCTTGGGAGAGGACACTGGCTGCAGAGGTCTGGATAGTGTGCAGCCTATGGAGAGAGAAGTTGGGGAGGCTGACCAGCAGGGAGTTTGTGTAGTCAAGCCTGGATGATATGAATCCATGTATAAGGGGTTCAGTGGCCTGCAATGTGAGTCAGTGGCTGAGCCGGGCAATGCTATAGAGGTGGGGGAAGGCTGAATGTATCATGGCATGGATGTGGGGATAGTTGAGAGTCAAACAAGATGCCAAGGTTCCGGACTGGCTCAGTGAGGTGGAGTGTGCATCCTTGGATGGTTATGCTGTCAGCACCTGAGGTGTGGAGACGCTGATGGGAGCTAATCAGGAGGTCCTCAGAATTGTTGACATTCAACTGAAGAACGCTCATTTTCATCTAGGACTTAATGTCTGATAGGCATTCTGTCAGGACAGCAATGGTCCTAGAGTCAAGGGTGGAGGTAGAGAGATAGAGTTGGGTGTCATCCGCATACATGTGGAAGTTGATCCCACATCTGTGGACGATGTCACCAAGAGGGAGCATGTCGATGTTGAATAGACTGAATATTGTACATGTTTAATATTGCACTGAATGAGGAGTGGAATACAAAGTAGTATTGTTTCTTAAATGAAGTAACTGGTTCAGTTTAAGTGTAGCCAAGCACTGCAGTTGATCTCATGTTCTCTTATACAAGCTATAAAAGCCTGGTGCTTATTCCCATGGCCCAATTCCAGTATTTTATCTCCTTTGCTATGATTCGGTCATTCCCTGAACATAAACCTCTCAAGTGAGCTTTACTTGAGCTTGTAAATAATCACTTTCCACACCCAGGTGCCTCAGGGCTCCTCTCATATGTGGTTTGGCAAAGTGACTATGCAATTCTTGAAAAAAGAGGGAACTGGTTATAAATTGGTGAAAAGCAAAGAATTCATCAGAAAAAAGGGAAGCCCACGCACATTTATATAGATATCGTTTTGTTTGTGTATTTCTTTGGAAGGATTATACATTGACAATTCTACTGTGGACACATTAATCCATTGGAGGCGACAAAGTGGAGACGGTGAGAAAGGTAGGAGTCGAACCAGGCGGGGGCAAATTCATGAAGATTGAGCTGGGAGGAGAGGCAGTGTAGGAGGATGAAGTAGTCTCTATACCATCTATACAGAGGGTTAGAATGTCGTTAGAGACTTTGACTAGGGCTGTCTCCATGTTATGGGCAGCACAAAGCTGAGATTTCAGGGGTTCGAAGAAGGAATGGCAAGAGAGAAAGGAGCGAAGCTGGGAAGCAATGGCTCATTCCAGGCCCTTAGATAGGAATGGGAGGTTGGAGATGGGGTGGTATCTGGAGAGTATCTTCTGAACTTCCTCTTTTCTCTTTTAGTACTAACCCTTAATGTATATCTTCCTGTTTCACTCTCAAAATACACAATCAATTCAATGCTATTGTGTGAAGTGCATTGAGATGTCTCAAAGACGTGATAAAATGTTGTATCAAATGCAAGGATTATTATTCGTATTAATATAGTTTACACATTAGAAACAAGCCAGGACTGTCAATTGCTGTGGAATGTCCTCCCATCATGAAAGGCACTATCTATCTATATATATATATATATGTAAATTTGTTGTTGTAGTTGTATTCTTGTACATAGCAATCAAAGAATCTCTTTCTTCTAGATATGTGTAACTTTAAAAAATTCTAAATTAAAGTTGTGACTCAATAACTGTGTCCATAAGATCCTGGGCAACATTTGCCATCATGATGAACACTGCTATACAATGTATATCTCAGCCACTTTTGTAGCATCTCTTCTCTACTTTAAAATATTAGCCAATATTCTTCCTCCTGGGTATGAAATCTGCTTGCCAGCATCTAAAATGCCAGCTTTCTTTCTGATGGTGCTAAATTGCAACCGTGCCAATTCACTTGAATGAAGTACAAAACCAGACTCTCTGCAGTACTTTTTACCCATGAATAGTCGCCATCTGTTGACAATTCTCCAAAGCTCTTGTTTCCTATTTCGACATTCAGACCTTTTCCCAGTGTGGAGATAAAAAGCAAAAGCAATCAGGTCTGCCTGGAGTTCCAAAATCAAATCTATGTTCCATTAAACTGACATCCCGTCTGCCAGTTCAGGTGAACGTTGAAAGTCCCGTGACACTGTTTGAAACGAAATGGAATCTTCCTAGTGCCCTGGCAACACTTTGTGACTAATGGTGCAATCTTACTGTGCAAATGATTGCCATATTTCCTCCAATGGAGTCGTAGCTTAGTGGTTAGAGCACTCGCCTCACGAGTGAGAGACCTAGGTTTGAATCCCAGCAGGAGAAACTGTTGGACTAGTTTCTTCACTCCACACAGCTTTTTTTACCTAGCAGTACAACAATAATAAAATTACATTTATAGAGCGCTTTTCACGTCGAGAGGACGTCCCAAAGCGCTGAAAGTAGGCGCCTGATTCTTTGTCAATTGGCGAATCGCTTTTGAGGGGAAAATAATAAAATAATAAATTGGTCACTTGAATCCACGACTGTTTGTGGGACGCTGCTATGCGCAAATGTTTGCCGCGTTTCGCTCACAAAATATACAGTGAATTCACTTTACAGTATATTTAGGGAAGCGCTTTGAGACGTCTCAAAACAAAATAAGGCACTATATCACATTCAAGGATTATTATTATCACTAATGTTAATATTATAATAAACAGTCACTACACCTGACCCTAGAAAGATCCTTTAAGAGATTTGGATGTGTTGAGATGTGACAAAAATGCAAGTTCAGATTCAAAACATTGGAAATGTACAGCAGGCTGATCAGCATCTGAAAGAGAATGGAGTGTCACAAGGATCAATGCTTGGGCCTCAGCTATTTACAATTTACATCAATGATCTAGACAGGGACATTGAATGTAACGTATCTAAATTCGCGGATGACACTAAACTAGGTAGGAGAGTCAGCTGTGAGGATGATGCAAAAAGATTGCAACGGGATATAGATAGGCTAGGGGAGTGGGTGAGTAGGTGGCAGATGGAATTTAATTTGGGGAAGTGTGAAATTATTCACCTAGGTAGCAAAAATAAAAAAGAAAATTATTTTCTGGACGGGGAGAGGTTAGATAGTGTTAGTACAAAGGGATTTGGGTGTCCTCGTACACCAGTCTCAAAAAGTTAGTTTGCAGGTGCAGCAAGCAACTAAGAAGGTAAACGGCATGTTAGCGTTCATTGCAAAAGGTTTAGAGTATAAGAGTAGGAAAGTCTTGCTGCAACTGTATAGGGCCCTGGTGAGACCGCAAAACTGTGTGCAGTTTTGGTCTCCTTACTTAGTAAAGGACATGCCTTAGAGGGGGTGCAGCCTAAATTCACTAGGTTAGTTCTTGGGATGAGGGGACTGACCTATGAGGATAGGTTGAATAAACTAGGGCTGTATTCTCTAGAGTACAGAAGAATTAGGGGAGATCTTATTGAAACATATAAGTTTCTTAAAGGGCTAGATAAAGTAGACAGTGAGGGACTGTTTCCCCTGGTAGGAAAATCTATAACCAGAGGTCATCATCTTAAAATTAAGGGTCAGCCTTTTAGAACAGAGTTGAGGAAACATTTCTTCACTCAAAAGGTAGTGAATTTATGGAATTTATGGAATTCACTACCCCAGATGGCTGTGGATGCTCAGTCCTTGAACATTTTCAAGGCTGAGACTGATAGATTTTTAAAATATAGAGGGATTAGGGGATATGGGTTAGGGCAGGTAATTAGAATTAGGTCAGAAGATTAGCCATAATCTTATTAAATGGCGGGGCAGGCTCGAGGGGCCAAATGGCCTACTCCTGCTCATAATTCTTATGTTCTTATGTAATGTTGGTGAGTCTTTCAGGTTTGATTTTGAACACAAATTAATTCCCCGAGTACTAGCCAATTCCTCCACCTTGCCCCCATCTCTCACCTTTTTCAAATCCCATCTGAAAACCTTCCTTTCCGACTGTGCTTACAGTCACCCCCACCCTCCCGCTCCCCCCGAGGGCTCAGATTCAGACTCCGCCACTGTGAAACGCTCTGCGTGGAGGGTACTATATAATCCCAAGTTGTTGTTGTTGTTTACTTTTCCCTATCACTGCTGAAATGTTAGAAACAGAGACACAATTTTACCCCAGATCCAACAGTTCCTCTCTAAAGCCAGAATTGTCCTGTCAGTTACTGCAGTGGCTCTCGATATTCTTGAGTGATAGTAACAGAAACAGGATGCACTTATTTGAAACTAGGAGTGAGAACCAATGCCCTCTCCTCTATGGTTTTGCTTATCAAGATAGGCCATCCATGCCTTCAAAGTGATTTGAATGAATACCTGGTTACAACTGAGTTGTCCTCCCAACGTGAAAGACACTATAAAGATGTAATTTGTTGTTATTCTTGTTGTTGTTGTTGTTGTTGTTGTGGTTGTTGGATCTGAAAACTGTAAAGGTGATGGAACGCTCCAAACAACTCAATGGTTCTCACAATCAAAATTTGGTTGAAGAAAGCCCTTTGACATATTTGATTTAATTCCATCATAGCATCAAGCTGTTTCTTAAAAGACACCAGGATTCTAACCTCAAATACTCTTCCTGCTACACTCTTCCATTTCTATCCTCCATGGAAATAAACACTTTCTGATGTCTGCCATAAATATATCCTTCACAACCTGTAATCTTGTCCTGCTGCCTTGGCATATCTGAATATATTGTTCTGGATTTGGTTCCTTTGTCTCATTAAGCATCTGTATACTTATATTAGTTACCTGCTGAGATGCCTCCTAGAATAAAGAGCTCTATCCTATCCAATTATGTCTTATAGCCCATCTCTTTTGTCATAGGAATCAGATTTGTTGATCTCCATTGCACTATTTCTAGGTCTGGGAGGTTGCTTACTAGCTCCTTGGGCCGTCCTCCTTACATGAAAGGCACTATAAAAATATAATTTTATTGTTGTTCTTCTTTATGTCACAGTGATCTGATGAATATGTAGTTTTCCAGGTGAGGGATAACCAGTGTTGTACAACTCAATCATGATGCCTGGGCATCTGAATTCAACTGAATTGGCAAAGTAGCCCAATACTGCATTTATTTTCGGCCTCACATTCGGTATTTTTGGTTCTTAGGCCACCAGTGGAACACAGTCAGTCAGTTCTACTGTGAGACACCCTTCACGAGGAGAGGTCATCTCCATCGGCATTGCTCCCTATATGGTCGATGCTACACAACAACAACAACTCTCTATTTAGGGAGAACAGGTCTATTAGGCTATGGGGAGCGGGCAGGGCAGTGGGATTGAATCGCTCTTTTCAAAGAGCCGGCACAGACTAGATGGGCCGAATGGCCTCCTTTTGTGCCGTAAAATTCTATGAATCTATGAATCTAAACAACAAAATTACATTTCTATAGCGCCTTTCACGTCAGGAGGACATCCCAAGGCGCTGGACAGTTAGTGATTCAGACCTGAGCTGAGTAAAGGATTGGTGGGTGGGGGGGAGTAATTGCTGATGGGTCCATCAAAGAGGAGAGTCTTGAGAGACTTGAAGGAGGCCAGGGAGGGGGGCGAGGCGGAGGGCCTTCGGGATGGAATTCCAGAGGTTGGGGGCAGAGTGGCTGAAGGCTCATCTGCCAATGGTTGGGCGGGTGGGTCGGGGGACGTGGAGCAGGCCAGAGCCTGTTGAATGTGTAATACACGCCATTCACTGCAGTTCAAATCTGGATGTACGGAGAGGAGTGGGGGAGGTGAAATTGAACCTCCCTGAAGCTGGACTGAAGAATACACCAGGTAAAGCCATGTAGCTGCGTAGTAATCTGAGGTACAATACAAAATTACAATACAAAATGGTATTTGTGTACCGCTTTTCATGACGGGAGGAAGTCGGAGATATAAACATGGACTCAACCTTGAGCCAAAGTCTCAATGAGAAGGACAGCCCTAGGTGGACAATTCAATGAAATTACACTTTGACCGAAATCCAGTTGGGTTTGGTATAATTTACGCAACCTTGGCACAATATATTACAATATTTTAAACAAAAACGATGCTCGCCAGTAAACCAAAAATGATTCATATGTAGAAATTTCATTTGTAGCAAAAGTAATTGTTTATCCCACTCATTACGACTAAAATAGGAAGCACTTAGAAAAGCTTTATGATTTGTGTCATGTGTGCATGGGATTCATGAAGGAAGAGATGAGTAGGAGTGGATTTAGCTTGGGAAAAGGAGACCTTGGAACAATATAGGGGCCAAGAAAAACATCCGAAAATAAAACTCGAAAGTAATGGGATTACGAGCAATATACTTCTGCATTTAAATGTTTTGTCCTAGGCATCAGTCATAATTTACTACAATCAAACTGAGCATTAAGAACAAAATGGACCACATTACAACGAGCATGTAAAGTAACCGCATTCACTGAAATGATTTTGAAAGTGGAACCATATGTTGGTTAGAAGGGAGTGGAAAGGAAGAAAACAGGCGGAGTTGATTTCACCAACAAAAAAATAGGTTTGTTGCTAGGCTGTGTGTACAAATTACACAGCACACTGCGAGCACATACTTCTAAATGACCTACTTATGTTAAGTTATATATTTGGGTTGCCTAGGACCTGCAGTCATTTCATCCTTAAATCAGACTACCTGTGAGTTTGCTGGACGATAGCTGCTGTCTTAACATTTATAGTTATCAGAATTTTAAACTGTCCTTCCCAGTTATGTTGCCTCATAACAAAGTTAACATAACTTAAGCAGTTGCTCAAATGGATTTTATGTTTCATGTGACATTATCAGCACTGTCCAGCTTGTATCATTTAGAGCTTGTATCTCAGAAAGAAGAGAGATTATTTCTCCTGTTAGCTTTTCTGCAGCTCCCTCGCATTCGATGCTATCGATTCCTTGATGAAGTACAGTTCTCATCACAATCTTGCTTGGTTGGATTTGAACTCTCCTGAAGTTTTACGCATGCAATTTTGTTGTTGTTGTTGAGATATAACAAAGTTATACCATTCGGGACAACCAGTCTCCAACAAACATTATAATAATTATTTTTTCCCCTTCATATTACTTTTCCTTTCTTCCCAAAGGTTGGACAGTGTCCACTAGCCTTTAGCAACAATAAACAGCTGGATGAAGTGGTGTTGGCACTTATTCGCTCCTCTAACTTCCATTTCACTCTTACAGTTCTTAAACAGCTTTCATGCTTACTGCGTAAGACAGGTTAGTAGCCATTACAATTTCTCATAGAAATTACAGGACACAAAAGGCCATTCAACCCAGCCAGTGCTTGATTCTCCCATTGGTAATAACTGCTTTGAAATAATCAATGAAGAAAAAATCTCTTGTTAAAATCAAATTCTTTCTCATTTGTTTATTCAGAGTTTAGATGAATCACTGAGGAACATGGTCCAGTAGTGGTTGAAGAACTGTGAAAATATAGTTCAAAATTAAGGTTCATTGTTAGACTTTTCCACAATTCTGCACAATCTTACATTTTGTCACAAGACAAAATGATCTTACAGGTGTAATTTCAAGCCTCTGATGTGCCTGGCTCGATTTCATACAAAACATCACACAGGAAGTTTACCCAGTGGATAACTGCAACAGTTTATCACCGAAGGGGCCCTTTAACATGTCGTACACAGAATATATATGGGTCATGTTAGAATTCTTTGGAGGTATGTACTTAATTAGTAAAACTTTTTTTCTCTGGCATCTTCTACTGTCTTTAATGTGTGCATTACTGGATGTGCATTGTTTGCCAGCTCATTTAGAAACTGCTGGAATTTTCACATGAATTTTTACATGATAGTGCATTTGTTGTAATCCACAAATTAAGTTTTGGCTTTCTTCTGCATTCTGTGGGAAGCCACTCTCTGACATTCTGTTCCCAGCGCTTTTCTTTTGTGATTCTGGGAAAAGATAACCGTGTACATTAAAACTCGATTAGCCGCCTGCTCACTTCTCCTACATATACTTCGCGCCCCTTTCGGAACTGAAGCAGAAATCAGCACACTTATTTATAACTTACATTGATATAGTGTCTTAGTAAAGCCAGATCAATACAACACGACAGCAGAACAAAGAATACATAGGTTTAGAGCTGTAAAGAGCAATTTCAGGACAAAGACCAGGAAGTTTTCTTCTACTCAGAGAATAATCCACAAGTGCAACAGGTTGCCAGAAAGGTGGTTGAGGCTAAGACAATGGACTCATTGAAAAAGCAGCTTGAAGCTGTGATGAATGATGTTCTGTGGCGTACACGATGATACCTCATGCAGAGTGGCACATCCTTGATTTGCTGGGTGACCTACTCCAGTTATTGTGTTACTTGATGCCGGCTGGTTAAGTATGATGCCTCGTTTGCTGTCGATGCGCTTTACCAAGCAGAGTATGCACCACAAAGAGCATTCATAATTTAACTGCATGGAGACAGTTCACAATATGAATATGTTCATCTGGGACATGACTTGTCCATTATAATAGTAATAATCCTTGCATTTAATAGAGTGCCTTATTACTTTAATGAGACGTCTCTAAACACTACACAGAATATACTCTAAAGTGAATTGACTGTATATTTTGTGGATGAAATGCAGCAGCCAACTTCACTGTCCCACAAACAGTCATGGAATGAGAGACCAAATTATTATTATTTTTTGGAGGGATTATTACCTCTAGTTAGCAATCCACCAACCGGGTTCCTACTTACTGCTAGGTAAACAGAGGTGTGTGGAGTAAGGAAACTTGTCTACATTTTCACTCTGCCTGGGTATTGAACCTAGGTCCTCTTGCTTGCAAGATGAGTGCTCTGATCAGCATACTACAGGCCTCATTAATAATTCACATTCATAATAGGATGCATTTGTTTGTGTTTAAATGGGGTATGTGATGGGGTGGGGGGCAGGGTGGGGGGTGGAATCTAGGATTGAGAGGGTCACAGTTGACGGGACCTCAAACAGTTAAATTTGGAATCACAAGCCAATCCCATTGGAACATCGCTGAAGGTCTTCAAGCAGGATGTGGTGGACGGCAAATTAATTTCAGCTGTTGTTTGAAAGGCTGTCACAGTAAGAAAATCTGTAGCTGAAATGTTTCTTAGAACCTTTTAGATAAAGCACATGAGAAACGTGGAGGAGTTGAGGGAAAGAGGTTGTGAAAACAGGATACTGACTGGCAAGCACTCCCGATTCATGTCACTTGCAACAGTTCTTTAGAAACCTGAATACATTTCACTGCTAACTTGTGCGGGAGATTTTTGGCAGGCCGATGTGCCTTTCGAGGAAGACTGCCAGAATCACCACTGCTCATTGAGTAAGTCCAGTGAAGAAGTGGAAAAATATTGTGCTTGTTTGTGTTTTAACATGGTGCTCGTTCTACAGGGTTGGACAGCACATTAATAAGATACAGTATTAATCATCCATCTTTTTAATTGATTTGGATGGAACATCACCGCTGGCAAGAGGCCACAAAGAAGCTGCACAAATTTGGTTTATGTAGATGAGGTGGCTGTTTATTAAATAGCCTTAAAGGGCCCTTGCCACCTTGTCTCTCTCATCTCCTGAACGAGTTGTCTGATGCTGGAGTGTGGTTGCAGGAAGCCCTGGACCTCTCTGGTTCCTTGTCCCAGTGGCCATTTTCTACAAGCGACCCTGGTCAATGAGTGTCGGGGAAGATGGACAAAAATCAGAAAGAGCCATCCTGTCTGATATATCCTCCTCTCAACAGCAACTTGTATTTATGTACATCACACAGGAAAACGTCCCAGAGCACTTGTGTTGAAAGCTCCTGTGCCAGGGGTGTTCAAACTTCTAAATCCAGAAATTCAACCACTATTATCTTGCGAGACCATTTGTCTCAATATTTAACCTTGTACAGTGCTGTAAAATCTACTTAAATTTGGTCTTAGGTTAGAAACTCCTTCCAAATACAACAAGATTTACTATTGTATTACCAACCTGCACAATCCCTGCTCCTATCATTCTACAAAAGCCGATGCTATAATACGTGTCCCAAAAAAATTCTCACCACCAGAAATGCACTTAGATAAAACTTTAACTTATTTTTCTCTCGATCGAATATCATTCATGCGGCAGCAAAGTGTTGGCATGATCAGCAGAGGGCTGTCCTGGGTGAGTTATTGGAGCTGACAATGTGGAGGACCTGAGCTAAGATCAGCAGTTATCCCCATTAGTTTAGGTTCCTTCAGAGATTTTTGCCATATCAGCTGGGTTGCTTAATTCAACTCCCCTGTGCTGTCAAATTCAATATACCTTTAAACTCAGTTCCAACAGTGGTGCCGTCAGCTTTTAGAGGTATTCCAAAACAGAAACAGATAGAAGACTCCCTCTTTACGAGGGGTCCCGAATGGTAGAGTCCCTCTCTAACAGGGCTCTGAGAGGATGATACCATTTGCTTTGATCCTGTGATTGCATGCGCTGACAGTCAGTTTGCTCTCTTTGCTGAAGGCTCTGCCTCAGCCTAGGTGTAATTCCCGACACCATGCCATTCCTCAGTGGAGGGTCCATCGCTGTAGAGAGCCCGAAACAACTTTAATATCCACCAGCACGTAGCCAGGCTAGAATCAGTGAATCACGATCCACAGGCCCATAATTTCACCTAATATCAGCAATACAGTACTGCTTTCTTTAAAATACAAGAATGCCCAGAAAATTCTTAAATTCACTTATAATTTGGAAGCTTGTTTTTGTTAAAGAACCGCAGAAAACTGGCTTCCAAATCAAGACTCAATTAAAAAATTTGCCACTTCACAATTCCACAATCTTAACTCTTAGGGTTCAACGGTCTTATCGCCTGTGAAGGAATAGAGGAGGCACTTAGGGGAGAATTCCAAAACTATTTACTGACATCAAAAGGTGGTGAAAACAAAAGGCAAATGTGGCTAATGAAACATCCACCTTATTCAAAGGGCGTCAAACTGAACCTCAGGACAATTGAGTCTGGGAGGTGTTTGTGCTGGGCGTGTTTGAAGGGGGAGACATAGCGTTCTATTCCAAAAAACATTGGGGGTTTGAATGAGTGGTTGGAGTGCAAGGAACAAAGGAAAAACTCATCTACATCTTATAAAATAGATATTTGTATGTATATTGTTCCTGCTGTACTGTCTTTCATAAATCCTACTGAAGTAAAATAAATTTCTACGAAATCAAGCAATTGGCTTCTCTGCATATATGTCTTTACCAAAGAGAACTGGAGATTTTTAATTCTTAGATCAATGCAGTGGTTATTGTGTGCTGTGCTACGGTGATGCACTGATATAAAGAGAGAGAAATATCGAAAGTATGTTGAGAGACACACAGACAATTTACTAGTTGGAATGTGGGGCCCAAGGAGCAAGATCCCTGGCTGATGCCCCCTTCCTATCAGATGATGTTAATATTAATGTTAATTGCAGCACTTTTGAAGCCTCTATAGTGAAGATCCACTTTTAAATGAACAATTGGTGACAGGGCTTCTCTCTTGTTTTGTGTGCTTTGGCAGATGCTGTTCCGTTCATTTCCCTGCAAGTTACTAATAGTTGCCTGTAACTTTTCCTTGCTTTGTACTGTTTGCATAAGGCACCAGAGGGCAGGCTGCTCCACTCTCCTCTCCCTACCTGATTACAATTGACATTACTTATCCTGTACAAATAAACTCTGACACAGCAGATTTGAAACAGTCGAAAATTGGATTGTGCCCTCGGGCCAAACATTAAAACCTCTGTCCTGATTGTTCACCTGTCACAAGGAATCAGATCTTGGGAGCGGGGCACATTCCACATGTTGTATTCCAGGTCAAATCTGCATCAGGGAACAGCTCAACCCAGCAAGTCACCATTCCAGGAGAATTTGTGACACACCACAACATTTACACTGTGTTCTTGGCATCACACATGTCGTCAGGACACGTGCAAATTTTTGAGAAGAGGATGGGAGAGGAATGGAGGGTTACGGTGTGGGGGAGAATGAGAGAAATATGTTGACATCAAACTAGGATAGTATGATTTGGTTCCAGAGATTAATAGTCTATTGGGAGTGTTTAGAATTCTGCTCCATTAAAGCTAAATTTGTGTGCAGAATTCGGATAGGTCTTGTGAGCTGCAATAGAGGGCAGAAAAAGTGGGATTTTGAATATAATTAGGAGATGATACAGAGTTCATGAGCAGAGCAATGTCTTATTGGTTTTTGTGAGTGAGTGAGTGAGTGAGTGAGTGAGTGAGTGAGCGTGTGTGTGTGCGCATGTAAGTGAATACTGTATATGTTTGTGAGTTTACATTGGATAGAAGGGTGGAGGTGAAGAATAATCCTTAATCCTCACATTTGTTATGGAACTTTTCAATATACAGTATTCTAACGTTTTTTGTGTGCAAATGAGGGGGACATAAAACTGGGATTTCTTAATCTATCTGGCAATTTGAAAGAGTAAGAATCTTTCGGTCTGAACTCATTGGAACAGAAATAAGTCTTTTCTACTCTTATTTTCTGAGTATTATTTTATTCTTATTTGTCTGTTCCCCTTTTAAAAAAAATCTTGTTGATTCTGCCTCTCCTGCTCTTCAAAATTGCTAACATTTGGAGTAAATCGCTGAAGTTGTAGTAGTTATTGACTGGATGTTTCTTGTGTTCTTTTGGATATTTTCCCTTTCTTTACGATTGCAATTACATCACAATAATGATAAAGAAATTGGATAAATAACTCAGTAAAAATAATCATAAAGTTTTTTTTAAAAAAGCAGGAAAAAGGGGATTTGATTAGTTAGTTCCCAAAGCTGTAACTGCCATCAGCAGATATGATGGCTCAGATGGCCTCCAGGGTTATAACTGTACAAACAGAGTTTCCCCGATATCCTACCCAATAACTGTTGACATAAATTGGTCTATTTTTGTGTGTGAGTTTGTTTATGTCCTTAAAGAACAGACCACGTGAACAAGCCTTTATGAACATTAAAACACAAATCAAGGTTCCTGGTGTTTCAATGAATAGTGCCAGAGCTTGGAGTGAGCTCAGTGTGAATGGCATGTTCTGGATTTATACTGCAGTGGGAGTGATGTCAGGATCATGCCTCCAGTGCTAATCACAATGACTCCACCCTATCTACGTTCCTCAGGTGCCAATTCACCACCAAACATCCACATCATCACAATAATAATAATACCACTGTACTAATCCTTGCATTTGATATAGCGCTTTACACATCTTCCAGTGTAGAGAATGTGCGCAGCAATGGACTACTTTATCCCTAATAACAATAAAAACAACGTGAGTGACTCAGGCAATATCAGTTGACCTGAAAATGTAGATGCTCAGCTCTACAGTAAATAACGAAAATTGGATTTTGTGCTTGAAGATGATTTTCTTTTCTTTTTAAGAAACAGGCCGTTAAATGAAAGTTTTTTCTGGAGCTCAGGAACTGGCATATCTTGTTAGTGGTCTGAGGATTTGAGCTAGTGCATTACCAAGCTCAGATGACTTGCTGCAGCTGGAGACTGAAGTGCAGAGTCCTGGTTACAGAGCAGGGACATTGAGATATTTATACATATATTCATCATCTTAAGTTTATGAACCACTTAAAACCTGTGTATATTGTTTATACTAGATAGCATGTTAAGCATGCTTTTCTTTGTTAAATTGATGGTCCTCTGAACTGAAAATATTTATCACATTTGATACACCAAATGTGAAGCACTTAAAGCAGCAGTTACTTTATTTTCAATAAAGTTAGCAATGTATTTATTTTCATTTTGTGTTCTTACCGATTGTTTCTTGTAACTTTCTTCCCCTCCATCTCCTCCCATCCCCGCCCTGGACTCAGCATCAAACTCCACTATTGTTCAGCGCTCTTAGATGCCAGCCCATGTGACGGATGCTTTATAAATACAAGTTGTTGTTGCTGGTGACTGATTTCCATATTGTCACTATTGTACAGTTCCATAGCCAGCAATCACTCTCCATTACCTCGTCCTAAGAAGCTATTATTCATGTGTGAGCCTTGGTGTGTGTGCTGTTGGATGATAGGAAGCAGGACCCTGTTCTTGTTCAGTTCAGGAGCATGAGGGAAACTAGAGGAGGCCTTTGCCCATTGATCCTGTTCCACCATTAGATTAGATCATGGCAGATCTTTTAATTTAATTTCCTCCCTTGTCTGCATATCTCTTTCAGCACGGATGCACATACACACTTACACACACACACACACACACATACAATTCCTGCAGAAAACATAGATCAGCAAAATGGTTCAGTGAGCCCCAAGGCTAAATACCCTGACTGAGATCAGTTAAGAACCACTGAGGATTTCAAACTGCGGATATGAGACTTGTTGGACCTAAATGGTCAGCTACTTAATGGATGATCTGGCAGAGCCAATGGGGGAAACCAACATAAAATGTATTTATTAGTGGATTAAAATTTACATTCCTGATTTTTACTTTTGTTGGTTTCTAGAAATGCTTCATAAGAATTATGAGTGTGTGTTTTAAACAAGGGGGATTGTCCTATAGTCTCACTGGGGGTGGTGGAAGTCCCAAGGCGAAGTTTTATTTGTATTTTGTGGGATGAATAATAATAAGCAATTTCTCTTTTCACATCTGGGCTGGTTTAGCAGCCTCTTATTTAGTGCCATGATTGGAGTAACCAAATGTAATTGTTTAAATGGACAAATTTCTTCACGTTCCATTAGCAAGCTGTGCTCAGTCCCATTGGTACAGGAAGGAGTAAGCCAGATAACTGCATGTTTTATTTGCATTCGACAATATGACCCGCAGGCTGTATCCTCAACTAGTCCTTATAAAAACACACTCCTCAAATTGTATCCCTTTTCCTGCTCCCCCCACCCCTACAGTTTCCTCTTCTGGAGGTGCTAGCTCTTACTGGAATTAGGGTTTCACGGGTGCAAGCTGTGCTGATTTCCTTTTTGTATTACTGTAGGTTCAAATAATCCAAAGAATGTAACAGGAATTTTAACTAAATTTCATATTTGTACAAACCCAGCAGAGACTGAGCATCGGGTTCCTGCCAGAATTGGGAAACTTATGTAAGGGATTGTCACTAACTTTCCTTGCTTTCAAGGCATCCTAGACCTCTAGGGGTTATCAACAAATTCATATAATCAAACTGGTGTAAAATCCTAGAACGTTTACAGCACAGAAGGAGGCCATTTGCCTCATTGGGTGTGACATTGCTATCTCCACCCAGAGTTACCCATTGCTTGTTCTTTCCCTCTTCAATACATTATCGCCTCATGTATTGGTCATTTACCCATCCACATACATTAATAGATTTGTTTTTTTGACAGTCAATTGCAGTGATGCATTTCAACAATTTTCTGTCAAAAAAATCTTTTTGGGGGAGGGTTTAATTCTTTCAATTTTGTTCTCTTGTTATTGAATTTCTCAAGAGAACATATGGCCACTTTTACACGCAGTAAGATATTTCAATCAACCACAAAACATTTTTAGGTGCTTGCAATGTGGAATTCTCTGCCAAAAATCATTGTTGGAGCAGAATCCACAAATTATTTAAAAAAGGGAATTAAACAGATGCTTGAAAGGAAAAACCTATAATAATGATGATAATAATAATATTACTACTAATAATAATACTCCTTGCATTTGTACAGTTATCTCAAATAGCTTCACAGGATTTTACTGTGTAGTGTAATTGCTGTGAATTTGAAGGCAAATGTAACTGCCAAGTTGTAAGCAGCAATGTTTCAGAAACAGCCAACAAAGTGACTGACCAATTTTACTTAGGGATTGTCGACCAGGACACCAGGAGAAACCCTCCCTTCTCTTTTTGAGTCGTGTCATAGGATCCTGAATGTCCATTTGAAAAGGCAGACAGGTCCTTGCTTTTAACGTCTTATCAAAAAGACAGCACCTCCAACAATGCAACACATCCTGAGCACTGAACCGGAGTGTCAACCTATTCTCTGAGTTGAAAGTTTTGACAACCTTCTGACTCAGAGGTGAGAGGGCTACCAACTGAGCCACACTGACTATTAAATAATCCTATTAAAGGGTATGGTGAACGAGCAAGACATAAGAGCACCATAAGAGAAAGTGGCTCATATGGAGAAAATCCCCAGTGCAGACTTCAAGAACAACCTGTATTTATAAAGTGCCCTTCATGCGGACTGGTGTCTCACACCATGTAAGACTCGATAGATTGAATGTCAGAACTTTGAACTCACGGTCTAGCCTGCTACTCCAGTGCAGTGTTTGGGGTATGCTGTAATGGTGGTCTGGCTTTTGGATGAGATGTTAAACTGAAGTTCTATCTGGAGTTTCAGGTGGACATTTAAACTGTACCATAACATTCTATGATTTTGAAATATCTGTTGAATCTTTTTGGACATGTTGTCTCCTGAACAGATTTGATCTCCTTTGATCAATTTAATCTGTTTCCTCCACTGTATTACTGTTCAAACCACCAGGTGCTCTACTTTGCATGAAGGTTGCTATACAAATGCAAGCTGTTGTTGTTGTTCTTGTCACTGATAGCACAGAGGGTGTATGTGGGTCCGTGTCTACAGTTAACCTACTGAGGCCATTTCCCCATGTGCTTCTGTTCACGGATCACAAAGCTCATGTATCTCTTGGTATGCTAGCTCTGATTAATTTCACCTTTTGATCTGATCTTCACATTGCAACAATGATCAAGGCTGTCTAAGTTTAAATATTTTCCCTATTGTCTACTTTTGAATTCTGGCCCATTGCTCTAAATAGTTGAATACATTCAGCCGTATGAACAGATTTGGCAGGTGTCTATGACATTTCCAGGTCATAACTCTGCAACTTGATAATTGTTCTTTGCATTCATAAAGGATTGCTTGAGTGGGTGAAACACTGGGATAACATCCTTGCGCATTCTGACCCAGTGTCCCATGGTAGACAAATGCTGAACAAAAATCCAAGTGCTTTATACTCTATGTAATTTAGAATATCCAATTCGAATAAACTTTTTTTCCCTATTATTGAGTTTATTACAAGCAAGCAAACAAACCACTGTAGCTCAGTGATTAGAGCACACGCCTCACAAGTGAGAGACCTGGGTTTGGTTCCCAGCAGGGCAAAACCTTGGGCAAATTTAATTACGCTAGGTGCCTGATAATAATCCCTCAAGAAAAATTTTAATAAAATAATAATTTGGTCACTCAAACCATGACTGTTTGTGGGACATTGCTGTGCGCAATTAGCTGCTGTGTTTCGCCCACAAATATACAGTGAATTCACTTTATAGTACATTCTGTGAAGCACTTTGACGTGTCTAGAAGACGTGATAAGGCGCTATATCAAATGCAAGGATTATTATTATTAAAACAGCTTTCTGCGCAAGTGAAAATCTACATGGAATTAGCACCTTCCTTTTCCTGGCACTGTATGTCTTCTCCATGGAATGTATTGATTTTACAACCAGCTTTGGTCTGTGCTGTCTTGTCATCTTGCTCCGACATAACATTTATCTGCCTTGCGAATGTGATTTAATGGCTGGTTCATTCACCAATGTTGACAGCATTGCTCATTACTTCTCTGCGGAACTGCTGTGCCCTCATAAAATGCCTCAGTAATTTTTCTGCCAAGGCAAGCACTTGATGTTGCAGATGTCAGTCTGACTCAGGTGTCAAAGGTGACAGCCTGGTTCAGTTGGGAACATCAATGCCTCTGTGTCAGAAACTTATGGGTTCCAGCTCCACATAGGTCAGAGAGTTACGCTGATACTTCAGTGCAATGCTGGGGGAGCTTTGCATTGTTGGAGGTGCTGCCCTTTGGAATCCTGTCAAGTGCTCATATCGTATCCATCGTTATTAGGCGTTAAACTGATGTCCTGTCTGCCTGTTGAGGTTCAGCTAAAGATCCTGTGGCACAAATCCAATATCAAAAAGAGAATCGAGTTTTTCCTGGTCAACAATCCTCCAAATAATTTGGGGAGTAACTAGGGAAGATACTCACTGCATGACTACTTCTTGGTTGTTCACAAATTGGCTGCTCTATTTTGCCTTCAAATTCACAATAACTGCAATGTTACAGAAGAATCTGCTAAAGTACTTTGATGCATTTCAACCCGATAAGACAACTGTAAGGGTTAATATTATTAATGTTGTGATTTCTCATGAATTCCACAGTGGTAATTTTTCCACAGCAACTCGCAGGCATCTCTTAGATTTATGCTATTTATTCCATGGTGGCCAGAAAATTAGGTCTAATTTACAGTCACAAAAGTGTGCTGAAGTGTAAAGAAAAGGCTGGGGAGAAAAATGAACATTGACGGTAAGTACCTATGAAGTGTTTTGAAATGTTTGAGCATGTTCACTAAAAATATAGAGAATCACACTCTCAGAGTTACAGATAGATTCAAAAGTTTACATAAGTTTACATAAATAAAGCCCTTTGGTCCATTTGATTTCTCCCTGTTCACCATACTGACTTTATCATATTCCAATAACAGCGTTAAGCTGCTTCTTAAATGGCCTCAACCACCCACTCTAATGGAATCAAAATTGCCTGAAGGGAAGGAAACAGAGAGGAGCTGGGTCAAAATGGAGAGAGGTATTAAATGGGTGCCTCAGGGGTCTTTACTGGGATCCCTCCTATAACTTGTGTATATTAAGTCCTGTAGCTCAGTGATTAGAGCACTCGTCTTTCAAGCGATCTCTATCTGGGTTCAATTCCTGGCAGGGTGAAACCTTGTGGAAGTTTCCTTACACCACGTAGCTGATAATAATCCCTTCATGTGCCTGATAATAAATTGGTCATTTCAATCCACGACTATCTGTAGGACACTGCTGTGTGCATTTGGCTGCCATCTTTCGCCCACAAATAAACACTCAGTTCACTTTACAGTATATTCTGTGAAACGCTTTGAGACATCTAGAAGATATGAAAAGCGCTATATCAAATGCAACGATTATTATTATTATTCTTAATGACCTGGATTCTCAGACCTAGTGTAAGGTAAATATATATTTGTGCATGATACCAAGTTGGGGCAAGCTGTGGAATCACAGGAGACTGCAAAGGTCCCACATAGAGAGTTTGATAAGGACTGATAATTGGCAAACAAAATTTAATACAGATAAATGCAAGGTAATACATACATGAAGCATGAATAGGGAATGCATGTACTCCATGGATGGTATAGAACTTACCAAGGAGGAACCTGAAACTGATCGTGGGGGGTGGGATGGAAGGGGTTTGAGCCATTGCTCGTTATGTCAAACAATGTGAGGTACTAACAAACAACAACAAAATTACATTTGTAGAGCACCTTTCACGTTGGGAGGACGTCCTGAACAAGGCTAATCCCTTACATTGCCAGATTAGATACCTAAACGTCATTCTCAGGTTGTATAATGCCCTGGTTTAGCTGTAGTTTAAGCTGTAGTTCGGGTCACATAAAATATAACGTCATAGAGGCAGTGCAGAGGAGAGCAGAGAAGGAACTCCAGTGTTAAATGAATGAGCTATGAGATACAATCAGACAACCTAGAGTTCTTCAGTTTTGAGAGAAGGTGATTCAGAGGGGAATCTCATGTGTAAAAGTTTACAAATGTGTGTACAATGAGTGTAAAATTTTAAATAGGATTGAAAAAGTAAACTCAGATCAATACTTCAGGATGCAACAAGACAGCAGACAACAACAACAGCAACAACAAAATTACATTTATAGAGCGCCTTTCACGTCGGGAGGATGTCCCAAGAGAAGAGGGCATATAGGTTTAGAGTCTATGAAAGACAATTTCAGGACAAATACGGTACTTGGAAGTTTTTCTTCCCTCAGAAGGGAATGAACAGCTGAGGTTGCCAGGATAGTTGTTTGAAGCCAGGATACTACACTCATTTAAAAAAGCAGCTTGATGCTGTGATGAGGGGATGGTAGGTTGGTTGTTCTTCATCCAAACCAATCTTGTATGATACTATAACTTGCTTGGGCCATTAATTACTCACTGTGTAAAGAAATATTTACTGGTGTCTGTTCTGAAATTGGCCATCACACCTTGAATCTGTACCTTCTTGTAAATGATGGTCGCTGGAATCCACACATTGCTTATTGTACACTATATTATTAAACCAAAGAAAATGTGTTGGAAAAATGTTAGCCAGCAGAATGTTAAAAATGGTTTGTCAATCAATTTTAAAGAAGCAACTAAAGCAGTCTCTGTGCAACACCGGGCACTTGAATTATTTGAAACACGAGGGCTGATCTGCTCCTAAGTGTCGGTTGTTATCACAATTGTGTTGCTGTAAATCGTCCAAGTCAGCTTTGAGAGAATCAATTCATCATCAATTAAATAACTGTAAAAAAAACGCTCGGAGGCATTGAAGCAGAATTAACGGGGGCTTTGTCGACACACTGCTTGCACACGATCACGACTGGCAGGAGTTAATGTGCATCTGCACCTGTTACTCTTCTTTTTGAAGAGTGACTTTTTGGTTGCTGCATCAGCCCTTTTTGTCAGGGCCGTTGAAACCGCCATCTGTTCCTAACTCCCTGTAGGAATCTCAATGGCTGCAGGCTGTCGAACTGCCTGGAGCCAGGAACTTCTTAGAATTACCTCTGAAGCTTGTTTATGGTAATAAGACAGTTAGCTGGTGTTCCTGATGTGCCGTGTCTTCTGTCAGCCGGGTGCTCAGAGCTAATGCACTTGCCTGACACCTAAATCAGGAAACAAAATGAAAGGAAAGAGCGTTTGAATAATTCAATTATAAATAATAAAAATGTCAACAATGCCGTTGTTCCAGGTTCCTCGGTGTATTCGAAATTGTTTCATTTTTTACTGTCAGGACTCCAGGCTGTAATCAAACCTCGCTCGGTCAACTATTATACAGGCCTGCTCATAGAATTATAGGAATTATAGCACAGAAGGAGGTCATTCAGCCCATTTGAATCTTCACTGCATTTAGTCCCACTGAAGTGAAAGGAAGACACACACACATACACACATACACACGCAGGGGAAGAGAATGAGAGTAAAAGACTAAGAAATAAGGAATAGAAGCACAGGGGATGGGGAAATTTTGAGAAATTCGGATACAAAGGCACTCAGGAGAGATATGGAGAGGGAAGCAGGATAGAGAGGGAGCAAATGTCAGAGGCATCAAAAACTGGAGAAACACAAAGCAAACATGTGAGTAAAGCTAAGTTAAGAAATATGAATGCTGTTTCACTTGCATGATAAGGTATAGGGAAGCTGGTCAAAATACATGTTGGGCATGGGGGAAACATCTGGCCATGATCTGCTAAAATCGCTTAGAGACACATGTGTGCATAGTGTCAGATGTGAGTGAATTGCTGGCTTTACTCGGTTCATACAAAAATCAGTAATTTTCTGTCCCTGCCTTTGATGTCTGCCATCAGCTACATTTTTCAGCTAATGCAATTCAACAACTCATGAAAAACAAGGCAAATTGCTTAAGTATTTCAATAATGTACAAATAATTGAATAGTTATATTCTACAGACTACTTTCTGGATCAGTGGTTAGAGCACTTGCCTCACAAGTGAGAGACCTGGGTTTGATTCCCGGCAAGATAAGTTTCCTTACTCCATACCCCTAATAATAATCCCTCCTAATAATGCACTCATTCAATCCACAACTGTTTCTGGGACACTGTTGTGAGCAATTGCCTGCCGCGTTACGAACGCTTTGAGAAATCTAGAAGACGTGAAACGCGCTACATCAAATGCAAGGATTATCATTATTGTTATTATTACTTTCACGCAGCTCTGGATGTGCCACACTTAAAGCAGCAACAATAGTAATGATGCAGGGCATAGGGATGATCAGATGGGATGGACTAGAAAGGCTCTTGGAGCTTGATCCACTTCCTTTGGTAGAAATAACCATAAGGGCGTTTTTTGCTCTGAGTTAGCTGTTTGATGTTTGGATTTTTTCCGCCCTTTTCCCTGGAGATGACGAAGTGGCCAACAACAGTTGAGGAGTGATATTAAAGTGTTGGGTGGGCACTAGAATGGGGAATTATCCGATAGACAATTGTGTCTTTTGATCATTCGTTTCTTTGTAAGTATCCAAGTATTCATTTGTATCACTCACAACTACCCACCCACATACAGGGGAGAGAAACAATAGTAAGGGAAGGGAGAGAGAAAATGAGTGAGAGACAGAACGAGTGAGAAAATTAGCAAAAGAGAGAAAAGGAATGAAAGTGGGTATATTATGCCTCATTTTACTATAAATAGCTGGGCAACATTGTGGTTGTACCATTTGATATGAGTTAGGAAATTAAAGTCAATGGCTACACATTAGACATTTGGCAATAATAATAATTATATAATAATAACTGCAACAAACAGTTGGTCGTTGAGCTGGCTTTTCATCTTAAGGGCAACAGATGCTCAGCTTTCTTGGAATCTTTTAGCCAAGCTTAGACTAATGACACCATTTAACTAGTGCATAATTCACAAAGTGGATCACTTTGATAAGGGTGGTGGTGAAGAGGTTAATGTTTCAGTAATCAGTACACATAATAATAATAATCCTTGTATTTGATATAGCACTTTTCACGTCTTCTAGACATCTCAAAGCACGTCACAGAATATACTGTAAAGTCAATTGACTGTATACTTGTGGGCGAAACGCAGCAGCAAATTGCGCACAGCAGTGTCCCACAAACAGTCGTGGATTGAAATGATCAATTTATTATTCAAGCTTTTTTGAGGGATTATTATTAGGCATGTGGAGTAAGGAAACTTGACCAAGGTTTTGCCCTGCCTGGAATTGCCTAGAACACAGGTATCTCGCTTGTAAGGCGAGTGCTCTAACCACTGAGCTACAGGACTCCACTGCTTTATTACTAGTTTGTTAGCAGTCCTTTTGGAGCCCATGATAATATAATTATCTTCTAAATGATTGTTCCCCTGAAGAATTCACACTAATGAGTGACTTTGAATGGGGTGGGCCCTACGGTATTGTCTCCCATGATGAACGGGCACTTTGAGCCCCTGGCGGGCAAATAATTCCAATCGCACTCTACCACCAGAATATTCAGAATATCATAATACAAACCTGCTCAAAGTGCGCCAGAGATGATCATTGTAAGTGAACAAATTACAAGGAAAATCCAAAGGGCATATTTAAATAATTCAGATTTGTTTTGTAAAACTGGGTGCCAGAGACAGGAGGATTCTGAGGGCAGATTATTGCTGTGTCAGGAAAAGCACTGATTTTCCTTGTTGTCAAGAATATCAGAATTCCTTAAAACCAAACTGTGCAGTCATGCATTTGACTGTTTGTGATGCTGAACAGTTCAGTCATGAATTCCTCTGTCAATTGGCTCAGTTAGATGAAGAGATCCTTTGGGATATTCCTCCCTACCCCCCAGTGTTTTGATTTGCTTCCCTTTTCTCTCTGAGCCACACAGCCTGGAGGCTATGGATCTTTGTGTGACCACTAGCCTTGGTGCTCCCAGCTTGGTTTACAAGAGGTGAACTTTCTTTCTACCACATGCACTTCCATTTCAGCGAAACACCCTTTAATATGAACCTGAGTGACAGCAGCTCTGGGACTTGAACCTTTGATCTTCTGGCTAGCAGATAAGAAATCTATCTAGCAATGCCCCAGGGAAACTTCCTCTATGTCGTTTCATTTCAATTGCTTTATGATACGAATGATAAGTCATTTTATGCTAGTAAGGTGCTTGTATGAATCTAATAAGACTGTGTGTCTTCTAATGCCAGCACTTTGATCCCAATCTAAGTGTTCGATTTCTGTGCAATTTTGGAATCCAATCAATCTATGATGCTAAATACAAGTGTTGCCAGAACATGATGCCAACATGATTTATAATAGCATTGTGAATTGTGATGCCAATATTACATGTTGGCAACATGACTAACTATGTATGATGCCAACGTCTCTATGGTGCCAATATAACTTCAAATGCCAATAGTTTGATTAGGCCAGTGATTTTTATGTCAGCTGATCTAATAACATGGCTCAGTTCTTTGCACTCCTCTGTCTTTGGGTCAAAAAACTTGTGGGTTCAAGCCTCATGTTGGGATTTTGACTCATATAAGTTAGGCTGACACTTCAATGCAGTGATGGAGGTTACACTATTGGAAACACTGTTCTATGGTTGAGATGGTAAACCATGGTCCTGCCTGATCTAATTAAGATCCTATGACCTATTCAAAACAATAATAATAGTAATCCTTGCATTAATATAGTGCTTTTCGCATCAGTTTTTCACAGAATTCACTGTAAAATGTAGTGGCCGTGTAGTTTTGTAGGTGAACACAATGGCTAATTTGCACACAACAATGTTCCACAAATGGCCATGTCCAATTTTATTTTACTTGGGAGATTGTTGCTCAGGAAACCCGGAGAAGCTTGCTTATCTTTTCTAATAGTGCCATGAACTCTTAAATTTCCCGATCTAACTGTTCAGCGCCTTGGGACATCCTCCTGACGTGAAAGGCGCTCTATAAATGTAAATTTATTGTTGTTGTTTGTTGTAGAACAGAATGAAATTTCTCCCACATTGTTGGTGGATTTATCTATCAACCCATTAGCAGAGTCAACCAGTACATTTTGTAAAAATACACATCAGCTTTACTTATTTTTCTATGTTGGCGACTTTCATTAAACTCCTTGCCATGTGACAGAAGTGTTATCTAATGTAGTTCCCACACACAAGAAGTCTTGAGACGACAGGGTCCACAGAATGGAAACATTCTCTTTTTCTCTTTATGTCTTTCACTCAGACATTATGAGTCGCTGTTTTACTTTTGTATGTGTGTGGGAGGGAGGGAGGTAGAAAGAAAAATTAGATTTTGTGTAGAAGTTCACACACAATAGCATTAGCATCGATCGAACTGATTTGTCATTGCATAAAAAGAAAAATCTGACATTGTGCAGAAGTATACACACAAAAACACCAGGGACGCTTTTTTGGGACGCTCCCTTTAAAACAGCCTTGAGTCCCCTCTGTGTGCCCCACATCTGTGTAGGCGCCTGCACGCGCCCTGATAAGGTCCCCTTGCCGCTTTTGCAAGGCTCTTTGGTTACCTTTCGAGCAGCCGTGTGTGTGTGTGTGTGTGTGGGGGGGGGGGCGGGGGGGGGGGTAAGGGGATAGTGGGGAGGAGTAAGCAAGTAACTCATTACGTTATAGCCAGCTCTCCTTATATTGCAGATGCAATGTAGTCCATTTTTTGTTTCCGTGAACAATTAATCAATACAGGTCTTCCATTTTAAATTGACACCTCAACGCTGAGTAATTTAGTGGGTTCAACTTTGCACCTGATGTATCACTGATCAATGGAGTGGAACATGAAGCCCTATCCTGGAAAGTCACACAGAATAATGGATAGGTAGGAGGATGATAACTATAACTCCCTCCTCCCCATCCATCAACCCCACTGTGAGCTTGGGTGTAGGAATTTAAACTAGTGCTTTTACAGAGTATCTACTACCAAGAGTGGAAGGGTGATTGACAGGAATGTACTCCAGTAATATTTATTCCAGGATTGTACAGTGGATTGGAAAGTGTTGATAATGATATTGATGTTATTCAGTGAATTTGCCATTTTTTTCAGATATTCATTCTACATGCTACTCAGAGTTCAGAGCTGTATCAGAGCTGCATCGGAGAGGAATTCAATAGTGTATTAATATATACAATGTGTTTGAAAACAATTAGTATGTTGTGCTTTACATGTGCA
The DNA here is from genome assembly GCA_035084275.1 of Hydrolagus colliei. Lineage (NCBI taxonomy): Eukaryota > Metazoa > Chordata > Chondrichthyes > Chimaeriformes > Chimaeridae > Hydrolagus > Hydrolagus colliei. Next base: position 14,184,800 of record CM068752.1, read on the forward strand.
CTTTGGTAAACAGTGGGATCTAAAATGTGCGATTTCTAACAGGATAAGGAATTTGTGTTGCAGATGTCTTATGGTTCACTGGATTTCAATCACACCAATGTGTGGGATTGATGTTCTGAAAATAAACCACTTTGGTGGGTGTAACTTCTTCTAGTTTCCATATTAAGGAATCCTGGGGTGAATTTTCCAACATTTTTCAATTAAGAAATCTGGACGTCCATAATAGAGATTAACAGGAACTCCACTCCAATTGTATCAATTTTTCTGTCCTGGTTTTAAACCTGTCTAAAAATTGACCTGTTCAACAGTTCCTTTTACTGCTTGCTTAGTCCCATACCATCCAAAAAAAAGGGGCTTTGAAACGTCAGTGTGGAAGGAGCTATATAAGTTCATGTTGAATTTTCAAAGCAGGTTACCCTCACGTTGGTACTGTACAATGTAAATTGTGGTAACTCCTTTGAAGAATCCAAAGTAAGAATCCGGTACGAAATATGTACAGCAAAATTGACTCAGCTAGGTTAGAAATCTCTGCACATTAGACTTCAGTGTTCTAGAATCTCCACAAATAGTATTAGATGATGCATTTTGTTGAGTTGCTAGCAATCTGGGGAATGTTGGTAAAGTAGCTTAAATGATTCACTGATACATTTATAAAATGTGGATCAATAACATAGCAGGAACAAGCAATCTTGGCTTTCCAATGTTTGCATTTTGGAAATGTAATAAACAACCTTTTGGTATCTGGCATGCAAGGCTCTCTCAGTATGCACTAGTGCTACTAGCCACAACAGCCTTCCAGCGCAGGCTCGGCCAACATTAATGCACCACATCATCTCTCAACTTCAAAGCACTCTAAGGATGCAATTTTAATCTAATGTCAACCAATTGCCATTTGAACAGTTGACAGCTTCATTGGGCACAAAGTGAAACTAAACCAGTCCGATGGTGAGTGTCTACATTTAGATATGACTCCATTGATGTTTTCAACCCCTCCCCAACTGAGGTGCAAAGAAACAAATTTGTGACATTCAATAACCCTTTGTGGTAACTGTCTATTTGTGGGGGGTTTGTGATTTGTAAAATATCTGTAAGTAGTATGAGTACCAATAATCCCTTAATTTAGGTTCTGTCCTTGATTGGTTCAGGTCCTATCTTTCAAACCATCTCCACTTCGTCTCTGGCAACTGGTTTTCTTCCAGACCCCGCACCGTCTCGTGTGGCGTTCCTCAGGGCTCTGTCCTCAGTTCTCTCCTCTTCATACTACACGTGGTGACATCTCTGCAGACATGGGGGAAATTTTCACATGTACGCAGATGACACTCAGCTCTACCTCTCTACCTCCACCCTCAACTCCAGAATTACAGGCGTCCTGACAGATTGCCTATCCAACATCAAGTTCTTGACAAAGGACAACTTTCTCCAGCTCAATGTCAGCAAGACTGTGGACCTCCTGATTGGCTCGCGTCAGCGCTTCCGCACCTCGGGCGCTGGCAGCATCAGCAACCACGGCTGAACCCTCCACCTCACAAAACCAGTCAAGAACCTGGGTGTCTTGTTTTACTGTGAATTGTCCTTTCTTCCCACATCCGCTCCATGCTTTCCGCCACTGCTGCAACATTGCCAGACTCTGCCACTGCCTCACCCCTCAGGTTGCCAAAACTCCCACCCATGCATTTGTCAATTCAAGATTTGACAACCAAAACTCCTTCCTCGTTGGCCTTCCCAACGTTTCCGTTCATAAGCTGTAGATCATCCAAAACTCTGGAACTCGTATCCTCTCCTGCACCAGTCTCTGCAACCCCATCAACTCCCAACCTCGCCTGGCTCCATTGGCTCCCCATCCATAGACGCTTACCATTGAACTGGTCTGGTTTCTCTTTGTGCCCAATGAAGCTATCAACTAGAATTCAAGATCCTCATCCTCGCTTTCCAGGCCATCTGTGGCCTTGCCTCCTCCTTCCTCTCCAAACTGTTAACTCCCTACCAATCTGCCCGCTCCCTCTGTTCAGCGGCCACCGGTCTGCTCCATGTTTCCTGGCTGGCCAGCCCTGCCTTTCAGCTTCTCTGCCCCTACACTCTGGAATTCGATCCCACAGTCCCTTTTGCCTCACTTCCTCCCTTGCCACCTTCAAGGCCAGTCTCAGGACCCTTGTTTTTGACCAAGCCTTCAGCTGCCAACTAGAATTCTGCCCTCCCACCTTTCTGCCTCCCCTCACCTCTACCCCGCCCCTGCCCCTTGCTCGGTTCCCGACCGCTGACTGTTCAGCACCTTGGGATGTCCTCCCGAGGTGAAAGGCATTCTATAAATGTAATGTTGTTGTGGTTGTTCTTGTTGTAATAGAGCGACCTTCATAATAATAAGAATAAACTTTGCATTTGATGTAGTACTTTTTCACATTGTTGAAGCATCCCAAAACACTTCACAAAATATATTGGCAAATGAAACAAAGACAGAAGTCGCTGGGAACACTCAGTAGGTCGCGCAGCATCTATGGAGAAAGAAAACATGAGTCAATGTGTCGGGTCCACGACCCTTTGTCAGAACCAAGTTCGCTCTACTGGGTTTGGCCTCCTCATTATCCCCCAAATTCTCCATTCCACTGTCCGTGGCCATGCCTTCAGCCACTACACCCCAAAGCTCTGGAACTTCCTCCCTCACTACCTTCTCCTCGTCCCCTCTTTTCCTACTTTCAGGTTGTGCCTGAAGGCTTTTCTTTTTAACTTCAATTTTGGTCACCTTTTCCCCTGACCCTGGCTCGGTCTCGGGATCCATTTTGTGAAGCGCTCTGAGACACCATCTGGTATGGAGGGCTATATAAATCCAGTTGTTGTTTTGCTCTTTGGATGAAAAATGAAAGCATGTCATAGATGAATGACAAGTTTAGGTGAATGCAAGTTTAGATGAATGTTAAAGATTTGAAAGGAGAAGGGAGTTTCTCCCAGTGTCCCAGTGTCTTGGCCAATAATACCCCAAATAAAATTGTTCATTCACTCCGTGGCTAGTTGTGGGACATTGCTGTACGCAAATACAGTCACGTCACAGTAAACAAAGGCAAAATACCGGCGATGCTGTAAATGTGAAACGAACATAGAAGTTGCTGGGAACACTCAGGCAGTCAGGCAGCGTCTATGGAGAGAGGAAACTGAGTTAATATTTCAGTTCGATGACTTTCATCAATTCTACAGCTTGGAGACCCCAGAGCATGCACTGGGGGTATTGTTAGACTATAAAACTGCAATATTTCCCATTGACAGCAAATTTTTGAAAAGTTTTGTACTGCTTGTCCAGCTAGGAAAACCGGCATTGGTAACAGGGGTAACAGGAGTTAAATGGGAAGAATCTTTGCTTCCAGTAACTGCTCTGCTCTTCCAAATCCTACCGACGAGTCTCAACCTGACAGAACTGTAACAATCAAAAAACAGACACAAACCCATTTATAATAATCCTTCACAATAGATTTTTTCATTTCTTTTTCTCCTCTGCTTTTGTCCTATTGTCAGCTCAGTCAATACTTTTACTCACCTTCGTTATGTGTGTTTGGTTTGTTCTTAAAGGGGCTCTTACTTCTGGCAATCAACTTTAGAATTAGTCCTGTGAATGTTTGAGTCTGGATCAAAAACAGATGTTTCTATTAAATAATTTATTGGTCAGCTAGGTGTCTGACCAATATGGAAACCTATCACTATGCTTAAGAGGATCCAAACCAAACTGAGAGTTCCATCTTCATTTGGAAGTTTGAGTGTATTGGAATGGAATGCACACTCAAGTAAATCTGAGAGAAACACCAAAATAGCTTATTATGTTCCTTAAGCAGCCGACATTCTGTATAAATTTTATTCTGCAATAAAATTGCATCTGACTGCACAATATCACTGAGGACAGTGAACCAGTCAATGTTACAGACCGGATTTCCCAGTACGTGGCAAAGAAAGGGCAGAAGGTTTGGTTCTTGTCCAGTGTTTGATGGGTCCCAAATGAGCACTGAGGTTGCACCCTGAGATTTCAGTGAGGATCTGAACAGAGAACTTGGCACATAGTATTTAGGTTGAAGCCCGGGGCATAATGTAGCTGTAAATTGCATGGATGAAGTAACGAGATTTTACAAGGGATTTGAAAAAGTGTTTGAACAGTAACCACCAGAAGAAATTACTGTGACACAAACTGCATTTTTTGCACATCATACTGGCTTGTGGGACAATACCAACCCAAGCACTCCTAGGAACTGAGTTTTCACTAGAAAAGGTAATAACCCTTGAATTGTAAAAAGTGCCCTATCAAATAGTTGGAACGTTGTATATTGTGTAGTAGATTGATTGTGTATTTTGTGGGTGAAACATGGCAACCAATTGCGCAAGTGTGCCACAAACAGTCATGGATTGAGTGATCAAACTATTATTATTATTTTTTGGAAGGGATTATTATCCAGAGAAAGTGATCTGTCAATCGACTAGTAACAAGCTTCTGGGAGTAAGGTAAGTTTCACCCTGCCAGGGAATCAAATCCTGGTTCTCTCACTTGTGAGGCGAGTGCGTTAACTCACCTCACAATATCTATAGGAGCCAACAAGGTTTCCCTGCAGGAAGCACAGTTTACAGACACCTTTCCCATTACTATGTCTTTCCAGTCCCTTTTAACCCCATGTACAATATTAGAAACCAGATATCCCAGCAACATATCAGTAACAGGTATTGCAATACAAAATAGCACCGAAGTTTTAACTTGACAACTTCAGTGAAGATCTGAGTAAAGATTCATGTACACAGTGGAGAGTGTTATTGGAAACCCAGTGTTACTGTGAATTGATATGTGCTGTAAGACTTTGTCCAATAGATGCCAGGAGAGACTATTGCCAATAAACTGTTTAAACCTGATTTTTCTGTGCATTTTTACAAGAGAGGTTCGGATGAGAAAGAAAGACCCTTCATCCCACTTGATCTCATCCTTCCTAAATACCAAATGTAACACTTTCGCACTTCTAACTGTTTTGTATTTGGGTGCAAAACCCTTGGCCCTTATTCAGGCTCTCTTAACAGAAATTTGTTTCCAGCTGTTGACTTAAGCACTCTGAGACGCCGTCCGGGGTGGAGGGCGCTATATTAATCCAAGTTGTTGTTGTTGTTCTACAAGTTGTTGACTAAACTTTGTATAAACAAATACTTTTTAGGTCAATATGACTTGCAGGTTTGGACAAACCAAAGACCTGTACTATGTGAACAATACAGGGATCTAAACTAAGCTGATTTGCCAACAAAGTTAGCATTAAGTTTGCCTTGTTTACATTCATTCAAACATGGGAAAGGGTGATGCTTCACACCACAATTAGCCCTTACATTTTGCTCGCTATAAATGTCTAAAATTCCTCTTGCCACATAAATAGAGATTATGACTGTGCACTTATAGTGGGAAAATTATAAACTCACAATGTCAAAGTTCCCACACTGAGCAACAAGAATAGCAAGAGAATTGGAAGGAATTTCAGCCTTCTATGTTTTCAATATTACATTACATTTAAAGAGAAGCTTTTATTTGCAAATTGCATGCTAAAAGCCATTGAAGAACACTGATATCTTAAAAATAGAAACCTTGAATAGTCAGTGCCATTTTGGATCCTCTAAACTCACACTTCTGAGATATCACTGAATTTTTGTGTCTGTTCCAAATGTTCCGGTGACTGAAAGGGAAAGAGTTGGTTGCCAATTTTAAAGTTCTTGGATTCCATTTAGGTTCAGTTTGGCTAAAGATTAATGCATTTTCTTCTTTAATCTTCCCAGCTTCCCTCTAGGCCATGCACTTTTTCCTGGAACTCATTCTACTGTGTTTGCATATAGTTCAGTTAATTCTTTTTTTTCTATAGTTATCTACAAATACTGTACAGAAATAGAGCTATATTGTGAATCTGATAAATTATGTGAAGGACAACACCTCTGACAATGCAATGCACCTCCAATACTGCACTGAAGTATCTATCCACTGAATATGAGGTCAAATCACTGGTTCGGCTTGAACCCAGTCATTTGTCCCATTTTTGTCCACGATGACACTGATGTAATTTCAGATGTTCTTCAAGGGTCAACCTGTTAATAAACACTGGGCATTGGGAATGCAAGTAATTTTACTATAGACTTCCCAAATCCACTATTAACTCTTTCTGATACTAAACAAGGCTTCATCTTCAAGATTTATATAATCCCGAGTCCTCCTGTTGTTTCACAACAATAACAACTTTTGTACTTTACCTACAGATTACAGTCATTACACTTTACATTATATTCTGTGAAGCACTGTGAGATGTTCTCCACATGTGAAAAGCAAAATACTAAATCAAAGATTATAATATATATTTTTATGTCGCAATATTTCCTTCTTTTATCTTCCCAGTTTCCCTCTTGGTCATGCAGTTTTACTTGGAATTCATTCTGGCGCCCAGGTAGCACATTGGAACACTTTACAATGTCTGGGGTGGACACTGCGAAAACTGTAAGTACAATTCATTGTATTATATAATAGATTACCGGTTTATGAAAAATATTGACATGATAATTACCCTTACATGGCACATGCATAACATAATTTATCAGGTTTGTAAAATCCTTTATATTATTCTTCCCCTTTTTTAATATAGTGTTTGATATTCTATCATATTCTTGGGCACTTTTAACTGAATACTCCTTCAGTGTTACCAAAGTACCCATTAACATCTACCAGAATTGCAGTAAAAACGTACACAAAATATTATCATATTCCTCAAAAGTGTTCCTTCAGCACAATTTTCAACCTTCCTCCTATGGTAATTGCTGCTCTGAAGTCCATCTCTATTGTTTCCAAGTTCCAACACACACAGTCTTTCTCATCTCATATTGTCACTGTGTTGAAGCGTAAACTCATTGGATTGCCCTCCTACTTCCAACACATCCTTTCCTAGGCCTTCAAAACTGTTAAGCCCTTTCTTAGCCAAGATGCAATGAAGCTTTGGTGTGCTCAAATTTAACTGCCGCCCACCTGAGATCAGCTAATTCAGAACAGAACAGAGATCGAACCTGGTATACAGTACTTTTGATCTGTTTATCTCAGCTACTCTTAAGGCTCTGGGTGAATTTATGCACTTATTTTAAAAAACATGTCAGCCTTGCTCAGTTGGTAGATCTCTTGCCTCTGGGTCAGAAGATTTCAAATCTAACCCCCCCACCACATGTCGGGACTAGGAACTCACAGTGTAAACTAATACTCTAGTGCAATGCTGTGGCAATGCTGTGTATTGTTGGCAGTGCTGTCTTTTGAGTAAGATATAAAAATCAAGATTCTGTCTACCTGTTCAGGTGGATGTTAAAGATCTCCAGATAAAGTGATGATTTACTTCAATGCTATTTGTCAAACGTGCTACCACATTTACCTAAACAGCCACTACACACCTATCAGCAATGGTCTGGGAAGCACTTTGAAATGTTTTGAACTAGGCACTAAAAGCAAGGATTGCTAGCATTAAAAATGTTTTGCATTATTTGTCCAGAAATTTAAAAAGTATGAATGTATATAGAATTACTGTGTGCTAGCCAATGACACAGACTATGAGGGTGAAGAAACCTTGTGCTTTAAGGAGCTAAATATCAGTGTAGTGACAAAGCAACTTTGTCACTGTCGAAGAAAGCAAAGACTCAGCAAGTTTGCTTTAGATGTAACAGCTGTTAACTTTCCATATTTAGTTCGTCGTGACCAGCATATTTCCTTTCCACAAAACACTTTTTATTTGATTTATTAGAAGCTACCGTACCAGGATAGTGCAACGAGATAGCTCATCTTGTTTATGTTGAAGCCCAGGGGGGAAGACAGCAGAGGTGTTGCTGGGCTATGGGATTGGGGCTAGCTCTCACTCCTTATAAGGCGTGGATTTCAGTTGACTTACGATCCAAAGTTTTGGCCCACATTTTTATAGCCGAACCTTTATGCTCACATTTAGATGGAAAAATCCACAGAGCACAGCAGAACTCATTGGCATTCAAAGTGCACTCATCAGAAAAACTGTAGCACATAACAATGCCTCGAAGCGAAGAAAAAGTGCCTTGTGATGTGAAGTCTGACTCCTGCAGGGAACACCAAGTACATCACAGCAACTGATGGGCAATCTGGTTCATTGTAATCTCTGGTCCAACACTCAGATCAACACCTTTGTGAAGACCTATTGACACATCAGCTAAATTACTTTACTGGCAAGGGTGATACTGCTGCAAAAATCCCAGTTTTCTAGTAAGGATGAGAAGAATATGAGAGGCTATGAAACAATGAGCTTGGTTACTATTGAAATTTGAGGATATTGTTTCTCTGCTAACATAATTGTCAGTACTATATATTGCACATCTAATATAGACATAGTGATGGAGCACTGAAACAGGCCCCTTTCCACCCATGTCTGTGCTGTGCTCCACATGAGTCATTTAATCTAATCACACTCCCCTGCCCAGAATAAACACAACAATGTTTTCCTTTTTTAACAGAAATTGGAATTAGTTTATCTGATGTTTGTTTTTACACTTTCTACTCTGTTTGCCCAAAGGTGTTGGCAAATTTAATGATTTGGACATGGTGACCCTGACTGCCCTTGCCTCATAGATTGTTCTTCATGCATGAGCCTAGACAGGTAATGTTCAATTGTGGGGGAGAAGGTGAAATCACAGCCGATCTTGACCCTGTTGGTACCTGAGTATTTGTGAGATACTATTTGTTGGAATCCACTTCTCTGCTTTGGATCACTCTTCTCTTGAAGGGGTTAGGTGTAACAGATGCCAATTGCACTTCAGAACCTCTCCTATAGCATTATTCAGCTAGAGGTGGGAAACAATTTTCTGTGAAGCACTTTGAAATGTTCTGACAAAAAAGTAATCGACCTAAAACTTTAACTCACTTTCCTCTCTCTCCATAGGTACTGCCTGGTCTGCTGAGTGCTCCTAGTGTCTTCAGTTTTTTTACTTAGAAGCCAGGTTACTCTAGGAGATCCATCACGGTTAACTCCCAAGCCTGACCCAGAGGACTATATTCCTTTCCCATATGCTGCCTTGAGCTAAGTATAGTTAACAAAAACCTGGGATTCTTAAAAGTCTTTTATTCCTCCTGGTTTTATTTCTCCAAATTTGATATGCAAAATTTGGGAAATTCTTAATCTGGCAGCCTGTATCTTTTTAAAGACTGAGTCATGGGGCAGCAGATTCATTTATCTCAAAGAAATGAGTGAGAAATATGATTCCAAACTGATTAACTCAAAGTGTCTGAAACTAAGTTCCTGAAGATCAGACTATTGCAAAGCAGCTTTACTTGATACATGAGGCCTGAAATTCCTTCTATAACCTATAAGGCAATTTTGTCTTATATTTTTACATCACTCACAATTGTAGAAGATTCCTATATTCATTCTTAATTTGTCAATTATCTTGGATTGTAATTTAGAAGCCACTAGTACACTGTTCCAAGACCCAACTGAAGGCCCTTCTTTTTGATTGTGCTTTCGATTAATCTCCTTCCCCCCACTGCCCTTCACCATCCCTAATCCTGCCCCCCCCCCCCCCCTCCCCCTAGTTTGGGTCCAAAATACTGTCTGTCCAGCACCTTGGAACGTCCTCCTGACGTGAAAGGCGCTATTTAAATGTAATTTTGTTGTTGTCCATAAAACTCTTAAAATTACAGAATCTAAACACTTTACAATTCCTGGTGAGCACTCACCTTGCAAGTGAGAAGACTTGGGTTCAATTACCAGGAAGGGCAAAAAGTTGAGCAAGTTTCCTTACTCCACACGCCTCTATTTTACCCAGTAGTAAGTAGGAACCCGGTTGTTAGTCGATTGGTGGATTGCATTTCTGGGACTAATAATTCCTTCCAAAAAAAATAATGATTTGGTCACCCAATCCACAACTGTTTGGGGGACATCGCTGTGCGCAATTGGCTGCTGCCTTTCGCCCACAAAATATAGTTCATTCACTTGACAGTAAATTCTACGATGCGCTTGGGGACGTCTCGAAAACATGATAAGGCGCTGTATCAGCTGCAATGATTATTAAGACAAAATGATGCCGCAGGCTCAGTTGAGGTGGAATTTTGGGCCTCTCGAGATTTAAACATGCCCTTGATCTCCACTGATAGGACCTGCCGTCACGGCATTCACAGTGTTAACAAAGGTTGCAGGAATATTTTCTGTATCGTTGCAAAACCTGGACCAAAACACAGAGCATAAATGTTTCATTCTGAATTTGCATGAGCTGTCTGAATCAATCGCCCAGTGTTGTGTGATGGGGCAATGTTTGACAAGCAGTTTTACTGCCCTGCGTTGCCTTCCATACTCAAATTAGGAGTCGTCACCAGAGATTTGATTCATCCGAGCAGCATCAACAATAATTAAAACTAATTATTAAAAAAAAGTGTTATTGTGGATGTGTTTGATAGCTTGCTGTGTGGAGCGTGGGCTGCATTTTTTTTCATATAAACTTACGAGGAGCATTGAAGAGATTAACTGCTTTAATGAAAAATATTGCTGCTTGTTCCACTGCCTTCAGATCACCGGACGATTTTTGCAGGGAGTGAGATGGAGACTTTCATGGTTCCATAACAATTCATTATGTGCAGCACATGGGGACGTGTTTTTTTTTATTTCCCTTGTGTTTATTCTCTTTTATTCAGGTTCATTACTCATAATGAGGCAACTGGAGATCCGAGGTGATGCAGTTCACCTGTTTGTAAAGATTCATGGGTGTATTTGGAAGAGAATACATCGCACTGAGGACACGAAGTGCTCGGGTAACTGGTCCTTGGAGACTCCCCCCTCCTTCCTGAATGATGTTCATCATGGCGCTCTGAAATTAAGCCATACATTTTCAGCCCTTTCCCAGTGGGGCTGCACGAGTGAGCGTTAGACTCCAACAGAAAATACAGACTTTAAACAGACTGGATCCCTTCTGTAGACCTGCAGAGAGCGACTTTGTTATTTATCAGTAATCCGACCTGCCCAATGTCATCTCCCAGGCTTGGCACACAGTTCACAGTGCTGTTAATCAACTGTAACCCTTTCAGTTTGAATCTGTCTCAAGATTTACCCTCTTAATACCCTCTTGACCTAGGTTGACCTACCATTACCCTATTTTTAAAGGGAGAGTCTAACATCTAATGTTCCCTTTGGAAATCAAAACCTTAGGAAGGTTTCCCAGGAACTTTTACATATTTTTGCGTTTTTTTTGCCCTGCCCCTCCACCCCCCATTTTATTTCTTTGAGATATTATTCAACGACGTTGATGAGGACTGAAAGAGGGTTAGTTGGCCTGAGGGACAAAATTCCTCATGGTCTTAGTCTTTGACGTGGCCTATTCTACAATCATAAATTTATTGAGTCCTGTAGCTCAGTGGTTAGAGCACTTGCCTTCCAAACAATTTCTGGCAGGGCGAAACCTTGTGCAAGTTTCCTTACTTCACATGCCTGATAATAAATTGGTCATTTCAATCCACAACTATTTGTGGAACACTGTCGGTGTGCAATTGGCTGCCACGTTTCACCCACAAATATACAGTCAATTAACTTTACAACATATTATGTGAAGTGCTTTGAGACGTCTAGAAGATGTGAAAGGATTATTATTGTTATTATTATTTCAGTCTTTACTGTGTTAAAATTTAAGATCATGTTTGAATTCTGGAGAAATCAGGTTAGAAGATGGTTCATTTCTAAAAGAGAACAAAAACACACTTCTAAGCATTGCATTTAAATTTTTTAAAAATATCCAATACAATCTTGAATTTTAACTCATCGATCGATTTTAAGGCCGAATTCACAAAATATTCAGGTCACCAATGAATTGATCGATGCATGCAATTGAAATGGAAAGATCGCCAAAGCTCCAGGGGTCAACGAACATGCATATTAATTCAGCTTGCATACACTATCAGGCACGGCAAGGCTCCCAATTCACTATCCTCAGTGATATTACTTGCAATAAGCTTTTCACAACATGCTTAAAGCTTATAGCTCCTTTTACATCGGGGGAAAATCTCAAAGAGCTTCACAAGATCATAGGATTAGTTTGGATAAAGAAAGCCCTTTGGTCTGTATGATATCCAGAATAGGAGAATTACCACAAGCAGGGAGAGAGGAATCGAAGGGATGAGATTTTGGGAGAGAGTTCCAGTGGGTAGGGGCATAACAACCTTAACGTCCTCAGCACCAATGGTGGGATGAAAGAAGTGAGGAATGAGTCATGGATCAAAACTGAAGGAGCAGGTCAACCATCCCGAAGCTTTAGTCTTCCTAAATCACTCCGAACTTTCTCACATTAGAATTCTTATTCTTGCATTTGATATAACGTCTTGTCACATCTTCGCGATGTCTCACAGCGCTTCACAGAGTATATTGTAAAGTGAATTGACTGGGCAATCTGCATTTCTGAAGTGCTGCCTCGGCTTCATAATGCGCTGCGGATTCATCCTGACTCCATGTTGTTATGGAGGCAGTACACTTACTAACCCAGTAAAGCTGAAGAACTGGGGAAAGAGAATCAGAGACCAATCTATTCTAAGAACCTTTCCTTTCAATATTTACGTAAACAGTAGACAGCCTTTTATCTCGCACCCTCAGCTCGGGTGCCAATTGGCTTGGGACATCTTCCCGATGGGAAATGTGTCGTATAAATGTAAGATTGCATTGCATTGTAAAGCCTGTGTTTCTTTGAAAAGCGAAGGAACAACTTGCATTTTTTCAATACCGAAACAGCTCAAAGCGATTGAACAGACTATTAGAAGCATCAGACTTGGGAGTTAGTGTGCTGCCACATTTGGCCTAGATGACGCCCTGCCTAGATTGATGGCCATATGAGCCTAACATGAAATTAATTAGTGCAGTCTCAACCTAGTTTATAGACTGTACTGACTATACTGAAAGGTTTGTCTAAATCATAGCTTTACTTTTTACAAATAAATCACCCTTTCGCATCTCCAATTGAAGTCCTAGTTCCTCAGAAACCTGTGGTATGATGGCACCGAGCTATCCTCTGGCTTTGCATCACACAGAGGATACAGTTCAAGATTCTGGTCCTCACCTTCAAAGCTGTCCAGGGCATCGTTCCCCATTACCTCTGCAACCAACCTGCCCACTCCCTCCGCTCAGTGAGCTCTGGCTTGCTTCATATCCCCTGCCTCATCCACCCCAACATTACCAGATGAGCTTTCAGTCACTCTGCACATCTTCTGGAACTCCATCCTACAGCCCGTCCACCTCATCCCTCCCTTGCCTCCTTCAAGACCCGTCTCAACATCCACCTCTTTGACCGCGCCTTCGGTCACCTTCCTTCCCGCCCTGCCCTCCTCCCTCCCCGATCCCGACCCTCACCTTGGGTCCAAAACCTTGATTGTCCAGACCCTCGGGACATGCTCCCGATGTGAAAGGCGTTATACAAATGTCATTTTGTTGTTGTGTGGGCTAAGTGTTAACTCTTCACATGTGAGCTCTGCAGGGAGTGTTGACAGACTATTGAAACAAGATGTGTGCTTCACAGCCAAGACAATGCTCTATCTAAGGCCTACACACAACGCACACCTTCTAGCAAAAGACACTGGACAGTAATAAGAGTATTAATGTGCCTGGTTTGATCCCGTCCCAAGTTAGCCAAGGAATACTGTGGTGTCCAGATACAAGCATCTTAGAAGTCTTGCCTCCACAGAACTTAGACTGCCTGAGAATAAGAGAATCGTAGCCCAATGTGGTGCATTTACCATGCTTAACATCCTGGGTCTAAGTTGTTGGATCTTTTTGCATGTTTTCATAATAAGGAAATGTGCAAATTATTTGTTAATATGGTGCAAATTCTGGATGAATTCCACCCCCTGCCACCCACCCCCCCACCCCCCCACCCCCCCTACCCCCCTTCCACCACCCCACCCACACATACACACCCACCATGGGAATGTTTTTCTGACCTGTGGGATGAATTTTAAGAAAGGAATTCCTGTCGGTTGATGGAAATTCTAACCAGATTTCACGTAAAGAAAAATGAATAAGAGCTTTCATTCAGCATCTTTCATGTAAAAAATGAATGAGTCTAAAGATTAGAAATTTGTACAGACAAAGAGCAGTGAAAAATAATAATCTTATCACGTCTTCAAAACGTCCCAAAGCGCTTCACAAAATATGCTGCAGAGTGAAATGACTGTATATTTTGTGGGTGAAATGTCTTCCAAACAGCAGAGATCAGCAGCCAATTAATTTAATTTCTGGGGTAAATTTTGATTAGGAGGAGAATAAAAACCAAGGCAACTGGGACAATGATGTTATGTTGCATTGATACAATTGTGGCAGAGTTGTCCTTGTTCATTCACATGAATCACAAAGTAAAAATAGCAGAAAGTATACGTCCTTATTATAATATACATTACAATGCACCGAACACAATACTGTATTTGAAACCAGGAAACCTGTGATAATCAGGGTGAAGACAAGTCAATTATTGCCTCTGCCTCTTTAAACATTCTATTTAAACACAGAAATAAATGTTCCATCCTCAGATGATGGTTTGGATGTGCTGCGAAATCCAATGTGCTGCTACCCATGCTGGTATGTTGCCTTTAATTTTGTGACCTAAATAATTTGCCGCTGCCATTGTAGGAGCTGTGCTACATGAGCATTTCATCTCACTTTGATGCGGTTTGCACTAGTAATAAATGCCGCATGTCCAGCTCCAAATTGCTGGTTTCAGCACTGTGTATAATTTTCGTCAGAAGAAATTAAAGGGAAAGTTAGTTCTATTTTATGTCATTTACGGAACCCATTTTCTGTTTCCCTCCTTGTTCGGTTTTGTCACTTCCTCGAGCCTGTGGCTGAGGTATGGTGCCACTGGCCCTCAGTCCCCAGGTACCTAGCTCGAGTGGCCATTCTTCATCTATCAGCTCCAATATACAATCTTGGCCGGTTAATAAATTGTCCTCAATAAATTGTCCTCATCTGATATTCACCCTTACACTCAGTTACCAAGTGCAGAGACTCTGATTTTCCAGTCTCTTTCCTCTGAGTTTAAATATAGTTTGCTCCCAAAATGTGTTCGACATTAATGGTGTCATCCACGATACAGATACAGTCATGTCAATCGTCAGATTTTTATACTTTTGATCCCTCCAACGTGCTTGTTCCTCACCTCATCAGCGCCAATCTCAAGACCTACAACATAACACAAAATTACATTTGTATAATGTCTTTCATGATGTGTCTTTAACTGCGCTTTTGGCTAGCTTTCATGTCCCCTTCAGCTCCCACCCCTAGTGTGCGTACCTAGCCAGCTGTGTCAAGCACTTTGAGATGAACTCCCAATGCGAAACTCTATATCAATGTAAATGTGTTGTATTCTATTCTATAAACTTAACCAATCTGAACTCAAGTCTTTTTTTTACCCTTGTTTCCATTGTTTTAATATAGTATGGCAGCCAGAAAGGAGAATTGAGGGAACTAGGGTTTAAAGTTTGTTAGAAAATCTTTCAGAAAGTCAAGCCAAGCTAGCCTTTTTTTTATTGCATAAAAATGTTAAATAGATGGAAGTAGTATAAATAAGGAAGGGAACAAACTAAAAAAAAAACTAGTTTGCAACCTATTGAAAACTCTCTTAATATAAAGGTGAGTGGATTTAGAAGGGTACGAGAGGGAGTAACGAAGGGAGGAAGGCTTGTATGGGGTTTGAAACAGGATAGTGACTGGTTGGGCGAAATGGCCTGTTTCTGTACTGAATATACTTTGGAAATATTTGAATTTATTCTGCACTTTTCATAACTGTTTTGTTCATTACCAGCACAAGTGGAAGTGTGGCATGTCTGGCACTTTGCGGCATGTGAGTTTGTTTGATGCTATTTAACTTGTGGAGGATATAAGAACATGAAGACACTGGGATGGGAAAAAGCCATCAAGCCTCCAAGACAATATATGCAACCTAAAGCCTCATTCAATATCCCGTGAAAAGGCATTAACTCGAAGTAAGACTGTGCTGCAGCTGCGCCAAATCATGACATGTTTCCCGAAATGTTATGAGCCATTCTCTTTGGAATCAGTTTAAACCCCAGGGACGTTGTGCTTAACTCCCCACCCACCCGAAGAGGATAATATGTAGACCCCAAAGGATGAAGAACCGAGTGGATCTGCTAGGATTCAAGCCCATAACCTTCTTAGTCCAGGTCCAAACAGCTTAATTGTCTATGAGGAGTAACTGATAAAGTGCATGAGATTTTGCCATTAAAAGCTTACTTTTCACCCCCAGTGTTTTTAAAGATGTGCAAATCTCATAAAAATCAAATTAAAAATCAGCTTTATATCTCTACGGTTTTGACTTGCATGTTGACATGATATCAATAAAAATGACAGGATTATTAAAGCCAAAATTACTTGTTTACCTCGTTTTAATTTACAGCAATATCTTGCAGCATATCAAGCAAATTTGGGGGCACATTTAGGAGTCTATTAAAATGGATCTACAAACTCATCTTTTTTTTAATAACGAAGGGCTCATTAAAAAATCTATTACAGTTCACATATTTCAGTGTGAAACAACAAACCTAGCAGGAGGCAATCTATATATAATTATTAAAATATTTATAATAGTCTATTGCAGGCAGCGGCTAAAGTCATGAAGTAATGCGCTTTCCTAGTTTGAGGATCATGGTGAATAAACCTTTGGTGTCTAACTTCAGGAAGGCTTTCGTGAGGCTCCAGATTTATTAATGCATATTTTATATTCTTTTTCTCTTTAAGATGGAAGTTCCAGTCGGGCTCATTTATTTTCGTTTGTCATAAATACTTCATATATGACGGTGATATAATTGGTAAAGATTCAGTAACTGTAGCTCCTACATTTCGTCCGATAGAGAGTGTTTGAAGGAGATTTATTCTAAAAAGATAATGAGATAATAACACATGCTACTTGTGTTGCTCCACCAAAGGGAAACTTGAACAAACTATGGACAGCGTATGCTTTTGGGTGTCACCGCTGTTCTCTGAGTCACAAGGTTGTGGGTTCCATTCCATAATAAGTGCAAGTTGTTGTATTGGAGCTTAAGCGTAGTTTAAGTTGACACTTCAGTGTCACAATCCTGACATACTGTTTGGAAACAGTGCTGGGAGTTTCTCCCAGTGTCCTTGCCAATATTCCTCCCTTGTTTAGAAGTTGCCAAATAACAAATTAATTAGACATGAGTTTCTGCTAGTCCACATTAATTGATGTCTTTGCCGAGGTATCAGTCACTATTCTGTCCTTCCAATGAAATGTTAAACCGAGATCCTATCTGCCTGCTCAATTGAATGTTAAAAATCCCATCGTACTATTCAAATAGAGAAGGGAGTTTCTGGCCAAAAAATCCAAATAAAGTTGGCTACTGACTTGATGGATGTTTGTGGGATATTGCTGCACATAAATTGGCTGCTATGTTCGCCCACAAAATACAGAATCAATCCACTTTGCAGTATATTTTGTAAAGCACTTTGAGATGTCTCGAGGACTTGATCAGGCGCTATATCAAATGGAAGGATTATTATTATATCCTCTGAAGCACATTGAGGTGTCTCTAGGACATAATATCTAATGCAATGATTATCATTACTACCTAAAATAAGTTACTGATCCCTAAAAATAGGGATCTTTTCACTGATTTTATAATTAGATGTCCCATCACAAAGGCTGAGTGAAAAAGATTGGTGTTTTAAGCGATCAGTTGGACCTTATTGATAGAAATATTTAGGGATGCTTCATTGTGACAGAGACAAGACTTTCATCCATCAACCTGGACTGCATTTCAGCCCAGTTCTAAGAAAGGTAAGAGGGCTAAAGCCATGTGCAGTGTTTTCCCCCTTCACAAAACTCTGGGCTGTTTGTGAACAACTTTCAAAACTCACATGGAGCAAGCCAAGAGCATGATTCATCTCTCTTCATGTAGTTTAAACATGGGGAGAAAAAATGACCAATGTTGTGTGTGTGTGTGTGTGTGTTTTAATAATATTAATCCTTTCATTTGGCATAGTGCATTATCATGTCTTCGAGATGTCTCAAAGCGTTTCACTGAGTATACTGTACAATAAATTGACCATATATTTTGTGAGCAAAGTTATTGGAGAACACAGATACATAGAGACCCACACATGCATGTGCAGGCAAACATACAGCATGTACTGAGAGACATGTTTGCATATGCAGACATAGATGGATAATAATAATAATCCTTGCATTTGTAAGCAGACACACTCACAAACCCAACTGCAGCTGTGGTCAGCCAGGTGTCTAATACATGCAGAAATCCATCATTGTATTTCAGGGTATCCAAACCTGATGGAGAGTTCTAAATATTTATAGGTTAGTGGACGTTAGGGTTAGGGTTAGGGTTCTTTGAAAGCTGAAAGCCAAGGCTTGAGAACCTCAGGGTGTACACTGGGGTACCTGCTGGAGTCTAACCAGTATACAGTATATACAGTACTTTGCCATTGACAGCACTATCTGGCAAGTTTTCCATTGCTTGTCCAGCTTGGATATCCCTACCTGTTAGGCCTTTGGTTGACAGAATTAATAAAAACTGAGTGGAAAGAATCCCTTCCCCGATGACGTGACTACTCCTACCAATCAGCCAGGCTGGCTTGCCTGTAAACAGCAGTCTCTTGGTCTATTGCAGACCTATTTGGCTTATCGTCTGGATAATTGAGACTTCCATGAGGGTCAACTTGATTTTGACATGCTATTGACGTACAAATACATATTTACATACAGCAACAACCACTTGTTATACAGCACCCTTCATGTGGAGCAGTGTCTCAGAATGAAAAAAGTGCCACAACAAAGAAAAGAATTTGTAGAGCTATAATTCTAGAATAAAAATCCTTCCATTTGCTGTGTTATGTTTGATTTGTTATTCTTGTATTTCATTTGCAATGAAACCAGTGAGCCTTTAACATCTGCTCACTCTTTAATAAGTGAGGGGACACTATGAGCCACAATCTGGCTGCCAACAGAAGGACTGCCCTGGGTCTTGTTTCTAAACTGCGGTTGAGGGGTTTTGAGATGGGCTTGCTGTGGGGTATTGACGATTTCAGCTCTCGTTGATCCTCTGACTCTGGAGCTTGTGCTTCATCCCTCAGGATAGCTGTGTCCTGCTGAACTGGGGCAACACGGGGAACCATATATTGCTGTTCTGGGATTGATCACTGTTCCTGGTGGTCCTTCAATACCGCTGCTCCCAGATTGCTGTTGAATCTTTCCAGATTTCACATTGCCTTTCCTTTGTTGATCATTGATCCTTCTCCTTGGTGACAGGATTTCCTTCCAAAATTAGAATAACAGAAAATACCATGATGAAAAAAATAAACCTTGCATTTCCTTTTTATGTCAGGAAAAGTCTCGAAGCGTTTCACAGGATTCTCTGTAAGGTGTAGGGACTGTGCTTTATAAGCAAATGGACTACAACTTTGGCAAATTAGGCAGATGTGTTTTGTAAGTTTTCTAATTATTAATGACTTCAATGATCACTGAGTCCATGTAAAATGTTTGCGAAACCATTCGTTTGGCAGACAGGAGAATTCTTCAAAATAAGAAGGGATTTGTCCTGATTCCTTGATTTTTGATTCTGCAGGTAAAATTGGACATTCACATAAAACTTTGTAAGGAATCCTGCTGATTGCAAATTGCTTGCTTTGCTTGGCTGCATAAAGAAAGTTGCCAATATTATTCCCAACGTGAAAGGCTTGATATGATTGCAATTTTGTTGTTGTTGTTTTGTCACAATATAAAAACGCTAGCTGTACCTTTTGCACAGGGGGAAAATGTGTTCCACTACTATCACATCGGAGTCCGTTATTGATGCATTATTGAGCACATTTTTACTCAAGTTTAAACGTTGGCAATTTAAAGCAAGATAACCACGTTAGACAACTAATTTATTAAGAAAGAATGGTGACTCTTTAAAGCTTCAACTAGCGACCGTGTTTCAGTAGTGGGGCCCACAGATGCCACCATTGTCGATCGACGAAAGACAAAGCACCAGTTTGGAGATGGAGAGAAGGTCGGGTGGGGGCAAGAGCAGGGTGGGTGGGGTTGAGGTGGGAGGGGGGAGGGGGATGAGGGGAAGCTTGACATTCCACAGTTTTTCACTTCTGACCTCAAACCTGAGACTTCCTCCTTCTCTCCCCCTGTTCTCCCCCCACACACCACCCCCACACATCACCCCCACACACCACCCCTACAGCCACCCCCACACACAGAGCAAAATTGAGAAATCCCTGCAGTGAATATGACAACATCAACATGAGGTAACCCTTGAACCCTCCCCCCCCCGACCCCAACACCTCAGTGCCCCAGACACAGTAAGCTCAGCATCAGGCGTCTTCATATTACTTCAGGATTTTTGACGAAAATAAAATATTGAGTTTCACAACACAGGCAGGAGAGAGCTGGAAATGGCACTCAGAGGAATGCTCAGTTCATTGTTCTGGTGACACTCTGCACTTCACAGCATATTGCATTATTTGCTTGTTCAAATAATTTAATTGCCCACAAATATTTTGATGGAAAGCATGTTTGTTTCTAAGAAATTGAAGCCTCTAGTTCTCTGGAGTTCAGAGAAACACAGTGAGAAGCAGATGGGATTTTGCTCTGATTAGTAACAGAGCTGGCTCAGGCTGAACAATAAGAACAAGAATCCTTGCGTTTCATATTGTGCCTTTCATGTCAGGAGACTGTCTTAAAGCACTTCACAGGATTTACGGCAAGGTGCACTGACTGTATTTTGAGGGCAAAGACAGCGGACAATTTGTGCACAGGAATGCCCCCACAAAGAACCATGAATGGAATTACCATTTTTTTTATTTTGGGGGATTGTTGGCCTGAACACTGGGAGAGACTCCCTTCTCTTTTCAAATAGTGTTGTGGGATCTTTAACATTCACCTGAATGGAAGTTGAGACCTTAGTTTAACCTCTCATCTGTAAGACACCTCCAACATAGAGGCAGCTCAGCACTGGACTGCGGGGGAGGTGGGGGGTTCAGCCAACGACATTGGCAAGCTCTTTGATATCATGGCCAAGTGCCTAGTGTACTGATCGTCTACTGTTCATTCCTTACTCCCTCCTTCCCACCTTCTATGGTTGGTCTTAAAGCAAATATACCCTTCTGGATCTCATTCCAGAAATCCCTTTGTCTTTCCCTTTAAAACCCCTTTAAATAGTTTCCAACGGGTGCCAGGATTCTTTCCAAAGCTAAACACAAAAACTAAAAAATGCCTGATAGAATTTTGTTCACGGATGAAACACAGTTCAATGATTTCAGGTTGTCGTTGGGGTAAACAATGAGTGGGCACATTTGATAGATTACCTTGCTGGGGTTTGGCTCAGTTGGTAGTGAAGAGGGTGTTTTATCCCAATAATAATAATAATAATAATAATAATCCTTGCATTTGATATAGCGCTTTCCACATTTTATCAACGTCCCAAAGCGCTTCACAGAATATTCTGTAAAGTGAATTGACTGTATATATTTGTGGGCGAATCGCGGCAGCCAATTGCGCACAGCAGTGTCCCACAAACAGTCGTGGATTGAAATGATGAATTTTATTATTGTGGGTTTTTTGGGAGGGATTATTATTAGGCGTGTGGAGTAAGGAAACTTGCCCAAGGTTTCGCCCTGACCTGCCTGGATTCGAACACAGGTCTCCCCAGCTTGGTCTCCCCAGCTTGCAAGACAAGTGCTCTAACCACTGAGCCACAGGAGCTCCAATGGTCTGAATTATCTGCTTCTGTGCTGTAAATTTCTATGGTTCATTCTGGGTTACATACACCTTCTGAAATCCATCATTTCGTATATTTTTTTTGTATGAGATGAATTTTGTGGATGGTGGAGGAGGTACGGCCGATGAGGAGATCGTGGAGTAGTCCAGCTGAGAAGTGATAACAGTGTAGATCAGGGTTTTATCAGCTGATTGACAGAGATGAGTAATGTGGTGGAGAATGGAAGAAAGCAGTACTGGTGAGGGACCGGATGCAGGGGAGGAAGGATAACTGGGGATCGAACCTGATGCCCAAGTTGTGCATGGGTTTAGAGAGTTTTAAGGATAGGTTGGGTAGGCTGAGGAGGTCAGAACCATGGGACAGAAGGTGTCGATGGGAGCCAAAGAATATGGCTTCCTCCTTATTGATATTTAACTTCAGGACATTTGTACTTATCCGGCTTTTGATGTCCAACAGACAAGCTGGCAGAAAATCAGGGGACTGGGGGTCGCATCTGGTGGTGGAAAAGTAGATGTAAGCCTGCATTGGAAGCTGGAAATGAAGCAAATTTCTAGTCACCATTACTCCACAGGAAACTCGCGTTAAACATCACACCCTTATGAGACACACTATAAAGATGACCCTATTATAGGCAAATAATAAGGTATATGTACACAGAAAAGTCTGTGCAAACTGTAGGGTATGTACCACCACAGGCTATGTGAAAACTGCATTAAAGGTGGAATTCCAATTCCTTTTCATTGAATATTCTAAGATTTGTCTGCTGTGCCCAATGGAGTGTTTTAGAGGTGTAAACAGTATAAGACTGGAGGCATTCTGTCCTTGCTTCCAATTTGTATGTGGCTGATTTCCATGCCAGCCTTTGCAGAGTTTATGTTGGAGCAACAGCCTTAGCAACAAACAGAATATTTCGCTTAGTCCTTCAGAGAAGTGCTCTCTGTAAAAGCACTCAACACCTCGATTGTCTGGATAACATATAAGATAAAATTATGTTAATACCAAGAAACAAATGGAGTGGGCCCATAATGGCTTGAGTATGTAAGTGAGCAGGAGTTGAGAATACTTTTTGAACATGTAAAAAAATGACACCAATTTAGTTCTGATATTATACAATGATTTAGCATGTTCAAACTGGGGGAATTAAAAATTTGAATTGTGTCCTTTCACCACTGGGACCTGGATTCAAACATAATCCCAGACATATAAGATCTGTCCCCTCTTTTATGGTTGTAAGTTGTAAGTAAAATGTGCTTGGGCAGTCTGAAACATAACTCCCAGTGGGTGTTAATTTCCTATTAAAAAGAAATATCCACGAATCAACACTAATTGGTTCCGAGTTACCACAAGAACAAATGGTGTGGGAATTGGACTTATGGTTATTAAGGAGTAAGAAAATTTGCCCATCGCACCCTACTGGAAATCAGATCCAGTCTCTCCCTTGCGAGGCGAGTGTTCCAACTATTGAGCTACAGGACTCCACAAACATTTTGAGATGTCTTGGCTACGTTATAAGGTGCTGTATCAAATGTGAGGATTATTATTATTATTATTTATTAAAGAAGTTGAACAGATCTTTCAGCAACATTATAAGGCCCTCGGCTTGATGAGTACAAAGTCTACATAATCAAAACTAAATCCTTTTGTGTTTGAAAGTTCACATGATCTATGGTTATTAGAGGCTCACACTGAGAGGTACGGTGGCCTCTGATCTTGTGAAATAAATTTGTAAGAAAAAAACTGGCATTCTTTCTTCTTGTTAGATAGACTTAAAAACATATCCAGGGCATGGAAACTGGAGCTGGCAACTTGTGGTTATTTTAAGGATTTCAAATTACCTTCAAAATTTTTACATTCGCTATTAACAAGAGACCTAATGAGCAAGCAGTTGGACAAATGCAATGCCATGAATTGATTTATGATAGCATACGTTTCTGTGCTGTATGTAATGGTTTATTAAAAGAAGCACACATTTATTTAACACTTCCAGTATATCTAGTTCAAGGGTTTTTTAGGGTATAACTATACTTTTTAACTTTATTTTATCATCTTAAAAAATGATTTGCAAACCCGACTTGTCTACTTAGAGTCAGAGAGAGCAGACATTGCTAGAACTATCCATTCTCTTTGATAACGGACTAATGACAGAATTAATCCTTTTGTATTTGGCATGTTGAAATGTCTCAAAACACTGCAGTCTTTTTGTAACACATACAGCAGCCATTTTGCAAGCAGCAATGTCTCACAAACACACCAAGACTTCTCTGAAGGATTGATTGGCAGTAAATCCCTTCTCTTCTCGAAGCATTTCATGGGATCTTTAATGTCCACTGGATAAACAGGCAGCTGAGACCTTGGTTACCACCTTGTTGGGAAGGGCGTCACCTCCGACAAAACATTGCTTCCCCCATCACTGCACTGAACTACCTGACTGGACAGTGAGCTAGCATTCTGATAATAATAATAATAATCTTTGCATTTGATATAGCGCTTGCCACATCTTATCAACGTCCCAAAGCGCTTCACAGAATATACTGTAAAGTGTATTGACTGTATATATTTGTGGGCGAATCGCGGCAGCCAATTGCACACAGCAGTGTCCCACACACAGTCGTGGATTGAAATGACCAATTTTATTATTGTGTTTTTTTGGAGGGATTATTATTAGGCGTGTGGAGTAAGGAAACTTGCCCAAGGTTTCGCCCTGATGCACAGAGTGAACCAAGAACCTTCCCTCATAGAGGCAAGAGAACTACCAACTGAGCCAAGTGACTCTTAACCAAGAGGAATGACTGAAATGGGGCAGTTGGATTGTATCATTTCAACTTCCGTTTGCTGCAACTCCTGTGCAACTCTTATGGAGTCCTGTAGCTCACTGGTTAGAGCACTTGCCTTGCAAGCGAGAGACCTGGGTTTGATTCCAGGTGAGGTGAAACCTTTGGCAAGTTTCCTTACTCCACACGCCTAATAATAATCCCTCAAAATAAAGCAATAATAATTTGGTCACTCAATCTATGACTGTTTGTGGAACGCTGCTGAGTAGAATTGGTTGCCTCGTTTCGCCCACAAATATACAGTCAATTCACTTTACAGTACATTCTGTGAAGCGCTTTGAGATGTCGAGAAGACGTGAAAAGCACTATGTCAAATGCAATGATACCTGTTATTAATATGTCTTGCTGGTAACTCAAACAGCTTATTGTTGGGGGTGAGTTGGCATCATAACAACTCACATTGGGGGTGAGTTGTTATGATGGGAAGCCTGGTCTTTTCCTTCTTCATTAGCACTGCGATAAAATGCATCTTTCTTACATAAAAGCCCATGATCCTTCAGCTTAGTTGCTGCTTTAAACAGTAATTGAAGGTCGGTATAGTCAGTGCAAGTCGGGAGACTTGTCTCTTTAAGAAGCTCTCAGACAGAATGGGCACAATCACTCTTGCCTTGGAGTCAGAAGGCTGCGGGTTGAAGTCCCATTTCTGAATTCATGCAGTTTAATCTGACGTCTAATACAATCAGGACTGACAATACAATAGTGTGGATAAAGTGCATATTTCACCAAACAACCATAGATCTGTACCTCTTTCTGCGAGTGCTATAAGTGTTAGGACAAGCTACACAATTGCTGAGTAGTTTTTCCTGCAGCCACAGGTACCCCTGGCCATGGACTCTGATAGGAAATGTATGTTTCTGATAGGAAGTGTATGGATCAGGAATAGTTTAAAACTTCAAAATGCTTTGGATAGTTTAAGATCCTGCAGATTTTTTAGATATAAAAAATACAGGATATTATATTCACGGTTCACATGTACTACTACCAATGTAGTACACTGCATCCACTACTCACAGTGTGGTCTCCTCTACATTGAGGAGACTAAGCGCAGATTGGGAGACCGATTAGCAGAGCATCTTCGCTCTGTATGGAAGGGCATCTCCCTCCATTTCAACTTGCGCTCACATTCAGAGGCTGGTCTTTCGATCCATGGTCTCCTGCACTGTTCCAGTGACCCACAGCAAAAGCTTGAGGAACAGCACCTCATCTATCTAGTGGCCTCAGCATTGATTTCAACCATTTCAAGCCATAAGAGCTTCCCCTCCCCCACCCTCTCCCCCATCACAATCATAACTCCAGATACCCCTTGCCTCTCTGATGTTTTGTTTGTTCTATCACCACTAAACACCTTCTTCTCCCCAGTTTCGTTTAAACCCATCCCCTTTTGTTTCTCCCCCTTATATTGTTATCATATTTTCAACCCATCAGTTAACACACTCTTTTTTCTTTTTCCTTTGTCTTCTTTGTTGTCCATGTCCTGCCTCCCCTCCTCTGACATCCTTAAAAACCTCTCCCTCCAAACAAGCCCCAGTTCTGACCCAAAACGTTGACTCATTTTCCTTTCTTCATGGATGCTGCATGACCTGCTGAGTTTCCCCAGCAACTTCTGTTTTTGTTTCAGATTCCCAGCATCTGTAGTATTTTGTGTTTTGTACAGGACACTGTCTGTTTGGGGGAATGGACTCCTGTTTGGAGTCCTGTAGCTCAGTGGTTAGAACACTCGCTTTACAAGCGAGAGATCTGGGTTCAATTCCAGGCAGAGCGAAACCTTGAGCAAATTTCCTTTCATTTTACAGTACATTCTGTGAAGTACTTTGAGACGTCTAGAAGACATGAAAAGCGCTAAATCAAATGCAAGGATTATTATTATTATTCATAGCTGCTAAGAGAACATATGGTGAGAAACTCCTCTCAGGGCTAACTGTAGCTACCTTATCAGTGAGCGCTAACACTTGCGGAATGCCCAGTTAATTCATTATCAGAAGATGGGAGAAAAGTTTAGGAGATAATTTACAGATAGGAAGGTAGTGAGGCAGGAAGATTGAGAGAGAATGAATCAGTGAGATGAATAATGTTGTAAGGAAGGGAAGCAAGATGGGAATGAGAAATAGGTTTATTTACTATGTCTTATGTCACAACTGACTACATAAATGTTTCATGCGATACAATACAAAATTATATTTGTATAGTGCCTTTCACACCAGGAGGATGTTCTAAATAGCCTGGAAACCCACATCTGCACTAAAGATGTGGGCCCCATTGGCTCCCCATCCCTCAGAGGACAGAATTCAGAATCCTTGTGCTAAATTTCAAGGTCCTCCATGGCTTTGCCTCCTGCTACCTCTCTGACCTGCTGACCCCCTATCAACCTGTCCTCTCCCTCTGTTCAGCAAACTCTGGCCTGGTCCTTGTCGACCCGCCCTACCATCAGCGGCCTGGCTTTCAGCTTCTCTGCCCCCACTCTTTGGATCTCCATTCCGTCTTGTTCCTTTGTTGGCCTCTTTCAAGGCTTGACTCAAGTCTTAGACTTGCTTTTTGACTGTGCCTTCAGCTGCCCTCCTACCCTCCCTGCCCATCGCAACCCTCCCTCAACGCCATGTTCAGGTCCCAATCGCTGACTATTTAGCGCCTTGGGATGTCCTTCTGATGTAAAAGGTGCTTTACAAATGTAATTTTGTTGTTGTTGTTGTAAAGATGATAATGGGGACAAAAAAACTACACGTTGACAATTTTCTTTACAATTCGACAGGATTGTGCTCTGAAAAGCTGGTGCTGCAAAAGTCAATACATTTTCTACTAACTGAATACCATCAATACCAAATGCATTATTTCCCATTAGTAATTCTCCTTTGCAATTGCGAAGAGGCTTTAGAAGTGACCAGATTATGCTTAAATAATAATAATAAGATATAGTAATATTCCTTGCGTTTGATTTAATGCCTTATCACATCTTCGAGACATCTCAAAGTGCTTCACAAAAATGGACTGTTTCTTGGGCGAAACGCGGCAGGCAATTGCGCACATCAGTGTCCCACAAACAGTCGTGGATTGAGTGACCAAATTATTATTATTAAATAGAGAACATAGGGCCCCCTTTGGAGCCAATTTTTCCTCCTAGGACACCTGGCTTACATTGCCCCACAACAAGGATCTGCACCCCGCACCCCTCGTGCTCCCTTATTTAGATTATCCTCCCAAACACTATGTTTCAATCTAAAATGCAATCTCATGCAAGACTACAACAACAACAAAATTACATTTCTGGAGCGCCTTTCCCAACTAAATTCCACTGTCATTGTTCTACCCACTTTATTAGTCTATTTATGCGTCTTTACATTTCTTGTCTAAGCTCTTCACAAGTTAAAGCATCTCACTCGTCTATTACTGTCTCCAGGTTATTGATGTGCACTGTGAATACTCTCCTAGCCTTCCAAATTATTTCCTTTGTCTCCATCTGCTAATTTTTATATTCCTGCCAGTCCTCAGCCTTGTCATTATCGCTTACTGTTTCACAGGCATTTTTCCTTTTGTTTAACACTGATGCTAGCCTATTTATATGACCAAGCTGAATGCTAGAAGGATAACCTAAGCTTTTCTGGGGTGTATAGCACTTTTGGTGTGTAATAATTAAATTTTTAAATAGATTGCACTGTTTGTCAGCTGATAAACCAGCTAATAAGTCCTGCACCTCATACCGACTAATCCCTTCCTTATTCCTTCAAACCTGGCCTGCAAAGTAGTCCAGAATATTGGTAAGTGATTCTCTATTCTCCCTTTCAAACCTGATTTTGAATTCTATCATATTATGGTCATTATTCCCAAGATGCTCTCTTGCCACCAGATTTGTACCTATTTCCAGCTCATTACTCATAACTAAGTTGAGTGTACGCCGTTCCCTTGTTGGTAGTAAGACACGCTGTTTTAGAAAATTGCCGTGAATGCATTTGTACAATGCTTTGGCTTTATCTATTTGTCCTGCGATTCCTTTCCCAATCTATATGCAAGTTAAAATCTCCCATTACAACAACCAGTTTCCCTGATCTACCTGTGCAGACATTCCTCTCTAATGTCATGACACATCCAAAGCATGAAGGAGATAAGGTTTTATATCAATTTAAAAAATGACAGCTAAAGGTGAACTTCATTATAATCAACTTTGATCATAAACATCAGTTTAATCCACAAAAGTTGTTCCAGCAAAAGAACTGAGTAAAAACAAATTGAAAACTGATATCGATGGGGAAAAAGCATTATAATAAATGCTTGGAATACAACAACAACAATAAAATTACATTTGTAGAGTGCCTTTCACGTCGGGAGGACGTCCCAAGGCGCTGAATAAATGGACCAAGCTGTTAGTTAACCGTTTGTGAAATTACCTCAGAGCTCATTAGATGGTTCCTTTCACTTGTACATTTCAAGCAAACCAATTGTGCACATAAGTCTGTCAAGAATGGATGTTTCCTATTTTGATCCCAAGTGAGAAGTAACATATAACTAGTTAAGATAAGGCTTGAAAAGAAACTTTTTAGAGAAAATCTTTTATAAGATGTTTATTGAGCAGAGAAACTAAACCCAGAACAACACTTTCATATGTGCCAAGGCAGCAGTTTCAGAAGAGTTGTAAACAAACAGTTTTGAACAGACACCACAAGGTGTTTCTTCAGCGCCTTGGGACGTCCTCCAGATGTGAAAGGCGTTTACAATTGTAATTTTGTTGTATTTTTAGAAGGTAATATACGACTGGGACAAAATATCAGAGATGGTGATAGAGCCCGGGACACAGGACTAATTTGTGAAACAGGTTAATACTTTAATGGGAAGATGGTAAAAAAAAATCTGGAAGGCTGAGATCAAATTTACCCCAAAGCCTTTCTGACCTGAAGCATGATCCAAAGTAAAAATAATAATCGTTCATATGATGCAACGCTTATATAATAGTAAATGAATAATTTTTACTTTTGATACATTTGATCTGCATGTGGCAAAGATGTGCTAAAGTGTTTCATAGGATTTTATTGCAAATGTAGTGGCTGTGTAATTTGTAAGCAAACTCAGCAACAATTTTGCACACACAATGTACTAAAGAATCAGGAAGTGAATGATCAATTTATATGGAGAATTGTTAGCTGGGACACCTCGGGAGAAACTTATTTCTCTTTCTAAAACTTTTAGACTGTATGGAAGGAGTCAATGCGCTCCACTGGTCTATGTGGATATATTTGAATGGAAGTACAAATGCCATTGAAATGGATCATCATTTCAAAATGCTACTGGCAATACTGAAATGTTTCCGTATTGAAGTCGTACTCCCCATTCCGTTCACTCTTGATGGTGTCTTTTTTGCTCTCTGGGACGTCCTCCAGATGTGAAAGGCACCATTGTATAAAAGTGTATTCCGCGTTGCATTTTCACCCCGATTTTTTCAACTTTTTTAAATGAAGCATCGATCTGGAGTTTATTTTTAGCCAAACATAAGCTTCCACAGAGAGTGACCTCACGTATAGATTTGACAGTCAAATCCTTTCCAATTCAACTCCTTCTTACACTTATGGTGGCTGAAGAAGCTTTTTCTGTGCAAAGGGGTCAACACCGAATGAATACATCAATAAATAAAGAACTAAAATGTGCGCATTTATCTAGTTTTTTTTTGAAAGCACATCAGGGATGGCCTCACCTCATGCCAAAGTGATCCCCAGTGAACAAAAGCCCGTAACAAATCCGGGCTCTTTTTATTAATTACTGGCCGCGTCTAGTGCGCTCAAGGCAAGGCACCCCTGATTTAGGTAAGTCATTCAGTGTTGAGTGTGTGTTAATTGAAACCCATGTACTTTATTGGTGAATAATGCATGATAGGATTAGCTAAGGCATATGGCCATGTACATTGTTCATGCAAGGCAATGAGCTGAGCCTTGGCATTGCATAATTCCTCAGAGCATACAACATCAGGTTATGAAAAAATTAATAGGTGAAGTTTAAATGATGGATGATTATCACAATTCTGCTATATGCATTTAGTAACTGCACAACACATTTATCTTGCTGCTGCCTGGGAGCAATTTATTATTTATTAATAATTTACAGAAGGCACCAGAGTGTCACTGGTACTTAATGACACTCACTTAAAGGACCCTGTTGGTGTGACTTATTAAGTGCCAGAAAAATATATATTTATTTATTCAACAACCTTGTTGGTAATTAATTTTACATTAATGGTGTGTCATGGATCTGTGCTTTACAATGGTGGAGAGCACATAGTTCCTTCTGCTATTAGTTACTGGCTACCCTGCATTCTGCAGTCTGTTAACCATTGTGTGTATGCCTCATTTCTTTCCTCATATTGGAGCTGGAGCATATTGATATCCAAATAAGCAATAATCATAATAGATTATGGATTGGAAAATAAAATCAATCCCATTTTTTTTTACTGCATCCTTCTACTGTATAATGAAACTTACCTCCCAGTGGTACCCAGCATGGAGACTATCTACTTTGTAATATCAAATATTATCTCTTGGCTCCTTATCTTCAAATGCACACTTTGAGATGCCCTCTTGTGTGAAGGGCGCTACATAACTGCATATTGTGGTTGCTGTTGTTGTATACTTCCTTGTAGGGATCTTTGCTGCTGCATACGTTGCAACAGGTTGCAACACTCAGCTTGCTGTTGCCCTCTGTACAAAATCACTCCTGTGTCATGATTAAGGAGCGGTTCAAAAGATCACAATATTAGCCCAGATGAAGAAGACCCTTCAGCCCATTTGGTCTCATGCCTTGAGAACAACCACCCAGCTGTACCCCCCATCACAACATCAAGTTGCTTTTCAAAACAGTACTGGCCTCAACCGGCCTTTGTGGCCATCCTCTCTGGTCGGTCATGAACCTCTTTCTCTGCAAATAAGAGTAATAATATTTTTTAATTTATATTTCACTTTTCATCTTAGGAGGCCATCTCCAAGGACTTTACAGTGCTAACTGGAAGCACAAGTTGCAGGTTGAGGGCATTAAGGAAGTGAATGGGAAGGGGGAAATGTAACTAAAAAAATTCTTAAGTTAGGGCAAGGAGCGAGGAGATGAGGTGGGGGAACTCCGGGATATAATTCCGGGGAGTGGGGGAATGGCAGAAAGAAAGGCAGAATTAACTGAAATAAATAGTCTCTATGTCTGTCCTGAAATTCCACATTGTAACCTCTAGTGGTTTTCTGATTTATCAGCTGACAAACAGTGCAATCTATTTAAAATAGATCTATTTTAAATATCTATACATATCATTCTGGGCTAACTTTCTCAATTCCATTTAGCTCTGTTTCTCTAGAATACACTATTATGCTGAGAACCCTAGCATGTCTAATGATTTCTCTTCGCTCAAACCCTAACACTAGAGTGAATACTGTGTAGCTTATTTGTTGATTGCCGTTATAAATACAGATCCTTGCATTTGCCTTATCACTCTGTCGAAGCGTCTCAAAGCACTTCACAGGATTTAATGTAAGATTTAGTGACTTTGTAGGCATTTAGTCCAGTAGGTTAGACACTCGTCTTGCAAGCAAAAGACCTGAATTTTATTCCAGGTAGGGCGGAGTTTCCTTACTCCACACACCTGATAATAATCCCTCAAAAAACAATAATAAATTGGTCATTTCAATCCACGACTGTTTGTGGGACACTGCTGTGCACAACTGGCTGCTGTGTTTCGCCCACATGTGTCCAGTCAATTCACTTTACTGTATATTCTGAAGACGTGAAAAGCACTATATCAAATGCAAGGATTATTATTATTAAATACAACAGCTAATTTGTGTGAAACAATATTCCATAAACAGCTCAATCACATTTATCTGGAGGATTGTTCCTCAGGACACTGGGACACTCCCGTCTCTTTTCCAATTGTGCCTTGAGGTCTTTGAAGTCTAACCTGAACACACAGATGGAACATCCATTTGGTGTCCCATCGCAAGAATAGCGTCCCCTCTTTTCCTTTAGACGAGAGCCGATGATGGGGTGGGTTGCGTATAGTCCGTGGAAGTTGTAAACCCTGACAAAATGCTTTTCCTCATTCCGTGGTTTGCATGTCACCAAATTGTAATGCTTTCGTAATGTAAAGTATTCAGTGGTTAATGTAAATGGATAGTTAGAATAAGCAATTCACTGCTCAGGACTCTGCATTTTCTTTCCATCCCTCAAATTGAGATGGTTTATTTTCCAAACTTTTGTTTTTTCTTGGCCAATTCAATCAATTTAATTTGTTTTTCTTGCACAGTTTTACATGTTTTCATTTAAAATCTCTGCCATATGGTTCTCCTCTGGGTGCTTAGAATCTGTTGCGAGTTCACATGTAAAGTAAGCGAACTTCACGTCTCTAATGAAGTGAGTAAATAAATAATTTTCGAAGATTTATATGGTCTGACATTTGTGGAAATACTTTTTTTTTTGCATTCAAACAAATCACTGCACATGCTCCCAACACAAAGTGAGATGGCAATTGAACAACAAAACAGCATCCTATCCTGTCCCGTGCTGGATTCTTGCCCACAAACCATTGCTTAGGGATTGCGTTTACATTAAAAGAAGATATCACAAGAATGTTTTGGAAAGAGGAATATTAACAGGTATTGACAGGTAGCAGGAGGCACTGCAGTGTGCAAATGAGCTGTTGCGTTTGTTTGGAAACAGTCACTATATGTTGCAGCGTGTCCTGTGAAGTGTTTTGAGACATCTTCCTGATGAAAAGCGCAATACAAAATGAGGGGATTATGAGGATTGTGATGATTACATTGGGCGATTCGTGTCGAGAAAAACATCAATGCAGCTTTGACACTTGATCTGTTTCTGTGTAGATTTGGGCTTATTGCACATGCTCTGCCCCCTCCATCCCTGAGCTGTCAGTCATTGTGTCCATTATCTCTGAAATTCCCTCCAGAGATTTTCTCCCCTTGCACCTCGTCTCCTTGTTTTCAAAAAAACCTACTTCTCTTGCCTCTTCTCCCACCTCGCTGAGTGAGCTCGTTGCTCAGTGGTTAGAGGTGTTATTCTGTGTGAAAGACTCTGTGCAAGAACAAGTTGTTTTTTGTTGACGATTCTTTATCAACAGCCATGCCAATGATTCGAACGCAAAGGCATTCCAAACCAGATGTTTTGGAGACCTTGGGCTTCCAGCACAATGTGCTCATTCCAGATGTCCGCACTCAGTCTCTGTTCCAAATATGCCATTTTACTCATTAATTTATCTCTCTCTGAACCAGAGACAAAGCAGGAACCCACCAGCACTGACTGGCCAGAAGCTGGTTATCCAGAGGTACTCGTAATTCTCTGTTCGGAGGTGAAATGGTACAGAGTAGATAGATTTCCTGACCTGATAATGGCAAATTTTAAAAGTTATTTTCATGTTTATTGTGGTAATAAGTCACAGTACATGAAAAGTCATAGTATTTCTGTGGTTTGGCTTTGGATCGCATGGTATTCAGGGCCTGTGATAATATTTAAACAATATTTTTTTGATTAATTTGTTGTGTTCATCAAAGGGATTTTCATCCCAGGAAATGGAACTTTCCAATTTCACCCAGTGTCAGCATCCAGGTCAGGTACAGCACTGATTAAATATTGCGCAGAATAAAGCTCCCTCTACATCGCCCCACCCAACATTTCCTCTGCACTATCAGGTCAGGTAAAACTAATAATCCTTGCATTTTTATATAATGCCTTTCATGTTGGGAGGACACCTACAAATGCTTCACAGGATTTTACCTTGAGGTTTAATGACCATATTTTTGTTCACAGCATTGTCCCACAAACAGCCATGAAGCCAATGACGAATTTACCTGGCAAAAACACCAGTCAAGACATGCAAAAACTCCCATTTGTTTTTGTGTAGAGCCATGGGATCTTCATGTTCACCTAAATAGACTGATGGGATCATTTTGTGTGGGACTTGATCCCACAATTCTCTGTCCCACAGGCAAGAATGCTACCAACTGAGCCAAACTGACATCACAAAATGCTTTTGAACCATTTCTGTGTATAAAGTGCTGTACAATTTCTTTGAGATATATGTATGCATGTATACATATGTGTATGTATATGAAGTGTGTAATTGTAAACAAGCTGATGTAACATAGGGGTAAAAATATCAGCTTGAAATAGTGATAGGCTCTGATAAACTGTGAGAAAGCATGTTTAGAGCAGTGCTGAACATGTCAAGGGCACTTAAGTTAATAGCCACTGAGCAGGGCATCTTTTGAAATATAATTCTGTTTGCATTTGGTTCCTCCAAAACAGTACAATGTCACCAATAACTAGTTTAATGTCCAGGGTCTGGATCCCAGTTGGGAGTTTGAGGCCAGAGCATGAACAACAATGTGCTTGAAATTGTAGTTTCTGAAGTGTCTGTTTTTTTTAAAAAAAGAAAGGGGAATGGAGAGAAGGGTCCTGGAGGAAGCATCTGTATGAATTTCGACAGTTTAATTTATTGATGCTGGGAGGCAAGAAAAAAAGGAATAATGTACAATCAATGGATCACGGTTGGACTGTTGAGGGGTAGTCTGAGATCACGGAACTGAGATTGCCTCACAGCAGGGCTCTAAAGAGAAAGGTGGAAATAACTGGAATGTTCCTGAAGCTAATAGAAAAGCCTGACCCTCCCCTCGTCACTCTCTTACACACACATCCACTCGCATGCACACACACACCAATGAAGAGTGCCACTGATTTCTGACTGATTTACCCTCAAAGCACATTTACCCCTGAGAGTAGAAAAGCACTTATCTGGAAAGTAGGCTGTGGTGGAGAAAGAAATCTTTTTATCTTGGCAGTGCTGAACCCTGATAGTAAGCAATCAGTATCCAATGCCGGTGCTGAACATTGAACAACCTCTGCCAAGCAGTCTATTAAAATGCATCACAGGCTGACAGGCTCATTATTGTAAAATGGCCAGAATACTCTAACCTCCCTGTTTCAAAATTCTGAACAAAAATAGTCTGTTACATCCTGATCCTGCACCATGTCCTACATACGGGTCTCATTCACTGTGATTCGTAACAGAGTTAGTACTGATTCAGTTGCAAATTGTGAATCCTACTGGTACCAGTCAACCTGGCTCACTCTGTTGGTAGTTCTCTTTCATCTGAGTCAGAAGTTTGTGGGTTGAAGCCCCATGTCGGGTCATTGAACTCACAGCACATAACTGATTGATTTACCCTCAAAGCACATTTACCTCTGAGAGAATAATCCTTGTGTTTGATATAGTGATATAGTGCCTTGTCATGTCTTCTAGACATCCTAAAGCACTTCACAGAATATACTGTAAAGTGAATTGACTGTATATTTGTGGACAAACTGCGGCAGCCAATTGCGCAGAGCAGCGTCCCACAAACAGCCGTGCATTGAAATGACCAAATTATTATTGGGTTTTTTTGAGCGATTATTGTCAGGCTTGTGGAGTAAGGAAACTTGCCCAAGGTTTCCCCCTGACCTGCCAGGATTCGAACCCAGGTCTCTCGCTTGCAAGGCAAGTGCTCTAACCACACAGCTACAGGACTCCACATGGTGACACTCCAACACACTGCTGCAGCACAAGCTGTATTGTGGGATGTTCCGACCTTCAGATGAGCCACTAAACCGTGGTCCAGTCTGCCTGTTTGTAATGGCAAGTTGCCTGGTTTTTAAGAAGTTGAACTCTAGTAGCAGTCTAGTTCACATTCAGGGGTCCCTTGACTGAATGTACCCTTGGACTAGAGTACCTCGGCTCTTGCCAATTTGCAGCTAAACACTCTGAGATTCAGTAAGCGGAGTGTATCTCTCTCTGGGAAGAGTGTACACACTCTATTAGCAGACAGACAGGAACCATACAGAAGTTGGACTCTCAGTAGTTTGGTTTGGAGATGCTTAACGTTTGTGATGGGTTCCTACCTGTGTCAGACACCCATCTGACCAAAGCAAAATCTACTTTGAAGCAGGAATTTTCAGTCAATATTAACTATAATTTACGATCATATTCTCAGCTGCGCCTCATTGCCTACAATAAACAATCACTACACTTGCCAATGAGCACTATTAAAAACTTTGAAACGTTTCAACATATAAAACACTCTAAAAATGCAAGCACTTTTTTCCTGTTGCAAATCACCACAAATGAGTCGTTTTAATTCACATTGCTTCTTTGAATCCTGCTGTTGAATTGACTCCTTCTTACAAGTCTGTTTTGTAAGAAAAAGCCCATTTCCCAATTGTATCATTATTGTTCTCTTTGATTTAATTAGACAGCATACTCATAGCTGAAGTCCCTCAATCCTGGCACCATCCTAGTAAATCTTCGTTGTACCCTTTCCAATGCCTTCACATCCTTTCTGTAGTGTGGTGACCAGAATTGAACACAGTATTCCAGCTGAGGCCTCACCAAAGTCCTATAGAGGTTAGTCAGCACTTCCTGACTTTTGTACTCTATACCCCTATTTATAAAGCCTAGTATCCCATATGCCTTCTTAACAGCCTTGTCTACCTGTCCTGCCACCTTCAACGAGTCACTAACACAAATCCCCAGGTCTCTCTGTTCCTTTACACCATTTAAAATTGTACTATCTAGCCTATATTGCCTCCCTTCATTTCTTCTCCCAAAATGCATCACCTCACACTTCTCTGCATTAAACTTCATCTGCCATGTGTCTGCCCACTTTACCAATTTGTCTATATCCTCTTGCAGATGGCTACTATCCTCCTCACTGTTTACTATTCTCCCTAACTTAGTGTCATCTGCAAACTTGGAAACTGTACTCCGTACACCCAAGTCCAGATCATTGATGTAGATTACAAACAGCAATGGTCCCAA
Organism: Hydrolagus colliei; assembly: GCA_035084275.1. NCBI lineage: Eukaryota > Metazoa > Chordata > Chondrichthyes > Chimaeriformes > Chimaeridae > Hydrolagus > Hydrolagus colliei. The sequence continues at coordinate 14,222,202 of CM068752.1, forward strand.
AACCGATCCCTGTGGCACACCACTGCTCACTTCCCTCCAATCTGAAAAACAGCCGCTCACTACAACTCTCTGCTTTCTGTCTCGCAGCCAGTTGTGGATCCACGCTGCCACTGTCCCTTTTACGCCATGGGCCTTTAATTTCATAATAAGTCTCTCATGTGGCACTTTGTCAAATGCCTTTTGAAAGTCCATGTAAACTACATCAACTGCGCTACCATTATCCACCCATTCCGTTACCTCATCAAAAAATTCTATCAGATTTGTAAGGCAAGATTTGCCTTTAACAAATCCATGTTGACTGTCCTTTATTAGCCTATATCTTTCTAAGTGAAGATCTACCTTGTCCCTGATTATGGACTCTAGAAGTTTGCCCACTACCGACGTTAGACTGACTGGTCTGTAGTTACCAGGCTTGTCCTTCTGCCCCTTTTTATACAAGGGAGTAACATTAGCTATCCTCCAGTCCTCTGGCACGACCCCTGTGTCCAAGGAAGATTGAAAGATCGTGGCCAGAGTCCCTGCTATTTGCTCCCGTGCCTCCCTTAGTAACCTAGGGTGCATCCCATCCGGACCAGGTGACTTATCCACCTTGAGCGACGTCAACCTTTTTAGCACTTCCTCTCTGGTTATAATTATTCTATCCATTTCTCCTACCCTCTCCTCTAATACCATGGCATTGGCTGTATCATTTTCTTTTGTGAAGACAGAGGCGAAGTACTCATTCAGTACATCAGCCATGCCCTCTGCCTCCACAATGAGATTTCCTCCTAGGTCCCTAATTGGCCCCACCCTCTCCTTGACCAATCTTTTACTCTTAATATGTTGGTAAAAAACCTTAGGGTTCCCCTTAATCTTACTCGCTAATTGTTTTTCATGCAGTCTCTTTGCCCCTCTAACTTCCTTTTTTAGTTCTATCCTACACTTCCTATATTCTGCTTGGTTCCCTTCTGAATTTTGAGCCTGACACTTATCATAAGTCTCTTTTTTTTGTTTTATTTTGGCCCCGATTTCCTTAGTCATCCAGGGAGGTTTGGATGCCTTACATTTCACCTTTGTGGGGATGCTTTTGACCTGTGTCTGAACTATCTCCTCTTTGAACGCTGCCCACTGCTCGTTAGTTGTCTTACCTGCCAATTTTTCTTTCCAATCCACCTTGGCTAGGTCCCACCTCAACTCATTGAAATTAGCCCTTTTCCAGTTGTCCTCACCTGTGATCGTTCCTTATCCCTTTCCATAATTATTCTGAATCTAACGATATTGTGGTCACTATTCCCTAGATGCTCACCTACAGAAACCTGTTGAACTTGCCCTACCTCATTTCCCAAAACTAGATCCAGCAATGCTTCTTTCCTCGTTGGACTGGAAACATACTGATCAAGAAAGTTGTCCTGCACACACTTCAGGAATTCTTCTCCCTCCTTGCCCTTTACTCTACTATTCTGCCAGTCTATGTTGGGATAGTTGAAGTCACCCATTATCACTACTCTATTAGTTCTGCATTTCTCCGTGATACGCTTGCAGATCTGCTTGTCTATCTCCTCCCCACTATTTGGTGGTCTATAGTATACCCCTAACAGTGTAACTGCACCTTTTTTATTCCTCATTTCTAACCAGATAGATTCGGTTTTTAGTCCTTCTTCCACCTCGTTCCTTTCTAAGGCAGTCACTGAATCCTTAACTAAAATTGCCACCCCGCCCCCTTTTCTCCCTTCTCTATCCCTCCTGAATACATTATAACCAGGAATGTTCAACTCCCATTCCTGCCCATGCTGGAGCCAAGTCTCTGTTACTGCTATAACATCATATCGCCTCGCAGCAACCTGAGCCTGCAGCTCACCAATTTTATTTCTCAAACTTCGTGCATTTACATACATGCACTCTAAGGCACAAATTACTTCCTCTGCACTTTTCTCCTGTCTTACCCTTACCCCTGTCCTCTTTGTTACCCCTCCCGTATCTGAACTACTGATCAGTTTCTCACCCCCCGGGATTAGTTTAAAGCCCCCCCCACAAAACTCGACAACCTCCCTGCAAGGAGATTGGTTCCAGCCCTGTTCAGGTGTAACCCATCCATTTTGTACAGGTTCCACCTACCCCAGAATTGGTCCCAATGGTCTAGGAACCAGAAACCCTCCTTCCTACACCACTTCTCCAGCCATGCATTGATGTGCCTTATTCTAGCATTCTGGAACTGGCTTGCTCGAGGCACTGGAAGCAACCCAGAGATCACCACTCTCGAAGTTCCACTTTTCAGTTTACTCCCTAGTCTCTGGTACTCTCCCTGGAGCATCTCAGGTCTTTTCCTCTCAACTTGATGGGTCCCAACATGGACCACCACAAGTGGATTTTCCCCTTCCCCTAGCAGAATTTCATGCACCCGCTCAGTCAAGTCTTCAACCCTGGCACCTGGTAGGCAACACACCTTCCGAGATTCGCGTTTCCGTTCACAAAAACGCCTATCTATACCTCGGACAGTTGTATCTCCTATTAAAATGGTCTTTATGGAGTTGGTTTGTCCAACCTTCTCACAGACCTCCTTTTCCAAACAGGTTGAAAGTACTTCATACCTGTTGGAAATGGTTACAGTCTGGGGTTTCTCTGCACCATTCTTGTGGCTCTGCATACCCGGTCGTCTGACTGTCACCCAGTCCTGACCGTGGCTGGCAACAGCGCACTCTTGTTCCCTAGGCCTTGGTGGAGTGTCAGGCTCTAGGATGAAACTATCTAAGAAGCTCTCCCCTTCCCTGATGCACTGCAATGTCTCCACCTGATACTCCAGCTCAGCTATTCTAAGCTGGAGCTTCCTCAGGTGCAGACATTTGCTGCAGATGAAGTTACAATTGTAACTCAGGTTGCCCTCCATCAACTCCCACATCCCTCGCACATCACATGCCAGGCCATTATCTCGACTTACTTCCCTGGGATATATATAACCTGCACCTACTTCCCCCTCTGCACCTAATTCCCACTCTCACCCAATTCCTTCTCACTCTGTCCTCGCCTCACTCCTCTTTGCATTTGATACAGTGGCCTACCAATGTCCTCAAGACTATTCAAAGCGCTTCACAGAATATACCGTAACGGGAATTGACTGCGTGTTTTATTCACGAAGTGCGGCAGCTGATTGATACTACTTTAAAAAGGAAGGGAAGCTTCTCGTGGCTAATGATCCCCCAAGTAATATTTCTTGGCTGTTTGTAGGATGTTGCTGAGTGCAAATTGGCTCATTTGTTCACCTGTAAAACCCACAGTCACTATATTTTACAGTATGTCTTGTGAATTGCTTTGAGCTGCCCTGCTGATGTGATAAGGTGCTATATCAAAAGTAAGAATTTTTACTATGACCATCAACTACAGGAGATTATAGAATCTTATAGTATTTATGCATCTCCAAGAGCTTTATTGTAATTAAGTCAAGTGACTTTAAAGGCAAGCGCAGCATCTACTTGGTCATAAAACAACAATAATAATTATTGGATTTGATATAGTACTTTTTATGTCTTCTACACATCTCAAAGCACTTCACAGAATATACTGTACTGTCAAGTGAATTAACTGAATATTCGTGGGAGAAATGCAGCAGCCAATTGCACACAGCAGTGTCCCACAAACAGTCATGGACTGAACTTGTTTTTATCTTGAGAGATTATTATCTGGCATGTGGAAACTTGCCCAAGGTTTCGCCTGCTGGGATCAAACCCAGGTCTCTCACTTACTTGCTCTAATAACTCAGCTACGGGACAACACAATCCCACAATCAACAATGAGGTGACTAATGAATTAATCTGGAGGATTAATCTGGACAATCTGTTCAAATGGGATCTTCATCATCAACCATTACTTTGGTTCAATGCTTCATTCAAGGAATGGCATCTTCAACATTCAACAGTCCATATTCAAAAATATGGTTGATTTTCAGACCAGAATATGAGCTCAAATCCTGATGTCTGGCTGGAAGCCACAACATTTAGTACATTAGTACAGTGAATTCAACATTCTAACCATTCTCTGTGCAAAGAACGTAGGAACATTCAGCCCTTCCAAACTGTTCTGCCATTTAATTAGATCTGTACCTGATCTGTACCTCAAGTAATTGTTTCAATATTTGCAATATTTGCTATCATTCTCTCCCAAGAGCCATGGGGATGGTTGATGAGGGAAGTGGCCGATATCCAGAAAGGGGTACTTTTCTGGATCTGAGCATTGAGGGATTTGTCAGCCAAGAATCAAGACACCATTTCTCTTGATACTTGATGCTGAGATTTCATAAATACCGTGGCTTTATTTTTTACCATGAAGAACACACTCTTCCCCTTTTTGTTCTACAGTGTCAAGGCTTTTAAATTATAATAATTAGAAATACAAATAATCATTGTATTTGCTATCGTGTTTTATCGTATCAACGAGATGTTTCAAAACGCATCACAGAATATAATGATAATCCTTGCATTTGATATAGCGGTTTTTCAAGATGTCTCAAAGCGCTTCACAGAGTATACTGTAAAGTGAATTGACTGTATATTTGTGGGTGAAACGCAGCAGACAATTGTGTATGGCAGTGTACCACAAACATTCGTGGATTGAAATGACTGATTATTATTATTATTGCTCACAAAGTACAAACTACAGTAGCAAAAATACAGTAAGTACTTTGTTTTAACATTCCATATTTTGCTTTGGCTTTGTTTGTAAAGCTCGTACTTTTTTAAAAATAAACTCAAACGATAGTATTACTATATGTACTCTAAGTTAGTGTCACTGTGTGGCTGTGTGCATTTTGTGGGTGAAATTGACATGGAGACAGGCAGGAAATCGACCTAGTTGATGGAAGCCCTCGATGGATGATCTTAAAGGCTTGATCTCACTGCTACCATCTCACATTCTTAAGAAAGTATGTTATGATCCTGCTGTGTTGGTGCCACTCCAGTTTATGTCCCCCAGTCGGATAGAAGCACACAGCAGGAACGAGCAGCATAAATAAAAATGAACAATCCAACAGACATTAACAATATGTATGGCTAGAAAGAGTCACAGATCAGAATCAAACAAACTGCGTGCACGATTCTGAACGTGGACGGGAAGGTACTTGAACAGATATATTGGTCCCTGGATTATCCCCCTTGTTCTGTAGATGGTGTATCACTAGCCCCATGTGATTTGTATCTTTTTTTGCCTTGTAGGCCATTACCATGTTATCAACGCATCCAAGTTACACGGTATGTTCAGATCATTAGCAGCCCAGTCCACCAAAAATGTACAAAATGTTTACCTGCGTTGCTGTGCAAAAGATTCACTGTGATATGCCATTCATCCACGATACCTTGACACGGAAGAACTCGGAAAGCTAAAGACAGATTGTGTGTCAAGCCTTGTCTTCTTCCTTCAAATGCAGAGCCTTAAATGCAGAAACAAGCCATTCGATGCCTGACATATGAATTCTGTTGCTACTTCAGAAATCAATTCGTAACATGGATTCATAATTATTTGTGACACCTATTGGGCTCTTTCTCAGTCTCATCCCATCCTTCCCATCTAAAGTGAGGTGTTTTAATAATACACTGCTTAGGAAATGGGTTTCCCTGTCTGTTACAGGATATGAAAGGGTTCTAGTGAATGAAGAAACTCAATTGACTCAGCGTCTGGAGGTCACGAGTTGCCCTGTGCCGCTCTTAGGGGTCAAATTATAAGCTTTGCAGCTGTTGAGGAGTGGAGAGAAAGGCCCAAAGGCTTCTCAAATTAAAGGAAGGAATATGACGGCTGGGAAAGTTTTTAATGTAGGTCTCTAATGAGGAGCTGCGGCAAGAGTTACTGAGTAAAGAAAATGAGCAGGATGATTTTCTAAGGATGGAATTCATTATTCTCTGCGCAACACTGTATGAGGATGGTTTGAAAAAACTCAGCAAAGTAACTGACTGGATTTTTAAGTCAAGAATATGATGATAGAGATCATGCAAAGAAGCTCTGGATACTGTACTTCCACCTCTGAGGCTCGTGTTCAAACACAGGTCAGAGTAACGGGATGAAAATCATGCGATTAACTTGGGCTCTTCAGCCCTGATAAGAGAAGCATTTAAGACATATAGACACATAAGATGCTAAATGATATAGTGAAAGTAAACCCAGAACACAACTGGCAGCTATGTCAAGGCAACAGGACAGTAGGACACAGGTTCGGAGGTGGGAAGGGCAATTTTTAGTCAGACACCAGCAAGTGTTTCTTTATACAAAACGTAGCTGAAATAAGTCACTTAGAAAGGAGTAGGGACAAGACTCGAGACTCAACTCACTGTTGTAATCGGAATCAAGTGATTATTCTGGAAGGGTGAGATCAAAGGATTTCTTCACCTCCACCTCTCGTGTGATCCCCTCTCTCTGTGTCTGCAATGATACATTTAAGCTGCTGGAAGTAGTAAAATATTGCCACTTCTTTAATGTTATCGAAGATAAAACTGATAATCCTTGCATTTGATGTGGCAACTTTCATGGCAAGAAGAAGTCTCGAAATGCTTCACTGTAAGCTGCAGTGAGCATGCTTTTGGTCGGCAAACAATAACAATAAAACACACACATGTGAAACTTCTGTTCCCCAAAGATTTGATACACACCGGGAGATTTATACTGCAGGAGGCATAAATCAAACTGTGCTTAAAATCAATTAATTCAGGCAATGTCAGTGTAGAGCTCCAGTGCCATTCATACTAATCATAAGGTTTTGGTCAGTTGGGTGTCTGAAACATGCGAAAGCCCATTAACATGCATACGAATGTCTGAACCAAACTACTGAGAGTTCCTTTCGTACATGGACATTTCCCTTTGCCTGGAAGAGAGCGCTCAGTCTCTCCCAGGAGGGAAGCTCCCTACTTATCTAACCCTGACCAATGTTTTGCCAACCCTGACAGGTTGGCAAAACAATAACAACAACATTAATAATCTTAATAATAATCTTTGAATTTGATATAGTGCCTTATCATGTCTTCTATACATCTCAAAGCACTTCACAGAATGTACTGTAAGGTGAATTAACTGCATATTTGCGGGTGTAATGAGGCACCCGATTGCACATAGCAGTGTCCCACAAACAGTCATGGATTGATCCACTGTTTTTTTCATGAGGGATTATTATCAGGTGTGTGGAATATGAAAACTTGCTCTGGGCTTTGCCTGGAATCAGGTCTCTTGCTTGTAAGTAGGGCGAGTGCTCTGACCACTGAGCTACAGTACTCCAAAAGCCAAGCCTTCGTGACCCCAGAGTCTGCATCAGAGTACAGCTTTAGCTTAAACCAGTTAAAACTATGCTACTTGCTATTATGAACACGATCTGACAAACTTCACTTTACCTATCAGGGCTTTGGTTTGTAGAGAGTTAACAGGAGCCGAATGAGAAGATTCCCTGCTCCAAATGAACCGCTGAGCTGTACTTTGCATGTGATGTGGCAATAATTCTGAAACAATGCAGGCAACTTGCTATCATTTCAAAGAAAGGAATAAAGGATTGTGAATCTGTGACCTGTAATTCTGGCTTTCAGTGTGAGTGGCGTCTTCTATCTATTGTGCCTCGATTTCTCTGATTTATGCAAAGGGTCCAGTATCAATTAATTTGTATTTAAAGCGTGGTACTGTGTGAAATAGCATATCATTGCTAATGTTATTATTTAAATCGAGTATATCAAGTAATGAAATCCAATTCTAATTTTCAAAAGATCAGGCATTAATTACATATCTCTGATGGATTTCGTTGTTGCACCACACTGAAGGACACAGAATCTCTGAGGTTGAATGACTTACAACAGGTTTATGTTCAGATGAATAATAGCTGGACATCTGTGAGCAACATAAGGTGCTGGGGGAGTGCTGCATTGTCAGAGGTGCCATTCTTCAGATGCGTAGTTAAACCACAGTCCCATCTGCCTGTTCAGGTAGATGTTAAACATCCCATGCCACTAATCAAAAAAAAGAGATTTTCTCCCAATGCCCTGGCTAACAATCCTCCAAATAAAATTGGTCATTCATTTCAAGGCTATTTCTGGGACAATGCTCTGTGCCAATTCTCCGCTGAGTATGCCTACAAATACTCAGTTAACACACTTCACGGTATAATCCCATGAAGACTTTGAGACATATCTAAAACGTGTTAAGTGTTATATCGAAAGTCAGGATTATTATTATAAAATGATCAGGGTCATCGAATTTGATTTCTCATTTGACTTCGTACATTGTGAGGAGTTAACATGCAGATAATCCGCTTGTCATTGAAAGGAGATCAGTGCTCTGTGTTTAAAGGATGTTAAAACTTGCTAACTTACTTGTTTCTGCTGGGGTAGCATTTGGATCTACAATTGAGCTGAATCCTTCCGGGTTAGGGTGGGGGGAAATCAGCCAGGGATTTCTAACCACTGATCCTAATGGGAAGGTGCTAGAGTGTGGATGTCGGGTGAGGATAAGATTTGACTCGCTGGTAATAACCACCAAATCTAGTCTCATGCATGAAATCTGGTCATTTGAATGAAGTCATAGTTATCAGTCAAATGAAGAATGAAGCAATGCCATTCAGGAAAGGAAGGCAATGATACTCCACAGCTGTTTTGGGGGGGAGCACTACATTGTCAGAGATGTGGATCTTGGAACGAGAAGTTAAACCAAAGTCCTGTCTGTTCAGGTGGACATTGAAGATCCCACGGAAGTATTCAAAAAGAGAAAGAAGTTTCCTCCGATGTCCTCAGATAAAAATTGCCCGTTTACTTCACAGCTGTATGTGGGACATTGCTGCGGGTAAATTGATTGCCGTGATTGTGTCACAATAGAAGTCACTCAATTTTGCAGTAAATCATGTAAAATACTTTGAGATGAAAATCTCCCAATATGAAAATCGTTCTATTAATTACAAGGCTTATTATTCTTCTCTGGTATTTGTGCTTGAGGCTTTCCAAATTGTTGGTCTGCTTCCTGTCGATCCAATGTGCATTTGTATATAGGCGTTGTGGGTGGATTGATTGTACTGCCCTCCCTACAATAATGCTGCTTTGTTTTTTTTCCTCCCTCAAATTACTCCACTCACTTTATTTTCATTGCAACAAAGTGGTAGCATTACTTTCACTGCAGTCTCTGGAAACACAACATAAAAGCAATGTTATTTGCACTGCATCAGCTCAATGCTCATTGCCTTCAAACTTCAATTGAAAGTTAAAATCTCTTTCCTTACCTTGTCAAATACTTTCATAATTTTAATTTTAATACAGATTTAGTCATAGATATAGCCAACAACAGTCTTCAAGGAACAAAGCAATGTTTATGTGTAATAGAAGGAAAATAATTATTCATGTACTAAAGTTATAATGGATTAACCTGACTAATATGCTTTCAATTTACATAGATCCTGCACAAAATTATATGAGCAAAAGCATAAATTGTATGTAATACATTTGACAGAAATACCCTGGTGAAGGCATCTGAAGATGATCTTGAATATTTAGAAGCTAAAGTATCCAAGGGAATTACTGAGGGGCTTCATTTTGCTATACTCATTAACAAGACATTAATGAGCTACATAGTCATTACCTCAGAGATCTTCTCTCATGTACATTCTTCTTTCAAGTTCTTCGTGTGGCACATTATTTCAATGGTCAGCGAGATCTCACTGAAGTCTTAATTAAACTTGGGGGGTAAATTTGTGTTCCCCTTCAATCTAAAAGAGGAACAAGCCCTTAAATATTAACTTAAAGTCTTAATGTTTCAAAGAATTGATACTGCAAGATGCTGAAGACTGCTCATATTAAAATACAGCAGCCACTTGACCTATTGCAAAACACATGAATCCAACAAGAACAACTAGCATTTATATTAGTCCTTTATGTGGGGCAGTGCCTCAGAACACTTTACCCAGATAAATCTGCAAGTCAAAATGTTTACCTCTTGTAAAAATATGTTGGATTTTTAAAATCTAATAAACATTACAGTTCACAAAGGTTTATGTGGAGTCCCGTAGCTCAGTGGTTAGAGCAATTGTCTCGCAAGCGAGAGACATGCGTTTGTAGGCAAAACCTTTGGCAAGTTTTCTTGCTCCACACGACTGATAATAATCCCTCAAGGAAAGAAAAAACAATAATAAATTGGTGACTTCAATTCACGACTGTTTGTGGGGACGCTGTTGTGCACAATTGGTTGCCACGTTTTGCCCACAAATATACAGTCAATTTGCATTACGGTATATTTTGTGAAGTTGCTTCGAGATGTCTAGAAGACGTGAAAAGTGCTATATTAAAAGCAAGGATTATTATTATTTAGAATAATTTAAAAATCCTTGCATTTGATATGGTGCTTTATCACATTGTGAATACATCTCAAAGTGCTTGATGGATTTAGTGACGGTATTTTGTGAGTGCGCCCTAAAGCCAATGTCCCCAAAACGTTCAGGACAAGAAACAGGTGGCCACAACAACAACAACAACAACACATTTATCAAGTGCCCTTCACGATGGATGGAATCTTGGAGCACTTAAGGCTCAGAGTAGAGAGGTGGAAAATCAGCATGATCCTCACTCCCTCTTCACTTGAACATTCTCTCTGCTCGGATCTTCCTTTTCCGTATTCAAATTATGAAAGTATTTGATAGGGAGGATCTTAATAAGCTGTTTCAACTTGTTGGTGAGTCCAAAAGACAAGGGACATCAATGTCAGATATCAGTCTGAAGCAGATCGCAAAGGGAGTTTAGGAGGAACGTCTTTACACAGAGGATGGTTAGAATATGGAACGTGTTCTGGTTGAAACGGAAAGCATCAATATAATTAAAAGGAAACTTACATGAGGGAAAAGGGAATTGAGGGGGACAGGAGAGAGGATTAGGAGGGGGTGACATTCATACGCTGTCAAAACACCAGCACGGCCACGTTGGGCCAAATGGCCTGTTTCTGTTTCTCTATTGCTGCGATGCAATTACGCAGTTCTATAATGACTCAGTTTCATGTGGGGCCATGGCTTTACCAACTGAGCATTTGGAGAGAGCCCAGAGTGATCCTCCAGATAGAGGTAAACAACTGAAACTTGTACTGTGCCTTTAATAACTGCTTCCCTGTGGAAAGACCGTGGGTGGAAATCATCCCTTTTGTGGCCGTGAGTCACGCCTGTAATTTCCAAACAATTCAAATTCAACTCTTTTGCATTCCACTGGAATACATTATCAGCATTTAAACTTTGACCCCACAAGATGCAGAGGGTGATGGGGACGGAGGAAATGTGATGGACACCAGGTGACGAGTCGATATCGATCACGTACAAACCCCAGTCCACTTCCTTCATCGATGCGTATACACATTGCATTCTTTGCTGCTCCCTGCTCCGCCTCAACCATATACATTTGCTGGACGCTGGTTATTGCAGTGAGACTGTTTTTTAAAATATATTTAAAAACAATGTTATTTTGCATTACTGTTGCATTCATTTAGAACGCAGTATCAAAAGCTCCATCTAATTATGTTGGCAGCAGTCACCGCGAGGGCAGGAAGAGAGCGAACTGATAAAATTATAGGTGGATGTAGCATGTTTCCTGTTTTTTTTAACTTCTCCATTTATACTGTGCCAAAAGCCAGCCTGAACTGGCCGTAGAAGAAAGTGAGCGATCAGCCCTAGACTCCAATCATGTTCAGAAATCAGCCCTTGCTTTCCTCGGCTGGATTAAAAATACACATGTCCTGTGAGTGACATCTGTTATTCTTTCTTAAACCAAACAAGTTATTAATTTGGATAAGAATCACCACAAAACTGGAATTGTTATTTTATGGGGTGGTATGATACACAGATTGTTCATTGACCTATGATGTTAAATCCTTCGAACTCTTTTAACCTTTTAAGTATTGGACGACCTCCATTTTGGAGCGACGCCAGGCCTGAGTATTGTCCGCTTTGACTTAATATTTTACAAACCGCACAAAGAAGGGCTGAGGTACATTTTATGGTGGACAACGTTGTATCAGATGCAGCTCACTTTATTTTAAAAAATGTTGCAAAGATAAAATCATGACTTTGCCTCCGCCTTTCATTTTTATATATCCGGCCTTCAGAGCTTTTCAGATCTGGGGAAATCTAAATAAAGGCTTCCTTTATTGTCGGCACCAATAAACCGTTCATTACAGAAACATGACAGAACGTTTGTGGGAATTTTAACACGGGCACAGTTTTACTTCTGCGAGTAAAATGCGGTTCAGTATTGGAAGTGAAGAAATGATATGGGTGTCTATGTCACAGTAAATACAGTGCATGAAGGGTGCTGTATAAATGCAAATTGTTGCAATTGTTGAATAGGAATCGTTGGTTTGACAGATAATACCACGTAATAATAATCCTTGCGTTTTGATATAGCACCTTATTGTGTTGGCAAAATGTCTCAAAGCAGCTTAACGGATATACTGTAAAGTGTGTATTTTGTGGGTATAATGTGGCAGCTAATTAAACCCAGCAATGTCCCACAAACGGTCATGGAGTTAGTGAACAATTTTATTTGGGCGATTGTTGACCAGGGCTATAAAATACTCCCTTGTCTTTTCGAATAGTGCCTTGGGATCTTTAACGTCCACCTAAACAGGCAGATTTCATGTTGATTTCATGTCTCATCTGAAATAAGACATCTCTGATAATGTAACACCTGCAGCACAGTGCCCGTGTTAAAATATTGGAGCCTCAGCTTAGACAATGTGATTCCAAAACCCCACGTGGAACTTAAAGTCACGATCTTCTTCCTCAGAGGTGAGATTGCTACCACAGAGCCAGACTGACACACACAATACTGTATATAGCACTAAGACACGTGACTTCAAACCCAATAGTGTTTGAATTGGGAAACAACAGAGCATCTCAGGAACCAGTTGTTTCAACATTCATCCCTAATTCTAAATACAAGTGGACACATTCTTGGGGCAATAAATATACACGTTAACTATAAGGGACAATATCTTGACTATAAAAGACAATGTGAACTATACCTGGCAAGATGTGGTATCATCAAGGGTAAGGGAAATAATGTTCAATTTCCCAGTATTCTAATTTTCAACTTTAAAAAAAGAATGGAAGTACAGTATTTTGATATGACAAGGATATTAACAATGCAAATGTGCTCTGGATTTGCTAAAGGATTTAATAGCCCTGAGTCTAAATTGTGGCAATTTCTAATGGGATTCCTTAAAAAGGAATCTGAGCAGGGAATACATCCAGTAATCAGAAGTATAACATGCTAATCTGTGGGCACTCCGCTCTAAACGTAGGTGGCAATAGAGTGAATTTCTCATGGGTCAGTATGACATGCCTATGGTTTCCTTCTTAAAGGATTATTTTTGAAACCAGCACATATTAGACTTCTCTGTGTCTGGAAAGGCTGAGGTCAAGAACGAGAAAAACAATATTGTACTAGGCTCTAGCAAAAACTCAATATACAACAACAACAGTTTGCATTTATTTAGCCCCCTGCACATAGCAATGCTCGAATCTAACAGGAGAAGTCCATTAACACAAGCTGATATATCAACAAATGCTCACTCCATAGATAAAAACCAACAAGAACTGCAGTGAAATACTTATTTACTGGATAAAAACCCTAACTAGGCAAGAGACTCAAGCTCAGCTCTGAGGAGAGAAGGTGAACAGACAGTTCAGATTTTTTTTTCCCTTGCACAGAATGGAGACTATGTGGAATAGACTAACCAGGGAAGCAATGGGGGCAGATTGCAGCAGCAAATACAAGAGGAACTTGGATCGTTATTTGGAGATTAATTTAATTGAGGGATCGAGTAGCGTCAGATTATTTTTCCTCAACATTGTTTGCTTGGAGCCACAGTGAACGTTTCTCTGTGCATTCCTAACAAAACGGAAGATTAGCAGGCAAGTGGTAGAGAATTATTACAAGAAAGATGATCTTGCAAGCTAATGCCTTGCTGTGAACAGCGGACCACAGAGCACAAACAATTACAGCAAGTGCATCATATGCAGTACCAATAGGGTTAATCTACTTCAAGTCTTGGTTGTGCCTCTGTGAAATTGCAAGTGGAATTTGTTTGGAAATATGCAGGCATTTCTATGACCTATATACAAACTAGTGCAGGTTGATGTCATTTTTAGTTTATTGTCTGAGCGCAAATCCTAAAGACCATATTTCAAAGTGACTTTGATTATTTGCTTCCTTTTTTTTTATTATTATGCCTTCCTATTTATCATGGAACTGCCCTGAACCATAGGTAGCTCAGAAAAACAAATGCACCTCTGACCTCATCCTGAATTTACCTTATTATACTGCAAAACCAACAGACAAGATTATTTTAGTGAAAGTTAGCGCTAAAGATTAAAGTTGGAACAGCTCTTCTGTACTGACTTTTTGTGAAATAAAATGCTTGGAGCTTGCTAATATTTTTGGTCTGACCTATTTTCATTTTTGCTTTCACTGAAAATTATAGTGAACTGTTACTTTGGACTAGTTTCTCCCCCTGTCTTGTCCACTTCTTCTCAGAGGCACACAGTGGCCAATGGGGCCCCTCTCGTCCCTTGCCCAGGGGTCATTTCTTACCATCTGAGCCTAGACACTGTTGAGCAGACTGTTCATCTGTAAAGATTCATATCCAAGTTTTGTTTACCTGTTACCTGATATCACACATAGGTACTTTCCTTATAATAATCGGATGCTGAAATCTTCATTGACTTTATCCCATTTCCCTGTCGCCTGAGTCAGGTCTGGGACAGGGGAACTTTTCGGTCCATAGTGCGCAGTATCACATACATGTACTCACTGAACCACCCGGGAATGGTACTAATCTCAGACACAATTAAAGCCTTTTTGACATCCACACCATCTATTGTGAAAGTGTCTGATACAGATGGAAACTGAGAGTTCCATGCATCCCACCTACTTACTTCTGCCCACAAAAATACAGTCAATTCATTTTACAGTATATTCTGTGAAGCACGTCTGGAAGACGGGAAAAGCGCTATATCAAATGCAAGGATTACTGTTATTATTATGTGGAAATTCACATGTGTTGGGGAAGGGATTTTGTATTGAGAGGGAGAGAGTGTGGTAATATGTATCTTTAACTTATATCTTCCAGATGAGTCTAATGGTGGCAAAATGTATTTATTTTTTGGCCAACTTTAGCACCATCACATGCCTGTCACAATGAGCTTGTAATCGAAACAGTTAATGGAAAAATCACTAGCATTAGTAATCTGTGTATTATAGTTTTAACAGAGCTTTTTCTGTTGGGAAATTCACTTGAGGCTGATTGAACTGCCCAGAGTAGTGAGCAGCCACCTCAGCTGTCCTCGCCTTGCTATAGTCTGGCGTTAATCCAGCTTGTTTACAATGCGCGAATAGCCTGAGTTGCTCAAACTCTGCCCATGGCCCGAGAGACACTGGTAGGCTTGAGGCTTCATTATAGTCTGGCACCAGTCCAGCGTCTGTGCTTTAGCTCAGTCCATAGCACAGGAGCCCAATGGCAGCATTGCGCAGGCCTTGTTATGGCCTGGTTCCTGTCCAGCTTCTCTCTGTTTACATTTCTTCACCCAGATGGGTTCTCGAGGCCTTGAAACTTTCCACACACCACATTTCAGAAAGTCCCAGCAGACCGAGGACCCCGGTGATCCTGCCACAGTGCACTGTTCAGTCATGACTCTAAAGCTTTCTCAACAAGAAAAAGTCATAATAGATTTGGAAATGGAGAAATTCCCCAGGCTGTTAGATTCACTCTATTTATGTAGCATTTTAGAGCGTTCAAAATTTGGCAAATTATTGACTTCCCTTTGAAGTCAGTTAGCTTTCCTTCTCCTTTTTTTAAAAAAAATCTCATAGTAGACCAGCTTTCAAATGAAGGCATTTCAAATTGTGTCAAATTTTGGATGCTCTGAAATGCTGTACAAATAAAATAAATCTACACTTAGATTGATCACCTGTGAACATCCACAACTTAATATAATCCTGTCGCGTAAACAGCCAATAAGCAAATGATCAATTTTATTCGGGAGTTTGTTGGCCAGGACACCAGGAGACACTATTCTGTTTTCGGTTAGTGCATTGGGATGTTTAATGTCAATCCGAATCAAGCTGATAAGGCTATTATTGATATGAATAAATATGGATAAATAGACAATGCAATGATTTGATGATGACACCCTACAATTTATCTTGTTTTTTCTTTTTGATCGGTCTGACAGAGCTGTGTAAACGTAATAATAATAATCCTTGCGTTTGATACAGCGCCTAATAACATCTTCTAGACATCTCAAAGTGCTTCACAGAATATACTGTAAAGCGAATTGAGTGTCCCACAAACTATCGTGGATTGAAGTGACTAAACCCGGGTCTCTCGCTTGTGAGGCGAGTGCTCTAACCACTGAGCTATAGGACTCCTAGTAATGTAGAGAATTGACAAGTCAAGTCTTGACTTGTGAATCTGTTCACACCCTGTTGTGAATCCCTCCCTGATAGAGGGATTCACAACAGGGTGGTGCAGAGCTAGGCCAGTTAAACGTGAGAATCAGAAAATATTTTGTCACACACAGGGTGCAAACGTGGAATGCACTGTGACAGATGTCTGTTAATGCAGAATATAATGTGACATTTATTGGAAAGATAGATAGATTAGTAGCTTAGTGGTTAGAGCACTCACCTTACAAGCAAAAGACCAGGGTTTGATTCCAGGCAGGGCAAACCCTTGGGCAAATTTCCTTACTCCACACGCCTGATAATAATCCCTCAAGGGAAACAGCCCAAAAATAAATTGGTCATTTCAATCCACGACTGTTTGTGGGACATTGCTTGCACAATTTGCTGCTGTGTTTCACCCACATATATACAGTAAATTCACTTTACAGTATATTCTATGCAGTGCTTTGAGACGTCTAAAAAATTTGAAAAGCGCTCTGTCAAATGCAAGAATTATTATTAGTAGTAGTAGTATTTGAATAGCGCCTTTCATACTGGGAGGATGTATCAAGCACAATTCATTGTAAGTTCTGGTGGATATGTATTTTGGCGGCAGATAAAGAAGGTAAAGGAGCAAAATCTTGCTCATTCATGCTGCTTAACAAACCAGCTGTGTGCTAATTTGCTGCCAGCAAGTAGCTTGGAGGGAAATTAGTTGAAATTGAAATTTGCTGCAACAGAGAAAGTATCACTTGACTGTTGTTAAATAATCCTGGCTTCAGGGCAGCCAAATCTCAGTCAATTCACTGACAGTATAGTGAGCGTTATAGTGAGCAGTATAGTGGGATTTGGCCCATCGGTAAAATAAGTAAAAGAACAATCTCCAAATACCCATTTATGGATTTTCATTGCAGCAGAGAAGGTTAAGAGGAGACCTGATAGAGCTGTACAGAATTATTATGATTTTTGACAGAGTAAATAAGGAGAAACTATTTCTGCTAGTGGGGGAGTCAGTGACTACAGAAAATAGGTACAAGATAATCACAGGAGCAAAAGGAGATTTTTTTCACAACACAGCGTGTTGTTGGGAAGTGAAATGTCCTGGAAAGGAAGATGGTAGAAGTAGAGTCCATCGTGGGTTTCAAGAGGGAAGTAGACAGATACGTGAAATGAAAGGCTTGAAAGCATAATGAGGATAAAGTGAGGCAGTGGGAATTGACTGCCACTATATTGAAATGTTTTGCAATTGGGTCAAATTATTGAAAATTCACACCCAGGATTAAGAAAGAGAGAGAACCACAATATACCTGAATGTACCTAAAAGGTTATTGAATCCTGGAATGCTGTAGCTCAGTGGTTTGAGCACTCGCCTTACAAGTGTGAGACCTGGGTTCGAAGCCAGGCAGGTCAGGGTGAAACATTGGACAAGTTTCCTTGCTCCACACACCTAATAATAATCTGTCCAAAAAACCCACCGATTTATCATTTAAATCCATGGCTGTTTGTGGGACACTGCTGTGCGCAATTGGCTGCCGTGTTTCACTCACAAATATACAGTCAATTTCACTTTACAGTATATTCTGTGAAGCACTTTGAGACATCTAGAAGATGTGAAAAGCGCAATGTCAAGTGCAAGGATTATTATTGTTATCATGAGTTCTAAAACCTTCTTTGTAATAATAATACAGGCTAACAACTAATTGTTGTATTTGTAAACAGAGTTTCTCTGGGACAAACAACAGAGTGTCAGGGACTGCTTAGCCATCCCCTCCTGCTTCTCATCCTTCAACTCCTTCTAGACCCATTATTGGTGGGTGAGTCTTCAGTCATTCTGGCTCTGATCTCTGCAACTTCATCTTGGAGTCCCTCCACCTAGGCCCTCCCGCCTTCAAAACCCTATCCTAAGATCTATCTCTGACCATGCTTTTGGCTACCTTTCCCACCCCCCCCCCCCCCCATTCCCCTCAGGTCTCTCGATTTGTTTGGCCTCTCAGTCAGTGTGTGAAGCACTTTGACATGTCCTCGAGATGTGAAAAGTACTCTACGTGTGTAACCTGTGGTTGCTGTTGAAAGGTGCCCAACCAGCCTTCAGCTCATATGCACTTCATTCCCAATTCCAAGTCTTTGTCAAACCGCACTATAGCCAGACCCTCACCCAGGAAGCAACATTCAATCTCACTCTGTGCTGTTCATGGTCAGGTCTGTTCGATGAATGTATATTGAATCCAACAGGCACCCACCCCCATGTGCATTGGGTTATTTGTTTCCCAGCAGGGGTGACACGCACAAGAGAACTTGTTAGTAAACAGAACAAAACAAATCTACATCTCTCCAGTGAAAACAATGGTTGTGTGCTGAAGCCAACACAAAGACAATGGTTGGCCCCGGGCTGTACATTTCCCGCTTGTTTTCAGTGTCAACCTTAAGACAAACCTTAAAACAATATTCGCTGAGAAAATAGGGAGGGAGGGTGTGTGTGGGGGGGAGTGGTGGTGGAGGAAGAGAGCCAAGACTCAGACTAAAAAACATGCAAGGATTACTCATTTCTACAAGATGTGCATTGTTCTTGAGTGGATTGTCTTGGGACTGATTGCTAAAAATAAAGAATTAGGGTCTGAAGGGGTCTGTCAGTTGTCCTTCAGTGTATAAATAGAGCTCATACATAAATAACCATTCCATCGTTGCTGCCTATATTCTATATCAATATGCTGTGCACAAAGGTTGTATTTGTTGTTGTTGCTAATTTCTCAGTTGGTTTGCAGTGCTCTCTCTGCTGGGGCCAAGAATAGTCCAGCCGAAAAGCAATACAATTGTAATAAGTGCCGAACAAGCTAGTCTAGTGCCAATGTACAGTGAAGCCTGTCATTGCCATGCTGTCTGGAGAGCTCTGTAGCCCAATAGAGACACCATTGATGTACAAGGCTGATTCCTTAACTTTTGGGGTGAGGGTTTGTGCTTATCAGAGGATGTTAATGCTGGGAAATTAAATTTCTTTCAATCGCTACTGCATTGATGTTACAGTTCCCAATTGTTCAACCATCACGCAACAAAATAGCATCAGGGTGAGCTCAAAATGGCTCAAGGACCAAGTTCTCATTTTGCATCAGTTGATAATCCCTGGATGAAAACACTATGAGTTCAAGTTCCATGTAGGGATTTCATCTCACAGTCTTAGATGAGATTCCAATGTTGTACTGGGTGAAGTATTGCATTGTCGAAGCTGCCACCTTTTAGATGAGATATTTGTTTCTTTTTCAGGTTAATGATTGCTTGACGCTATCCCAAAAGAAAATTGAGTTTCTCTTGGTGTCCTGATCAATAATCCTCTCCAGAGAAATTGGTCATTCATGTCACGGGAGTTTGTGGGACATTATTACCTTCAAGGCCCTCCTCAATGGCCTTGTCCCTACTTATCTTTCTGACCTGCTAACCCCTTAGCAATCTGTCCATTCCTTCCACTCAGCAGGCTCTGGCCTGCTTCATGTCATCTGCCTGGCACACTCTACGATTGGTGGTCAGGCTTCAGTCTCTTTGACTCCACCCTCTGGAACAGTATTGGAGTCTGACTTCGAGCCAAGGGGAAGGGGAAGTGGCCAAAAGCATGGGCGAAGAGGAAAGTTTTGAGGTGGGACTTGAAAGAGTGCAGAGAGGGGGCAAGACAGGTGGATTGAGGGAGAGTGTTCCTGAATTTTGAGGTGTAGTGACTGAAAGCCCAAGCTCCGATACTGGGGTGGAGGATGTGAGGGATGAGCAAGGGGCCAGTGCCAGTCGAACAGAGGTGCTGGGTTGTGCATTGCGGAGGAGGTCTCCAATCCTGAGACGCCCTCCCGATGTGAAAGGTGCTCTATAAATGTAATTTTGTTGTTGTTGAGGTCAGAAAGATAGGGCATGAATGGATTTGCACATGAGGGTGAGGATCTTAAAGTTGATCCATTTGGTGGTGGGGAGCCAGTGGAGCCTGGGTCAGAGTGGTGAGATGTGGGTACAGAGTTTGGTCCAGGTCAGTACGCGGGTGGCAGAGTTCTGAATGAGCTGTGAATGGTGGATCTTTTGATGGTGGAGCTGGGGAGAACAGTGAGGAGTGTGTTGGAGTAATCCAAGCGGCAGGTAACAAACACTTGACTGCGCCTTTGGCTGCTCTTTCTACCCTCCACCCTCACTGATCCTAACTCCCCCACCTGGGTCCTCATCTCTGACTGTTCAGCACCTTGGCATGTTCTCCCGATGTGAAAATATACTTAACAAATATAATTTTGTATTGTATTGTTGAGCTCAAACAATCTGCTATGTTTGCCCCCAAGAAGTAACGATTGGATTTCGCAGAAATTACTTGTTAAGCACTTTGAGATGTTTCAGCAAGGTAAGGTTCTAACAAATTCTTTCTACTTGCTTCTTCGACCAATGGACAAAGTGCCAAATGCAAAAATGTTTTAGCAAATCCTGCACCTTTTCTCAACGTTTTTGAAACTGGGAGCTCATGATGTTTTAATAATTGTTCGTCTGGGAAAAATAGACTTTCCTGTTAAACATTCTGAGCCATTTTGATGATGTGATCAGATGCTATATCAAATGCAAGAATTATTATAATTTTATTATGTTTTACTAACTGTGCTCGCGATAGACTATAGAAATCTTAGTCTTAACAAGGTGAATTCTCACTTCATTTAGTTAGCGGTTTTCCATCATGAAGTCCTGCACTGGATAAAAGACCTTGGCTTTTTACAAAAGGGGACAGTTGGGATAAATTCTGATCGCAACAAATTCAATTTAACGCCATTTTTTACTTTAAAAAAATTAAAGGTTCACTGTATTCATTGTAAAATATATTATGCATAAAATAAAACACTTCAAGATTGCACTTTAAAATAAATTTTTACTGGCCAATATTCCCCCACATAAAAATTGGATAGATATTAGAAAGATATTGCTGTGTGCAAACCGGCCTATGTTTGCCTACAAATCCACATTACATTGTGTGAAGCATTTTGAAACATCTCAATGACTTGATAAAGCAGTATTAAATGCAAGGATTAATTATCATTGTTATTTAAAAAGCAGCTTGATTTTGTGATGAAAGGACAGTAGAGTGGATGTTCTAAAAGGATCGGATGGGCTTTCTTCATCCAAACTAATCCTTTTATCTCTTGTGATTATTATCAATCTCATTGTAGATTAATTTAGAACCACTGTCCTGTGGTGTCAGTTCATAATGGGTTGTTAATTGCTTTGCATCAAAGTATTGACAACTACACTATGGTTAAATAATAAATACAAAATAATCATAGTTATGTGTTATGAGAGTATATAAAAGACTAAATTGTTACAGGTGGATAAATCAATGATGTATAATTTGACTTGATTAAAGACAATCCTCATGAGTATCCACTATAATCTTTGAAGTACAGTATCTTTATCCAGTGTAGGCATGAATATGGTTACAGAAAGCGGGAAAGGTAATGAAACACTAACCACATCTACTTCCAGTATATCATAGATCTTTTTGTCAATATTGCACGTCTGTTCGGAGCTAATCCCATTTAAGATAATTTTCTCTAACTAATTAGAACTGATGTATCCTCAAGGGTTTAACCTTTACCCTGAAAGCATTTTAACCTGCATTTGATTACTGGCCACGCATATTTTGTAGTTCAAAGTGAACAATTCTACAGCAATGGAACCAAAGGCTTGTGAAACTGTGCAGTCCGGTCCCAGCATAAGAGTACAGTACACGCAGGGGAAGGTTAAGCGATGATCTGATTCAGGTCTACAATAACAAAGGGAATTGACATGATAGATTGGTAACGGTTCTTCTCTTTGGCAGCAGAGGATATAATCTGAGAACACTGCTGTTTGTATGTTACAACTCTGGGCTTTCAAAATCCAGCACCAAATGTTGTACGATTCTGCTATTGTTACTTTCTCTGTGGTCTCGCAGAGGATACTTGAGACATATGAGCATCGCTGACTCCATCCCATTATCAGTGTGATGTCATCCTTGTTTTCTTTACTCAGAGGGTAATTAATGTTTGGAACAGGTGGCCAAGGAGGGTGGATGAGAGCAGGATACCATATCAAATAAATCCCATTTATGAAACAGCTTGAGATTGAGATGGAAGGATGGGTGAGAATTCTAGTGGATGGGATCAGATGGGCCGAAGGGCCTTCTTCTTCAGAACTAACTGTGAGGTGATGAGGCTTGCCCAACACGCCAATGGATATTCTGTTTTATTTTTCGGGTTACTGAAATAATACCAGGAGATACACATTGACAGCGGGTGACTTTGCTCCTGTGCTTTTTCCTGGCTATGTTGCCATTAGTTGAGTAGCAATGATACCAACAATAAGTTTCTAATGAAATGGTTGCTATTTCAAGGAACATCATTGGACTGGTCTGGCACGACATTACAGCATTTTGAGACTTTCAAAGACGCAACAAGGCACTATAACAAATAATAATAATAATCCTTGCATTTACGTCTTCTAGACGTCTCAAAGTGCTTCACAGAATATACTGTAAAGAGTATTGACTGTATATTTATGGGTGAAACGCGGCAGCCAATCACACACAGCAGTGTCCCACAAACAGTCGTGGACTGAAATGACCAATTTTATTATTGTGGGTTTTTTAAAATCCAAGGATTGTTATTATTATTCTTACATTATTCATTATGGAATCAGACTTACATTGGATTCTGCTAGATCACCAGATAGAATGTATGTAAATTGTAAGCAGGGAATCACACAGACCTGGAATAGGTATTGAAGTACTGGAATATACTTTAGGTACACAAGTACAAAGGAACTGCCACCCCTAAATCCAAATTTACTAAAATTAACATCATTGTGAAAGAGCAGGGAAATGGGAAAAATGGGAGAGAGCAGCAAAAAATTAGTCAAATGGGGCTCCTCTGTGCTGTGAACTTTTCTGTCTTCTACAGGTCATTCACACTTCTTCCTGACTGGTGAAGCATGGACAGAGAATTGAATAGTTGAAAGCAAGGGAGAGAAATAAATAAATAGTATCAGCGCACAAATGCTTTCAGTTTCCGAACACGAACACTTCAGCTCTCAGTGGGTCTTGGTGGCTGATCTCTTGCTGAAATCGGAAGCGTTCCTTTGACAGCTGTCAACCTTCACTCAGTGCTTCTATTATTATTATTTGGAGCTGGACAAATTTAATATTTCCCAAAGGCAGGAACATTTGTCCTTCTGGATGACTACCCACCAATTCATTTCCCACAATTTCTGGAGAAAAAAAAACGCTTCATTATTAATAAATGACTGGGGGTATTTGTGATATATTATTTAAGCCCTTGATACTAGTAGTTTGAATGATACTTGAAGAATAAGCCACTAATTTATTTATTGCCGAAAATAATGATTTTTACATTTCATTGCCCCGGGTGACCTGAATGACAAGATGCCCATATAATACAAATGGAATAGCTTGTCTTCTGAGGACTTTTCTATACACTGTGATTGACAACCATTTTACATAAGTACACTGAACAAATAATTTATAAATCCATTTTGTTAATGTTCTTTGACTATTTAATATATCTGTTTGAGAGTCTTGAGAGCTCACAAGAAACCGTGGCATGTTATTGCAAATTAAACAGGGAAGCTTTTTGTGTTTAATGATTTAACACCGGGAATTAAATTCCGTACTTTTGTATATCTCGCATGTCACAATAATAATTACAATGTCAGTCGTTCAAATAATATTCTGATGAAACATATAACAAATCAGAAACCTCATTTCACTTAATAAATTAGCCCATAAATATTTTAGACACGGTAAATATGCCATTTATAATTCTAATGTGGAATTTCATCAGGACTGGGTGGGTGGGTAATTTCCATATCGCACCTTTCTTTCGTCATTCCCAATTTCACCTTGTTTCCCCCTATTGGTAGAGCTGCATGTTTTTGGCTGAGGCTGGGCAAT
Organism: Hydrolagus colliei; assembly: GCA_035084275.1. Lineage (NCBI taxonomy): Eukaryota > Metazoa > Chordata > Chondrichthyes > Chimaeriformes > Chimaeridae > Hydrolagus > Hydrolagus colliei. The sequence goes on from CM068752.1 coordinate 14,246,544, forward strand.
GTGAAAACATTGTATTGCTCCCGAACTAACTAATTGATGGAGTCCTGCAGTGTATTGGTTGGAGCACTTGCTTCACAAGCTACAGGACCTGGGCTCTATTCACGGGTAGGGAGAACCGTGCTTCTGTTTATCTAGCATTAAATAGGAACTCGGTTGTTACATGATTGGAGGGTCATTTTTGTGAGAGTAATAATCCCTTCATAAAATGACTGTTTGTGGGACACTGCTGTCCATAATTGGCTGCCACATTTTGCCTATACAATATACAATTAAATCACTTTCCAGTATATTCTGTGAAGGGCTTTAAGACATCTCAAAGACATGATAAATCACTATATCAAATGCAAGAATCATATTATTATTATCTCCAGAACAGGACCAGGCTGTTTCCAGAGATGCAAGTGCTTTGAATAAAGAGCTTTTTAAGTTTACAATTTTATATATCGACTGAAATGATTATTATCATTGCATTTAAAAAAATTATATTTATATAAGCGGCTTTTGTGTTGGAAAAATGTCTCAAAGTGCTTTAAAGAATTCACTTACAGTTCATTTTTCAACAAACGTCTATATATTAACTAATTCTAGTATATGTGTAGTTAGAACTTAGTTAAACTTAAAACCATTGGAGCTGTCAGCCATTTTGCCCCTGCTTTCGCCATCCTGGAGTCCCTCCACCTCGCCTCCTCCATTCCTACCTTCATAGTCTGCGTTAAGACCTTTCTTTACAATCACACCTTTTGTCCCTTTTCTCCCCCCTCCTCACCTTCTTCAGCATTTACTGTTTATCAATAAATATATAAATATGTAGTCAATTCACTTGACAGTATGTTCTGTGAAGCTCTTTGAGATGTCTCGAAGACGTGACAAGGCGCCACATCAAATGAAAGGATTATTATTATTATTTAATTTTATTGTTCAGCTCTCCACACATTAGCTTGGGGCTCCCAGTCCCATCTGCAAAGCACTTTCAGATACTCTCCCAACACAAAAGCTGCTATGTAAGTGTAACATTTAAAAAATATAATGATAATAATGGTTGCAGTTGATATAGTGCCTTATCATGTCGTCAAAGTGTCTCAAAGTATTTTATTTCAGCAGTAATCTAGGTTGCATTTGTTGTCAGCATGTAAGCAGCAAGAAGTGTATTAAATGGTGTAAAACACTTAGAAAAATCCCTGATCTTGTAGACATTGTAGTGCTTAAGGCACCGAATGCTATTACATTGGTTAGTCCAGTGAGGTGCATGTCAAAACACCCAAACTAGCTGCCAAATGTGTTGAGTGAATTTGTCCCTCCCCACTTCATTTAAATAGATTCACTGTTCAGGCAGTGTCAAGGGAGTCTCGCTATTGTGTCTGACCCACATCACCAAAATTGGAAACCCTGTCACACATTTTGTTCCCTCTGCAGAGGTTTCGCTCGGTTTCGGTTCAATGACGAACACTTCCCCCCTCCCCCCCCCACAGCACCTCCCATGTGTGAAATGATGTGTGAAAGTCAGAAATATTGTAAAGGAAAATTGGAGAAGACATTGCAGAAATTAATATAAAAACACGTTAGATTTTAACCTTAAAGTTTAACATTGTATCACAACAGGACTGTACTGTATTGGGGATTGTAGCTTAAGCACCAACAGCTGATTGACCATTAATATGATGAAGCCAAGATAGCGATGTACAATATGGCAACACAAGGCTGCTAACATCTCGAGGCAGCGAAGGGGGAGAGTGGAAGAGATCCAGGTGGTGGAGATAGCGTATGAACTGGATATTCCCAGCCTTCCCTAACACTATCTCTAGCATGTTAGAGGAGCACTCCTCATCAGATGGGACAGATCAGGGTCTCCCCACTGGGAGAAATGGTTGGATAATAATAATAATAATCTTTGCATTTTGATATAGCGCTTTTCACATCTTCTAGACGTCGCTAAGCGCTTCACAGAATATACTGTAAAGTGAATTGACTGTACATTTGTGGGTGAAACGCGATAGCCAATTGCGCACAGCAGTGTCCCACAAACAATCATGGATTGAAATGACCAATGGTCTGGGGGGTGGAGCTTAAGGGAGTACAAAAGATGTTTTCCTTGGTGAGAAAAATGATTGTCTGAAGGAGGGCTGAGTGGAGTGATTAGCTGTTGAAGTAGCTGCATCATCACTTAGTGTTAAGTGGACTTTGAATAATAATGGTAATAATCATTGCATTGGGTACAGTGGCTTATCAATGTCGTCCAAACGTCTCAAAGTGCTTCAACGGATTTAATGTAAAGGATTTAATTATTGACTGTGCATTTATATAGACAACCTTGTTATTAAACAGCTTGATTTCGATCTGAAAAATGTCAGATTCTGCTCCCATAAACCACTGCACGACAACTGCTCCAATATGCTTTGCTTGATAAGCAAGAAGGAAAATGTGACATAAAAAAGAGGGAAAGAAAGGAAGGAAGAAAGGAAGTCATATAAGGTCACATCTGCTGAAAATGGTTAAAAATGCTCTATATTAGTTAATGTAAAATAATAATAATAATCCATGAATTTGATATCGTGCTTTTCACATCTTCTAGATGTCTCAAAGAGTTTCACAGAATATACTGTAAAGTGAATTGACTGTATATTTGTGGGCGAATCGTGGCAGCCAATTGTGCACAGCAGTGTCCCACAAACAGTCATGCATTGAAATGACCAATTTTATTATTGTGATTCAGTGGTTTAGAAATGTAGTAAATATCTTTACACACAACTAGGTCGCCAAATTAACCACAAACAGCCGTGAGTTGCTTGATCAAATTATCTGAAGTTCTGTTGGCCAGTATATCAGGAATAAATCCATTATCCTTTTCAAACGGTGTCATGAAATCTTTATTATCTACACAAAGAACAAACAAACAACAAAATTACATTGATACAGTGCCTTTCACGTCGGGAGGACGTCCAAAGGCGCTGAACAGCCAGGAGCAGGGGGGAGAGGCAGAGAAGGGTTGGGTGGGAGAGAGGTGGGAAGGCAACAGAAGGCACAATCAAAAGGGAGGGTCTTGAAACCGGCCTTGAAGGAGGCAAGGGAGGAAGCGAGGTGAAGGGACTGTAGGATGGAGTTCCAGAGTTCCCGTCTCAACTAAAAGGCAATGCAGTGCACCCCAGTACTGCACAAGAGTTTTAACTTACTGGCAACCCAGATCCAGCGCAACTATATTGTTGGATTTGTATTGTAGCACAATCACAACGTCAGGTACAGGCACCTGATCTGCTCAACTGCTTGTGACCTTGTTCACCCTTTCTGGCCATCTGCTCTGTGGAACCTTCCCAACTCTGAATGCTTAGAAGCCTTGCATGGAATAGAATAAGTCACCTCCAGTAATGGTGAGGTTAGCCTTGTACTTAATATGGTATTATGGATACAAATAAGACGCAGGGGACTTTATCTCCATTAATTATTGACGACAGTGAAGAAATTTAAAAGTCAGATGGTTCTGGTATGCACTCACTAGCTCCGCTCGATCACTCCACAGTTTGCAAATGTCTCAAAGTTATTTTTCATACACAATTATTTTTTGTAGCCATACAGAAAATGTCAGATGAAAATTCATATTTAGAATTGCTCATCAAAGAAATTTTGTCACTTGAACTCCAACATCCAGGAAGATATATACCTGATATTGAAGGGGCAAAATTTTTATATGTGATGTGCTCATTTCAAATCTTGTGAAGCAGTGGAAAGTACAACATTCCATGCTCAGAAAGAACAAAGATCGCAATATTCAGAATTTTTAGGCCCAACCATTGTGTCAAAGTCAATGCATTTAAGAGAAAACTTCCTGCACACGTGAGGGAGAAAGGAATAGGGGGAGTATAGGAGAGGGGATTAGGAGGGGCGGAGACGTATGTGAAGTATAAAAACCAGCATGGACTAGTCAGACTGAATGACTTGTTTCTGTGTCATATCATTTTACGCAACTCAATTTTACACAGAATCGAGGCAAAGGGCTTTACACCTCAACAACAACAACAAAATTATATTTGTAGAGCGCCTTTCACATTGGCAGGGTGTCCCAAGGTGCTGGAAGGACGTCCCAAAGAACCTCACGTCATGTATCAGCATCACTCAGTTGGTAGGAATCTTACCTCTTAGGTGGAAGGTTGTGGGCTCAAGCCCCATCACAATCATATCGTCTAACTCTAAACTGTCACTGTGGTGCTGTGGGGAGGGTGGGTGTGTGGGTGGAAGGTGGGGTGGAAGTGGGAGAGGTTGGGGGGGAAGGAGGGGCGGAGGGGGGAGGAGTTGGGAGGGGGGGTCATGAATTGTTGTAGGTGCCAACTTTTGGATAAGACGTTAAACCGAGGACTGATTTACCTTTTCAGATGGACGTTAAAGATCCCATGGCACTACGCAAAAAAAGAGTTTTTCCCAGTGTCCTGGTTAATTCCCCAAATGACAATGTTTCATGGATGTTTGTGGGTCATTGCAATGTACAAATTGGTCATCACATTTTCCTGCAAATCGACAGTCACTTCACTGTACAGTACACCTTGTAAAATGCTTTGTGATGTCCGCCCAATATGAAAGGTGCTGTACAAAATGCACAGATTATTTTTGTAGCTGTGAATTAGGAGAAAGAAGGTAATAAAGAAATGAATAAAAAAAGCGTTTTCATTGATCAGTGATTCAGCAACTAGAGGGCACAAGGTTTACATCAATACTAAAATTAGGAACTTCTTCCTAAAGTTTGCTTTCATAGCTGTATTTCTGCAGCAATGGATCTGTTTCATTGCTAATGGTAAACCCAGAATTTGATATATAGCCCTTTCATCACAAAATACTTCACAGAGTTTTCTAGAAAGTGTGATGGCCATGTATTGCTAGACAAATGCAGACTGACACCTGTCATTGTTTATTGTATTTGCAAATGAGTATAAATACCAATCAGTACATTGGTTTCCTCAATTGTCTGTAAATATTGTCTTTTGTGCTTATGTTAATATTGTGCACATTTGCTGGTGTTTGTTTTATATTTGGACAAATATACATGATTGGCTTTTCTTTGCAAATCTGTTTTGGTGTTATTCTCTGCCTTCTGAAATACGTTCAGCGTTCAGCTGACTAGTTCCTAAGACATTATAAACACAGTAAGAAAATATCAAGGTTAATAGATTAAGGTTATTACATGTTTCCAGCAACAGCAACTTATATTTCACATTGCATAATATCTTGCAGGGATTCATTGTAGCTGGAATGGATGCTGAGCAGGGGAGAAGACGGAGGGGATGTGACCATAGGTGCTGTCAAAGATAGTTAACGAGGGTGTGAGGCAGTGGGATAGAGGCAGGGAGACTCAGAGGGGAGAAGTGCCTGAAGATCTAATGCCTTGGGATGTCCTCAGGATGTGAAAGGCACTGTACAAATGTAATTTTGAATTGTATTGTATAAGACCACCGATTAGAGTAACAACAACAATAACATAAACTTGGATTGATGTAGCCCTCTTCATGTAGGAAGCATCTCAGAGCCCTTGAAAGCTACTCCCATTTAATAAGTAATGTAACACTGTGCTGGTTTTATTATCTCTGTGTCAATGTGCAAGTAGAATAATAATAATAATCCTTGCATTTGATATAGCACTTTTCACATCTTCTAGATGTCTCAAAGCGCTCACAAAATATACTGTGAATTGACTGTATATTTGTGGGAGAAACAGGGCAGCCAATTGCGCACAGCGGTGTCCTGGAATCAAATTCAGGTCTCGTGCTCTAACCACTGAGCTACAGGACTCTACTTACAACATTCTTGTTGATCTGCCAGATCTCACAGCCCAGTAAGGAGAGACTCGGGGATGGGGAGCCTGAACCCTATGCCTAGCAATGATCTGAATCAAGGTGATTCTGTCACTGGGACAGGCGCAGGGCATTTTGAGGAGCCATTTAAAACTGTACAATGCGTGAATGTGCTTCTGGCTGAAAGAAACAAAGGTTTCCTGGATTGGCCAACAAGTTATGTGTTGAAACAAACCATTCTCAGGTCATAAAAATAGGAGGAGTCCGTTCAGTCCACTGAGCCTGTTCCACCAGATGTTAAATGGTGTCTTATCCCATTTCTCTGCATTTTCTACTTAACCCTTAATATTCATACTTGTGAAGATCACATTTATGAATAATAATAATCCTTTCATCTGATACAGCACCTTATCACTTCATTGAGTCATCTCAAAGCGCTTCACGGAATATACTGTAAAGGTGGACTGTATTTTGGTGGGCAAAGTAACCTATGTAATGTGGCTGTGTGATTGGTCTGGCTGACCCATCACTGAAAACCACTGAGAAACTATTTTTAAACTAGTTTTAAACTGTGATAACATAATAATAATAATACTAGTATTTGATATAACATCCTATTGTTTTGTTGAGACATCTGAAAGCACTTCATAGGATATACTGTAAAGTAGTGTTGTGTGTATTTGGCCACAAACGCAGTAGCCAATATACACAGGTGCCTACAAACAACCACAAAGTGAATTATCTATTTTACTTAGGGGATTGTTGGTTGGGAAACTAGGAGAATTTTAGGATCGTAGAATTATACAGCACAAAAGAAGGCCGTTTGGCCCATCGTACTTGTGCTGGCTCTTTGAAAAGAGCTGTCCAGATCAATCTCACTCCCGCTCTCTCCTCATAGCCCTGCAAACCCATCCTCCCCAAATACCTATGTACTTCTTTCTTAAAAAAGAAACTCCCTTCGCTTTTTGAAAACCTTTAATGTCGAATGGAACAGACAGGTGGGAGCTTGGATTAGCTTCTCACCTCAACCAATAACGCACAGTCCCAGTACTGCACTGGAGTGTCAGACTAATCTGTGTGAGTACCGGTGAGGGCCTTGAACCCACAACCTTGTAATTGAGAGGCAAGAGTGGAACTCACTGTAAGTAACCATCACTCCAAGCAGAGCAGGATGATTTGGTGCCTGATGATGTAGTGTATTTAAGGGTCTTTCTCTGTCTCTTCCATAAAGTACAGTCACTACACTTTATAATATATTCTCCCTCCCAATCTCTCTCTCTCTGTATCTCAGTCTCTCTATCTGCCTCTCAGTTTCTCTCCCTATGTCAGTCTCTCTTTCTCAGTCTCTCTCTCTCTCTATCTATCCCACATGGGATGAACTAGCTCCCATGAGAACCGACATTTGCCACACAATTATTGCAGGATAGAGATGTATCTGTCTGAATGGTGTGTGTTTTCCTCTGTCACTTGGTTGCAGAATACGATACATACCTCATATTTTTGGGGCTCATTGTAGTGTCGCTCATTGATGATAGGATATTCCCCCCCACACACACACACACATTCCCCCCAAAAAAATATGCCCACGATGCTGCCAGTTGCAAGACCTTTCTGATGAGTAAAAATCATGTCTGTATGTCATTGGTTATTGCGTGAGTGTCAGATACACAGATACATACTTTGTCTTCATTCGTATGTATAGATATATTACATTTCAGACATTTGTTTCAAGAGTGCTTGAGTACTGTCCTTTCAAATTTATCTAAGAATGTGCAAAGGGCAGACTGAAATTTAAAGAAGGAGCTTTCACTTCCTCCACTGATAACGTGATCAACAATAAGGTCATTTATTTAAATCAGAATTCTTCTGTTTGCAACAAAACAGACATAAAGTCTATGTAGAAAATATTCGGTATTAATGGCAATGTAATCGCATGGGTGGGTGAAATTGCTTAGTAAAGTTATATTCAAAAAATGTATAGAGGAATCTCACTATTGTGAGCACATCAGTGATGTAGACACTCAAGCCACGTTTTCATATCAGTTTATTTTTTGTGAGACTCAGGATGACCAAATTCTTAAATCTCTGTAATAAGTGGGTCTCTCTACTGAGGATAACATTAACATGGTCCATTCTTTTGAGTGCTCTTAACAGCCCGTTTCCATTGTAATTGTCGCTTGTATCTTTTAAACAGATTTATCTACAGCGTCGGAATGAAAATTGCATTGATAACAGCAGTCTGCATGATAGGGATGAGTTTACAGGGTCAGAGTTACAAAGCGGATACAATATTTTAAATATTAATGCGAGACAATCAATGTTTTAACCCTTTTCCGTACTCTCATTGTGTTTACACACTCACTAGTGGTCGCTGCTTTAAACTGGATTTTAGAAATTACTTTACAATAAAGTTCCCAGTTTACACTAGTCAAGTACTTGGAAGGAAGAAAAGAATCACGTTGAAACCAGCCTTCTAGCACAATCTGCCTCCTGTAGAATAAAATTAACAGTGACAATAGTATATTATGCTCCATCTTGATGATATTTTATTCATAGAATATCTAGCCACATTTTTCTGGAGAATTGATTTTTTCCCCCCTAATTTGCAATTACTTCTTAAACTTTGATAGATGTTTTGACGCAATTAATCCAGACAGTGAGCAGGCTGCAGGCAGAGTCAATATCGGCTTCTGAAATCTTTGTTACAGAAATATTTCATTGTAGAGGTATAATTATATCAGCATAAATAAAAGTTTAATGAAAATATGTTTGAATTCAATTTGCAGACACCCTTTACTTTTACCTTCAAAGTCGTAACTGAGAGGGAAAGTTTCCAGTTCACTATTAATTGTGCTTAATCAGAAGCTATGAAATTAATAAAAGATTTGACACAAAGTAACCTTTGGATGCCAAGAGCTGCGCTCAGGAATTTCTTAAGCTTTTGCCCCAAAAATGGCTGAGTATGAGCTCGCTTTTTCCCTCAACAATGAGATCCTGGTTTCAATCATTGCACAGCTACAGATAGAGAGACCTGCTACTTTCAGAGCTTTACATATCTATCCTGAGATAAATCTTTCCCTGAATAGCATTGCTTTACTTCCTCTCACCTAATAGAAAGACACATTATTTTTTCACACAACTTTATCCCATCAAAAAGTCTCAAAGTGTTTGGAGTAAGAGCATGGCAGTCATCAAGTAAATGGAGGAGTATTGGCCAACACTCTGGGAGAAACTCTCCCGTTTTCAAATAATACCTTGGGATCTTTATCATGGGGTATTTAGCATCGAACTGAAACAACGTACAACGAAACAAAAAATTACATTTATAGAGCGCCTTTTCACGTCGGAAGGACGTCCCAAGGAGCTGAAAACAGGCAGCCAGAATTAATTCATATCCCAAAGCCGGCACCTCCGACATCTCCTGTCAAGTACTGGGCCAGACTCTCAGGTTACACTAAGCACCAATCCAACTCATTAAACTCACCGTTTACCAAAAATATACAGTCACTACATTTCATGGTTATCCTGCAAAGTGCTTTGTGATGTCCTTCCAATGTAAAAGACACTATCCCAAACACAAGGATTATTATTATATTTTAGGTATTATTACTATTGTTATTACTATAAGTATTATTATAACAGTCTGACCCAGAATGCTACCAATTGAGCCAAGCTAACATCTCGTCTGAGAAGAAGCAATATAGATGCCAAATCTGCTGACAACAAGTCAGAGAAGCATTGGCATCACCGAACGCATACTTGTGCTCAAATCCCTTTACTCTCTGACAACATCCTACCTCCCCGAGCTCCCTCAATCCCCAATCCACCATCCGGAGTCTCTCCTCGACTGGCATTGGCCTCTTGCTCATCCCTCGCATCCCCCGGCCCACCATCGGAGGTTGTGTATTCAGCCGTTATTTTCCATTCTCTGGAATGCTCTCCATCCATCCCTCCGCCTTGCCCCCTCTTTCCTCTCTTTCAAGTCCCGCTGAAAACTTTCCTCTTCGACCGCGCTTATGGCCACCTTACCCTCTCTTGCTCGGTGTCAGGTTCCTCCACTATTAAGCACTCTGAGATGCTACAGTGTGGGTTCTACATCAGTGCAAATTGTTGTTGTTCCTGTTGGCTATTACTCTCTCCAATCTTTGTTGCACATTGAAAGATTTCACAATCTACGAACAGATTTGAATTAACCCTTCACATGACATTTGCGAATATTGCAAATTAGACATGAAGTCTAATAAAAGCCGGAGCCCAAAGGGTATCAAACTGAAGTACTAGTGCATGATTGATAAACAGTTGAACTCTGAATTACTGTTGCCCTTAATTATTTATTGGAGAATCAGGAAGGGTATAATAGTGTGCAGGATGTTACTGGGCAAACATGACAGCATTTAAAGACATCTAAATATTGCTTCCTGGCAGACATGCACCTCTCGCTGTCTAGTGAGGGATTATTGAGGTCTAAAATTAATTTTTTTTTTGGTATTTGTTCTTTTTAAATATTTAATCAGAGGACAAACTTACTGGCATCATTTAGCAGAGTGCAACCTGACATGAGATGAACTACCAAGTGAGATCGCTTGGCAATAATTGGAATGTAAAACTAGACAGTTAGTTTCCTGCTATGAGTTTCTGCTGGATGGTAATTTTGCACTGAGGTGCCATAAACTCAAGATTGGCGCTAAGATTATATTTTTCACCGAGATATTTGTTAGAACATTGAAGTCCTGGAGCCAATTGGTGAGAGTACCTGGTGCTAGTTCTTTAATTGGACCTTTTGCCAATTCCTTGCTCTTTTCCTGTACTTTATGCTGTTCCTCTTCAACTGTTTACCACTATTGCCTTTGAAACCAATGTGGTCTGAACACCAATAGCTACTTGTGATAAAGCATAATACTGTAATAATAATAACCCCGCATTTTATATAGAGCCTTATTACTCATAAGCACTCCAAGATGAGACGTGATGGGTTTGTTGCACAGATGGCATATGCACAGCATTGTCTGGTGTTAAGATATACAAACCAGGAAGGTCTGAGGTTTCCTTACTGTGGAGCTCCTGTGGCTCAGAGGTTAGAGCACTTGTCTTGCAAGCTGGGGAGACCAAGCTGGGGAGAACTGTGTTCGAATCCAGGCAGGTCAGGGCGAAACCTTGGCCAAGTTTCCTTACTCCACACGCCTAATAATAATTAATAATAATCCGTCCCCCAAAAAAACCACAATAATAAAATTGGTCATTTCAAACCATGACTGTTTGTGGGACACTGCTGTGCGCAATTGGCTGCTACGATTCACCCACAAATATACAGTCAATTCACTTTACAGTATATTCTGTGAAGCGCTTTGGGACGTTGATAAGATGTGGCAAGCGCTATATCAAGTGCAAGGATTATTATTATTTATGATTATTATTATTAACTGAGTTACGTGATTTCAGCTAGTTTGCGGTAAGAACATTGCATTGTATCTATGTTTCAAATTGAGAGAGGTAATCTCATCCAATGTTCCTACTCTTTGTTGCTAATATGGTGACAACACCATTCCCTCTATTTATTTCTCCCCCGACCCCACCAAAAACACATTAAAAATATTTTTAAAGATTTGAGCAATGTGAGAGAATGGAAAAATATACAACACTAATTATTTTATTTAGAAATAAGAAAGATAATGTAGGCTAGAAAGAAAAATACTGCAATGTAGAATCGGGGCAGAAAATGGATTTTATAACTTGTTCTTAGTAGGAACATAGAGAATCCTTCAAATATAAGAAGTGAGGTGTGTGGTGGAGAAGGGGAATGGTTCAGCAGAAATTTAGAATGATTTATTCTCCAACAGTTTAAGAAGCAGGAGATGCATCCAAGGCTGCGAGGAAATGGAGAGCAGTGCTGAAATTGTCATTAAAAATCTGGAACGTTTAAACATCTGTAAGGCAACAGGACCAAATGGAATGTGTCCAAGAAACCATAGGGAAATGAAGGCAGGAGAAGTGGGAGCAATGTTGAAAAGATTTCACAGCTTGCCACAGAGAGAGACTGTGCCAGATAATTAGAAAATACTTCAAATCAATGCTGTTTTTTTTAAAGACATAAAGATCAGAAGCACAATCCAGGGAACTGTAAGATTCTGAGGCTGGACATTTTGGAGTGGAGAAAAATACTGGACTTTATTATGAAGGAAACAATTTAATGCCATTCAACAAGAATAAGGAATCAATTCTGTTTAAGGAAATAATCCACCACCTGCTCCCTTGACCTTCTTCCCATCCAGTGTTTAAACGGCCAATTTCTCCTCCTCTGTCCCTGGCTTGTAGACCGAGTGAACCTTATTCTCTTCTGCGGCATTCTTCTTCCTTTAAAAACTCCTGTTAATATCACACTTGAAAAAGGGTGAGATACTTATCAAGCTTGTTTATCATCACCCATCACTTAGGTGGGGTACATGGAGGCACCCAGTGTTTGTACAGTGAGACTGTTTTCCAATAGAAAGAAAAATGTAGTCAAACCTTCATTATAGGGGAGGAGGACCAAATTGGTGAGGATGTCAGAAATTTGAAATAAGAAGGAAATTGTGCATCAGCTTATCTCATGTACAATATCCGAATGGCAAAGATAGCTTTAATGGTTTTGATGTTCAGTAGAACAGGAATAAACAACAACAACAACAACAAATTACACTTGTAAAGCACCTTTCACATCAGGAGGACGTCCTAAGGCGCTGGACAGACACTGTGTCAGATCTGAGCTGGGGTCAGGGCAGGGAGGGAAGTGGGGGATTAGGAATTGCCAATGGGACCATCGAAGAAGAGAATCTTGAGGTGGGACTTGAAGGAGGCCAGGGAGGGGACGAGGCGGAGGGACTGCGGGATGGAGTTCCAGAGGTATAAACAAGTCCCTGTGTAAGATCGAGGAGGATCAAATCTGGAAAGTCAAGTTACTAAGCCTTTTATTACTAGGATTTGGTATCGAGATTTTTTTTCTCTTAATGTTTCAGGGAAAATGTTTCTTGTACAGCACAAGGCAATGGGTGATGATAAACAAGCATGACAAGTACACTAAACTGTCATCATGATCTCTACCCTGCAGTAAGAGGATAACAAATAGGGACACGTCTTACACCCTTTTATAGCTCAAAGCTACAATGTTCCTTGAGCAAGGGACAGATGACTGAATTTATTTACAAGGACACGGTGAATAGTTTACATTGAACACTTTGAAAGGTAGCAGAGGGCAGGTCACACAGAGATATGAATTCTCCAAGTGTTGTGTTCCTTTGCTATTTGTAGCATGCTCTTTAGTAGATAGACACAAATTAATTTTCCACTCGTTTGGGTGTGCCAGTTTCCGTAGTGTGCACATTATGGTGTTTTCCACTGCCTTCGCAAATGTTCCCTTTGCATACGGACTCTTTGTTTGCTCACTTGAACCAGCAATGACGTGATTTCAAGATTCAAATTCATGTTGATTAAGGCGACACTGTTACAAGGTTTATAAGATCACAATTAGCCATCTTATGTCTCATACACTCATCAGGCTCTTCTGTTATCATATTTAGCTTCACCATAGCAACAAGAGCAGGCCATTTGGCCTATTGAGCCTGTTCTGCCAATTTATTATATCATAGCAGATGTGTAAATCCAATTTCCCCTCATTAGCTCCACATCCCTTAATACCTTTACTTCCCCCGTGTCTATATATCTCAGTTTTAAACATACAAGTTGATTTTCATTTATAAGCTCTTTCTATAAGCTCTTTAGATGGGCAAGTTGTGTCCCGTAGGCCTTCAGATTATTAAGCTGTCAACCCTTAACTTAGAGGTCATGGAAGGAGGCAAGAGAATTTCAGATTTTTAGGCAGAAAACTCAGTTGATTCCAACCCATCCCTCCCTCCTCAGCATTGCTCATACATCCTTTTCCCTGATGTAGTCAAACCTGTTAAAGCACCTCTACTCTGCAATCACCTGCTATCAACAATCACATTGGAATATTCCTGACTGATTATCCAAATTAACCACGTCTGCACATTAACCACTCTATCCTGTCTATCTCAGCCAATGGACACGTTTTTTTTAAATCCCTGCTGTTGTGCAGATACTCATTTTAGCAGCCAGTTGGACGTGAATGGAAATGTACTTAAAGCTGAAGTAATTGATGATTTATCAATTTCCATGGGCCCATGTATGGACTCCGGCTAGAATTCTAATGCGTTTACCAAAGCTGCATTGAGCAGCTCATGTGATACCCACAGTTTCCTGTCTCACTGGTGTGGCTGAGTTGGTAACAGCGTTGGGAGTGCAGCGGGGGTCGACATGCAGGAGTGGTCAATGAACCATCAAGCCTCACTCAGGGGCTAGCCTGACATAAAGAACCACTTTGGTCCCGGCCACTAAGTAGGTGAGGATAATAGGTTTGACTTTATTCTGCGCGCTATCTAAATATATCTGTATGACAATCTACATTCCCAATACTACAGTACCGTACTATGTTTAGCTGGATATTGGGGCCTTGTGACAGAGTAGTACTGAGAAAAGCCTGGAATTGGGCTATGCAGCTGCCCACTAGTCAGGCAGCATACAATGGCAGGTATTTGAAGGCTGCCAAGAGTAGTGGGTCTTTTAGAAAAAAAATCCAATAGACCAATATATAGTCTTCAATCTCTGATTTAAATATGTTACACAGTGGGGAACACTTAGGAATGAAGTCTTAATTGCCCACGTGTAACCATCTAATGTACATGTAGAAATTGAATATTTATATGGATTTATTATGATCCCAATACAGTCAATTCCTGTCAGCAGTGATCCAGTTGGCAAGAAAACCTTGCTTCCCTCAGACGCTTCCCTTTGCACTCTTATTAATTGATTGAAGAGCTAATCTACCAGTATACATTACTTGGAAAAACAGGTCCTTATAAGCAGCGGAATCTATAAAATGAAGCAAGGAACACTGTGAAATCCACAGCAAAATCTATCAGGGAGTCAGCAGTTAGGCATCTCACTGAGAGGCTGCTTCTCTGTCTCTAATTTAATTCCGCTTAAATGAATGGAGAGGAATCTTGCCGCAAAATTCTCATAAACAAGGCCCAGTGTTAATGTGGTAGCGTTTTGTGCACAGCAAGGTCCCACAAACAACCACAAAGTGACTGACTACTTAATCTGGAGGACTGTTAACCTGGAGAATGGGAGAAACACACATGCTTTTTTAAAAGTAAAAATGGAATGGCGTGGAATGTTAATATCCACCTGAACAGATAGATAGGACCTTGTCTTAATGTCTCCGGGGTGTTCCTCCCCAGTGCCCTGGCCAGCAATCTTCAAGATTATTTCATCATTCACTTCATGGATGTTTGCGGCGGCTTGCTGTTTGCAAAATGTCTATCGTGTGTGTCTATAAAAACAAAGAACGTGAAATTCTGCATACAACATTACTCATGTAAATTAAGAGGTTTGCTGCAATTTAGGAACTTAAGGGGAAATGATCATTAAATATACCTGGAAAATTCCTGTGACTTTTGTAGTGGTAATATTTTGGCACAATATATTTATCTGTGGAGTCAATGTCCAGACACTTTTACTGAAGAATGGTCTGACCACCAGTATCTCTGGCCAACAGTTACTAACCCTAATACTTATTAACATTTCAATTGTTAGAGGTGCTGTGAAAATATAAGTTGCAGATGGTCAAAACAATACAACTTTACATTTATACCACAGTGCCTTTCACATTGGAAATAATGTAATTTTCTTAGGAGCTTGGATTAACAAGGCTCAGTGAAAGCACCGCAGCTAATAGAATCTCACTAGATAAGTAAAAGATGAAGTGCTGGGGTGGTTGGAAATAATTGCTATAATTTGCAGCACGTGAAATCTTTTATCCAATAAGTTACACCACTCCCATTAAAAGGTCTCATTTGCAGTTGGTTTAGGTTAGCTATAGTATTAACTCTTCGGTTGGCTTCATGATTCCCCCGTGTTCATTATTTTCCTATTGACCATCCTTGCTTTTATCGATGTAATACTGCCGTAGAGATGGGTAAATCAGCACCAGTGCGTTACGTTGTGGTTTAGTTCAATTTGTTGTGATTGAACCATCAAACTCAAATCTAATCTGCTAAATTGAGAGTTGAACTCAATAAAGTTGATTCCTGTTAAGAATAGGGAGTTCAATTTGCCCAGTGGGGGGGAAAAAGAAATGCTTATGCCAGGAATTCCTCTCATCAGGAATTATTAATTGATTGTATGTCTAATACCCATGCTCAAAATTAGAGGTTGTTAAGTCGAGAAATCTATAAGGTTCAATAGCTTTCTGGGTGTATGTAGTCCAACAGCACGTGTTGACCAGTTAGGTTTGAGTATCCAGCTGGCATTAATGAGAAACCTGATTAACCTCTGTAAGCCTATCACCATACTGCAGCTGGGAGTGGGGTCCTGTAGCTTTGCGGTTAGAGCACTCGTCTCACAAGTAGGAGGACCTGGATTTGATTCCACGGTAGGGCAAAATGTTGGGCAAGTATCCTTACTCCACGCATCTTTGTTCACCTAGCAGTAGGTAGGAACAACAACAACAAAATTACACTTGTATAGTGCCTTTCACGTCAGGAGGACGTCCCAAAATGCTGGACAGTCACTGTTTCAGGCCCACGCTTTAGGGTTGATAATCCTTTCAAAAAAATAAAATAATAATTTGGTCATTCAATCCATGATTCTTTGTGGGACACTGCCGTGTGCAATTGGCTGCTATGTTTTGCTCACACAATTCACATACAGCCGATTCAATGTGCATACAGGCAATGCAGTATATTCTGTGAAGTGCTTTGAGATATCTCAAAGATTTGATAAGGCGCTATATCAAATGCAAGAATGCAAAACATTATGTCCTCTCCAGCTCCACTAGCTCCCCATCTCTTAGCGGAACAAATTCAAAACCCTCATCCTAACCTCCCACCACGGTCTTACCCCACCTGACCTTTGTGATCACTCAAACCCTACCAACATGACCACTCCCTTTACTAGACATCCATTGCCCTGCTTTAGGTCCCCTGCCTAACCCGCCACACCATCGGCATTTGGCTGTTCTGTGTATCCATCCTACTCTCTAGAACCCCATCCTGGAGACCTTTTGGCTAACCCTCTCCCTTACCTCCTTCAAGATGTCTCAATACCTTCCTCTTTCAGCAAGTCCATCTTCTCTCCCACTCACTACCTTTGCCCCCCCCCCCCCACCCCAAGGTCAGGTGCAAACCCTGGACTGACCTCCTGATATGAAGAGTGGTATACAAATGTAAATTTGTATTGTATTGTGTATATAGTGGAAATATTTTTTATTAACAAAGGTGTAGGAGGAAAGGGATTTGAGTTTATTATTGATTAGAAGCTGAATATTTCCAGGCAGTGTTAAGCTAATCAAATAAGAGCTTACATTATAAGACTATTGATTGTAAGTCAAAATAATTTATTCAAACCTTGTATATATCATTGAAGCTTGCACAATTACACTCATGATTACATTGCAGGCAGTTGTGAAGTTAGCTTTGAGAAGCAGTAAGATAGGCATCCAGTAGCTCAGCGGTTAGAGCACTCACCTTGCAAGTGGGAGACCTAGGTTTGATTTCCGGGCTGCGCGCAATGTTGAGCAAGTTTCCTTACTCCACACACCTCTGTTTACCAGCAGTAAGTAGGGACTCGGTTGTTAATTGATTCGTAGATCACTTTTCAGGGGGTGATAATTCCTTTAAAAAATACTGATTGTGGGACGCTGCTGTGCACAATTGGCTTCCGCATTTCACCAACAAAATATACAGTCAATTAATCTTACAATATATTCTGTGAAGCACTTTGATGCATCTCAAAGATGTGATGAGGCTCTACATCAAATGCAAGGTTTATTATTATATATTATACTATAAACCAATTTGAGACATCTTTCCAATATGAATGGAGCTATACAACTATCAATTATAATTTTATTCTGACTACTGATTCCTATCCAGCGATTACTGCTGCAAAGCTGTCACATGTGGATGTCCAGTGGTGGCAGAATGGAGCTTGGCTATAATGGTCGCCTGGTTAATAGATCGCTCTCTCCCCAGATCCAACCATCCATTTTGTAAGTGGAGATCACAGTGACTTTTTATTGATTACAAACAGCCGCCAAAGACATATTTTTCAGTTTTACGATTCCTTAGATTAATATGATGATAGAGATTGCCAGGTCGATCATTTGTTGTGTTTATTTTCATCGAATCGAGACACATAATTGATGGACAGGCTACCTGGCCATGGTACATATTTGCTGTCATAGAATCATAGAATCATAGAATTTTACGGCACAAAAGGAGGCCATTCGGCCCATCTAGTCTGTGCCGGCTCTTTGAAAAGAGCGATTCAATCCCATTGCCCTGCCCGCTCCCCATAGCCTAATAGACCCGTTCTCCCTAAATAAAGATCTAATTCCCTTTTAAAAGTTGTTATCGAATCAGCCTCCACCACCTTTTCAGGCAATGCATTCCAGATTCGAACAACTCGCTGAGTGAAAAAATTTCTCCTCAGCTCCCCTCTACTGCGCCTTGAAACTATTTTAAATCTGTGACCACGAGTCACAGATTCACCCACGAGTGGAAATAGTTTTTCTCTATTTGCCCTGTCGAAACCCCTCATGATCTTATAAACCTCTATTAGGTCTCCCCTCAATCTTCTCTGCTCCAGAGAGAATAACCCTAGCCTATCTAGCCTCTCCTCATAGCTGAAGTCCCTCAATCCTGGCACCATCCTAGTAAATCTTCGTTGTACCCTTTCCAATGCCTTCACATCCTTTCTGTAGTGTGGTGACCAGAATTGAACACAGTATTCCAGCTGAGGCCTCACCAAAGTCCTATAGAGGTTAGTCAGCACTTCCTGACTTTTGTACTCTATACCCCTATTTATAAAGCCTAGTATCCCATATGCCTTCTTAACAGCCTTGTCTACCTGTCCTGCCACCTTCAACGAGTCACTAACACAAATCCCCAGGTCTCTCTGTTCCTTCACACCATTTAAAATTGTACTATCTAGCCTATATTGCCTCCCTTCATTTCTTCTCCCAAAATGCATCACCTCACACTTCTCTGCATTAAACTTCATCTGCCATGTGTCTGCCCACTTTACCAATTTGTCTATATCCTCTTGCAGATGGCTACTATCCTCCTCACTATTTACTATTCTCCCTAACTTAGTGTCATCTGCAAACTTGGAAACTGTACTCCGTACACCCAAGTCCAGATCATTGATGTAGATTACAAACAGCAATGGTCCCAAAACCGATCCCTGTGGCACACCACTGCTCACTTCCCTCCAATCTGAAAAACAGCCGCTCACTACAACTCTCTGCTTTCTGTCTCGCAGCCAGTTGTGGATCCACGCTGCCACTGTCCCTTTTACGCCATGGGCCTTTAATTTCATAATAAGTCTCTCATGTGGCACTTTGTCAAATGCCTTTTGAAAGTCCATGTAAACTACATCAACTGCGCTACCATTATCCACCCATTCCGTTACCTCATCAAAAAATTCTATCAGATTTGTAAGGCAAGATTTGCCTTTAACAAATCCATGTTGACTGTCCTTTATTAGCCTATATCTTTCTAAGTGAAGATCTACCTTGTCCCTGATTATGGACTCTAGAATTTTGCCCACTACCGACGTTAGACTGACTGGTCTGTAGTTACCAGGCTTGTCCTTCTGCCCCTTTTTATACAAGGGAGTAACATTAGCTATCCTCCAGTCCTCTGGCACGACCCCTGTGTCCAAGGAAGATTGAAAGATCGTGGCCAGAGTCCCTGCTATTTGCTCCCGTGCCTCACTTAGTAACCTAGGGTGCATCCTATGTGATTGAACATAGACAAGAACTTGTTTTTAATAACAATAATAATAATAATTATACTATACATTATAATAATACATTATATTATAATAATCATTGTAATAATACTTATTATTATAATATTATAATAATAATTCTTGCTTTTGACACAGTGCCGTTCACATTGGGAGGATGTCTCAAAATGTTTAGAAGAATTCAAAGTAGTGTATTTGCCAGCAAATATGTCATCCAACCAACAGACAGCAAGATCCAAAAACCAGCCATGAAATGAATGACCAATTTTGGTGGGATGGGGGCAACTTGTTGGCTAGGGCACGGTGAGAAACTTCCTTCTTTTTAGTGCGATGCATTTTTAATGTCGACTAGGAAAGTAGACGGGATCTCAATTTAACATCTCGTCTGAAGGTTCGTAGCTCAAAACAATGCAGTACATCCCCAGCAGTGTAATGGAGTGTCACCCCAGATAGTGGCAGTACATTTTTTGAAGATTAATATTACGCTTCTTATTGGAATATAATTTTACTCCATTTAAAGTGAAACATATATGCCATTTATCCAAGTATTCCTATGAAGCAAACATTGAATATGTGAGTGAAGTTGATGCCAGAGTAAACAGACATTCCCATTAGAAATGTGGCCTTTACGAATCATGTACTGACTTTGCATTGGTGCTCAGCATCTCTCCAGTTTGTTTCTTTCATTTACAACAACAGCAACAACTTTGATTTATATAGCACCCTCCACGCCGGACGGCATCTCAGAGTGCTTTAAACACGTGTGATTTACTTCATCTGACTTTACAGATATACTGTACTCTCTTAAAAGCATTTCTCATAATGCTTTTATAATCTGCTATAGGACTCAGTTCCATTATTATTATTTATTTCTGCCAAGATTTTGAATATTTCACATTTTCACCTCTGGGCTCCGTCTATGATATTAGGTCACATGCTCTGGCACATTGCAACGCTCCACCCTAACTTCCCATCTGCACAAGTTCTATGGATCTTTTGTTCTTTGATGTTTCCAGGAACAAAGTACGTTCACTTTGTTTCCTTCACTTGATATCATCTCATAACTGAATATTCGAATTGGCTGACTGCGTCTTATTCTAGGCTGGCAAGGCACACTACATACATGCTCAACACAGTTTACTCGGATGTTTCTCTGTTCCCTTGGAGACACAGATTTATTTTTCTATGTTAGACCAGCTTGGTCTTGTGTCATCCAGAATCGTTCAGTGTTAAACTTTGCTTTGTGTCCCGCTGTCTTCCCTGTGGATCTACCTTCACTTCCAAGATCGGTTTGCCCAGAGACATCTATCCCTGCCAGCTTGCAAACATGATCGTAATTTGTGAACGACATAAAACATCACCACAGAAAATAATGTTGAATTTGACAAGCATCCTTTATGGCCGTTGTTCCCCAGCCAAATTCTGGCGAGATTGAAGGAAATGGTTTGGCAGCACTAAATCTTCCTCGTTCCATTTAAGAGCTCCTCAGGTGCATCCTTCAACACTGCCAAGAAAAGGGGGGAAATGAATTCCTGAATCCTTAAACCGTGTTTTTCCAATAATTCTAGTTCGTCATCCCAGTCGACTGGTTTTGACATATTCTAGTGGGTGCCAACGCTGTTATCAATTATATCAGTGGTCACCAGTTAAAACAATTACTTTAATTCAAAACACAAAGTCGTTCTGTACTTGTGTATGTCCAGATCAGTGCAGAACTATGTTGTCTGCTTAGCTACTCATGGTAAAAGAGAAATGTGCATGTTTATAGCTCCTTATCATATTGAAACATCACAATTTACTTTAGAGCATTTACTGTCAAATGATATGTCTGTTTATAGACAATTGTGGTAGGTAGTTAGCAAATAGCAAAGTCTCACAACTTTGGAAATGAACAGTGTTGGAGAATTGTTGTTAGTGATGAAAATGAAAACAAACTTCTCTTCTGTGGACAGAGTCATGGTATTCTGGAGTGCAGACAGATTGGACCTTGTTTCGCTCACAAATATACAGTCAATTCTCCCACTCTCCTTCCCCCTGCCCCGATCCCTCCCCACCTGCTTTGGTCCTGACCTGATTGCTTAGCGCCTTGGGACGTCCTCCCGATGTGAAAGGCGCACTATAAATGTAATTTTGTTGTTGTTGTTTAATCTCACATCGAAAAGACAGCACCTCACACAAACCAGGGCTACCCAAGTACGACATTGAACTATGGTCTGGAGTCCCACATTAAGCCTTGACCCAGAATTAAGAATCGCTGAACCAATCTGATACATAAAGTCTAAGGGATTGGGGAGCTGAAGCAAAAGAAGATACGAAAACGTTCCCTCTTGTTACATTGCTAAAAAAATCTTTGATAAAGATTTTTGATACAGCACCTTTTAAGTTGGGACGATGTTTTCAAAGCAGAATTTACTGTAAAGTGCAGTGACTGTATTTATAGGCAAATGTTATTCAAGAAAGAACTTTGTGTGGATGAGATGGATATCGACCCTTGTAGGAGGAAAAGTCTGAACTATTTTCTTTTCAATTTTGCTTCAGTTTTATTTTTCCAACACAACACAATACTACAATTTTCTGTAGGTGTCAACTTCAATCCCCAGCTTTCCTTTCTCCTTCACATTCATTCCCTGACCAGAACTGCTTTTATCCACATAGCCCGCCTGTGACCGTACCTCACAACCAACAAAGCTCTCCGAGCTGATCTCCCCAGCTCCACAACACACAAAATTCAATTAATTCAAAACCAGGATAATCAGCTGCTCAAAACTCTCTGCCCCCATTATACCAGTCCTTGCCAGGCTCCACTGACTCCCAATTACTGCAAGCATCAATTTCAAAATCCTCTCATTCTTTTTCCAATCCCTTTGTGCCTTTGCATCTCCCTACCTATCCAATCTGCTTACCCCCTCTGCACTACTGGTTGTTTCCACTCGGCTGCCTCTGGCCTCCTGTTTGCCCCTCGTGTTTTCTGCCAAAAGACTCTGGAACTCTCTTCCTCAATCCATTCACCTTGCCCCCTCCCTCCCCATTTTCAAATCCCACCTGAAGACGGGGAGTCCTGTAGCTCAGTGGTTAGAGCACTCGCCTTACAAGTGTGAGACCTGTTCAAATCCAGGCAGATCAGAGCAAAACCTTGGACAAGTTTCCTTACTCCACACGCCTAATAATAATCCCTCCAAAAAAAACACAATAATAAAAATTGGTAATTTCAATCCACGACTGTTTGTGGGACGCTGCTGTGCGCAATTGGCTGCTGCGTTTCTCCCACAAATATGCAGTCAATTCACTTTACAGTATATTCTTTGAAGGGCTTTGAGACGTCGATAAGATGTGAAAAGCGCTATATCAAATGCAAGGATTATTATTATTATTTCTTTTTGATTGTGCTGCTTACAGTCACTTACCCCTCCCTCTCCCCCCGTCTCAGTGTTAGACGCTGCCTCTGTCAAGCTCTCTGGGATGCTGCCCTGGGTGAAGGGCACTATATAAATGCAAGTTGTTGTTGTTGTGTACTGTGGGTGCAGTGTTGTGGATAGCAACTGACTTTGGCTGCATTGTGCAGATTAAGGAAAATGGTTCCTGATCAGTCTGTTTCTAGTTACTAAAAGCAAAATGATAGAATAGTTTGCCTCAGTATCCGCCAGATACAATTGTTCATTCACTTCCTGGCTGTTTATGAAACATTGCTGTGTACAAATTGGCAGCCATATTCACATACAAAATACAGTCACTGTACTTTACAGTAAATCCTTTGAGATGCTTTGAGACGTTCTCCCCGATGTGAAAGGCTTTATAACAAACACAAGGATTATTATCTAACTGAAGAGATAGTGTGTACCTGAGATGCACAGTTCTGTGTGTCTCTTTGGCGTTGTCATACAGTACTGGCCATTTGGTATGATGATATCTTATGCTGTCCCTCACTAATTCATGAGTTGCTTTTCATCCTAGGCTCTGGTTTCTGTTCTAAGGGTAGTGATGTTGAACACACACCAGCGGGTACAAAATAACGATCACAGAGGTCTTTTCTATTCCTAATTAGGATAATTATTGCAACTCTTGTATAATTAAAAGTAATGTAACATGCAACTGCAACACCATTCTTAAGCCACATTTAGATTTAAGTTGATAAACCCCACAGATGCTTTGCAATCATTATTATGCTCACAATGTACCTTTTCAGCATTTTTAAAAAACGGATTAGAAGCAGAAACTGTTATACATATACCAGCAGTCTACCATTTATTAAAATGCTTAAAACTACTCGAGGAAGAATTAAATAAATTTTGCAGATGATTTGCCTTGGTAATACCCTAATTAACTGCTGTAAGTTTTACAAAGCTCTAAGCTCTAATAAAACATTCAGCCACACAGCAGGTAAAACTTTCAAAATGCGAAGCAGCGCACAAATTAAACTGCTCCTTCTAACTTCAAACGAACTTAGCTCTGACAAGTTGCTAGGGCTTTGGGGACTAAACTTAATTAATGTCTCAGTACTTTAGGAGTGTTGTTTTAATTGCCAAGCTTACTGATGAGCCCACTGTCTTGCGAATGTTTAAGCTGTTTACGTGCGACCGAGGAATTAGTGCTTTGATTGCTATTTTCCAGTTTACTCTATGTGTTTTGTTTATATCGGGAGACGGGCATAACAGGAACGAGACACTTCTGCTACCAAATCAGCTCTGAATTAACTGGAACAGACCAGCTGTTCCCAGTTGGAATGGCACTGTAATGTCTTCTGAATCGTAGGGTGCTAATGTGATCAGTAGAGGGCAAGAACATTCCATCTTCAGATATAGCCATAACTCTGCAAAAGTATAAATTAACAAGATTTGCGCTGGCTGTGTTCATTAAGCCTGAAAATCTTGAATGGTGACGTTTTTCCCTTCACCCCCACCCCCCCCCACCCCCCCACTCCCCACATTTAATGGTCCATCTTTATCAAATGAAAATATAGTGAAAAATTAACTTCTTTCTTCTATGAACTCTAATCTTCCTGAGTTGTAGACGCACCAGGGGTTCTGTACAGCACGTCAGAAGATAATAAATTAATTGGGGAGGTTGGGGTCCAATTAGTTCCTACTCCATTTTTTTTACACACCGCTTGTCGTGAAGAAGTGAAGCGAGATACAGCACTTATAAAAGCAATCTACTTTCCCTAATGCTTAGATTACTACCATTTTTTACAAAAATCTAAATTAACATGTAAGAAATTTTCCTAATTAATAAAATTGCAACTTATTTTCAAACCGTGACCTGGACTTTTTGAAATAAATCAGATTATTGTAGAGTTATTACAGCTAAAATATGTGAACATATTATCAAGTCGCCAAAGCCTCAATCCCTTGACGAGGGATTATGAAAAGCCATTGATAATTTTTCATGAAGTTCGCCTTCCTCTTGATGAATGGTGTGTGTGCTGGGGAAGGAATATTTTTTTCCATTTGGGGGCATCTAGTACTGTATCAATAACAAGCCCTTGATTGTCTGGTACAGCAAGGATTAGAGACAGAGCAACCTCCCACTACATTGCCCTACCAGGTCAGTTACAGCAAGGGTTAGATACAAAGTAAAGCACTCTCTACATTGAACAATCCAGCACTTCCAGGTCACATGGATCACAAGAGGGGTTTGAATGAAGATGCACTTTAATCATTTGATTTCATCCATCCAGAATATTTTCTCAATTGTCCTCCCATCAGTTTATCAAGCTGTTTGTTAAGCACGTTCAGCATCCTGCACTCTTCTTAATTGTCTGTTCCAACAGCTAATTAGAACAACACTAACTTGCACTTATATAGCGCCCTCTACGCATGGTAGCATATCAGAGTGCTTAAATTACCCTCTGACGATAGAAGCACTTTCCAGTGTTGACCTGAAATTGATATTTGCAACTGTATCACTTGTTCTGCTGCTTGAATGCTTATGGTAATATTGTTCTGTGTTTACTTTCTCAATCCTATTAAGATCTTCCATCCATCCTGAGTTTTCTCTTTGCAAGACTCAAGGATCCTAGTTTGCTCCGTGTTGCTCATAGCTGATACTTTAAACAATCGGGATCGGCCTTTCTGCTCCCTGCACTGCCTGAGCGGCCACATTATGTAACAGCGGCCAGACCTTTATGCGTTATTCCAGTAGCAGCCTGAGTATGGTGTCACTGGAATCTGAACTCAATTGATTTGGTAATCTAGCAAAGCATCCTGTTTAATTTGTTTAGTACTACATCATACTGTTTTTGACGTGTTGAGGGACAAGTCAGTGAATGTCATTTCAGCTTCCCTCTTGGCTAGTTCTTATAGAGTGCTTAAGTGTATTTCCTATTCTTATTTCTTCACCTCGCTTATATCCATGTTGAACTCCATTTGCCAGTGTTCAAACCATGTGCACACCCTATCAAGCTGTCTTTGTAAGTAACATCTTTGCTTCCTCCTATGACTCCAAAGTTTGGGGTCATCTGCAAATTTAAGCAACTTACACTGGGTTACACAATCCAACAACAAATTGACACTGCGCCTTTCACGTCGGGAGTATGTTTCAAGTTTCCTCTTAAGTCCAGGGTTTGTACCTGAGCTGGGCTTTGATTTGAAAGCAGTGGATACAAAAGGGGATAGGGATGGGAAAATAACTGATGGCAATGACCTTGAAGGAGGCAAGGGAAGGGGTCAGGCGAAGGGACTCTGGGGTGGAGTTCCAGAGAGTGGGGCCAGAAAGGCTAAAAACTTGACTGCAAATGGTGGAGAGGGCAGGAAAGGTCATGTAGCAAGCCAGTTTCTGCTGAGCAGTGGGACCGAGCGGGTTGATAAGAGTTTAGAAGGTCCAGGTTCCATTATAGACTACACGATACTTAATACCTCGTCTGATTTTGACCTTTGTTCGTCACTAGCCATTTCTTGCTTCCTTTCCTGCAGCCAATTTCAAACCCTCTGATACGCAACAACATCAGTTTGCCAAGTCTTTACATGGAAATTTGTTAAACACCATTTGGAAGTCAAGGTTTACTACAAGTACAAAGTGATTCAAGAGTTTGACTGTAACATGTAGGCACTGTATATTTTAAGAATATTTTGTAGACAAAATAACAGCCTGAAAATGGCAATAAATTTTACATGGTATTTTATTAAGCAAGTTTTTTTTTAGATCTTTAGATTTTTTTTCCCTCTGACTGATCAGGAAAACACTCAGAAGCTAATTTTAGGTTATTGGTAAACTTACAGCAGAGAACAATGTTCTTCCCACCAATATCCATAAATATACTGTACAGAGAAAAGCCCCTTAGTGCTCAAACTTGGAAATAATGGTACATTGTTTTTGTGGCTGCAAAGAGAAAGGTGAAAAAAAATGAGGAGTGACAGAAAGTAATACTTGAAATAACATTCATTTTATCCTGTCACAATTGTACACATCAAATCACCTGAAAGTGCTTTACAGTAATTATTGCTGATGTAGTAACTGTATTTGGACACAAACATGGCAGCCATCAACACACTGTAAGATCCCAGACTCTATCATGAAGTGAATGATAGATTCATTTGGGGATTGTTTGCCAGGAAGAAACTTTCTTCTTAGTTTGAACAGTGAGTTAAGATCTTTAACTTTTCTCTATGAACTCAATTCCCAACATGAAGCTTGAGTCCCAAATCTTTGACCTTGAGTCACAGGTTCTACCCATTGGAGCAGGTTCAATGGCTGTTTCTATGATGCGATGTTTACAAGAAGTCTATTCAGAATCTCCTGCCGTTTACTCTTGACATGAAACAATCTGGAGGCAAGTAACATAAAATAATATTATGAAACTATGATCCATGTTTTGAGGGCAGGTTTGGAAAAGAGGCAACAATCCAAATTTAGGTGGATGAATGGTTGTGTGGAAATCCGCAAATGCAGGAAACAAAAACAAGTGGGCTGAATGGATTAGTAAAAGAGAAAGGAAAACTCAGCCATTTAAGGAAGTCATCTAATATGGTTTGTTCATGAGCATGTTAGTGGGACACATTTCAAGGGCATTTGATTATAAATTGAAACTATTTTAAATCGGTTTCGATGACACCTAAAGCCAAATTTGGAATATTGTATGCAATCTGGGGCACCTTGCCTTCAAAACATAGTTTCATCCATTTGAGAGAGTCTGGAACAAACCAAAAGCATACATTTAGGCTTCAAAATTCTGAATTATGAGGAGGAAATCTGCAAACTTGTTTCCACTGGAAAAGTAATAGATTTCAGGTCTTGAAATATAACATTATATATCATGTAGATGTAATCAGGTTAAATGACTGATCACAGACATCAAAACATAGACATTTTCAGGACAGAAATAAACCACTGGACCATCATGTACTGGAATTACTACCTGAGGTTTATAATTTGCATTTTAGAATCTCACTTTCCTGCTCTTATTTTACATCTAATGTTTTCACTGCCTGGCCTTTTAACCATTTCCCCTTTGAATGATTCTGTTGATCCAGTTTCAATAGTGAATGGTAATGGATTCCTGACGATAGAATCCTTTGAATGAAGGACTTCTGCTATTATTCCTGTGACCATGGCACTTCTCCATATTTCCTCAGATGTCATCTTCAAGCTATACAGTGCCCTGAAGTTCTGTGTACAGTTCCTGTTGCTATCACAGAAGAGGACCCAAGCTCGGGCCCCAGAGGCAGTGAAAAGAAAAGCAATGAGAATGATCCGCAATATTAGAGGAGTGAGCTATGTGCAGTGATTAGACAAGTTAGGAGGACTTCAAATGTTTAATAATGCTTGATAATAATCCCTCGAAAAAAATAGTAAATTGATCATTTCAATCCACGACTGTGCGCAATTGGCTGCTGCGTTTTGACGACAAATGTACAGTCAATTTACTTTACAGCATATTCTATGAAGCGCTTTAAGAAGTCTAGAAAAGCACTATATTAAATGCAAGGATTATTATTATTCAATCCATTTTGCCAGCATCAGCTGTCAGATATTGAAAAAGTAAAAGCAGAATGATACAAATTTACAATACATTTAAAAATTTTATAACCCCTTTCATGAGTAGTTAGAATATTGTATAGGACACTATATAAACACATCACAAATGTTTTCAATATATCATATTGCAATAAAAAAAAATTCATAAAAAATGTTCACATGAAAAAATCTTCAAACTTGCAGGAAGCCTGGTGGAAGGATCACTTTCCAGTGAAAGATGCCTGTTACATATTACTACAATGAACCCTAGTATTTCTAGAGGGTCATGCTTTTTGAAATTATAATCTCTGCAGTTTAATATAAAGGGGAATGCCTGAACATTTTTTGGGTGATCAGTTTTCCGTCTCTCACTTCATGTTTGAGAAAGGTACAGTGTGTCATTTGGGACAATAAATAAACCCTCAATTTCATGAGGGTGCCTTTTGGAGTACAGTTACAGCACGTGTCAATGTGAGCTATAGGAGGCTTTTTGTAAATGTGGAAGAGCTCAATTTATTTAGCAGCAGAAAAGTTTGAAGAGCAATGACGTGTCAAAAGGAGAGAGGTTTGAATCCCAGAGCAGAGTTTCGGTATGAGATATATCAAATCTATATTATTAATGCTACACCCCTAGCTTTACAATGGTACTGAGATTGTAATTGTAATAATATAATAATCCTTGCATTTGATACAGCGCCTTACCACATCTTCGAGGCATCTCAAAGCGCTTCACAGAATATACTGCAAAATGGAGTGACTGTATTTTGTAGACGACGACAACCATTTGCACACAGAAGTATCCCACAAAAACATTCTGGATTGTGTGACCAAATTATTATTATTATTTTTCTAAAGGGATTTTTATCCCTTGAAAAGCGATCTGCCAGTCAACTAACAACTAGGTTCCAACTTACTCCTAGATAAACAAAGGCATGTAGAATGTATTCTGATAGTTTTGCTAGTTTGCCTAATACAACAACTTGCATTTACATAGTGCCCTTTACATGAGGTAGCGTCCTGAAGCACTTCATTCAGTGAATATGAACTTTGATCTGCACCAGCCAACTTTGGAGCCACGGAGCTGCTGCACCAGTTTTCTTTGCGGCAGCAAAACCAAACCATTGGACAGTCGTTGCAATAGCAGAGATTCAAATAATTGATAGGATTATAAATGCTCTTTAGTCCAGGGATGATTAAAACAAGTAGGTTCTTTAACCATAGGACCTGGTGTCAGTCTGACTCTTGTCTATGAGTCAGAAAGTTGTGGTATCAAAACGCACGGAGTGACTACGATCTCATAATATAGGCTGACACTTAAGTGCAGTGCTGAGGTCTGCTGCATTGTTGAAGGTGCCGTCCTTTGGATGAGATGTTAAACCTGCCTGTTCACCTGCCTGTCAGCATGAGATCCAAGGGCACTATTCATAAAGAGAAGGGAGGTTCTCCTGGTTACCTGGCCAACAATGTCCCAGATAAAATTGATCATTCTCTCGTGGGACATTGCTCTGTGTAAATTGGCTATCACATTCACCTACGAAATATACAGCATTCACAGCAAACCCTGGGAGCATTTAGAGATGTTTCTATGTAGGAATAAGGCGCTATAGGAAATGTAAGGAATAAGATTAAGATTTTGTATTACTATTCACTCCTCTGCAAGGTCCTCCAGGACCAAAGTGACAGCAGCTTAAATACATCTAAATAACACCAGCATTACACTTTGCACAATCATCCATACATATAAATGCATTCATATTGCAATAAGCAGGTTTACATATAATGTTAGCATTAGGGATGGTAGTAGCTGATACCAGGTAAAAATATCATTGCCTCCAATGCTTAAGAAAATCTGTCATAAGTGTCAGTGCTTGTGGATGAGATGTATGCATTGTTGAATGTCAGCATTTCTCAGATGGTAGCATTCTTGCTCTGAGCCATAATAATAAGGATCCTTGCATTTGATATACAGTAGTAACATTATGTTGGGAGGAGATCTGAAAGCACTTGACAGGATTTACTGTAAAATGTAGTGATTATGAAGTTTGTAGGCCATTCAGCAGCCAAATTGATCACAGCAATGACCCTTTAACAGCATTAAATAAATGATTGACCAATTTTGTCATGGCATCGTTAATGTCCACCTAAACAGGCAGATCAGACTTGAAATGTAGTTGAGACATGAAAGTACGTGGATACAAAAAAATCTTATGGCACTGTTCAAAAGGAGAAGGGAGTTTTGCCCAATATCTGCCCAACAATCCTCTGGATGAATTGACCAATTACTTCATGGCTGTTAGTGGGACTTTGCTGTGCACAAATGGTTGTTGTGTTTGCATGCAAAAACAGTTGCTATACTGAACAGTGAAGTGTTTTCCAAAACATGAGGATATAATCTTAAAATTAGAACAAGGCCATTTAAGAGTGAAATCAGAAAGCATTTTTTCACTTAAACAATCGTAGTGATCTGGAATTCTCTCCCCCAAAAGGTCATGGATGCTGGATCCATCCACACCTTCAAGAATGAAGTTGATAACTTTTTTATAGGTCAGGCATTTGGGGAGAAAGTGGGAAAATGGAATTGAGAGGATTAGTAGAGATGCAGATAAGCCATGATCTAATTTAATGGTGGAACAGGCTTGAAGGGCTGAGTGGCCCACTCCTGTTCCTATATTTTGAGACATTTGAACATAATAAGGCACTGTAAAAATGCAACTTTTTTTTCTTTACTGTGAGAATTCATTATGAGTTGATGCATATGTTTACCAGACTACAGTAACTACTTTACCAGGCTACTTCTGGCTGTAGTCTATAGGGATAACATTTCCCTTCTCGAATGCCTTGGCATCTTTGAGATCAGCTGTACATTGCAACATTAGAGCACTCATCTCACACCTCTATAGTTGCACATAACCTTGTGCATAATATGATTTCATGCACAACAATGTGCTGTGATTTTTGCCTATGCAATTTGCTTAATTTTATGAGATTATGGGGCCTAACTGATGTAATCTCTCAGGACTTTGTGATTCCAACATTAAAATAATAGCTGTGCTATAAAAATTTGTAGGCAGCTACAGCTATAGCCAATTACTGTACCTGGCAGAACATAAAATTGTCCCAGAGGGAAGGGTACAGCTTATGGCCGGGAAGGACTGATATATCGATGTGCTCTTGGAACTGGAACCAGCTGCTCCAGACTAACAGCATGTACATGTTACCCATGCAGCTCTTGTCATCACCTGTATGTCCTTAACCAGAGAGCATCTGTTTTCCATTGTGAGTTTCATTGTAATTCTCACACACATACACAGGAGGTGGGGGGGGGAATGAATTCTAATTCTCCATTAACTGTGCAGACATTATCTTGATGAATTTCTGATTTCGCTTTTTCTTGGGGGCTTGAAAGGGTTGCCCAAACCCAGGTAAGAAAATGGGTTTTCCAATAGTACAAAATGGATGTGGCACGGGTCTCCAAGCAGTGTGGCTACATAACCTAGATCGATGACTGTGGTACCTTCAGCTATTTATACGAATGTACAGTAACCCAGCATGATAAATTGCTAATATATTTTCAAATGATTATTCTGTTAGAGTTATTACCCTTATATGGGTCGATTCTCCAAATTCTAGTAGCCAGAATTATCTATGCATTCCTACTAGTAATGAAATGACAATTTTAAGAACATAAAAAATAGAAACAGGAATAGGCCATTCAGCCCCTCGAGCCTGCCCCGCCATTTAATAAGATCACAGCTGATCTTCTAACCTAATTCCATTTACCCGTCCTATCCCCATATCCTTTAATCCCTCTATCATTTAAAATCTTTTAATCCCTCTATCCTTTTATTGCCAATCTTTTTTTTGTTGCAATAATTAGGTTGTGTGTTCTACATTCTATAGTACTGTACCTATGTTTCCTGGGGTTGGGTATTCTGGATTTGTTTTCACCCATTCTCCTCCCCACTCCCCTCTTCCTTGGAGTCCAAGAAATTGCCTCTATAAAAGTAAAAGATGATGCTGTGAGATGTGTTTTGTTCCTCTCTCTAATACGTGCCTTCAGATTGTTTGAGAAGTATAAAGATGAGTTACAGAGAACAAAGAACAGTGAGGGTTCCTTGTTACAGATAAAATAGAATTGGATGTGACTGCTGTGAAAAATGCTTTATTTTTTGTTCATATTCTCCATGATTTTCTTTCTTATAAAGATTATTGTTATTTCAAAGAAACCTGTGGAGCCTTTCTCTTGCTCTTTTCTCCCCTCCAAATGTATCTCCCAAATCAAATGGATTGGCTACTCATCTCATCATATGGGATTTTTCTGGTGCAGATTAACTGACGCATTGTCTATATAACAATGGCTTTTTTTCTACTGAATTGTGTTTTGTGGAGTCCTGGGGATGCTTATTTTTACATTAATGATACTATATAAATAGAAGCCATCATTATATTATTATAATATATACTAGTGCTAAATCACCTGAATAATGGCAAACAGAATACCACTCTAATGGTTAAACTGGAACTATAGAGGGAACAGGGACCATTCTGGCTGTTGTGTTTTCTTAAATGTTGCATTGTGTTAAATCCTTCTAGCGGATAATGTGATAATGGATACATGCTTAAGGGAGACTCCAATGCAGCATTAATTTCTGCTGAAGTAATTTGACACATGGGGACTCTTTGCCCAAGTGCCTTATCTCCTGACCTGGGTTGCAATTTTTGTCAACTGATGGTGTTATTTCCAGTCAACCAAAAACGGTTGATTATTTTCATGTTGTTATTCACCGTTGCTAAACGATCCATTGCCCATGTCACGGCATTGAATAATTCATTACAGCACCCCACACTCATCCAAAAAAATTCAAGGTTTGATTCAAGGATTTGATTACAAAAAAGATAGCTACTGCACCTGACATTCATTACTGTGAAGCTCTTTGAGATATTTAGATATTACAGGCACTATAAAAATAATAAGTAATAAGCATCCTTGCATTTGGTATAGTGCCTTATCTAATTGTTGAGACATCTCAAAGTATTTTACATGATTTACTGTAGAGTGCAGTGGTAACAATAATCCTTGCATTTGATATAGTGTCTTATCACATCTTCGAGGTGTTTCAAAGTGCTCTTCAGAAAATATTGTAAAGTAAAGTGACTGTATATTATGCAGGCGAAAGTGGCAGCCAGTTGCACACAGCAGTGTCCTGCAAACAGTCATGGATTGAGTGACCAAATTATTACTATTTTGTGTGGTTGTGTATTTGTAGGCAAACATGGCAGTAATTTGCACACACCAATGACTCACAAATAGCGATAATCACTTTCATCTGCAAGTTAAAAATGTAAGTTCTTCTTCATCTTATAAACTCTTTCCCTTACTAATCTCTCCCCGCCGGTTATCTGAGCACTGCCAAGGGTGAGGGTACATTTGGTGTTGCAGACTTGTTCCCAGTGAGAGCTGTCCAAGCTCATTTCACTCGAGGAACTGAACAGCTGTGATAGAGAAGAGACCTTCTGTCTCCGCTAGATTTAAAATGGGTTCCCAGAACTGATAAAAGTGTGTTCGAAGCTGCTGCTTCATCCAACCCTCTAAGTGCCTAGATTTCATTGTCATCTGAATTTAGCGCATGCAGATACTTAACCAGTAAAAGACTTTAACTTTACAAGAACATCTGTCTATAGTTAATCAGAAAGCAAGTGATTACTGCTTCATGCTGAGATTCTTCAGCTGTGACAGTAAATCACACCAGTCATAGACGTCAACAAGGGTGACTTATATGAGGAGTTTACCCAGATGAGTTCTTTTTTAAGAAGTCGGCATACAATTTAGAATTGGGCATTATTTTTTAAAAGTAATTAAGCGGGCTTTTAGAGAATCTATAATAAAAAATAAACCATGCAGTAGCTGTGGAATGCATGATATTAAATTCACCCATCTGAGGGCTTTATTCTTGAAATCTTTGTCTGATATTTACTGTTTGGTTGATGCTTTGGATGCAAAGTGAGCGCTTTTTACTATGGTTATGGTGCAGAGAATTTGGATTAGAATAGATGGAAACAGTGAAGGAGCAAGCACCATTAGTACTCGATGGCCAACTGACCTCCTCCTGTGCTGTATTTCTACATTTCTAAATCTGGTAACTGTTGGACATGTACTATTAACTGTTTCCAGTGCCTTGGGATGTTCCATCAACGTGAGAGGAGCTTAACAAATCTAATTTGTTGTTGTTTTTTATATGGTTTTTATGCACTAGATGAACCGGATCCAGTAACATATATGGGGGCATATCATAATACAGCAGTGAGTCTCACAATAGTATTAATAGTAGGTATTAATCATGTTTTCTTTATAGAATGGGAGTGGATAGAAAACTGCAGTGTTGAATGTAATATATAAATTAAATATTAAGAAATCGTGGATATAAGTGTTGTTTTTTGTGGCACCGCACATGAAGGCACTTGATTTGTATGTTGATAATGATGTGATTCTCTTTGGCTTTATGTACTTTTGCAACACAAAAGGCCAACATTGTTGCCAAAGTATTGGAATACCGGAATGGAGGCCAAGATGTTTGAATGGGTGGGGTTAACACAGCTGTGAAGAATGTCCTGTATCTGGAATTCTCAAAGCAGTTTGTAGAATATCAAATGAAAACATGGTATCCTATATACCAATGCATCCTAGTATGTGATAACTGGCAGAGACCCAGAGCTAAATATTAACTAGGAACAGTTGCAAGCAATTAAATGTTGTTATTTTAACGAGAACTGGATACCACAGTAAGAATAAGAATAAGAAAGTGCAGGCGGAACATATCAAATGTGAAGAGGGAGATAAAGGTTGATAGACTGGTATTCATAGAACATATTGTTTGAACATGATCACAATTTTTTAAAAAGAATGTTAATGAAAATGTCTTACATTGCATGATTGAATGATGTTCCTCCCTTTGCACTGAGCATCAGCATCAACCCTCTCCCAGGACATTAGATGAAAGGTTAAAGATCACTTTGTACCAGCCATCAATACATCTTAATTCTATTCTCAGCAGAGTACTCATTCGCCCACTGTACCAGTGAGATACCTGTATTTTCATTTCTACATCAACCATCTTTGTGGTCCCTTGAATGAATTAAGGAATGGAATGTGCGTTCACTGGAACCTGGATTGCGATGGCTACATTCAGCTCACTTATGGTTCTCTCAGTCGGCAGATAAAGCAAGGTTTCAGCTATTGGTTAATAATGGATTTGAATCGCAATCCCAAAGGGGTGATTTTAAAGGACAAAACTCCAACCTACTGGAATGAATATCTATCCACTCCGCAGATGATGGCAGACATACACCAACAACAACAACAAAATTACATTTGTATAACGCCTTTCACATCGGGAGGACATCCATTTTGCTCATTGTGCCTGTCATGATTGTATCTTCTCCATTGAGCTTTCACCCCTAATCCAATTTATGATTTTTTATATCCCTTTAAGATTAATGCAGGTTATCAAGCTGAGGGTATTTGCTCAAGTAAATCTGGCAGTTGACTAGAGAATAATGCATTCATTATATGATGACTTTCACTTAACACTTGAGCAAACAATTGAATCTAAGTTGTATCAACTGGGTGGCTTTGGTCTAGATACAACTCCAAATGCTATTGAACAATGATTGCATACTCTATTTGTAGGTAAATTCAGTAGCCAATTTGCACAAAGCAAGGTCCCACAAACAGTCATGAAGTGAACAATCAACTAATCTGGTCAGGACTCCAGGAGAGACTTTCTTCTCCTTTTGAATCACATCAATGGATCTTTAATCGCCATCTCAACAAGCAGGTAGTGTAAGTTCTTGAGTAAATGATGAATGAATGATGGTAATGAATGATGGTGAGACCAACCACAACAACAACAACAATTTAAACTTATAAAGCGCCTTTCACGTCGGGAGGACATCCCAAGGCGCTGCACAGGAGGCGTGTGACCCGAGCTTGACATCATGACATCATGCACATCACTGACTCGATCCAGTCAAATTTTTCAAGTCTCTTGACATATCTATGTCCTGTCATTCCTTCACCCTTATCTACAATTATGCTTGTAGCTTCATGCCCAGATATTCCAACTCTTTAGATAGAAGCCTATCTATATGTGCACCATTCTGAATGGACTAAAGTACAGCTACAGCAATTCATTCTACTAAACGTATAATTAAGACAATCAATAGCATCCCAGAAATATATTATTGATTCACTGATCTGTCTAAATGCACGTTCCTGAAGATTATACTTCAAAGAAGGTGTATTTTTATATCAGTGTTATACCTGGAGGCTAGAGTCTGTGGTGAGCCACTGATGTAACTCAGAATGGGAGAAGATATTAGGGGTAATCTGGAGCTGGTAGCTAAATTTGTGCATATTGGTGCCTGTGTGAGGAAGTAGTGGATGGGTATATACAAACTCGACTGACAGGATAGAGAAAGTATGTATTGCTTTGCCCTTTGCCAAAGTTCATTGACTCATGTGCACTCACAGTGAGGTGTGCATGAATATCACAGTACAGCTGAGTTCACACAGCTGGCACCTCAGGGACTGAATTTGTGTCTTCCATCCATGACTGTGAACAAATGATCGAAGTGAAGGTTTACTTACAGCTCAAGGCTGTGGAGCGGAATCATTCCATTGTTTGGGAACAAGAGATAGCTGAGAATTATACAAAGCAATAATGTCTCAGTAGTTGGTTGTGAGTGCTAGAAATCATAGGCAGTGAGTACCAGTGTCAGCCTGGTACATTCAGATGCCACCCAGCTCGGTTGGTAGCACTCTTGCCTGAGAAAATTTTTTGTGGGTTCAAGCCTCAGGTTGGCACTTTGAATTATAATTTAGGCAGCCATGAAGCAGCCCTGTCCCTACTGAGTGGAGGGAGGAGGTGGGTTGGTAGGGTTGGTTGATAGGGTTTTAGAAGAACGTAGAGACAAGGCGGGGCAAGACTCTAAAGGGATTTAAAAATGAGGATAAAGATCTTGAACTCTGAAGAATGGGGAGCTAATGGCACTGAACAAGATAGGGGGTGATCGGCTTGTGGAGCCTAGTGTGCGAGAGGACAGGAGTTGTCGATTTTTGGATGCCATAGAGCAGCGAGGAGATGGTGACACTGAACTGGAATTCAAACAGGAATTGTCGCACAAAGTTGCAATAACAGTCCTGCACAGTTACTTCTAGTTTTCAATTCTCATCCTCAATGAAAAAGAATCATCTCACAGGATCTTTTAATGTCTATCTGAAGGCAGATGGGATCTTGGTTTAATATCTTATGTTGAGACTGATACCCCAAACAATGCTCCCAAATCTGCTTTGAAGTGCCAACCTAAACAAGGAAAATTAGCAAAAATCTCAAGACTCTCAGGTATACCAATATACTTTATATTAATCATAATAATGCACTTTGTATTATTAAATCCTGAGCAGCTGATGCTCAACAGTATGGTTCTGAATTTAATTCCAATGATAAATTGAGCAGTGAGGTTTGCACATGGACTGAGAGACTACTTGAGTGCCTCACTGGAGTTTCCACGAAAATTATTTGAAGCACTTCATCAGGTGCCACACAAATTTTCCACTGTTATACAGCGGAAATTATGGTGCAAAAAAAAACTTGTGATTTAGTCTTAAGGAGCTCCCTTGTCACACAAAAAAAAAACAGTCTCTCAATTTTGCTTTTATTTTCTGCCAGGCCTGTTAAAGCAAAAAAGGTGAGCTCCATAATTTCAAGCTTACAGTGGTGGAGGGCAATGGCAAATCAAGCCATTGGATCCAATTTACTGAGGTGTGTTAGAGATATAAGCATAAACGATTATGCTTTATCTTGCTTAAACAACAAACTATTTTAAAACAAGCTGTTCCCTCTTGATGGGGGAACTTGGGAATGTGATTCCATGAAAGGGATGTTGTATTCATTCAGAGGATTAAAAAGTGTTGGGTAGCCAGTTCAATATATGAGGAGGTTATAGAACCAGAATCAGCCAATAGGTATTTTCATCTGAATAACCTTCTGTCCGGAGTGCAATGACAAGATGGTGTGATTTGTCACTGACCTGGAATTCAAACAGGAATTCTGTCAGGATTTTTGTTTGAGGAACCTGAAAGAAATACCATAAACTAGCCCCTGTATAATTCCCACTGAGAATGTTTAAATGTCTTATGAGAAAACATTCTTGCACTTTTTCTTACACATTATTAGCTTTGAAATGTTAGGGATTAAATCTGAACAAAGTAAAGGAAGTTTTTTTGCAAAGAGAGGTGTTCCTTTGATCCTCT
This sequence comes from Hydrolagus colliei, assembly GCA_035084275.1. Classification (NCBI taxonomy): domain Eukaryota; kingdom Metazoa; phylum Chordata; class Chondrichthyes; order Chimaeriformes; family Chimaeridae; genus Hydrolagus; species Hydrolagus colliei. The sequence goes on from CM068752.1 coordinate 14,285,442, forward strand.
CTGAGTGAGATTTTAAAATGTTTGATAGTCGGTCTTGCTCAGAATTTATTCCTTGGTTGCCAACAATAATTGGTCATTCCTTTCCCTCCTTCACCTAAATGTACTTAAATTCTCTGAAAACAAGGTGACAATATTTCAGAAATGTATTTTAAAGAAAAGCTCATTAATTCTCTTGTAGGTTTGCTTCACAAAAAATACCACGGATGACTGTATCCTAGGTAACCAAGTCAAAACAGTATAAAATATGAACCAACACAGCTAGACAAACGTGCTGGGCCATTTTGAGAGTTGCTTGCTGGATATTCAACCCATCAATCATGCAACCACACTAACCCCATGTTCTGTATGATCACGTTTTCCTCTCTTGGTTTCTGTTCAGGGGAAAACTGCACAGTAAAACTGATTAGCTGGAAAAGCTTTAAGACTAATTTAACCTCATGCTGACAAATTTCTGATGTATTTTCTGCATCAGGGCAAGTGCAACTTACACTGCATTATTTTTGTCTCTCAATTACTGTCATATTACAAAATAATTTCTAATCCTTCTCCCTCCTATCCCTGTAATGTACATCCTACTACATATTTGCCAACGGCGTCTCCTCCCATATCCATACGGTCACATTCAGCATTCCTCAGGAGCTCTGCCTGTGGTCCTCTCCCGGTTATTTTCCTGCTTCCACTCAGCAACATGATCCACAGGCACAGGATTAACTTCCACGTGTGTGCTGAAGACATCAAACTCTAACACTCTGCCTCTACCCTAGACTCCAGGACTACTGCTACCTGGCCACCACTGAGTCTTGTTGTACTTCAAGTCCTGGATGAGAGCTAACTATCCACCAATTAATGTGGACAAAAAAAAAAAAAATTACACTTGTATAGTGCCTTTCGTGTCAGGAGGATGTCCCAAGGCACTGGAAAAGTGCCAGAGGCTCTGCTACTTGGCTCTCTACAGCACCATCAGCATTTCAGTGCTGGGGTGGGTGGTGTGGGGGGAAGGGGGAGACAGAGAGTGGAGGGGTGGTTGCATTGGCGGAGGTGATGTCAAAGATGACATTAAACCTATGTCCCATCTACCTGTTCAGGTGGATTTTAAAGATCACATGGCACAATTTGAAAAGAGAAGGATTCTCCCAGTGTCCTGGGCAATAATATGGTCATTCACACCTTGGCTTTTTATGGGATATTACTGTGCACACCTCATCTCTTTCAAGTTCTATCTCATCCTCCTACCCCTACTGCCCTTGGACCCCACCCTCTCACAAATCCAACTCCAACTCGGGCACAAACTCTCAATAGTCCAGCACCTTGGGACATCCCCGACATGTGAAAGTTGCTATATAAAGAATAATAATAATAATAATCCTTGCATTTGACATAACACATCATTGAGATGTCTCATAGCACTTCACAGAAAATACTGTAAAGCAAAATAACTATGTGTTGTGGGTGAAATGTTGGTTGGGGATAATTTAGCATCACCAATCCTACTTTTGTGTTAAACTCACATTCTTGGAAATGGGTCCAAGAATCTGATTTTATCCCGAACTATTGTGATGATTGCCAGTAGATGTGAAGAATATGAGTTGGGCCAGAGAACATATCCTCCAATTTTATGTCTACTCCTCAGTTCTCCTGGTCGTTTTCCTCCCATCCTCCCCCCCACCTCCTGCTACATACATATGAATAGGCGTAGTTAATTAATAATAATAATCCTTGCCCAAGTTTTCATCCTGCCGGGAATTCAACCCATGCTTATAAGGCCTAATAATAATAATAAACTGAAAGCTTGGGTAAATTTCTTTGCTCCACACACCTAATAATAATCCTGGAAAAAGAACAATAATAATTTTGTTGTTTCAACCCACCAATGTTTGTGGGACACTCCTATATGTGGTTGGCTGCTGTGTTTCGCCCACAAATATACAGTAAATTCACTTTGCAATATATTCTGTGAGGCGCTCTGAGACGTCTGGAAGACGTGAAAAGTGTTATATCAAATGCAAGGATTATTATTATTGCATTGTTCAGCTGTCTGAAAGCACTTCACAAAACACTGTATATCGTAAAACGAATTGACTGTATATTTTATGGACAAAATGTGGCAGCCAACACAGCAGTGCTCACAAACAGTTGTGGATCGAGTGGCAATTTTTAAAAAATGAATTATTACCCTCAGAAAATGATCCACAAATCAACTTACAACCGGGTTCGTACATTCTGCCAGTGAATGGTGATCCTACTGTCGATAGTTGTCATTTTTGATACATAAACTTTATTGTTGAGTAAGTTGGGAGGGTAATCATGACTGTTGTTGGACCATACCATGTTTGATAATGGGTGGAAGTTGGGTACGGTGTACTAGAAGGAGTAGGCAATTTTGTCTCACTCTGCACACAGGCAGGCTGATAAGAGGATATCTTTGTTCCAGAAATAATTGTTTTATTTTCAGTGCCAAAGTGTTTTTTTTAAACCTGATTTATCATAATCAGTAATGCAGGATAGCACCACGCACCCTGAGTGATTCATAGATTCTGTAAGTTTATAGATTTCTGGAGTTTAAACTGTCATAGTTTCACTTTGCGTTGACAAACAGCAGGACTAGACTATCAATTTGCTATGTCGGTTTCTTGTATACACTATTTCCTGTTTATTAAATGTAAATTTGGGACCATTTGGTATGTGACTGATGAGTGTGAATGTAGAGAGAGTTAGATCAGGGAGAAAAAAATGTTTTATACTTACTACAGGGGTGGGTGGGATTAGTGGGATTGCTTCAGGGCTGGTACGTGGGGTGCTTTGAGGCTGATATGGCCGAAAGTGACAAGCCTATCAATGGAATATTAGAATTGAATGAATTTTCTTTTGTTTCTTGGTCTGTTTACAGTCAAGCAGGTTCACAAAACTTCAGAGCACTGTTCATCAAGAATTATACAACAACAAGAACAACAACAAAATTACATTCGTATAGCACTTTTCACATCAGGGGGACATCACAATTTGCTGGACAACCAGTGTTTCAGACCTGAGCTTGGAATTGGGAAGGGTGGAGTGAAGGGAGGGGAAGGGGTGGTGACCAATGGTGGAGGAGGCAAGGGAGGCAGAGAGGTGGAGGGATTGTGGGATGGATTTCCAAAGGTTGAGTGAAGGCTCGCTCGCCAATGGTGGGGTGGGTGGGTTGGGGACATGGAGCAGACTGGAGTCCGCTGAGCGAAGGGAGCTGACTCGTTGGTAGGGGGTTAGGAGATCGCAGAGCTAGGGTGGAGCAAGACTGTGGAGGGCTTTAAAGGTGAGGACAAGGATGTGGAATTGAACCCTCTGAATGATGGGAAGCCAATGGAGTCAGGCGAGACTGGGGGAGATGAGGTCATGTAGATATTGAAAAGGGAGAGGAAATGGGCTGTGGAGTTCTGGATGCAGCCTTTGGAGGGAGGAGCTGCGAAGGCCGACAAGCAGCACATTGTCATAGTTGAGCCTGGACATGATAAAGGCATGAATGAGAATTTCAGCGGCCTGAGGGGTGAGGTAGTGGCAGACTTGGGCAATGTTACGGTGGTGAGAGAAGGCAGAGCGGGTCATGGCATGGATGTGGGGGAGAAAAGACAGTTGAGGAATGAACAAAACCCATAGGTTCCTGACTTGGTGAGGTAGAATGTGCAACCATGGAGGTCAGAAAAAGATTTCTCCTCACGTCCCCACTGTTTCTTTTAACAACTATTTTAAATTAGTATCCTTGGGTTAATGACCCACTCGCCAGTGGAAATAGCTTCTCCTTGTGCACCCTATCAAATCCCCCCAATTTTGAAAACTTCTGTTAAGTCTCCTCTCTATCTTCTCTGCTCCAAGGAGAATAATCCTAGCTTCTCTAGCATCTCCTGATCACTGAAATCCCTAATTCCTGGTACCATCCTGGTAAATCTCCTTTACGCTCTCTCCAATACCTTAACATCCTTCCTAAAGTGTGGTGCCCAGAACTGAACACAGTACTCTAGCTGAGGCCTAACCAGTATTTGGAAATGTTCATTATAATTGCCTGACTTTTGTACTCTATGCCCCTATTTATAAAGCCTAGAATCCCACATGCTTTTTTTAAGAAAAAAACAGCTTTATCTATCTGTCCTGTATCTTCAAAGATTTATTTAATAATCCTCCAGGTGCCTCTATTCCTTCACCCCCTTTAAGGTTCTACCATCTAACTTATGGTATCCCAACACTGAGGATTGGGACTTTTCCCTCTTGGTTACTGGTGACCATGCAAGCTGATATGGCCTTAGCTGGACAAGCAGTGGGAAATTTTCCAATGTTTGCAATGGCACACAGCATATTTTTAGCTGATTAAACAGGAGCAGTATTCCCAAAGCATACATTGAATCCCCAAACACTGTGCCTTAATTTCCCAGGATTAGTAAAGTAATGAGCGTATACCATTCCAGAGAGAGACAAAAGGAAATCTGCATGCATATGAGGAATTCTCAGTAGTTTGGTTTGGATACTCTTCAACATTGTGATGGATTTCTCCAAACACCAGCTGACCAAAAAACAACTTCTGATCAATGAAGGAATTTAATCTATGACCTTTCTGTCTATATGCTCTAAAACTAAAGCAATTTTTAAAAATCCATTTGATCATTGGGTACTTGTAGTGATCTTTTAACAGTATGTGATTGTACATCTTGCTGTTGATGAAGACAGCAACTCACTAATTCTAACGGTCAGTAAATAAGTTACAAATCGGTAATAATTTATGATGTTTGCAAAAGGATTAAAAACGAGATTTAAAAAAATTAAAGAATGTTAGTTGGCCTGTTCATATGTTGTAACATTTTTTGATTCTTATGATGTCTCATGCCAAAATATAGCAATTGGCAACCAGACATGAGGGTGCCAAGTTAGCATCTGAATCAAAACTTTTGAATGTTTGCTCATTCCCCAGCGCCTGCAGATAGAACATGCCATAATCCCATTGAAATGTTTCAAGCGATGTACAAGTAATTACTCTCAGATTGAATGATTGTTTTTGTATGTAAATATGGCAACCATTTTATTTGCTGACACAAGCCCACATGACCAGTTAATCTGCAGTACTGTTGGCCGAGAGACTGGGAGAAACCTGTTTGTTGGCTGGAGACTGAGAGAAAGCCTCTTGTTGACCGGCACACTGGGAGAAGCTTCCTTCTCCCAAGTATCTAACAGATTATTGGCCCCAGGGTTATACTAGTACCATACTTCACTTCAGTCATGAATAAAATTACTATCATTGAAAGCACCAATTTAGAAAAAGGAATGGAGAAAAGAGGGAACAAACTTGCAGTGTTCCACAATGGAGGGGAAAACATGTCGAATTCTTTTGAGAAGCTTGAAGCGCTGGAATCAGGAAATTTAGCATTGGAGAGGAAAGATATACTTTTAAGGGGTGAAAATTGTAATGTGTGAACTATCACCAGTAATACTTACTTGCCCAGTCTTGCACAGAAGACATATAGTATAAATAATTAATTATTGTATATTTGAAATAACAACTCATCACATTGTCCAGACATCTCAAAGTGCTTCACAGGATGTTGTGTAAAGCGAATTAACTGTATATTTTGTGGGCGAATAACAGAAATGTTCTACAACAACAAAAACAACTTCGATTTTTATACCGTCCTCCATGCTGGACGACGTCTCAGACCATTTCACAACAATGGATCCCGGGACCAAGCCAGGGAAAATGGTAGAAAGGTGACCAAAGGCGTGGTCGAAGAGAAAGTTTCTAAGTTTCTAGTCGAGCATAATTCTGTCAGAGAATGTTTTGAAGGGTAGTGGACCCGAAACATTGACTCACTTTCCATTCTCCATAGACCTACTGATTGTTCCCAGCAACTATTGTTTTTGTTTCAGATTTCCAATAAAAAAGTAAACTTGGTAAACTCAGAACAAGACCATAAGATGCACGAAGACAGAAGACTAAAGGGCACAAGTTTAGAGTTGTAAAATGTAATTTCAGGACAGATTTTGATTTGCCTTTACTCAGAGGGTAATTAGTAACTGGAACAGATTGCCAGGAAGGGTGCTTGTGGTTGAGCCTTGGACTCTGGACCCATTTAAAAAGCAGCAATGCTATGATGGGAAGACTCTAGGTTAGATGTTCTGAAAGGAAGAGGTCAAATAGTTGAAAGTCACTTCTCATGAAACAGATCTTATGATCTTGAAACCATTTCTGGATGTTGAAGGTAGCCTTGTCTCCGTGCCTCCTTATCCCTTATGTAACAATTATTTGGGCACAGCTGCCATTATTTGAGGAACACCAATATCACTCATCGAATGTCTGTTTGAAGCTTGCTTCAGGTTCATTGAGATGGTGGAGGAGAGAATGAATGAAAGGGGGAGAGAATTAATGATAGGGGGAGGTAGGTAAACCAAATTTAAGCTGAAATCCCAATACAGGGCTTCTTAACTCACAACCTTCTTGAACTCCCGACGTGAAAGGAGGTCTATCAATGTAAGTTTGTTGTTGATGCTGTTGTTGTGACCCAGTGAGGATTGAGTTATTGACTGAGCCAAACTGTTAACCAAAATCAAACAGTGTGTGCTCTGGAGGGAGCACTAGACACAACCGAGGCTCCTCTTAGCATGAAGGTTAATACTTTAGCATATAGCCTGAAAACTACAATCAATGTATATTTTATGATTGCCTTTGACTAGAATCATTTACAGTACCAGTACTTAACCAGCTTTATTGAGTGAGCTCGGTAATTACCTTAGAAGGTAATAGTCTTCATCTGACATTCTAAACCATGCATAATAAATGGTCCCAACTGTAGGTTTTTCACCATTTGTTCTAATAATTTATTACAAGTAGTCAACCTTTAAGGGCCATAACTCTACAGATAATCATCATAAATTAATGTTTAAAAAATATTGTTGCAACATCTGCAATTGAAGCAAAGCATTGACATTCAGCATTATTTTAGAGTCTGATGGAGCCTGGATTGATTTGCAGGACACATTCTGATTTAAAGGAACACTGACTTCCTGGGGGAAAAAAGTGTGATACCCCATTGGAAGCAGCTGAAATGCGTGACAAGGTAAATCACATCCTATGTTGGTTGTGCACCCAGGTTGTATCTGCTGGTTCAGGTGAGCATTGAAGATGCCACGCCATTTCTCAAAAAGAGAAAATAGTTTCTCCCAGTGTCCTGGCCAACAGTCCTGCAAATAAAATTGATCATTTGTTTCATGTTTGTGAGACGTTGCTGTGTGTAAATGGGCTACTGCTTTCCCGTACAAATACACCTCCTTTACCAAGTAATTCCTGTGAGGCGCTTTGAGAAATCTTCCTGCCGTAAGAGGCACTCTGTTAAATACAATGATTATTATTACTAATAATATGCGAATACAATTCCAGGGATTCTGTTTTAAGAAGCTGCAAACACTGTATTTTTCTTCAGTAACTGTTGATATGTTGATAAATCAGGTTAACATCCGTGGATGGAAAGCTAATAGAATTCTTACTGAAGGAGGTAATAGAAGAGCATCTAGAAATGGAAAACATAATAAAGAATAGTCAGCACTATTTCCAAAAGGAAAGTCACGCTTGACCAACATCATTGAATTCATTGAAGGGGTAACAGAAGAGTAGACAATGGTAATGGGGTAGATGTAATATATTCAGATTTCCAAAAGGTGTTTGATAAGGTACCACATGGTACACTAATGAATAAGGTCAGAGCTTGAGGAACCACGGGAAAAGTAGCAGAATCGATAGCAGACTGGTTACAAGACAAAAAATAAAGAGTTGGGGTAAAGGGTAGCTACTCAAACTGGCAGAGGGTGGAGGGGTGGTGTTCCACAAGGATTGGTATTGGGACCACTGTTGTTCACTGATGATTTGGACTCGGGAATTTCAAAATTTCTAGACAACATCAAATTGGGAGAAGTGGCTACTACAGAGGAGGACTGCAACAAATTACAGTGAGACATCGATAAACTTGCTGAATGAACATTTACATGGCAAATGCATTTCAATTGAAAAAACTGTGAGGTGATACATTTTGTTAGGAGGAATATGGAAGATGTAGCCCTGATGTGGACCCTGGAAAATAAAAATCTAAGTGGGGTGGAGGAGCAAAGGGATCTAGGAGTTCACATACACAATTCACTAAAAGTAGCAACTCATGTTAATAAGGCCATAAAAAGGCAAATCAGATGTTGATTTCTATCCCATTTCTAGAGGGATAGAAATGAAAAGCAGGAAAATTATGGTAAACTTATACAGAACCTTGGCTAGACCACACTTAGAATACTGTGTACAGTTATGGGCCCAACATTATACTGTAGAAATAATATAGAGGCACTGGAGAAGTGCAAAGGAAATTCACAAGGATGATTCCAGAACTGAGAGGTTATATCTATCAGGAAAGGCTGAACAAGCCTGGACTCTTTTCTCTTGAAAAGAGGAAGGTGAGAGGTGACCTAATAGAGGCCTTTAATATTATGAAAGGTTTTGATAAGGTAGACATAGAGAAGATGTTTTCATTTGTGGGGGAGACCAAAACCAGGAGCCATCAATGTAAAATAGTCACAAATTGATCAAATAGGGAAGTTAGAAGAACTTTCTTTGCACAGAGAGTAGTGGAACTTGCTACGACAAGTTGAGGCAAACAGCATAGATGTATTTAAGGGGAAGCTAGATAGTTACATGAGGGTGAAAGGAATAGAAAATTATGCTTATCGGCTTAGTTGAGAAAGGGAAGCAGGAGGCTCATGTGGAGCGTAAATGCCGGCATAAACCAGTTGGACACATTTCTTTGCTTCATATTCTAATATGTGGGCCTCTCTGTCCCTCTTATCGATTGTGTGTTCCATTCATGATTCCTGCTGATCGAGATAATTGTAAATATTAAACACATATATACATATGCATGATATATTTTGAGTATACAAGCATCATAGAATATATCTTACCAAAGTTAAAAGATATTTGTCACAAAATTAGATCTTTTTTAGGAAGAACGGGTCTGTTAGGTTATGGGGAGAGAGCTGGGCAGTGGGATTGAGTTGCTCTTTTCAAAGAACCAGCACAGAGTAGATGGGCCGAATGGCCTCCTTTTGTACCATAAGATTCTATGATTCTGTGATTTTATGAAAATTACAGTGATCTACCAAATGCATTATGAAGTTGGTACCAAACACATTATGAAGTTTCCAACCATCGCATGAGATTGTAGTTTCAAGATCATTGCACAGTCACTGTCTTATTGTGTATACACAGGAAATTATTCTTGGATGTGTGCTGTGTGATATTTTTACAGTAGACACCTGTCATAAGAGAACAGGAGTGGTGCATAACATTCCAAACTACCTTATAACTCGGCCAGATCACGAGCAGCCACACAAATCTCCACCTCTCCAATTCACCTTTATTCTCTTCATGCATGAATCAAGTTTCCATTTAAATAAATTGATGCTTTTTAGTTCAACAGCAGCTTCCAGCAGTGAGTTCTGCATTCTCACCACCCTCTGTGCTTGAAATGAAAGGCAATGTTGTGGTTTCAAATCCTGATGTTACATTGATATATTTTGAAGTGTGACATCAGGATTTCAAGCACGATTTGAAGCGTGACAACTGATGTTGGGATTTGGTGGTAAGAGAATGTCAGGGTCCCAAACTCCATGATGGGCTTCATATAAGTGAACCAACATTTTAATGAAGCATATTATTTCTGTTACAGTTTGAAGATGCTGCATGACTTGGGGCTGGAAGATCTATCAAGTGATGATATAGAGTGGGAAGGTGCATCGATCTTATGCTGTTGCACCTGCAGAAATATGGGGTATTTTATGTAGTTCTGAAATTCACATTAGATTCACGAGCTGCAGTATATTAGTCAGTTGTAGTCATATTTGCATCTATTACACAAAGTGACAATAGAGATAGCTGTCTATTAAAACATGAAAATGGCTTTAATATTTTTCACAGCTCACTAGCGCCCCACAATCCCTAAATATTTCCCTTGCTTCAGGTGACGTCTTGTGTTGGAGAGGTTCTTCACGCAGTGTTTGCATGAAACAAGTCTACGTTGCATATAAATGTATATAATTGGCATTATCCATCTGAAGAGCTGGGATTAAATAAAAGAGTGCAGTACCTCTGGCCATTGTAAATGAGAACATTGAGCACCTTGAGAATGTGAATAATGATGAGCCCAGGCTGTTCAAGAGAAAGGAAACTTTCCCCCAGGAACATATTTCAAATTACTTATTTATGAACTGATGGACTGGGGACCACCCATAGAGAGGCAGGGTCAGCAATCTGCTGCCGTGCTGTAAAGCAAGTCTAACTAATTGCACGCAATTATCTGTCATAAATCCAAGCTGCCGTTACCGAGGATCAATTGACTGGTGAGGACTGAAAATATGGTGATTCTCTAGCCTCAAAGAATAGGAGACAAAGGATGGGCTGCAATGGCAATCGACCTCGCTGCAATTTAGCAAGTCAGGACTTCAGGAACTCAGTGCAAGATTTTGATTCCACTCCAGATCTACCAAGCATCTTAATTTTGTCTTTTACATCTGTAATCCTACCAGCCTTCCATGCATTGTTTTAATACCACAAATACCCTCCCTTTGGTTGAGTCAATGAAGCAAGGTCCCATCTGGCTATTTTCAGGTGGACCTTGGCATGAATTGCAAAGAGAGGGGAATCTTTCCAGTCAACAATCCTCCAGATTAATTGGTCATTCGTCTCATGACTGTTGATAAAACCTTGCTTTGTGCAAAATGGGTCCCGCTTTTGCAGACAAAAGCAGGCACTAAACTTGATAGCAATTACCTTTGAAATGGTTTGAGACATTTCAATATAAAAAAGTGCTATATTATATCCAGGTGTTATTATATCATTTACACATATGTTATTTTCACAACTACACTTAATTATTTTTGTCTGCATTGTACTGTTCCTGGTCATGGAATTGTCATGCCTAAGTGTAGGTCAAGACAACAGGAAGTATTCTTCATCAGGAAGTTACCCAACAGATGGAACACGGAAGGAAGGCTAGTTGCGGCCAGGACTCAAAATTAATCGATGAAATAGCTTGCAATGGGGCGGCAGTGTGGATTGTTTTCCTGAAAGCTCAGATCAAATGGTCTTCAATCAAACTTCTATGGTGATTTGTACTATTCCCCAACACTGGCAGTACCTTCGTCCAGAAGAGAAACCTTCTGCTACCTTTGTGGCCTCCTTGTATTCCAGGAGATCTGGACTGTGGCTAACATTAGACTGATTTCCCAAAGGAGTCTTATTATTAAAGAAGAGACAGGAGATTTCCATCCCAGCAGAATGGACTGGATTTGACCCCTGAGTTCAAAGGACAGAGTTAGAACCCACAGCACCATTCAATCCTCTCATCAACGTTTACCCAAATTGACCAATGGCTTGTGACATTATCACTACAGGATTTATTGTAAGTTAATCTGTAGTTGATTGCTGGAAAATTCTGTGCCCAGTATAATGGAGTTTTACCATAGAAATATCTTAATGTCCTACCATCAAGGGAAGGAAAAGGCTTTCTTATGTCCAATTATTCATATTAAATATAGAAAGAATAAATTAGTGCCTGAGCAAATGTTCCCTTTAATTGAGCATTGCCATTAACAATGTGTCTGCTACCTAGCATGCCTGGTGTTAGGGGAACGATTGACACAGACTAGTATCATTTGTGTAAAAGATGCATTTTAATTTTTGTTATGTTGCCCTCAGTCCACATAACAGCACAATACCCAGAGTATAACAGGCGGACTTTGATCTTCGATTTGTGAATTAAAGAGTAATATATTCCATTCCATTATGACTCTACCCAGCTCACTGCATTGATATTAAACTATAGATCAATAGAGTTGATATTTTAACTCATCCTCTGTGTGAGAGCAGACCTGTCACTCTCTTTCTCTGCACTAATGGGTTCTTAGTCTTGCATGTTTTATTGTTCCAGAATGGCTCATAAGAAGTAACCAAAATGATTTGATGAGAAAAAAAAGTGTTTAAAAAATACACTGCAAATTAGGTGTTTAAATATTAAAAGGAACATATGTGCCGGCTGAAGCTATGCACTTAACTTCAGAACCAGAAACTAACCTTTCACAAGCCAACACGAGCTTTCTGAAAAAGCTGAATTATTATACACATTGTGATCTGGTTCACTGCTGTTTTGCGTAAAATCTGTTTTCTGCACAATATTTTCCACTAGTCAGAAATTCACAAAAAGCAGCTTGTTAGGTGTCAGCTTGAATCTGTTAGTAGGATGCTCACCTGTGCAGCCTCACTCAGTCTAGGCTGACACTCCAATGCAGTGCTGGGGGCATGCTGCGCTATTGGGATGCATGGTCCTTTGAGACATTAAACCAAGGCCCCACCGGCTGGTGGTTCAGGTGGATTAGAAAGATCCTATGGCACTATTTGAAACGCGCTCTATAAATGTAATTTTGTTGTGTATTGAAAAACGAAGGAAATTTCTCCCGGTGCCCTTTCCAACAATCCCCCAAATAAAAAGGGTTATTTATTTCATGGCTGTTTGTGGCATATTGCTGTACACAAATTGGCTGCAATATTTAACTGTAAGCACTCCATGTTACCACATATCTTTATTATTATTATTATTATTATATCCTGCAAAGCATTTTTGGACATTTTCCCAATTAAAGAACACTAGATCAAATGTAGGGATCCATTGTTACATTTTATTCTTGTATTCAGCATGTTTGCACAATTTCTTAGTTGCTAATGTTTGGTAATATTTCTAAAATTGTACTTATTTTCCCAGCATCCCCTCTCTTTTTACATTTTACATAAAATAGGAAAAAAAAACCTTGATTTAAGAAGATGATGATTTTTGTCACCAATTAGCTTTTGTGTTGCTACAGTTACAATTAGTGCTATTGTATCTTAAGTCACCACACTCTGCACAGAGCAGCTGAAGGCTGCTTTAGTTTGGCAATGGCCATGCCTCTATCAACTCAGCTACTGCGGAAAGCTGACAAGGCGGCAATCAAACGTTACATCAGGAAGAACTGACAAAGCAATTCTTATTAATTAATTGGGGATTGGTCACATCGGCAACTCTTAATCCCCCCCCTTCCCTCCCTACCCTGTCCCCAGCTCGGGTCCGACACAGTGACTGTCTAGCGCCTTGGGATGTCCTCCTGATGTGAAAGGCGCTATACAAGTGTAATTTCATTGTTGTTGTTGATTGGAATTTCAGTCTAGACAGTCGGGAAGCAAGAGGAAGTTAATTGTAATTGGAAGTTTTCAATAGTTTGTTACAATAACAATAATAATCCTTACATTTGATGTAGCACCACATCATTCCTTAAAGAGCTTTACAGGATTAAACTATAGTGACTGTGCATTTGTAGACAAACACAGCAGCCAATGTGCACACAGCAATGTCCCATTAACATCCATAAAGTAAATGATAAATTTTATCTGGGGACACATTTTTCACTTGCCTGTCATATTCACTTCTAGGCTCACACATGAAGAATAGTCACTTGGGCAAGGTAGTAGATAGTGTCTAGGGCCTGTAGAATCATGAGTCTGTGTCTTTGGGTGTGGAAGGGAAACTTTTGACTCATGTGGATCATGACAGTGGCTGTATACCTGAACTACCTTCATTCAACCACACTCAGTACCATTCTCCTCAAATTTTAACAACTCTTATTTTATCTCAGCTCGTCAAGTCTAAACCTCTTAGTGTTTGTAAGGACTTACTTTTAAGATTGCTTTTGTCGGTAAATGCAGCAACATTTATGCACGGTGAGGTCTCATAAAGAGGGTGGGATGGAAGACCAATTAAACTACACCCAGACATGCAATCTTTGATATTCACCTCAAACAGGGGATAGGGCATCGGTTTAACATCTAACATCTTGAGCTTGAACTCAAATGCTGATGTGAAGCCTCAAACATCTGTCACAGTGGCAAGAATGCTACAAATTGAGCCAGGCTGACACAGCGTTCTATGGAATACATTTTGATGTGGTCAACAGATGGGATTCCCTTTACTCGCACAACAATGTCACATCAGGTAACACTACCATTGGCACTTTCTTTGTAAACCCACACCATTATTAATGAGGTACCAGACCAAATAAGTTTTTTCTGTATAAATGGGGCATATGTGTGTGTGTGTACCTGAATAGGGTGGTGGAGAGGGGGGTGGTGAGAATTAGACATATTCTTAATAGTCCTGTGGCACAACATTACACAGAACATTCAGAATGACAGCTCTGTGTAAAAATTCCATTGGCCATCTGCTTTACAGATGTAATGTAGTTTTATTTCAGTGAACATTTTTTCAGACAGTTAATCAAAGCTGCATGGTTTTTTTTTTGCTGTGTAGCTCACTTTGACACAACATTCACAACCTCAGTCACAAATTGGCAATAAGTGCTGAGTTTTGTTTGAGAAATGTAAAATACCAATACCTGTGGTGTAAGATTTGTGCAGTTGGTTACTCGAGCAATGATAAATGAATAGTTACTGTCATTTGGGAAATAAGTATATCATGGTTTAGCACTCTGTTAATCTGAGATAGCCGTGATGCATTTTGTGTGGTTCATGAGCACATTGTGCCAGTTTGGCTCAGTTGGTAGCAATCACACCTTGGGGTCAGAAGGTTGTGGTTTCAAGCGTTATGTCAACATGTAAACTCACGACCTAGGCTAACATTCCAGTGCAGGGGAGGATCCTTTAAACCAAGGATCTGTGTCTCTGTTCTTCAAATGACCAAAAAATGCTTGTTCAAAAAGAGAAGGGTGTTTCTCTTGGTGTTCAGTCTCTAGATAATTGGTCTGCTTTTGGAACTTTGCTGCTGGAAATGACTGCCATATTTGCCTACAAGGGTATTCACTACATTTGACAGTAATTACCTAAGAAGTACTTTGAGACGTTTTGAAGTGATTAAGTCGGCTTTCTCTCCTGAAGCCCAAAAGCACTATCTTTGCAGTTTTCTTGTTCCATTGTCTGTGCTGGGAGCTTGTTGCTACTGGGAGCTTGTTGCACATGTCTATTGTACCACTTGCTCCAACATTTCCTATTTTCTACCATTACCCCAAGTTTAAAAGTTATGGCCTTTGTTTGTCATTATTATCCATGGCAGAAGAGCATGGATCTTCATTGAAAGAACATTGGCATTGTGGCCAGGAACCCTCAGGTCCCACATTAGATTCGAAATAGGACATCACGCAGAGAGTTGATTTCTCATTTCAGCGTTTGGGATGTCCTCCTGACGTGAAAGGAGCTATATAAATGTCATCTTGTTGTTGTTATTGTTCAACAAATAGTGAACTTAACTGGATACAAGAAGTTGTTGACTGTGTGTTAAATAACAAGAACATTTCTGTGTTGAAATCCATTTTAGCCCATTTGATCTTATCCTTTCAAATAAATTGTTAAAAAATATTTACTCACCTAGCAGTAAGTAGGAACCCAGTTTTTGGTTAATTGGCAGATCACTTTCTGCCGGTAATAATACTCTCCCTTCCAAAATAATTTGGGTCACTAAATCCACGAGCGTTTGTGACAAATTGCTCTGCTTCGCCCACAAAGTACATGATCAATCAATTTTACAGTATATTCAGTTAAGTGCTTTGAGATAGCTGAACGTGATAAGATACTATATCAAATGCAAAGATTATTATTATGAACAGTATTATTATGATTATTCACAATCCTATAGACTTCTAATTGCAGTATTAATCTTTTTCATATTAATCTTTTCCGTATGTAATATCCATCTCTTTTACAGCAGTAACTTTGCCTAGGAATCAGTCAATCTTATTTTGATGGGACATAATGAACAACAATCTCCTATTAAGAGACTGCTGACCGCTGGAGGCAAAATGCAGCAAGTAGCAATGTGTGCTGTAAGACTCGGATAATTGTAATATTTATCTCGCAAAGTGTTTGTTTGGAAAATTGCAGTTTTTACGTCTTTCAGCTAACAAAAGAAAATGGGCTCTACATTTTCAACCTACCTTTGCAAATTTTCACTTATTTCGCTTCGTGAGTTGAGTGAAATCTGTAGTTTACAAGGATGGCAGAATGGAAATACCTCTACACACATTTTAACATTAATGGAGTTCTGAATGTTTCTGGTGAAGTAGTTAGTTGTAAATATTAGACAGAGACATTCATCGAACTGGGCGCATGTAAGTGTGGCTCTCACTGATCCTTCCACTGATCATTTACTTTCTTGCCAGTGTTTTTCTTCAATTTCTTCACAGACTCCAATAAAGAGTAGAGAAACATACAACGCAAAATAGAATAGAAAATGTAAAACCAGAACAATAATGTTAGATATGCTAAGACATATGCTAAGAAATTTGGAGTATTGTAGTTCTGGTCCCACATTATAGAAAAGATATAGAGTCACCAGAGAAGGAGCAAAGGAAATTTACAAGGATGATGTCATAACTGCAAGGTATACCTATAAGGAATGGCTGAACAAGCCCAGACTCTTTTCTCTTGAAAAGAAAAGGGTCAGGGGTGACCGAATAGAGGTCTTTAAAATTATGAAAGCTTTTTTATAGGGTAGACGTAGAGAAGATGTTTTCACTTGTGGGGGAGACCAAAATCAGGGGCCATCAATATAAAATAGCCACCAATAAATCAAATAGGGAAGTCAGAAGAAACTTCTTTACCCAGCGAATGGTGGGAATGTGGAATTTATGGAACAAGGATTAACAAAACAGAAAATACTACAGATGCTGGAAATCTGAAACAAAAGGCAAACAGAAGCCTTTACAAGGATCTGGTAATCTGAAACAAAAACAGAAATTGCTGGGAAAATTCAGCAGGTCAGGCAGCATCCATGGAGAAAGGAAAGTGAGTCAACGTTTTGGGTCCACGACCCTTTGTCAGAACCACAAGGAGTAGTTGCGGCTAATAGCATTGATGCATTTAAGGGGAAGCCAGAAAAGTACATGAGGGAGAAAAGAATAGAAGGTTAGCCTGATAGGCTTATAATAATAATAATGATAATGATAATGATAATAATAATCCTTGCATTTGATACAGCGCTTTTCATGTCTTCTATATGTCTCAAAGTGGTTCACGGAATATACTGTAATGTGAATTGACTGTATATTTGTGGATTTAAAATGGGAGCCAATTACACACAACAGTGTCCCACAACAGTCGTGGATTGAAATGACCAAATTATAATTTTTTTGAGGGATTGTTATTAGTTGTGTGGAGTAAGGAAACTTGCCCAAGGTTTTGCCCAGAGTTGCTGGGAATTGAACCCAGGTCTCTCGCTTGTAAGGTGAGTGTTCTAACCACTGAGCTGCAGGATTTAGTTGAACAAGGGCAGGAGGAGGCTTATGTGGAGCATAAATGCCATAATAGACCAGTTGGGCTGAATGGCCTGTTTCTTGCTGTAGAGTCTGTGTAATTGTATGTAATCAGTGTTTTAGAATTATGAAGGGCAAATCTAAAGCATGTTTTTGCACAAAAACAACAAATTACACTTGTTTCACGCCAGAAAAACATCTCAAGGCACAGATGATAAATAAGAGCTGAAACAGGTTACCAGACCAGCACACTTCATACAATAAAAAAAACTTTATGCTGCAGATTTTGTAAATAATAATTGCATGACACGTAGCTCCTTATCACACCATTGAATCACTTCAAAGTGCTTTACAGGATTTACTGTAAATTGACTATGTACTTTTAAGCAAAGGCAGCAGCCAATTTGTGCAAGGCAATATCCCACAAACAGCCATCAAGTGAATGACCAATTGTATCTGGAGAATTGTTGGCCAAGACATGGGGAGAAACTTTCTTCTTGAATATAGCATCTTTAATGTCCACCTGAACAGTGAGCCTTGATTTCAAATGAAGGATTGTACCTTTGACAATGAAGCAACAGCAACAAATGACATTTAGATAGCGCCTATCACTCCCCTCCCCTGCACTACACTGGAGTGTTAACCTAGACCATGAGCTCAACCTCCTGACTTGGGGCTTGAACCCATTATCATTAGACCCAAAGGTGAGGGTGCTACCAACTGAGCCAGGATGACACTTGGTATTTTAGAAGGATGAGATCAAATGGGGAAAAAACATCCTTACTTCTCTCTCTTGGTGTATCTTCATAGGCACTCTAGCCCAAAGCTACCACAGCCTGCTGCCTGGGCAACCTTTCTTGTTTGCTTTAGTAAAGGTTAGCATTGACTCTGATGGCTCAAGCGAATTGATGCTCTTTTGATACAGCAAGCTCAGGGGCACCAGGCTATGGCCTGCCATTGGAACATCAATAATTTTGGTTGGTTACACTGACCACAGTACAAACCATATTCTCATCCCTTCATCAGTACTGAGAGTGGCTATTCATTAAAGGCCTCTTGCTTATTTGATAACTAATCATTGGATTGATGTAGTACAAACAGCCTCTACAAGCTAATAAATAGGATATTGTTTATTTAAACCCTCACAAAATAAATTGAAATTCACATACAGAGTGGCCTGTCTATGCCACGAAGCAGAAAGTGCAACAATCAATCAATTAATCAATAATTAATCATGGAGGGCCATTGATTTCAGTGTTTTCTGGCTTATTAATGGTATTGGTTATTTGTAGGCTACTAAATGATTAGGCATAATCCATTAGTCAGGCATTAAAATAAATGGACTTCAAGATCAAATAATTAATTATAAACCATCTGCATCTAATGATTAATGAATCATGAAACTCTATCACAGAACTAAAGCTTTTTTTAATATTACTTGTTCCCTGCATTGACCCACGATGGTGGCAAAGAGATAATAACTGTATTAAGCAATTTGAATTGCTTTTAGAATGGATTTTGACTGCTGTTGTGAGACTCAGTCATCATCTCGCCATCTCTGTTTCCAGTAATGATTATATTAGAAAGGCTGATATTTAGCGCAACAATGTATAATTTCCAATAATCCGCTTGTCAATTTCAAATCTATTTCATATCCTAAAGTATACAGGGCTGCCACCTACTGCCAGGGATAATTATACTACAACCTAACCTGAGCCTGTGTTTGGTCCTGTTGTTTGGAAAAGATCGTGCTCACTTCATTGCTCCATTTCGCTTTCATAGTCCAAACTTTTACAACACAGAGCAATCTGATATTTGGGAAGTGGAATTAATGCATGGAATCCAGTTTGCAGTATTGCCAATGTGTCATTGACACACTAAGGTAAGCTGTAACAGAGGAATCTCTCTCTTCCTCAGTTGAAAGTAATGGCTTGCACTACCTGTTAAATGTGCCTTCCTCCTCCACTGCCTCTCCACTCTCATTCACCTCACTGGGTCCGAACTTGTATGGTTCGAGTCCTACTTAACAAACCGCCAATAATACATCCTGGTGAATGGTTTTCCCACCCATCCAGCCTTGGCCCCCTTCTTTTCTTCATCTACATGTTCCCTCTTCACCTGCAGACATGGGGTCAGGGAGTTCTATAGCTCAGTGGTTAGAGCACTCACCTCACAAGTGAGAGATATAATATTTGGCAAGTTTCCTTACTCCACATACCTCTATTTACCTAAAAGTGGATAGGAACTCAGTTGTTGGCGGATTGGTGGATCATATTTTGTGGATAATAATTCCTTGATTTGAAAAAAATCATAATAATAATTTGGTCACTCAATCTACGACTGTTTGTGAGACACAGCTGTGTGCAATCGGCCGCCGAGTTTCCCCCAGAAAATATACGGTCAATTCACTTTACAGTATATTCTGTGAAGCACCTTGAGACATCTCGAAGACATGATAAGGTGCTATATCAAATGCAAGGATTGTTATTATTGTTATTCAGATGACATCCAAATCTCTTCCTCCTCCAGCAGTGACTCCCAGTCTGCTGATGTCTTGTCATCTTGTTTGACAGACATCAATGCCTGGATGACTTGCAGCTGAATGCTTGCAAGGTGGAAGCTATACTCTTTGGCTACCGTCAATGTTTTCTCTTCTGCGGCACTGAATTCCTGAACCCACCCCGGGCTCTCTCTTAAACTCACCAAACCCATCAGCAACAACTTTCTGTCTATCCCTTATCCATTCCCAAGACCTCTGTCGGAGAGGTTGAGGAGTTCAGATCTGCAGAAGAGAAGACATTGACATCAGCCAAAGCGTATGACTTCTGTCTTGATGACATTTAGCTGCGGGTATTCATGTTCATCCAGGTGACCATTGTCTGCCTCCATCCTTACCTCACAACCAATGCAATTGAAACCCCGTCCTCGCTTTCGTCACTTCCTGGCTGGACTGTACCAATGCCCTCCTTGCAGCCCTATACTCAAGTGCACAAAACTCTGTTACCTCCTTCATACCAGTCCTTGCCATGCTCCACTGGCTCCCAATTACCGAATGGATCAATTTCAAGATCCTCTCACGTTTTCAAAATCCCTTTATGTGTGAAAGGCGCTATATAAATGCAAGTTATTGGTATTGTTATGGTGGATGTTAAAAGTCCCATGGCACTTTGTGGAAAGAGGAGTTTCACCCATTGTCCTAGCCAACAATCTCCCAATTAAAAATTGATTATTCACTTCATGGCTATATATGGGACATTGCTGTGTGTAAATTGGCTACTACATTTACCTACATTGTGAGATAAGGTGCTCTATCAACTGCAATGAATTTAATAAACTATATGAGAATGCAATATCAATATATATTTTGTTAATATGTTGAATGCTGTAACATTCTGGAAATCCACAATTTCCATAAAGCTTTCAAGTCAATGCTTCATGAAGCCCTCATGAAAAAGGTGGAAACTATGGAAGTGTGTAGCCAAATATTGGATTTTATGAGGAATTTATCTGAGCTGTTAGTAGGAAACAATGTTCTCATGCATTTCAAGTTGAGTTGTTGCTTTAGCAAGAAACAAGCAGGGAATTCTTTATGCGTTTTGTGAGGTCTTAGACCTGCATTGTTGGATGTTTAATGACCAGCTGTAGACTCTCCGCCTTGGTAGAGATGTTAGTAGGGTCTCCTCAGGACTGAGATGGCTTATAAGTGACATGTCTGGAATTTTAGAATCAAATCTGTGATGGTCTTGGTGCTCTATTCCATGAGCGAGGCAACACTGCAATATTGCAAGGCACTGATCATGACAGCTAAGCCACACTGGCTTATTGAGAAGACTTGAAATGGGCAGACAAACAGAGGCAGGATTGTTTTATGATTTTACTACTTTTACTATCTGATAATGGGCAAGCCTGGGAACTTTGAGCCTTTCTGGCTCAAACTGTGGAACTGATTTGACAAAAGTCCTTCAAAATGAAAAGGGAAAAATCTGTCCCGTTTTGCACCAGCGTCTCATTGGTAGCTTTCAGATATATCAGTCAGTTGGGTCACATAGCAACAAAGAAGTGTCACAGTGAAGGTAATAGTCTTTGGCGTGAAAAAAATATTCTTTTTAGAATCCAATTTGAAATACAAGCGTTTGCAATTAACCTACTTTTAGAAATATAGCCCCCTGATTACAAAAAGTTATCAAATTAAAAGCAGTGCATATGTTGCTAGCCTAGACTAAGGGGCAACAATCTGTGTTATCCCCTACCCTGTTCTTGTACCTGATCTTGTATTGGATTTTTCTCCATTTCAAAGCACTGCCAAAGTGTTCTGCTCCGGCCTCTGTTTGGCACCAAACTACAGCTAGGTTTGTATCCCACACAGTATTAACTTTTGTTTAGATTTGCTCTGCTATTTCCTCCTTTGTGCAATCAATATGATCTCACATCTGTGTGCCAGTCCATCAATCAGAAACAAATGCCAAAGGTGCAATTCAGTAATAATACGTAGAGTCAACTTCATATGCAAACTCGGTGAAAGTGAACTCCTGCCAAGAGCTTTTCCCAAGTTTCCAAGCTTAATTGCTCAATTATCGAAAAAAAATTATATTATTAAAATAGTAGTTGCATTTGTTTGTGAACATTGGTCATAATAAGACTATAAGAGCGGCGTGGTCTATGTTTTTTTCCTTTGTGGTGGAGAACCTTTACCCGACTCTAATCTCCCCCTCTCTCTCCCTCATCAATCCCAGTGCCGTAACTGTGTACTATGGAATGAAATTCCAATGAGAGTAGTAAATGACCTAGAAGCATAATGTTAACTTTTTTGAGGTTAATGATGCCAATAAGTGAAGAAAATGCACTGAACACTTAGTCAAAGCAGTGCAGAACAGACAAATGACTCGAATATGGTAAATTATGTTGTTTTGCTAGATCTTAAAACAGTGCTCTCTTCCTGTTATTCACTCTAACATCAAGAAAGAAGAAATAATAAGAATTGTGCAATTTACCCAATCTGAATGAAGAAGTTTTCTATTTCATGCACTTTAACCACTTTTGCTAATCTGTTCTGAAAGATTGTGTCCCATCCAAAGTCAATAGGAGAAGAGTTCAGCCAATGAAGCCCAATACGTCTTGTGGTCTCATTGCCTTAGAATATAATGTTACGCAGAATTTTATTCTTAATCTTCAAAGCAGCCCAATTTGGAAGATGGTTTCCAACTGTAGAAATTCTGATCCCAATTCCACCCAATCTACCATCAAATCAGAGTTTCCATAGATTGATGTTGACTAGTAAGAATCATAATGTGCAAATCCTTTGAATTCTTGTTGTAAATATTATGTGTTTGACTCCACTAACAAACATTAATGTTTTGATGCTGTAGACCTTGTTCAATGTAGAATTCAAAAATTGATCACGAGGTTACAATCCTGTACAAATCTGATTCTCAAGTATCTCCACTCATGCAAAGTAACGCTCATCTGTTATCCAGGATCTCGGAAATATGGAAAAATGATTGATTTTCAGGTCATTAGGCCACTGCTGACAACACCAGCCGTGTGTTATTCGCTGTGTGCAGGAAGTGATATCAGCAAAGCATCCTATGTGTAGCGCAAACGCGCACAATGTGCAGGAAGTGACTTCAGAGGTGACCTGACGACCTGGCAGTCAACAATTTGTGAGTGCAAGACAGCAGGTTGGTCAACCCTGGAAAGTGGGACGGGAGGACAATCCACACACTAAACAAACTGTGCTCAACTGGAGCACTATCTAATAGGGCCACCCTGTCTTCTCTAACAGCTGTTGTTAGTTTTTGTATATGCTGTATGTATTGTTTCTGCATAAGCAACATACGTTTGAAATGCAATGTGATGGAGTTCTGGGTGTTCTGCTCAGTGATTTTGATCAGATGTCTGCGATCAGGCTCTGTGGGCCTCTGGTACTTTGTATATCAAACTCAGTAGCAGCCTCAGGTATTGTTTATTGGTAATTTAGTTCGTGAATGAATTGTTAGGATTAAATCCCTTCACTTTCTGGACACTTAAATAAAATGATTAATGGAATGATTTTTGTTTATTTGAAAAAGAGCAGGGAATTTCCCCTGTGTCCTGGCCAACAATTCAAATAAAATTGGTCAATGGCTATTTTGTTGGAATATTGATATGTGAAAATTAGCTACTGTGTTAATCTATAAATACAGTCACTCCACTTCACAGTAAATCCTGTGAAGCTCTTTGAGTCATCTCCTGCTGTGAAAGGCACTGTATTGAATGGAAGGATTTTTTTCTCACAAAGATTGCTGAATGTTTCTTAAGTTAATAATACACATAAGATAATGCACAATTAATAAATTTGACTTACTGGCTTAGAAAGGATCCTTCTGTGCACTTCTGTGAGTTTTCCCCCTACCCTTTAGAATTATATTTCACCATGTATTGTTGCTTATGCAGAAACAATACAGTACTATAGCTAATTTATACAGAATACCCACCCTGTTATCGTCCCATCACAGGACCAAACATTATTTTAAAAATGCATGCAGTATCGTAGCTTTCAAGCACACTTCATGACAATCTGATGCGATAGTTGCACTACGCTCTGAGACCCAATGTCCAATATTAATATCACAACAATAATAATTTGATATTGCGTCTTTATATTGCATCGTTAAGATGTGGAGTCCTGTAGATCAGTGGTTAGAGCACTCGCCTTACAAGCATGAGACCTGTGTTCAAATCTAGGCAAGTCAGGGCGAAACCTAGGGCAAGTTTCCTTCTTCCACACGCCTAATAATAATCCCTCCAAAAAAAACAATACTAAAAAAATTGGGCATTTCAATCCACGACTGTTTGTGGGACACTGCTGTGCACAGTTGGCTGCTGCGTTTTCACCCACAAGTATACAGTCAATTCACTTTACAGTATATTCTGTGAAGTGCTTTGAGACATCTAGAAGACGTGAAAAGCTCTACATCAAATGCAAGGATTATTATTATTATTATCCCTTCACCTTGCTTCAAGGCCTTCTCAAGACCCTCCTCTTTGACCGCAGCTTTGTTCACCCTCCGAGCCCTATTATCCCTGGCCTCCACCCATCCTGATCCCAAACCCCTGCTCTGGTCCAAATCATTGACTGTCCAACCCCTTGGGAGATCTTCCCAATTTAAAAGGCACTATGTAAATGTCATTTGTTGTTATTGTTGTGTGGGAGAAAGCACCTTTTCAGAAGAAAGGACATAGAGAATGAAACTGGAAATCAGGAATTAGTGAATGCAGAGTTCAACATTCAGCAATGTGAACTAGGATGTCTCGGGTTTGTCAAGTTTGAGGTATTTGATGTGGATTTGGATGTCTTGAATTTGAATTATTTGATCACAGTTAGGACACTAAATTGGCTTCAGAGTATTATTTTAATGTTGGTGTTTTGCGAAGTAATAAAGTTACTTCTGACATCTGAGCACTTTTATTAATCTTAGTCCATTTTATTTCATTACAGAGCATGCCCTAAAATTGAGCAGAACTAGCCTCCCAGGGTGAGTGGAGTGTAACTGGTCCTGCCAGCAGTCTCAGAATCCAATATTACATTACCACTTTTTACATTGGCTGTTTATTGTTAAACTCACTGCCATCTACACCTGTTCACCTGCTGCATGTCAGATGTGGGTGAAATAGCAGACATATGCCATCTTTGGGAGAGAATAGGAGAATATTGAGAGGGAGGGAACTCACATGTCATGAAGTATATTCAGTCCCTAAATTTTATGAGTTTTAGTTTTGTTTCCTGGCAATGATGTTTCTGGAAAGCAGGTTCCCATTTCTATTCACGCTAATGTAGTCTTTTAAACTCTATGGAGCATGAAAAACATGGAAACACTTTGCTGCTGGAAGCTAACACACCAAATAATAGAACGGTTAACTTTCTTATTTCCAAAGCAGGAAGTTGTCTCCATGGATCTGTATTCCTTTGTAATGTTATGACCCAATTTCCTAACCAATCAGGCAGGCTTAAGTGGCAAAATCAATCAAAATGAATTTCCTTCCATTTCCTGGCTGTTTTTGAACTGCATAGTGGTATCCTTATGTTAAGGTTAAATAATCAACCTTGTGTGAGGCTCTGCAGATTAACCTCTGCTTTATCTGCGTGTCATTGGAAAGCACAATCTTCATTTGAAAGAGCGAGAAGGGATCATTAGTAACATTGACACATGTACCCAGAGATAAACTGAAGAGAAATCCTGTCATAATGCAGCAAGGAATCGCTTTGTTGTTATTTATGAAAGGTGCCATAATCTTTTGAGATCAGTTTTTGCAATGGTAATTAGCAGGAGATACATCAGAAACAATTAGAATACAACAGCTAGGCTGACAAGCCTGCCACACTGATCCTCCTGGCTAAGAGCATGGGAAATTCAATCAAATTAGTCTCCTCTTGGGATTGTATTAACAGTGTGCATCAAAGGTTTCAAATGAAACTGTGCATGACTAGCTTCCCCAAAATAGAGTGAAGAAATGCATCAGTGGCGGAGTGAAATTGACATGCACACAACAATAAGATCGCTTTGTTCTTTTGATGGTCACTTGATAACTTGTATGTTTTGGGGTTGGAGTCTTTCTAGATTTTTCATATGTTTTTAATCTATTGTGCTTGGGTTTGAACTTTGTGCTGACAAATGGAAGAGACAATGGTTCACTTGCACATGTCACGACTGGATAGAAGCATTTGATGTCTAAAAAGTCCATAAGAGCATCGAATGATAGCAATCCGGGATTCAGCAAGCATTGATACAATGGATAAGCTAATTGATGGAAATATCAATGGTATTGTGGCATTTTATTGACTTTAAGATCTTTGGTCTTCAAATCCCTTCTAGACCTTGCTCCTGATTCGTTACTTCCTATATAATCTACCTCCAAGCCTATTCTTCTGAGGCCTACACTCTCCATTTCCAGTCTATTTGCATGATCCTTTCTCCCTGTTATATCAAGATTGGATAGGAGCACTGGAGTCTATGAGAGGAGGAGAGCTGTGGGCAGCTAGTGGCTGAAAAATGGGCCATTTGAAGGTGGGTGCATTTGAGCAAAATGCAAAGAAAACAGAATTTGCACCAATTTTTGCAAGTCTTGCTCTTTTAAAGAATTTTGTTTGAAATTCCTATCATCTCTTGGCTGCTTTCATATCCTTTGTTTATTTGCTTTCTCTTCTCTGATGTGGTGGTGGTTTCTTTTTCATTTACATTCTTTTAGTTTTCAATTCTCTTCGTGAGAGTTCATTCTTTTCTTTAGCCAGCAAGAGTCCTGCAGGAATTCATTTCAACACCATTTTCTCACATTGTACACTGCGTTACTAGGCAAACGCCGCAACCATTTGTGCCAGCGAGGCTCTATGAAGTAAATGATGAATTTGTCGGCAGGATTGTTGACCGGGAGAATCTCTTTTCTTTTTTCAAACAATGCCGTGCGATCTTTAATGTTCACCCGAGGATAGGTAGACGGGACCTCAGTTTAACATCTCATTCCAACGCCGGCACCTCTGACAATGCTATATTCTCCCAGTGCTGCACAGGAGCCTTGAGCTCACAACATTCTGAGCCAGAATGCTGTTAACTAAGCCACGTTCACCCTGGGGCTGTTGTATAAACCAATTAATGCTGTGAACTATAGCAACAACAACAAAATTACATTTATAGAGCACCTTTCATGCGAGGACGTCGGGAGGATGTCCCAAGATACTGAACAATGTGAAGTTGCTGGAGTGTTCAATATATTATGTAGAAATTTAAGGAACTGTAGGAGCAGGATAACCGTGCTTTTTTTTTTGCCTTCACAAGCAATGGCATGTAAAATGCTCCTCTGAAAGGTACGGGAGGTGACAAGCTTTCAGAAGAAGCTCTAAAGAACGATTTAATGGGAAACTAAGTGCACATTTTTATTTTATATTGTCAGGTGACATCAGCCATCAAAGATGTTATCTTCCAGTGTAATAGACTTGTCACAACTTTTCCCTCCTCCTTTTTGAACTGAATTGGATGTCAGTTTCAATTTTGCCCACAAAGTATACAGTCAATTCAACAACAACAACAACTTGCACTTACATTGTGTCTTCCACGCAAAGCGTTTAACAGTGGCGGAGCCGGACTCCAAGTCTGGTATGTGGGGGGAGGGGGTTGAAGGGAAACCATAAGGACGGTTGAAAAGTAATATTTTAAGGCTTAGAAAACGGGAAAGTGGGGGCAAGGCAGAGGAATTGAGGGGGAGTCATACAAAGTTTGGTGGCATAGTGGTTGAAAACACGACCTCCAATGGTGGAGCGGAAGATGCAAGGGAAAAGCAAGAGGCCGATGCCAGATGAGCAGAGGTGAGGGTGGTGGATTGGGAGGTATCAGGAATTAAGCGATTTGAACACAATTGTGAGGATCTTAACGTCGATCTGTTCAGTGATGGGAAGCCTGGCCAGAACTGGTGAGAGGTAGGTATGGAGTTTGGTTCAGGTCAGTTAGGGCAGCAGCGTTCTGTGAGGTGGATCTTTTGAATGATGGAGCTGGGGAGACCGACGAGGGTACGTTTGAATAATCCAGGCGTTGGGTGACATGTG
The DNA here is from genome assembly GCA_035084275.1 of Hydrolagus colliei. Classification (NCBI taxonomy): domain Eukaryota; kingdom Metazoa; phylum Chordata; class Chondrichthyes; order Chimaeriformes; family Chimaeridae; genus Hydrolagus; species Hydrolagus colliei. The sequence goes on from CM068752.1 coordinate 14,313,349, forward strand.
CATTCATAAGGGTTTTGGCTGCATTTGGACACCTAGAATGCGCACTGGTTCAGGAAATCTGAGAGAGAGCTCAGTGAGGTTGAAGAGCTTGGATCCACAGGAGTGAAGACATGGATGGGAGCCAAAGAGTAAGTATCGCATCTTGTCTACCATCACTTCACTTTTACAAAATTCAGAATCCCAAGTTCACTTTACAGCATATTCCGTGAAGTGCTTTGAAACGTCTCAAAAACACGATAAGGCAATATATTAAATGCAAGGATCATTATTATATTAGTATAATTTAGTTGGGCTACAATTGGCACCTGCCTGATAATCTGATGTTTTTACAGGTTTAAGCTGTAGACCTCTGCGCCACCACTCCCTTTGGCTTCTAACAAGTCTATTGTGTGATGAATGTTGCAGGGCATGTTAGTGCTGTAAGTGCACACTTTACTCTTACCTCAATGTGCCTCGGCGTTACAAGTAATGTCCTCCGCTACACAACTGAGACATTTCCGTTCCCCACACAAGGCAGTGATCTCTTTGAATGAAAGGTCAATTTTGTGCATTGTGATCGAGCTCACAAGGAAATGATGTGAGATTGCCCCAAACTCATTTCACATGGAGCTCTTACTGTCGGAAGCAAGTGATACTACAAGTGAGAGGAACACTTACATCACTGGTTAGGGTTATATTTAAAACCATGTTCCAATGGCAAAAGGCCAGTGTGTTAATTCATTTCATCTGGAAGTATGATCCAGTCAGATCTCAGGGCTAGACAGGCATGCCCCTGATATTTGTGGAGCCCTGTAGCTCAGTGGTTAGAGCACCTGCCTTACAAGCGTGAGACCTGTGTTTCGAATCCAGGCAGGTCAGGGCGAAACCTTGGGTAAGTTTCCTTACTCCACATGCCTAATAATAATCCGTCCAAAAAAAAACAATAATAAATTGGTCATTTTCAATCCATGACTGTGGGACACTGCTGTGCGCAATTGGCTGCCACATTTCGCCCACAAATATACAGTCAATTCACTTTACAGTATATTCTGTAACGCTCTTTGAGATGTCCAGAAAACGTGCAAGAATTATTATTATTATTTTATTTATTATTTGAAGTGGTGGTACATTATTGTTTACTTGTAGTAAATTTAGTGATTAGAAGAATCCAAACTTGGTTAAATCCTATAGATTGTGTGGGGAAGAGGATTACACAGTGGCTAACAAGTGGTGCTGTGGTAAGATTTCACTCCAGGTATTTTAAATTCAAATTGAAAATTCAATTCAGTAGATTTGGGAGATGTTTTTTGGGGAAACTAAGGTATGGAAATATTGTGGTCTTATATTCTAATGGTTGCTTTGAGGTCCCGTCATCATCTCTCCAAACACCAATTTACTAATCCCTTGCACTCTTCCTGCTACCTGCCCCCTCCCTGTGTTGAAATCGAGCTCAGTTCATTACCTTCTTTTAACAACAAAATTACATTAGTATAGCGCCTTTCACGTTCCTTTCTTCGCAGGATTTAAAGACTGTGGTACTCCTCACGTCCCTCACTCATCCCACCTCATCCAATTTGGCATCGCTTAAACAGCTTGATGTTGTGATGGCAATAGCCATCACATGTCCTTGCATTTGATATAGCGCCAATCAATCTTCAGCCAATCAGATTGGCTGAAGAGCCTTCTTCATATGAACTCATCTTATGTTCTTGTAGTTCTGTGACCTAACCACATGTCCTTTGTTTATCTCACTATCTCTCACACCCTTTTCAGTTTTGCTGGGTTCCTGCAATGTATGACTTGGCCCTTCACCTGAGCTCATCAGTAACAAAAGTCATTGTGGCAACACATTTGATGTTCTCGTTATTTTAATAGGACATCATTATCCTTCTGAACAGATGCCTGAAACAATTAAGAGTTCTGCTAACCATGCAATGATATGATTAGCGATTTAACAATGTTACAGAATCAGATGTCATACACTAAAGTTTGCTGGGATGTCAAACCGAATGGAGACTGTTCTCAGTGCATTCACCGCCACAGCTGCAGGAGCCTCAGTGAACTCTGCACAGGCCTCTTTCCTGCAATCCTGTAACTGGTGTCCATTAAAAAGAAATCTCACACTAACCCGACCCTTTACCTAATCAATCTGAGGCATGATTCTCAAACTGCTCCTTCTTTGTTCTAGCTCAAGCTACAGATGGGCTATTGTGAGCATGATTTATTGCTGCTTGGAGTGGATGTAACTCCTTTTTCCAGAGCACTTAAGAAAGAAAAGTACTTTGCAAATAGTCACACGGAGGAGTAAGATTACTCCTTAATAATGAAGTGCAAGTCCTAATGGATGGTATTTAGAGGCCAGCACAAGTCTGAAGTCCTGCAGCATATTGGTTAGAGCACTTGTCTTGCAAGTGAGAGGACCTGGGTTCAATTCACGGGCAGGAAGAAACATTAGATAAATTTTCTTACGCCTCATGCCTTTGTTTACCCAGAGGTAAGTAGGGACCCGGTTGTTAGTTGATTGGCAGATTGCTTTTCCGGGATTAATAATCCCTTAAAAAAGGAATAATTTGGTCACCCAATCTACAACTGTTTGTGGGACACTGCTATATTGTGAAGCACTTTGAGATGTCTCAAAGACATGATGAGGTGCCATCAAATGCAAGGATTATTATTGTACCAAACTCAAGAATTATTATTATTAATGAAGATATGTATGAGAATCTCTTAATATTGTGAAGGTAGGAAATAAAGGCAAAGGGAATGGGGAGGTAAAAGAAGTGCAGAGAAACCTTAATATAAAGATGCAGGTGTCATTAATAGGGATAACACGGATAGATAAGGCCACAAAAAAGGCAAACAGAATCCTTTACAAGGTAATCTAAAACAAAAACAGAAATTGCTGGGACCACTCAGCGGGTCAGGCAGCATCTATGGAGAAAGGAAAAGTGAGTCAACATTTCAGGTCCACGATCCTTCATCAGAACTGGGACACGTTGGGAGGGAAAGGCTTTTGAGGATTAACAAAGAGGGAGTGGCAGGGCAAGGAAGACAAAGGAGAAAATAGGGTAGAGGGTAGGAGAGAATGAGTTAAAGAAGTGTTAATGTTGTGAAACAAAAGGGGAGATTGCAATAAAACTGGAGAGAAGAGGTGTTAATGACGTTAACACAAAATGGGAGAATCCATTGTTTTGTGCCCAGAGACATAGAATACAAACATAAGAAGGTAATTTCAAACATTGGTGAATAGAGTATTGCGAACTTGTTTAGACTCTCCATTGTAGGAAGGATATAAGAACATTAGAAAAAGTGCAATGTATACTGGATGAAACAATACCAGAGATGAACGGTGTCAGTTATGAAGCACCTGTCAGTTTTGACAACTATGGAAAATATAATAATAATAATCCTTGCATTTGATATAGCGCTTTTCACGTCGTCTAGATGTCTCAACGCTCTTCACAGAATATACGGTGAAATAAATTGACGGCATACGTGTGGATGAAATGTGGCAGCCAATTGCGCACAGCAGTGTCCCACAAACAGTCGTGGATTGAAATGACTAATTTTTTAAAAAAAACATTTTGGAGGGATTATTATTAGGAGTGTGAAGTAAGGAAACTTGCCCAAGGTTTCGCCCTGACCTGCCGAGATTCGAACACAGGTGTCACGCTTATCAGGCAAGTGCTCTAACCACTGAGCTACAGGATTCCATGGCTTCAAACATCTGGTGGCTTCAGATATCAAGACCTGGATAAATGCTAACTTTCTCCACAGAAGCTTCTCCTGCTTGACTCCTGTTAGCATCTTCTTGACTCTTGACAACATCAATCTGTAAGGATGCACACTCCACTTCATGGAGCAAGTGTGGAACCTTGTGTCTTGGTTGACTCCCAACTGTTCTTTAAACCTCTACTCGCTCAGCTTTCCCCCACCTTCATAACATTTCCTCCACCACTATCTCTACCCTAGGGATGCCAAAACCATAATCTGTGCACTTATCACATCCAGGCTGGACTATCCCAACTCTCTGCTCACATTATTTCACAGGTTGCAGACTACACAGAATGTTCTCCCACATCTGGTTCTATAAGCCTATGACCTGCAACCTTGCCAGGTTCCACTGGCTCCTCATCCCCGAATGGATTGAGTTCAAGTTCCTCATCCTAACCTTTTGAATCTCTGCTTTGCCTCACCCTACAGCTGCCATCTTCTCAAACTTTATAAACCTGCCTGCTCCTCCTACGCAGCTGGCTGGCTTCGATTCCACCACCCTATCCACCCCACCGTCGGTAGTCCAGCTTTCAGCATATCTACCCCCACTCTCTGGAACTCCATCCTGAATTCCCTATGATTCACTGTTTCCTATGGTTCCTCACTTTCTTCAAAATCCACCTCAACACCATCCTCTTTGACCCACTTTGGTCACCTTTATTCCCACCTCCTTGAACACCGCCCTGGTGGCTCGGATCCCTAGCTCAGGTGAAAAGCCTGGATTGTTCAGCACCTCGTGACTTTTTCCTGAAATAAAAACTGTATAAAAACAATGTGTTGTTATTATAATTGTTTACAATAAAAACTGAAATGAAGAATTTTCCTCAAATTCTGCAGTTTTACATTTTAAATTTGACTACATGGAATGTTACAACTCAGATATGGGACACCATTCAAGTATTGGATAAATGTAAGCTTTACTGGCAGTGTATGTTATTGTGAAAAGTATAAGTGCTTGGCACGAAAGAGAAAAACAAGCTTCTTGGGGGCAACTGCAGTAGATTGTAAACATTCCATGAATCTGTCTTTTTTTTTAGCTGTTATAAATGCAATGTGATTTATGAAGGCACAGCCACAATTAGTGTAGGTTCCATGTGTCACACATGCCTGCCTTGCCTCCTACCACATGTACAGATTAATGGAGTGTTAAACTGAACTCACTTCAGGCCTCTTTTGTTGTGGTCCTTTTCCATTCAGGGCAGGGTGAGATCAGCCTGCTTGCAGGCGTATTACTGTTGTTGGTTACATAGATTTGGAGGGAAAATAAGCATGTGAAGGTCATCTGCCCATAATAGTGTTATAACTGCTGTGGACGTACCATAAATATAGTATAAAAGTCACTTTCCTATACCTGAACTAGGTATGCTTCATGTTAACACTGAGTGTCTGAAATGGAAATATGTTCCATTTCCCAGCAATAACCCATCACTTTGAGGGAAAATCTATTTTAAAATAATTGTAATGAAACAATTTGCTTTCCTCGTATTGCTATATGGAGCGTTGCAAATAATTAGAACATATCTGCAAACACCCACCCACCCACTTTGGGTAGATACACATTTGCCTTTTGCAGCTGTAAACAATGATTCTTCACACAAATTTACACATTTTGAGAAAGCTATAAAACAAATGAGACCTTTTATTGATGACAACTGAAGAAATACCTGTTCCTGACTAGAAGCAGGAAGCTTCATAATTACATTCAACCTGCAAAGTCTAGGGGGGAATGGAAGATGTCAAAGTGACTATTAATTAAAAATATAGAGACAATTTTTCACAATTCAGTATTGCAATATTTTTAAAAAGTGCCGTTCAACTCAATTCTCCTCAAAATTCTGTAAATTGTTGGAGTGTTCTGTGATCTGAGTTTTATTAAAATACAGCTTTGTATTCCTAAATCAAATCTGGTTTGTTTTAACTATTCAAAGCTCAAAAGGCTGACATTTCTCACAGCCTTTGCCTCAAGCCAATTGTCTTACAAATTAAGATTGTGCAAAATTGTGAAAACGCAAATCAGTCTTAATTTGGAAGGTAATTTTCCACAGCTCCTAAAGCAATCAGATCCCCAGGTAAAACGGGATTAAAGAATTTTGCACAGTTTTGCACAATCTTAAATCTTAAGCCTTAATGATTTTATAGACTAAGAGTAGATGGCGTTTCAGCCTCTGATCACTGTCTCTCTGGTGGGATAATTGTCTAATAGTGATTAAATATTGCTTTTTAACCGCGGTTTATCTCAAATAACTTTTAAAAGAAACAGTTGTTGTGCTATTATTTACATTGTGTTGCCAGTTTGGAATGGTCTTAAGGATAGGGGACTGGGGTCATGTCGCTAATCTCTGTCACCTTTTAAAGAGAAAGTACACAGAAGGAACATAGACCATAATAAGTCTTTCCAAACTGTTATCACCACTGTTTTTACATAAATCTCCTGCCTAGTCTTGAATTGACAAGGGAACAAATGTCTGAGGTGCTTCCAGGGTAATTGGAACCCATCTGTAATGATATTACCGGCATCACAGACCACCTGCACTTTCATGCAATGGAAGTCATTTCTGTGAATAGACATGTGCGTTCTCAGCAGGTGTGCGTGGCGTACAACTGCACAACCATTGCATTGTCAGACATGTGAGAAAGCATAATGGCAAATAATTTTTCTTTGCTTATCAGTATCCACTGCAGTGGCAACCACAGTGTCAAGGCTACAATCTAAAAAAAACTTGAATTTATATACAGTAGTGCTCTTTACTGGGGGAAGCTTCTTGGAGCGCATCCATGCCTGATGGCGAGCCGGGTGGGGGGGGGGGGGGGGGAAGGGGGGTGACTGTAAGCACAGTTCAAGAGGAAGGTCTTCAATCATTATCTGAAAATAGGGAAGGATAGGGGCAAGGCAGATTGGGGAAAAGATTTCTAAAGTTTCGAGGTCTAATGGCTGAAAGCACATTGACAATAGGGGAACACATGCCACAGTGCAACAGATACTCATCTCCCAAGCTGCCATGTTGTAATCTTATAAGGTAAATAATTTGTTAGCCAATAATTACTTCATTGTATTGAGAAATTGCTTTGCTCGGAACACAATGTCACATATCATCAGGTCAAATTGCACAATGGTTATTGTTTTTGTATCAGGTCATCTCTTGCTCAATACTCCTCAACAAGTTATGATGTCAGCTGATGGGTCTCAAGAAAATAAAAGGCCAGAATGCTTTTCTTTAGTGTGGAATCAGTAACAAGGGCGCAATGTTTCAGGACTTTAAACAAATAATGGGAAGATGTTAGAAGGAATTTCTTCCCTCAGAGGATTGTTATGGTTTGGAATTTATTACCATGAGTGGCTGTTGAGATTCATTCAAAAGGAAACTGGAAACAGCCATTGAACAGAGAAAATATTGAGGGAGTCAGGGAAAAAGTGGGTGCAATAAAAAGGGTGAATTAAAAAATAGGTAGCAACAGTATGGATAAAATGGGCTGAATAGCCTCCTTCTGTGTGAAAAAAAATCGATGTTCCTGGCAGAAATATTATCTTAATTTCTCTTTTATTTAAAAATATAAAACAATTATATAACGTACAAACAAGAATAATAAATTGTTGGCAGTCACTTTAAGGTTATAAATTAAGTCTCCAGGTTCTACCAGCTCACAGCTCATGAAATAATCACAACGCTCAGTTGAATTACAATTGAATTACAGTCTTGTATCTCGCTGCCAGTTGTTTATTATTACACTGTGTCAAACAAATTCTAAAAGCGACTACAGAACATATAAAAATTACAGATTTACAGAAAATGCAAGACTGATTTCAATGCTTTTTTGGTTTTCAATTCAATAAAGTAATACTTTTTTTAGGCAAGGTTTAGATACAAATCTAAAACTCCACAGGACCAGGAATACACTAGGTTGTGCTGACTCGATATGAAAGTTACCTTTCATTCTTGTATCCTCCACCAGGGAATTGGAAGGAATTGTATGTTAGAATATCATACTTTTTCCCAGGTTCAAACCCAGCTCAGGTAGGTTGAAAAATCCCTACTCTGAAGAAGTCCTTGTTTCAATGAACACTTTTAATGTTCAATAAACCTTTAGTGCTTTGGGAAGTCCTCGCGATGTGAAAGTTGCTACACAAATGAAATTTGTTGTTGTTCTAATCTCAATATGGATATTTTGAATATACTGTATTGGGATTTAAAATGAGAGGATGATGACCGGACATAATGCCCAATTGGTGATGATTAGTGCTCCAGGGTGATGTACTTGATAATGGAATGTCCCAATTGAGTCAACACTCTGTGGAGTCCTGAGCCAGAGGTCCGCAATATTCCAGGTCACTGCTAACGACAGACCAGCTAAGCCGTCTTATCAGCAGACCTTCGAGAGGCAGAACGATCATTGGGAGAAGGATTCAAACCAAAGCCATAAGGTGTAGAGTGGTCTTAACTGGACAAGAATTAGGAAGCTACGGTACTCTCAGCAGAAAGTTATGTGGCTTTAGCTGAAGAATTAGGGAAGCAGGGTGTTTCCCTCCATTGACATAGTGTACATCAACCAACCCTCTAACTTGCCACATTGTGTCAGTGTGGCTCCCTGCTTTCAATTAGTAAAATACAGTAGAGGCCCGTTTATCCGTGACTCGATGCACCACACTTCCGTATAACCGGCACGCCAAAAAAAAGTCTTCATTCAATAAACCGGAACTTATCCGGAACAATAGCAGTGGAGCATTTGTAAATGCATAAATAATAACATAACAACAGAATATTGCATTGGCACTCACCGTCAAAACCACTCTCCTGCGCCCCCACCCCCGCTGGTAGTTGCTGCACTTGAAGCCATGATGCTGCGGTTGAGGTTTACAGGCCAGCGACTCCCCCCAAAATGGAGCACGCCAAGCGGGCGAAAAAAATGGAGCATGTATGACTTCAATGTCATACTATCGGCAAGCCGATAACGCTAGCCGATAGCCCACCTTGTCGCGCAGGTGCAGTATTTCGATTTGCCGCGGGTGCCGGATAAACGGGCTTTTACTGTAGTTTAAAGATATTAAGTGATAATCTATGCTTATTTGTGAAATGGAGTGAGTTGTGTCTTTCCTTTTGTTGTGGAGGCTTGACTAGCCAGAAAAGCACATGATAAGCAGGATTTATTGCATTGCTCAAGCTTTCTAACTCCTTGCCTTCTCCCTCTGATGACAGTGATGGTCTCTTGTGCAGTTAATTCTGAGTAAAATTCAACAATTAAAATTCTTGGCAGATCCATCCCCATCCACTTCGTGTGTACAGTATTACTTTATTTACGAGGTGTCAGCTTGGCTTAAATAGTAAGTTAGTATTCCCACTTTGGATCCAAAGCCCATGTTGCAACCTAATCTATTTTATGCTGACAGTTCAGTGCAGTAATTGGAAAACCGTCTTTTCGTTTAGATAATAATAATAATCCTTGCATTTGATATAGCGCTTTTCACGTCTTCTAGACGTCTCAAAGCGCTTCATGTTAAACTCCCTGCTGATCAGGACACTTGAAAAAGGGAAGGCAGTTTCTCTGGCTGTCCTGATCACCAATTCTTTGTGGGACCTTTTCATGTGCAAAATGGACATTTACATAATTACTGTAAAACAGTTAAAGATGCATCACAGAAGACAGTATAAATATAGGAAACGTTCCTTTTAAATGTGGTTCAATCTCTGAGGAGCAGAGACCAGTGCAATTCCACATGTGTATAAACCACAGCAAAAGGGAATGGAATTGCTCCTCAACGTGTTGGCAGTGGGGCTTCAGTGTTGGGGCTGAATTTGTTGGCAATTTGCAGTGTAAGTGCAGTATGAATGGAAACACACTCCTCTAATGACAAAACTAGCAGTGAAAGTTGTTGTGGGCTCAGTGTTCAGCCTGTCAACAGCAAATGGAGCATGTGGTCAGTTTTGTGTTTAATTCACATCCCATAGGAACAGAGAATTCAGCTCATTGTTTAAAGGCTTTGAGTTATTCTTTGAATCAATGAATGCAGCAATTTCAATTAGACTGTTTACTGTAACTCAGCTGGAACTTATTATTTTGTATATTTCACTGAAATGCAGTGTTCAATCAGCTGATTCCTGACAGTGCAGAGCCTGATATAAGGGCATTTACTGCAAACAAATAAGATCAGTTTCACTAATGTGCTGATTAGCACTTGCTTACTGTAGACTGACTCCTCAGACAACTACTTTGATTCCCTTCCTTGCCTCACAAGAAAAGTCTAAAAGGAACATTCACCGTTTAACTGGATGCTACAAAATCTAGCCTTTCTGTCTCCATTCTGATACTTGACTTGAAATCTCCAAGTGAGCCCAGGGATCATATAACTTTACTTCAAAGCATCAAATTATTATCATAAAATGTTTGGATGTTTTAAAATAATTGGATTTGGTGCAACACCTGATCATGTTGAAACATTGCAAAGAGCTTCACAGAGTTTTCCTCTAAAGTGTGGTGACAGTGTATTTGTTAGACACAGCAACCAATTTGCACACAGTAAGTCTCATAAACAGCCATGAAATTAATTATAAATATTTTTAACTAGATACATGCTGACCAGGGACACTGGGAAAAATTCCATTCTCTCTACAAATAATGCCATAACATTGTATCTTTAATGTCAAACTGAACAGGCAAATCGGACCTCAGTTTAACGTCTCATCTGGAGGATGACAACTTTGACAATGCAGTCCTCCCCCAGGCCTGCGCGAGAGTGTCAGTTTGGACTCTAGGTTGAAAGATTTAAAACACTTTTGCCATAATGGCAAAATGTCAGCCAGGATTCTTTTGCAATGAACACCTGTGGCTTCGCCAGCAGCTGTTTACACCTTCTGGGTTGCTTCTAATGGCAGAGGTTGGTAATGTGTCCTTCCTTGCCTCCTCCAAGGCCCATCTCAAGACATTACTTTTCGACCGCTCACTCAATCACCCTTAAACCTTCACCCTTCCTGCCCTCAACCCACTCTGATCCCAACTCCCAGCTCGGGTGCAAATCTAAAAAGTGCTTTGGATGTCCTCTCGACTGGTGAAAGGCAGGACATGTAATTTGTTGTTGTTGTTGTGTTAGATTGGTACTGACTAGAGCTACTGAGATGTTTGTGACTATGATCCTGAAAGATTTATTCAATAAGAAATATTCAATCTCAAAAATACCTGAAAACACACTAGAGATCAAACGTGGACTAAAACGGACTCTTGCGAATGTTTGGGGTTGCTGTTTCTTGACTGCTCCACTTATTGACTACCCGGCCGTATGAGCCACAGGTTGGCCACCAGTGCTCTTGCCTATGGGAATATGGTTCAAAGACAATACAGTATAGACGGAAAGATAATTGAAAAACAAACTTTACAAAGATTGAGCCAAGACTTAAATATATAAAACCTGCTTGAAATTGGAGTGATTTCAACTTTCAGTTTGCTATTCCATTCAGTGCTTTGAGGACCAATTTATTTCATGGTGGTCCGCCAGGCTTGCTCCGTGACATTGTCAGATACAGTTGTATTGTTCTAGTTTAAGGCAGCTCAATGCTGTTTTTAATGTCTTATTCATGTAATCTTATTGCTCATGAGAATAGTGTAATTCTAAAGAAAGAGCTTGCATTTTCCCAGCGCCTTTATCACCTCCCAATGTCTCAAAGTCCTTTACCATCATTGTAGTGACTAGTTTTGTAGGCAAGTTAGGCACAGCGGGTCACACAATCACAAGATTGGTTTGGATGAACTTTTGGTCTATTTGATCTAATTTGTACAGAATACCCACCCTGTTGTCGTCCCATCACAGGACCAAACTTGATTTTAAAAATGCATCCAGTATCATAGCTTTCCTTACTCTACATGGCTAATAATAATCCCTCCAAAAAAACACATATATAAAATTGGTTGTTTCAATCCATGATTGTTTGTGGGACACTACTGTGCGAAATTGGCTGCTGTGTTTTCGCCCACAAATATACAGTCAATTCACATACAGTATATTCTGTGAAGCTCTTTGAGACATCTAGAAGACGTGAAAAGCGCTATATCAAATCCAAGGATTATTATTATTATAATCTGTTCCAGGGTTAATTACTATCTGGATAAATAATAACTTCCTGGTGTCTGTCCTTAAATTGTCCATTGCAATCAATCAAATCAATCAAAACTCACATTTATATAGCGCCTTTCACGTCAAGAGGACTTCCCAAGGTGCTGTAAATCCTAAACATGTGTCCTCTTCTACACTCTTGGTGCATCTAAAAGTAGAAAAAGATGGGACTTGAAAAAGGGGAGACAGGGGTCAAGGCAGAAGGATTGAGGGAGAGTGTTCCAGAGTTTTGGGGCCTGGTGGAAGCGCGACCTCCGAAGTTTGGGTGGAGTGTGTGAGGGATGAGCAGGAGCTCAGTGCCAGTTGAGCGGAGGTGCCGGTTGGTGGATATGGGAGTGGGGAGGTTGGAGAGGTAGGGACGTGCCAGGGAGGGAATGTATTTGAATACACGTGTGAGGATCTACAGGATCTTGACGTCTATCCGTTCGGTATGGGGAGTCAGTGGAGCCTGGCCAGAACTGATGAGATGTTGATATGGAATTTGGTCCGAGACAGTTCTGCAGCAGAGTTTTGAATGAAATGGATCTTTTGGAGCTGGAAAAAACAGCAAGGATTGCTTTTGAGTAATCCAAGCGGGAGGTGACAAACACATGCACCAGTTTTTCAGGTGCATTTGGCTAAGGTACGGTCGGAGGCTGGCAATGCGGTGGAGGTGGAAGAAGGTGGGCCCGATCAGAGGTGGTGGACAAGGGCAGCTGGGGATCAAACCAGACACCTAGATTGGGTTCTAGTTTGATGAGTCTGAGGGAGAGCCCAGGGTGGTTGAAGAGTTTGGATCTACAGCAGTGAAGGCATGGACGGGGACCAAGGAGTATGGCTTCCCTCTTGTCAATATTCAGCTGCAGGATGTTTTTATTTACATTGCAAACCACAGAAACAGCAGCACTTTTCATGTTGGATAAATGTCTCGAGGGGATTCACAAATTTGAACAGGATTACTGAGGAATAATGAATTGGGGGGAGTTTGATGGTGTTGACCACATGCGTAGACAGAGATAAGGTTTTGATGGAATTTGCAGGCAGTGACAAGGAGCAAACTGAAGGGATTTGGAGATCAGTGGTATTGACAGGGTATTTTGGAAGCAGCTGTTTACACTGGTAGGGGAATCAGTGACTAGGGCCCATAGTTATAAGATAATCAGAAGAAGATCAAAGGAGAAGTTTAGGGGATTTTTTCACTCAAAGAAAGAGTTGTGGAATGCCCTGCCAAGTAAAGCAGAGATCCTTGTGGGTTTCAAGAGGGAAGTACAACAACAACAACATTGCACTTATAAAGTGCCTTTCACGTCAGGAGGACGTCCCAAAGCACTGAACTGTCAGGTCGGGACCCGAGCGGGGGTGGAGGTTCGGGGTAGGGGGAAGGAGATGGGGAAGAGTTAGTGGGGGAGCCGAAGGCGCGGTCAAAGTAAACAAGTATATGAAGGAAAGAGGCTTGACAGTGTATGGGGATAAGGCAGGATAGTAGGATTGAATGAACACTTCACTTTGCTCAGAAAACTCGACAGGTCAAATGGTCTCCTCTGTATTTCAAATTTCTATATTATAATGTGCAGTGGTTGGGGGCTTGGCTACCAGTGTTGGAATGAAGGTAGCGAGAAATGAGTTAAAGACTAGAGTGGAATAAGTGGAGTGTCTAGTTTAGAGAGATTTGAGCTGTAGGAGATTGCAAAAGTTGGAAGTATAAAGATGGTAAAGGGATTCCAATGTCAGATGAGTTGTTTAAGGTGAATCAGTTGAAGTACTGGGTGGCAATGGAGTTTGGCAAAGAAGGGGGTGGACTTTGGAATGGGAGAACAGCTGGACTACACCTGGATTGGTTGGAGGTTATGGATTTTTGAGCCAGAAATTCCAGCAAGGAGAACATTGAAGAATTCTCACCTTGAGGTGATGAAAAATGCAGGAATGTTTTGTTCTGATGGGGTGGGTGGGAGATAGAAATGTGAACAGACATCCTGTCAGAGATGGAACAAGATGGCATCAGTTGATGTTCAGTTGAAGGAAATTAGGGATCACTCAGGACTTGATGCAAAATGTTATTCTTAGCAAAATGACAAAAGGGCTTAAATTAAATCTATCTTTATAAATAACAGAACAGGATGTAAATACTGTACTCGTTTTTTGCTGTCTTAATATTTTGGCAGCACACGCTGCACTCAAAATGTATTTATTTCACAAAATCACTGAGCGGAGATGTAACATTTCAATTGCTAGTTTGAATAATTGATGCAAAATATGTGTTTTAACTCTTACCGGCCCTCAATAACTGTGGATGGAAATCCTACGTAACTCAATAATCCGTTTCTTTTTTGTAACTTTGGAATTAGAAGGATAATACATATATTATTTTTGTGTTTGTAAAAGATTATTTTACATATTAATGGCAGGAATCCAGGCAACATGGATTATAACAAGATGAGATCTGGTGTAGTATAAATGGATTCGTTGCTTCTACAGGTGGGAATAATTTGGGGCTTGAGTAGAAAGATTTTTAATGAGCAGAAAAGCCAAAGACAGGAAAGTTTTAAGGTGGAAGAGAAGGAGGGAGACTGGAGGTTAATAATAATAATAATAATCCTTGCATTTGATATAGCGCTTTTCACATCTTATCGACGTCCCAAAGCGCTTCACAGAATATACTGTAAAGTGAATTGACTGTATATTTGTGGGCGAATCGCGGCAGCCAATTGCGCACAGCAGTGTCCCACACACAGTCGTGGATTGAAATGATCAATTTTATTATTGTGGTTTTTGGAGGGATTATTATTAGGCGTGTGGAGTAAGGAAACTTGCCCAAGGTTTCGCCCCGATCTGCCTGGATTTGAACACAGGTCTCCCCAGCTTGCAAGACAAGTGCACTAACCACTGAGCCACAGGAGCTCCACAACAGGGAGGATTGTTTACTGGATAACTCAGCTATTTAATGTATTGTTGTGAAACGGCATGATTGAGTCTTTATTCGAACATTGTGAAAACGCAAGAAGGATTGTGAGGGTGAGGGTTGGTGCATTTTTGGATCTCAGGAGGAATAAGGTCAGATTTGAGTGAGCGTGGACCAAGCATGAAGTCATGGAAGCAACAAAACAGGTAGAATGCCATGGAGTTCAGGATTGTTGCACCTGGTTAGCCAAAAGAGGCTGAGGGAAGCATGGGCAGCAGGAAGATATCCGCCTGTACAGCCTGGGCCACAGGACATGTTGGAAGTAATCTTGCGAAAGCACATAATTAGGATTGTTTCAACCATCTGCAACTCTACGCTCAACTGAAAAAGAGAAGATGCAGCAAACAAGTGCTTCTTCTTCATGCAAAATAACAGCCCAAATTGCTGCCAGGCACGCAGCACGCTTCTTGTTACAGAAGCCACACATCACTGAAGCTGCTTTGAGTGCACATCTTTTCTGCCTGAAATGCATTTCAGGGCTTGGCAATTGCATTCCCTTTGTACATGATAATGGCTAGAGACAAGCGAGTCAAAGAAGAGGCCGATCCAACTTTGTGTCTTGAAAGAAAATGGGCTCTTTGGAATTGCACCCATAACTGAATGTGAGTTGCCCCTTCCCCAATAATGTACTTTAAACCTAGCTGGTGCTTCTATCCAGTAAAGGTCCCTTCAGGTGACGATAATGATAGTAGCTGGGGAAGCAATGGAGGCCAGGAAAGATACACACCACAGCTCTCAAAACACGTCAGCTTGTTAGTTGCATGCTCAAACTTCAGCAAAAAGGTTGTGGATTCAATTCCTAAATTAGGACTTGAGCTCACATTTGGGCTAATTCAGTACTAGACGATCATTGAATTGTTAGAGGTACAAAGTTAAACTGAGATGGACATTAAAAATCCTATGACACTATTAATTTGATATAGTATCTTTCCTGTTTGGTGGATGTCTCAAAGCACTTTGTGGTTTTACTGTAAACTGTAGTGCAGTGGCTGTGTATATTGTGGGCCAACAATTCTTTCAGATCAAAAACACCAAATACTGCAAATGTTTCAATACTTTCAGATCAGTTGATCATTCACCTCATAGTTTTTGAGAGGTGTAAATCAAACTTCCTCCTAACTAACCCTCATGTGCTTTTAAAATGTAGAGCAATGACCTGGGTTGTGCTTTGGCTGTGATCATTGGATATTCATCAGAGAGCAAGCCTTTGGGAAAAAAATTAACCGTCCCAGCAATCTCAACAAGCAACATTTTTATTTGCTACCACAGCCTTTTTGAGTTATTTCTTTAAATTGAAGGAAGTGTTAGTAAAGGACAATTGTAAAAGGCTTTTATTCACCAAGCTGTGCTAGACCATATAACATCTTGACCTGGCACCGAGAAGCAATCGTTTCAATTTCCCAGCAATACATTTAAAAGCTGGAATTTCTTTTATTGTACCTGATTGGTTTCAATTTGAATATTGAATCAGATGACCAGATTTTCATCCACCTCCTGGTCAGTTAAGTTGTTGCAGGCAATAAATCAAAGCGATTGTCAGGAAGTAATGTACGGGGAATGCAATGGGGGCTAAATTACATTACAAAAATTATGTTTGCAGGTCTCTCTATAAAGAAAATGATGGATGGGGTGGAATGAAAGTGACAGAAGTTCTGTAAAACAAAGAATTAGTTGCATGAGACCTTGGGTTAAATTAGGCAATAAATTGACATTGTGATAAAGTGTGTCTGTGGAATGCCGTGACACCCAAAAGCGTAGTATTCAACCCAAAACTTTAGGCGGAGGGTAAAAAACAAAACTCACCACTTTTGCAGGAATCATTCCTCAACAGAGCAGCTGGCTTGTAGCTTGTGTTTCTTAATACACCCAAGTAAGCACTCAGGATTTCAGGGCCTCATTATACTATTTTTATTTTGCGGAGATGACCCTAACCTAATTTGTAGACGGGCACAGGCACAAACTGAAAGGCGCATGCCAGCATCCTCGGTGCTCCTGTTTGTAATTACCATTGGGTGTGCTTAGCGCCTGGGAGGGTGTGTGCCAACCAGGTTGAGGGTGGGCTGGTACGATTTTGTGCCTTGGGCAAAAGTCTTCACTGAATCCCCGCTGAGGTACTTTTGCAACACTTTTTTCCCCCCTTGTGCGCATTGGTGTTCTTCAGGAGTTGTATCACAAATGCATTCTTCCTGAAATAAATCGAGTTGGATTTTTCAGCCCTGAAGGGACAAGCAGCCTGGAAATGAAATGCATATTAAAATGAAAACATATTAAATCTTTTAAATTCAGAAAAATAAAACCCGGGGGGGGTGGGGGTTAGAAATTTATCTCTCAATGATCTCCCTGCAGCCGTTCCTCTGTGATGTGCGCTGCAATAGGTAGAGGCTGGGGACGCTCGAGCATTTACATCTCATTTTGAATGCGGCCTTTGTGAGACTGAGCCTACAGCTCATATAGTGACAGATTACTAGTGCTCGCTGGGTTGGAATAAAATAATAATATTGCTTGGAGTTTATATAGCGCCTGTAATGCTGGAACATCCTAAATCACTCCACAGGTAATTGCTGTCGGTAAGTGTAGTGACTGGTTCGAGTTGAAAACCCAGCAATCAACCTTATGCACAGCAAAGTCCCCAAACAGTCATGAAGTGAACGTCTACTTAATCTAGAGGAGTCTT
Source organism: Hydrolagus colliei (assembly GCA_035084275.1). Taxonomy (NCBI): domain Eukaryota; kingdom Metazoa; phylum Chordata; class Chondrichthyes; order Chimaeriformes; family Chimaeridae; genus Hydrolagus; species Hydrolagus colliei. The sequence continues at coordinate 14,330,812 of CM068752.1, forward strand.
AATCAGGACACTGAGCGAAACTTCCCTTTCTCAAATAGTTTGGTGTGATGTTAATTGTTTTCCTGAACAGGTAACAAGACCTGAGTATAACATCTGATATGAAGAACAGCAGCTTGGACAATACAGCACTTTCCCATAATAATTTGAAGGCATTATTTCAAGTCCTGATTTATGGGTTGAATCTACAATATTCTGACCAGAGTTGCTAACAATAATAATAATAACAACAACAACAATAATAATCCTCACATCTGATATAGCGCTTTTCACATCTTATCAATGTCTCAAAGCGCTTCACAGAATATACTGTAAAGTGAATTGACTGTATATTTGTGGGCGAAACACGGCAGCCATTTGTGCACAGCAGTGTCCCACAAACAGTCGTGGATTTAAATGATCGATTTTTATTATTGTGTGGTTTTTAGGATGTATTATTGTTAAGCATGTGGAGTAAGGAAACTTGCCCAAGGTTTCGCCCCGATCTGCCTGGATTCGAACACAGGTCTCGTGCTTGTAAGGCGAGTGCTCTAACTACTGAGCTACAGATGCTAACTGAGATAAGTTTACATAAATTTACATCGCACCATCTCCAAGCGCAGAATTTTGTCAAGCCTAAGATGTCTTGATCTATATTCCGTATTTAATGTCTTATTGAAGGATATTTGTATCAAGTCTGTACAGTTTGTTTGAACAAAGTTAACATGTATGGGGGGCAATCTTAAATTGATTGTGGATTGGAAAATAGACTGTTATTTTGGGCAATCAGAGCTTCAGTGTCATCAGTTGTATATAAAATGCTGAAAACTCGGGAGTATTTTCAAGGTTGATTGGAATCATGGGTCTCAGTGTTGTCTGAACATTGCCTTGCCTATACCTACCTCTGTGACCTGCGAACACCATATAAACCAAGGATGCGATATAAATGGAGCTCCTGTGTCTTAGTGGTCAGAGCACTTGTCTTGCAAGCTGGGGAGACCTGTGTTCGAATCCAAGTAGGTCAGGGTGAAACCTTGGGAAAATTTCCTTACTCCACAATAATCCGTCCCAAAAAAAACCACAATGATAAAATTGGTCATTGCTGTGCGGAAATGGTTGCCACGATTCGCCCACAAACATACAGTCAATTCACTTTACAGTATATTCTGTGAAGCGCTTTGGGAGGTCGATGAGATGTGAAAAGTGCTATATCAAATGCAAGGATTATTATTAAATGCAAGTTATTGTTATTGTTGAATGGCCATGTTAGAATTAAACCTACACACAAATACTATTTGAAGGAAACTATCACTTTAGTCTGGTTGTAAATTTGAGAGAAATGAATGCAGGGAATAGAAGATCATTGCCCCAGAATTGACGTTCGACATGCTTTATTCTCTCACCAAATATGAATAAAACCAGTGGCGCCAGGACATTGTATCAGACAGAGAGAAATCCATTTCCTTGCATTTTTACATTCGGTTAAAGGATTTGATTAGTGATCTGTCTGCACTGCCTGTAAGTTGGTCCTAATTGCATCTTTTACTCTCTATTACTCCTTAAAACCCCAGACATGAAAATGCTTAAAGTGCCTTCACACAAATTCCTTATCAGTAGCACAACCAGGGAAATTCTAATTACATTATTGTAATGTTGGCATATGTCTTCATTTGAGCCTCTTTCAGGTACAAAATGCAAAGCAATCTCCAGGCTTGCTCATCTCCCACCAGTGAGTGTAAAGTCAATTTAATAGCTCTTGGATTATTCTGAAAAGGACGCTAGTTAAATAACAGTTTTGGAGGTGTACGGCCTCTGTTTTGTTGTGCACTTGGCTATTTATTTCACCAAGCGTCAAAATATTTTAAATTAATAACAATCCATGAATTTGATATAATGTCTTATCACATCATTGAAACGTTTCAAGGCACTTTATAGTTTAGGCAGACACTCCAGTGAAGGGGTTTCCAAACTGTGGGACGCGCCTCCCTTGGGGGGGCGCATACTGTTGGCTAGGGGGGGTGCGGAGCTTTAGAGTTTCGAGCCCCCGAGTGTGTGTGGAGCCGAGGACCCGAGTGTGCGGAGCTGAGGTGGAACCGAGGACCTTGGTGTGCAGAGCCGAGTGTAAAGGTGGGGGGGGTTTGCTGAGTTAGTGGGGGGGCGCTGCTATTCTAAGTTTGGAAGCCACTGCTCTAGTGCAGGTGAAAGTGCATGTACAGCTGCATTTTTGGAGGTATCATGCTTCAGGTGAGACATTAAAGTGAAGCCCCATTTGGTAAACATCCCAGAGCACTATTCTACAAAAGGAGCTTCTCCTTGGTTTTGTGGCCAATGAGTCTCCCAATAAAATTGGTCATTTGCTTCATGGTTGTCTGTGGGATGTTGCTCTGTGCAAATTGGTTGCCATGTTGGCCTACAAATACACAGTCACCCCACAGCAAAATCTTGTGAATTGCTTTCAGATGTTTAACTGATACAAGCGCATTATCAAATAGTTTATTATAATTATTAAAAACTTGAAGACCTCAAATCTGAGTTGCCTGCAATTGTATGGAACACTGTGTTAGAATCAGTCAGCTACCTTTCTAAGTAACATATGAATTTTAATCACATGTTTTGGGTAGAAACAGCCCAGCTTGTGTGGATGATTAATGCAGTGTGCCCGTTCCTTTAAGTCTTCTGTTCATTTATGTGGTAATAATGGTGTATGTTCTCATGTTTTTCATCGAAGCTAATCCAAGCTCCGAGTGTCCCAAAGGACACTGTGAAGCCAGCATAAATGATGCAGTTCGATGTTATGATTGACTGCAGACTTACCTTTGCAGGTTTATTGTAAAGATGTGCCATTCACCCCGATCAGTGTCCCATTCACCCCAGGCGCAGACCTGAGTATACTAGCTGACTTGTACTCTATTAGCATGCTTCACTCCTAGGAACTAGTAACATTGTCCGTGGTCTTCAGGGAGCATTTGGTGTTTGTGTGCTTGCCCTTGGCGTGGCATCTTGTGATTTCATGCTTTTTCTATCCAAAGTTACTCTTCACCACAGCAGGCACTGGTTGCAACTTTCTTCCACACGCCACATGTCTCTTTGGCCTTGTTTTTGGTTCTAAACATTCACAAGCTTTCACAGCATCTGGACTAGTGATGACCAACCTTGATGTTCAGTCAACAAAATACATTTTCTTGGTTGAATATCTCTTGATTTGTGGCATAAATTCTCAGCGCCTTGGGACGTCGTCCCGACTTGAAAGGAGCCATGCAAGTGTCATTTTGTTGTTGTTGTTTTAAATCAGGAAATATTCAATCAAGAAAAATACACAGATCGAACATGCACTTATCTGGACTCGTGCAATTGTTCAGGGAGGCTCTTCTTGACAACCATTGGTCACTTTTGGTTGGCCACCACTGATCTAGACAGTCTCCTTATCCCTTTAAAAAAGAAAAATTAAAACAAAAAATGGTCACTCAATCCACGACTGTTTGTGGGACACAAGTGTATGCATTTGGCTGCCGTATTTTGCCCACAAAATATACAGCCATTTACTTTACAGTATATTCAGTGAAATGCTTTGAGACGTTGTTGTTGTTGTTGTTGTTGAAACATGAAGAGATTTGAGATGCGGCAAACCAATATTTTCTCAGAAAATCTGCCTTTGTATTACAGAAAGGGATGAGAAACAAAATGATATAGCACCTAGACTACTTGAGTACAAAGTCACATACAGCTGTTTTTTTCAGCTCTGGGAAATTAATTGCTGAAATTCTTTGAGCCATAACAGTGATTGGGGGAGGTCACAGTAGAGCTCAATGCTATTCATACAAGAACATCTCCAGCAGCAAGGTTACTGGATAGCGATCAGAAACAAAACCCCAACTGATTTCTGCTCTGTCCTCCCTTCTCATGGTGTTAACACTCTGCTCCGCGGAGAACAACATTGCAATTTTCCTTTTTTATTTCCACAGAAACGCTCTAACCCTGCGCACCTTACGCAAAGGAAAGAAAAATACGTCCACACATTGCTTGTGATTGTTATCTTATCCTGCTAATGCAATCTGCCAAAGACTTCTCCGAGTGGATAAAAGTTCACACCCGCACAGCTGGAATAGACAACAGTTTGTATAAAACAGTTTCTTTTGAGAAAGGGGTACATCTCAGCCTTCCGAAATGGCTGCTGACTGCTGAAGATGACGCTATAACCTTTGCCCTTGACACACACTGGGCCTCCTGGTGATCAACAGAGGGCAGTGCTGCCCACAGGTTAGTCACTGGTCACCGTCTCCTGTTACAGATAGAGACACTGGACTGATTTCTAGCTTTCGCATTGAGATACATTCGTGCAGAGATCAATAGATAAGCCATTGCTGGTTAGACCGATTGACGCTTTGCAAAATCTATAAATGGTGAAATGCATGCTGTGATTTTCAGATGTTTGATACTGTCACTATCTGAAAGGAAATCTCTGAACCACCTGCGTTTCAGTAGAATACTGATAATTAGAAATACAGAATCACACGTGTCTTTACTGTGGATAATTCTGTGCCACTGTCTCTGTCTGGTCAGCGTTTTATAGATTTTCCTTTGAAATCCTTTTAAGGACTGTGAAAAATGTTGACATTTGGATTTGATCTTAAATTTTCAGATAGAATGGTCTTACGTTTATTGGCCAAGACAAGACTTCTGATCTGCAGCGCATTTCCCTTTAAAGGTGTTTTGTATTCATTCACAACTATCTTGTTCCCCTCTCCTGAAATGTCTGAATCGTCCTCGGGGGCTGACTACTCTCCAATCCCAGTTATCCTGCATTTTTCACAAATCTTTCACGACGAAAATTGCAGCAAATCACGGCACTTGCAAAGAAGGAGGCGGTATTTAATTGAGACTGGCCAAATGTTAACTGGCACTCCTGTGTATTGCCAAACCACACCAGTACAGTACTAGTCATGTAAAGCACACTGTTATAGTGCTCGCTGTCTAACCCACACTGTTACGGTGCCATCCATACTGTTAATATAATAAGCACTACAAAAAGCACTATAAAGCCACACTGTGTATCTGCTCCTCCAGGGTCCGCTTGTCTTGATTACATTACTTTTCTGCTCATATCCCACTAAACTGAACCCATGCTCTTCTCACGTGGTCCAAGTGGTCATGTCACTCTGACGGCTTGTAAAGCAAGGAATGTTTGCCTGGATATAATTTAATTGCCTGAACATCTTGTCTTCACTGCCTGTTCTACCCGATGGCATTACTGCAATTCCAGGGTAAAATCAAGATGCTTATGTAAGCAAAACGCGTTTGATGGAAGGAAACGGCATGAACAGGGCAGCGCAATAATTGGCCCTTCAAAAACCTGTTGACATCTTTGTCATGTTTATGTGCTGTGTTTAACAGGGAAATGAAAGAGCCTTAAAGAGTTGGCAGTCTAAACACGTTTAGTTTTCTTTAACAAACTGAATTATTATTTTCTTTGAAAACATTTTGTAATTAATCAACTAAGTCAGTGTTAAGGAATGAAAATACATGTAATTTTAAGTGATGAAGAACGGAAAATGTTCTTTAATTTATTATTGTTATTGCTTCTGCGTTGGCCAAAGTACCAGGCAACCAGCAACAAGGGCTTGTCTGTATGTTTCTTCTCAATTTCTTATTTATCATTTTTCCTCCTGAGGTATTTGACTCTTTCCTTCCTTCTTTCCTTGGATACTTTGACCATTATCCTTGAGCGTGGATTGACAGTGAATGTCATGCTGTTGAGAGTTTTCCTCACCCAATACCCATCTGCATTTGTGTGTGTGTGTGTGTGTGTGGTGGGGCAGTAGGGATGGGGATCTTGGCTTTTTGGCTCCCTTAACACAGGCCAACAGAATTGCCCCTTAAGTCATTCTTTGAGAGACCCAATAACTTAGCACAAACCTGGGATGGAGCTTGGATCTTCGTGGCCTGTATGGCTCATGACAAAATAACCCCACTGAGTCATCATGGAAGCAATGGGCTTGTCTGCGTTGTTCTGACACTGAAACCATATCATTCCTCTTCATATTTTGCCTACAAATTACACAGTAACTACAGCTTGCAGAAAATCCTGTGATGTGCTTTTAAAACATCCTCCTGATTATCTATATCAACAATATCAAATGCAAGGATGCAATTAATTATTGCTAGCTGTACCCGTTGCAGCTACACTTGCAACCAAAGGATTGAATATGAAATGTAGATTGACATACACACACACACAGACATTTCACCTTTAACTATACTCATCTGGGAGGATTTCTGTGGTGGGGAGTTCCTTTGTGGGGGACTCAGTGGGAGGATGCAGAGTAGCCTAGCTTCGTCTGAGTTCTTTATTTTGTTCCCACCGCTTGGCTACGTGTGTGCTCTGTAACATAGAATGCCACCAGATGTAACTGCAGTATGTGCGTACATATGTGGATGCTTTGTGACGATCGATCCCTCTGGCAGCCACCAGGTGTAACTACAACAACCAAAAAATGCAAAACTAAGATTAATTCAGGAACGATAGGAGAAGCCCATAAACAAATATGCCCATGTCATTCGCAGGCGCAAGACATTTCCAATGAGGTATCAATGATGTCTCTATGTCAATCGGTTATTGAGATCCATCTTGAAGTGCATTTCACTCATAGGTGCAACACAGGGAGAAATATTGATTGCGCTTCCTGTTGCTCAACAGTTAGAGCACTCGCCTTACAAGGGTGAGACCTGTGTTCGAATCCAGGCAGGTCAGGGCAAAGTTTCCTTACTCCACACGCCTAATAATAATCCCTCCAAAAAAATAATAAATTGGTCATTTCAATCCACAACTGTTTGTGGGACACTGCTGTGCGCAATTGGCTGCCGCGTTTCGCCCACAAATATACAGTCAATTCACTTTACAGTATATTCTGTGAAGCACTTTTAGACGTCTCGAAGACGTGAAAAGCGCTATATCAAATGCACGGATTATTATTATTATATTCTTGTGCAGATACATAACATGGAAGTGATGTTGACAACGATCTGACAACCTGGTAGTCAGACATTCTGTCGTGTGAACTCATATCAGCTTTAGCATAGTTTTACAGGGTATCCATTCTATAAGAAAACCCATCTTACAAGGGGAAATTTAATAACGTTGTTGTCCTGTACTAATCAAATACCTGTAGTTGTATTTTGATGAAAACAATAATTGTTATGGTAAAGAGACGATTATCCACCCTAATTGGGACGGGCCCCATTATGGATAAGCAAACCATGTGGATAATTGCACTTCACACAAGATACAAATTAGGCTTTAGTGCAATATGAAAGAATCTCCTCCATTAAAAGTTACATTATCATTAGGGCACCACACTATAGATTTCATTTCTCCCTGTCTCTCGCTCTCTCTCTCTCTCCCCCTAAGTCTCCTCTCTAATTTTGTTTCTTTCTACATTGTAAAAGTCTAAAAATATGACAGAATTTTATAACTATGCCCAGAGCCATTTTTAAAAGCTGCTATAATATGATTGGTATCCAAACCAAACAAATTTATACTTTAAATTGTTGTGTTTTCAACAGATGTCTCCTTGCTGAGTGCTAACAGGTGCTCTTTGTGTTTTTAAGCTTGTGTGTTTGCTAGCTAATGAGTGGACAGCCATTATGACTCAGTTCAAAGCCTAATAGATTTTCTATTAGTGTAGTTAGCCACTATACTAATAGAAAATTTACTCGTGGAGCCAGATATTGGGTATTCTGGAAGGATGAGATCAAATGGGCTGAAGTTCTTCATCTGAACTGATCTTATGCTATTGTGAGTGTTAATGATGGGAGCACTGGGTTGGGTTACTTATTGAAACGGATACTGCACTTCAAGCTTCCTGTAATCCTCTGTGAATTACAGCTTTGTACCAAAGCAATAGGCAAGGTTCAGAATATGAGCAAATAGTATTTCCCATTCATTCCCATGCCTGTCATTCAGGACTTGAGGCACGGTGGGGATTCAGGCGTTTTGCTCATTGTATCACTGAGAGGGGATGAATCTTTCCAGCACTTTTCCAGGATATTAAAAGAATAGTAAAATAATTGAGTACAATAGAGTTAAATGAACAGTTTATGCAAGAAAGAGATCTGATGAGTAAATGGTATTTATTTGTTCCAACCCCTTCTCATAGAAACATGGGAACACAAGGAGACCAATCTGAGTGCTATCTTGTGTCAGATTTTGCAAAGGGCTTCCCAGCCTTTTCTCCATATCCCTTTGTACCTTTACTTCTCAATATCTGTCTATCTCCCCTTCAAATATCCCAATCAATTCTGCATCTACAGTTTTCTGGGGCTATCTCTCGCACCTTGTCACAACTCTTCATGTGAATAAATGTGTTCTTATCTCACTTCCAATGACCTTGTCTCTAATTTATACAGTGGAGTTTTAAAAGTGCTGTCGAAAAGAAGCAGGAGTAAGAAATAATAATAATCTTTGCGTTTGATATAGTGCCTTATCACATAATTGAGACATCCAAAAGCAGTCAATGGGAATGTCCCACAAACAGTCGTGGATTGAGTAGCTAAATCTTTTTAAAGGGATTATAACTCCAAGAAAAGAGATCTGTCAATCAACTAACAACCAGGTTTTTACTTACCACTAGATAAACAGAGACATGTGGAGTGAGGAAAATTGCCTAATGTTTTGCCCTGTTAGGAATCAAACTCGCGCTTGTGAGGTGAGTGCTCTAACCAACACTCTACAGGACTCCACATGTCCATGTGAACTTGATGCCATAACAAATTATCTCGGGTGTAGATTGTGTGAGTTTGGAGGGAACCCTAATCTATGTCAGACTGACTTGAGGGAACTTGGCCCTGATGTGAATTCCAGTCAGTGGGATGTCCGCAGTATTCCCCAAAGGAATCACACTTTCTGAACAGAGGCACTTTTTCTATCATCAAGGTGCCATTCCAATACTATTCTACAGATAAGTGCATGTTTTTACAACAGGCTCTGCCTTTCTGTTCTGTGAATTAGTGCAATCCTTTGAAACACGGTCTGTACTGAGTTAACTGATGTGAGCCAGATAATGGAACAATTGACGAGAGTTCACTTCCCATTTATCTGTAGTCTTTACATTCCACTATAAACTGTGTGAATCACTATATGTCACATGTGTGTCTCATTAGATTGCCTGCATGAGAACCTCCCCAACTGGAGTTCCAGTTGACTATGTGAATTTTGGCTTCGTGCCACCATGAGAAGGATTCCTGAGACATTTTCCCTACCTGCTTCCAAATCATTCCGAATCTTTATTGCTGTGGCAGATGTTAGACGTTTCCATTCATTTGTGTTTTCATTCCTAAACGGTTTTCACAAATTCCTTGTGTTTTTGAATGTTCGTATTATTTGTCTCAAGGGGTTGGGTGGTGCACTGAGCTAAACACTGGCCTTTCACTTTGCAACCTGCATTGGATCTTAGCCCAGACTGATTGGGAGAAAATCCTTAGAGAATAGATGCAAAAAGTAATTTGTCACAAATCTATTGCATAAAGACTACCCTCAACTTCATTTGTTTGATTTTCAATGATGCACTTGATAAAATGACCTACGTTAGACTTCTAAAGAATGTTAAAGTTCATGCAATTGATGGCAAATAAGCTTATTAACTTGAAAACAACTCAGCAATCAGAAGCAGAATGTGATTGTAATTGAGAAAAGCTCCTGAGGTAATAATAATAATAATAAGAATTATCATCATTGCATTTGATATAGTGCCTTATCACATCATTGAGATGTTTCCATGTGTTTCAGAATACATGGCAAAGTGATTTGACTTGATATTTTGTGGATGCAAATTGGCAGCCAATTGCACACAGCATACATTACCTTCTCCAAGAAAATAAAGGTGTTGGGGCTGTAGTCAGTGATGGTGTCAGTTTTATTTGGGTGTGGAAGGAACTAGCTTGAAGGGCCAAATGTTATTCTCTCATTTTATGTATTCTTATTATATTATGTTCTTGGGTTATAAAAGTCCCATGTTCAATAGTCTGTGGCAGACAGACTCATGTAAGTTGCTGGGATGTCCAACACCAAAAAATGAAGCTTGATTAATCAATAAAATTGTCACAACCACTGAAGCAATACAAAGTGCTTGTTGGTTAGCTGGATGTGATTACAAAGCATAAATCTCACTCAGGACAATTTCATAATTCATGAGAGCTTGCTGCTGAACCCTAAGCTTTCAAATTACACTGCAGTATCTATGATTGTTTTCAATGCATAGAGTATGTGAAGTTCATGGGATAATTTTTTTCACTCTGTGGCACTGATGTGACTTGATGTGCACATCAAATGACTCTCATAATTTTCATCTAATCATTGCAAGTTCATCGAGTGATATTTGGAAATTAAATATGTGATCGTTTTGTTACAGGTCACATTCTAAATGTAGAGCTGTTGGTCACATTGTTAGCAAGAAACATTTAATAATGCACAATTATATGGTTCCACAGCAACCATATAATTGTGCATTATTAAACATTATAATTACTCATGCTATTAGGTTAGTCATTTAAAATAAAGTGTTATCAATAGGTTATGCTGTGGTGACATAATTCAGGGGGTCACTCTCGTTCTTCTGCGTTAAGAGGTTACCCACATTCTCACCCGCACTAAACTCCAGTCCTTGCCAAACTCCACTGGCTTCCTGTCACTAACTGGATCAACTTCAGACCTTCACTCTAGTGTTTAAATCCCTCCTGCCTCGGCATCTCTCTTCACAGCAATACCAGCTACCTCTGCTCTACCCTTTCGGGCCTTCTCCTTGTCCCTCTAATCCTCTGCTCCAACATGAGTGGCCGTACCTTCAGCCAGAATGCCACAGGGCTATGGAACTCCCTACCTCAATCCCTTCGTCTTTCCCTTTCTCTTTCCCCAGTTGCAGGTTGCGCCTGAAGAATGTTCCTCTTGGCCCGTGCCTACGGTCACCATCACCTTCCCCCTGGCTCGGCATCAGCAACATAAATGCAAGTTATAATAATAATCCTTGCATTTGATATAGCGCTTTTCACATCTTATCGACGTCCCAAAGCGCTTCACAGAATATACTGTAAAGTGAATTGACTGTATATTTGTGGGCGAATCGCGGTTGCCAATTGTCCCACAAACAGCCGTGGATTGAAATGACCAATTTTATTATTCCGGGATCCGCTATTGTAAAGACGCTGTCCGGCATGGAGGGTGCTATATAAATCGAGGTTGTTGTTGTTATTGTGTTTTTTGGGGATGGATCATTATTATTATTATTAGTTGTTGTTGTTGTTGTTGTGGGTTCAAGTAGCACATCTTGAGCTCACAGTCTAGTTTGACACTTCAGCAAGGTATGGGAATTAAATTGTTAGAGTTACTGTCCACTGGGTGAGATGTTAAATTGAGGTCCCGCATGCCTGTTCAAGTAAACAGTGAAGATCCTGTGACACTACTGGAACAGGAAAGAGAGTTTCTCTCAGTGTCCTGGCTATCATTCGCCCAGATCAGCCTTCTGCCTGGAGCCTATTTGCTTCATCCCCTCTCATGCCTCATCCAAGACGGGTCTCAAGACCTTCCACTTTGATTGTGCCAACACTTCCTCCTACCTCCACCCCCTTATCCTCCACCATCTTGACTACAACCCACAGCTTGGGTGTAAATCCTTTAAAGTCCAGCATCTTGGGACATCCTTCCACATGGAAGGCGCTATATAAATAAAATTTGTTGTTGTATCAATTCTTCATTCAGCTCAAAGCTTTTGGTGGGACTTCCCTGTGTGCAAAATGGTTCTCTTGTTTGCCTTCAAAAACAGTCACTACACTTGAAAGTAATTATTGTGTAGCACTTTGTGATGTGTCAACTTTATAGTCACTATAAAAATGCAAGTTCTTATTCCCTTACTTAGTGTGATTCCGAGCCTAGCTGTGCTGGGGAAATCTCTTTATTCATCTTCCACTTAATCCTCTGAATTTGCAGAGCCCGCTGGAGGAAGCTATGTATGCCCCAAGCTCAGCCCGTGACTGCATTCCTGCACTGACAACCTCTCTTGGGATATTTCTGCCGTGCTTTTGCCACTCTGGCAAGTATATTACAGAGGACTGGATTAAAGGCTGGCTTTTGGGATAAAGATCTTTTTCAATCGGTAAGGCTGCCTCTATCAAACAGAGCTGCTATATTTTGCTATTCTCTCTAGAGCTTCTGTATATTCCAGGAAACGCGAGCGTATTAATATGAAACATCACCTTGATGTGGTTAGCATTAAAATGCATCATGCTCCCCCAATCTCCTCTTCACTTTGAACAATAAAATACTAAGGTTTCTCAGCTTCCTTTTGGTGCATGTCATAGATCAATACATGAGATATTGAGAGAACTGAGATCTTCATCCATGGTAGGAATAGGCCACAGCTGAAAATGTTCTTTTCTACACAGTCAATGTCTAAAGCCTCTGCTGTAAGGCACCTAGAATTCCATCCCTTTTCTTTTCTAACAAGTTTTGTAAATTTTCAGATAAAAAAAATGCGGCGAGAGCATAGAAATAAAATCAGGGCAGAAGGCTCTAGAAGAGTACACAAGGACTGATGTTCCATGTTTTCCTCAGGTAAAGGTATTCAATTTAACAACCTTATGATATTTAACGCATTGCCTGGCAAGTGTGCTAAAGACTGTTTATCTTTATTGGAGAATGCAGGAGTAAAGTCCAAGAGGATTCACTGAGGTTTGCCACAGGCAGGCAAGTGATAGGGGCAAGACAGGGGAAATTTGGACTCAATCAATGTAACAGAGCAGGAGGTGGGGGAATCACTAACAAGATGGAATTTTTTTTACGATGTGATAATTATCCCAAGTGATGTTGACATAGGTTCCATCACAATTATCACCGTTCCAGACGTTTAACATGTGAAGGGACCAGAGGGCAATTTTATTCCAATTTTCACACCAATAATGAACACGCAGGCCTTCACACATTGAAAAATCTGCTGTGCCACATCTCCGAAAGACGTTCACCAGCCCTCTGAAAGAGGAACAAAAAAATCCTCACACTCAAAAGCATTGCAACATGCTTTGCTATGTCCCCATATGGAACGCATTCCTGGCTCATGATGTGTCGCAGAGAAGAACAAAAGGATTGAACCAGTTCATACAGAATTGAAGTTTTAGGCAAAAATATCTGATGGGACGATCAGATCTAATCAGAGGGTTGACCAGCTGGCTAACCGTCAAGAGAGGGCTAGAAAAAAGGTATTTTTGTTTAGCTCTTATAACAAGTTTTGGTTTTTTTGTGTGATTCTACAGTTGTGTTTACAAAAACAGCTGCAATCTTGAGTTTGCAACCAATAGCAGCTGTTGAGAATTAACTGAAACCCTGGAATAATGTTATATGTGATACCAGCCATTCAAGGTCCATTGTTTATATCAAATGACGTGTTGCACAACAGCTATATAATAAGAATCTGATTGTCAGCTAGCTGGTTGGCGATAAAACCATCATGACACATAAGAGTATCCAAACCGAACTAAGAGTTCCATATTTGCATGCGACTTACACACAGAAATTTCCCTGTGTCACGTATGGAATGCATTCTCTCTCTCTGGAGGGAAACACTTTGCTTACCTAAACCTGGAGAGGATTAAGTGCAGGTTGGCAAAAACCAAGCCTTGGAGACCCCAGGGTGTACATTGGGATAATGCTTCAGTTCAACCAATAAAAAAACTCATAACTTGCCATTGAAATCACTGATTGCAAAGCTTGCTGCTGCTGTTCCAGCTAGGACCACCTTACCTCATAGAGCTTTGACTACTAAGCTCAACAAGAGAAGAGTAAGAAGTAATCCCTTCTCTAAATGCAATGCTAATACAGTATTAATATAAATAATAAACCTTGCATTTGATATAGTGCTTTTCAAGTCTTCTAGATGTCTCAAAAAGCTTCACAGCATACAGTGTAAAATGAGTTGTCTATATACTTGTGAGTTAAATGCAGCAGCAAATTGCACACAGCAGTGTCCCACATACAGTTGTGGATTGAAGTGACCAATTTATTATTGTTTTTTCAAGGGATTGTTATCAGGTGTGTGGAGTAAGGAAACTTGCCCAAAGATTCGCCTTGACCTGCCTAGAATTGAACCCAGGTCTCTTGCTTGCAAGGCGAGCGCTCTAACCACTGAGCTACAGGACTCCATATAGAGATGTTTCAAAGTGCTTTACAGGATTTCACTGTGAAGTTTGAATATTTTTTCATGTCTGAAGTTGATCTAGCAGCTTTTCATATTATCGAGATGTCTTAAGGCACTTCACAAGATTTACTGAACAGTGTAGTGAATACATTTGTGGGTGAACAAATAATTTGTACTTTCTTCCTCTCACATCTGTCCAGTAATTGAAATAAACTTTTCAATAGTTATTTATGTCCATCTCTCTGATAGGCAGTATTAACCCAATCCTACGTTTTAAGGAGGGTTTCCTGGCAGTGAAAACATTAGACGTGCTATAAATGATTTCATTTGATATCAATTCTGTTATGAAATATGATAATTATTTGTCGCCCCTCCCCCAGCCTCCTGGTATGAGGTGTGCAAGGGAGGACCAGTTCGATTTGTCCTTTGATTTCTTCTCCCCCACCACTTATTCTGTTGGCTGTTGTCAGCTCCGTTCCCACCACCCTTTCCAACAGCACTTCATGTTAATCGCTTGCAGTTTGGGCTGAAGTCATATGTGACATATTTCGCATGAATTAGCATTGCACCCATTACAGCAGCAAAAGATCACAAGTGAGTTTCCGATAAAGAGATTTTTTTTGCCCATTTGATCTCCTTCCAGAAGACCCACCCTCCCATCCTCCCATTGCAGCATCAATCTGCTTGTTAAGTGATTAAAATGTCCTGGTCTCTAGAAATGTCTCTGATAACCCATTCCAGCTGTTAATTACCCTTTGTAAAGAAAAACTTCTGGTGTCTGCCCTGAAATTGTCCTTCCCAACCTTGAACTTGTGCCCTCTTACATATCTGTAATTATTTGTCTGGATTCACTGTCTCTATTTCATCTAGAACCTCTTTCAGTCGCCTGTACAAGGTAACAACATCAGAGATGCTTGCGGATGGTTACGAATAGGCGATTAAAGGAAAAATGCAGCGACTGGAATAAACACCTACTAAAGAGGGCCCCAAATCTAAACCATTTACATCGTCCTCCACAACATTTATGGCACTTATTTTCTCTTCATAAGAATTATTTTGTGTAACTTTATTCCATTTTTGGGAAAAAATATTACAAGCCATAATAGAAAAAAGTTACAGAATTCTTGATTGTAGTTCTATGACCTTTGACAGAACGCATTTAGTTATGGGTGACTCGCTAATAGAGGAAACCTATGAAACGCTTTCTCTCAAATGTGTCAAACTTCTTTTGTTCCGTGGCCTCCAAGCACTGCTTTGGAAAGGAATAGTGCGGATAGATACATACATCAATTGATATCTTTATGCCCAAAGAATAGGCAGCATATCATATCCAGTTGCATTTTTGCGGCTAAGAAAATCATAGAGCTGTGTAACCTAGGGGATGGTGCATTTCCCATCATTAAGGAGAGGTTTGTGGTTTGTTTATAATAATGTGGGTGGGGGGAGCAGATACCATCAATCTGATACCACTGTTGTTTTCAAAGAGTATGTAAAAGTTTCTCCTGGGAGAACTACCTCCCACAGAGCCTGAAATCAAATTTCCATTGTGGGTGGTGTGTGTGTCTTTTTCCCTTCCTAATTCAATTGGTAGCCGGAGTCCAACTTAACACGTTTTATTAGGGTCTGATATACAGACTGTGATTGAACCCAAAATGAATCGAATGCATTCTCTGGGTATTGTGCAAGGATTTTTCTATTCTCTATTGTATTCATAACCTGCACCCACTGGGAGGAAAACTTGGAAGGCCTAAGATACATGAAAGCTCTGTTTCTCTCCCTGAAGTGTCCCCTGTGACTAAAATGGCCTATTTTATTCATTGGAATAGGTGACAGTCACTCTAATCTGCTTTACTTTCAACGCACCATAGGTAGAGAATCAGTGTGGGCCGTGTTCCAAAACTGCCTCCTACCCTGTGCCTGTAATATTTGAGCTGTAAACCAGCTCCCATCTGGTACTATAGAAAAGTGATACTACAAAATGTGTCCCCCTTTTGTCAGCAATAAAGATTTCCGCTGGAATAAGTACTCAGTTTACAAACTCCTGAATATCTTTTGTTCAGGGATATGTCTGATCCGTGGCTATCCTTAGATGTAAGCATTAGACAAACCAAATTCAGTTCTGAGGTGTTCAAAGGACCTTAGGGTTTTTATCTCAATTTAAATCTGCCATCTGTTTGATACACAGTATATAACAACCGATACAATTGCAAGCCCACCATTCCAGTGGGTGGGGGTTCGGGAGGTTGGCCTTTTACCGGAAGGGTGGACAATGGCAATGATTATGTTTAGAGCTACAAAGGCATAAATATCTTCGGGTAAAGACAACCAACAGATTACCTTCCACATTGAAAGTTCACATCGAGATCACGCCTGGAATGAAAAGTGGACTCTCGTTGGAGCGAGTGCTCCGCTTACCTAAATCTGGAGAGTATCAACAACAACAACAACTTGCATTGATATAGCACCCCTTATGCAGAGTTGCATTCAATACCAGCATACGGTTTAGGCATACGCTGGTGAGAACCAAGATTTGAGAACTCCAGCGTGTGTTTTGGGGTACTTCTGGAGTCTAACCAACTAGAAACACATAACTTGCCATTGAAAGCACTGTTCAACTCATTTGGTATTGCTACAACAGTTACCCCCAACTCACACTCTGTTGTGCCCAAATCATGGCTCCTGCCAGCCTGGGCCTCATATTGTCTGGAGTTTGGTAAGCAGGATATGACCCAAATGCTCTGAGGTGCTACCCTCGTGCGGGGTGCTATATAAATGCGAGTTGTTGTTGGTGTACCTCTGGGAAGAGAGTGCACATCCCATTCCTATAAATATCTCCGCAATTTCCATGTATATGTGGGATGCGTGGAACTCTCAGCTTGGTTTGGATACTCTTAAACATCGTGATGGGTTTCTGCATGTCTCAGACACACAGCTGACCCCCCAAAAGTATATCTAGGTATATAACTCCTAATATATGAAAATAATGACATTGTCCTGAGAGCGAAAATTTAAGCACATTATAGAATGGTTAAGCTCAGGTCTGGGGCCTATACCTTAGAGTAATGCTGTAGTGTGGGCCTAGGAGAATGCTTTGGAAGAGACATTAAACTGAGCATTGCCAGCCTGTACAGGCAGATGCTAAATATCCTTTAAAGCTTTTTGAAAAGAAGATGGTATATTTTCAAGTATCCTGGACAATAGTTCCACTGATTTAATTGTTATTCACCTCATGTCCATTTGTGGGACTTTCCTGTGTGTACATGATAGCCATTTGATTTGTTTGCAAAAAAAGGGACGCTAATCGCTGTACCAACAACAACAAAAAATTATATATTTCTATAGCACCTTTCAAAGCACTTTGAGAAGCAGCAATGGTATAGAAGCAGCAAAAATGTATTTTATTTTAGAGTTTTCAACCTATGATTTTGTCAAAATTATTTTTATTTTGGACACAGGAAGCCCCCCCAAAAACTGTTCTATTAGAAAGAGCTACGAGTCATAGTAAGTTATCCATTAGAGGGAATGTTTTCTTCTTCCCGTTACAATTCATGCAATTAATAGTAATGCTAATTGTTTCATGGCAAGTTGAAGCCAGTCTATTTGTGTAGATCGTTCCAATGGGAGAGGGAGAGCATGGTTCACACACAATGATTGTAGTTATGGATTGGAATATAATGCTTGGGATGCAGAGCTTTTCCTGATTGATTGCATTGCTGTAAAGAGGAAACCTAGACCTTGACTCCTGGTATGTGAGCAATGGAGCTGCTCCAGAATGGAGGGATCATTATGAGGAATGAATAACTAAACTAGCTCTCTCCAATCATGAGAGGGGATAATAATAATAATAATAATCCTTGCATTTGATATAGCTCTGAGATGCCGTCCGGCGTGGAGGGCGCTATATGAATCAAAGTTGTTGTTGTTGTTGATATAGAGCTTTACATGTCTTCTAGACGTCTCAAAGCACTTCACAGAATGTCCTGAGATGTCTCAAAGGCAACCTTTTTGAGTTGGTTGAGATCCTAAATGGAATACAGAAAGACAAGGTAACTCAGCAAAAGGGCACTGGATCAGTGCTATGAAGGACAATTTTATGAATGATGTTAAGAAATATTTGTTTACACATAGAGTAATTAATGGTTGGTACTAGTTACCAGGAAGGGTGGCTGAGCTGGGATTGCAGAATAAGAATCCATAGAACATTTTTTTTTAATTAGAAAAATACCTAAAACTGCAGGGTTAATGGGGAAAAGGCAGGTAATGGGAATGAAAGGATTGCTCTTAAAAGAGCCAGCATAGAATATACTGTAAAATGATTTGACTGTGTATTTTGTGGGTGAAACATGGTAGCTAATTGTGCACAAACGCTCAAACAGGCGTAGGTCAAAGTGACCAATTTATAATTTTCTTTAAGGAATTATTACTCTCGGAAAATCGACTAACAACCGGGTTCCTACTTACTGCTAGATAACTAGAGGTGTGTGGAGTCAGGAAACTCGCCACCATTTTGCCCAGCTGGGAATCAAACCCAGGTCTCTTATCAGCAAGGCGAGTGCACAACCCACTGAGATACAGTACTCCAAGGGATTGAATGGCTTTCTAATATGTTGTAAATTTCTATGGTGTGGTTCTAAGGAAAATTAGTGGGTATTCTGGAAGATTAAAATGCTACCCCCTCATTTTGGGCCTTCTTCCTCTGAACTTCTTTTGTGATCTTAATCAAGATCTTGACTGTGCATTGACTGATGTTACTTTCTCTAAATTTTTATTTATCTGCCTCATGCCAGAGGGTAATCGATCCCTCCTTTTGCAGTCAGCACATCATGAATTAAATCAAATCAGACATTACATAACGGTAGTAATATTTTCTGTTTTTTGAAATAAACAATGTTGTGCAATTTGTCATAATGAAAGCGCATGAATTTTTAAAATAAACTTCTCTCTACTTCGCACTGTGTTAGGCTGTTGGAAAGGAATGTCACAAAGATTTGATTTTCACTAGCTGCAAATCATTTTAAGTTAGTCACTGGTGGTTGGGGATATTACCTTACAGAAGTGTATCACACATTAAGAAATAAATGAATGGATATCCTCCAGTGTTCCAAACTGGGCATCGGTGTAGTATATCAGGATAATATAGTAGTAGCGTTCTTTGATTCTGTAGTGTGATTTAGTGACTAGTGAGTTTATGTTTAAGCACTGGAGAGAGTTTGTCTGTTAAATATGATGTATAATATAATTGGTAAGAAAGACAGGCTGCTGTGGATTTAAATTCACCCCATCCCTGCTGTCATAGATCTTGTTTCTCTGCTGTTATTCAGCGTACAGGGCTAGTTCAGTATCCAAAGAGAGTTCAATTTTAGAATTTTACAGCACTGGAGGTCTTATGATCGATGCTTCCTCCGTGTCCCTTACGCTCTCTGTTCCACCATCGGTGGCCTCACTTTCAGCGTCTGTGCCCCGAAACTCTGAAACACTCTGCCTCTTTCTCCTTTCCTTTCCTTCCCTATTTTCAAATAGTTCCTGAAGACCTCCCTCTGCGGTCACCAACTCCCTCCCCTGGCTTAGTATGTGCTCCGCCATGTGTTGCCATGGGTTGTCAAGCGCTATGGGTTGCTACCCTGCATGAGTAGTGCTATATGAATGCAATTTGTTGTTGTTGTATCTTTGCCAGATTGTTGAATGAGCTCTCCGCTTTCCTAGTTTTTTCCTTTTAAATGTTTCTTTGTGATATATGTGGAGTCCTGTAGTGTATTGATTAGTGCACTCGGCTTGCAAGTAAAAGGACCTGGGTTTGATTCCCAGGCAGGACGAAATGTGAAGTGCTTTGAGACGTCTCGATGTAGTGATAAAAATATATTAAATACAAGAATTAAAATTCTCTTTAAAAGTCTATTAGCAGTGCATTAATAATTATTTTTGTTACCTCGTTAATAATAACCCTCTGTGTGTGTGTGTAAAAAAACGTTCTCCTGCTCACTTTGCCTCACTTTGTTGTTTTGTTGTGGATCTTACATCTTTGCCCTCTAGTTACCAGTTACCCACCAGTTCAGATGAACAAAATGTCTAATTATAAGAATATAGGAATTTACCAAGAAAGTCAAGACCAAGGTCCATCTTGTTCACCTTCTTCTATCCTGGTAGTCACTTAGCATGCCATGTCCCAAACTATATAAGAACATAAGAATTTGCTCGGCGAAAGAAGGCAAATTTTGACATGTATGCCAGTTCTCCTGTCAATTGTCGCGTGCGAGAAAATTGTGCCAAAACTTACTTTAGAAGATTTCCTTCAAATCTTTTCAGAGTTTCCCTGTAATGTGCACGGTAAGAATTTTAATATCTGCGATTGACTCTCACTGTAATTAGGAAGCAACAAGCAATAGTTGAGATATAGCACACTATTAGAACAATGCCCACAGTATGTATCTACAGACTATTATTTGCTAACTAAACAATATTTTCAGTGGAATTGGCTATATTTACATGCACTAGATAAGTCGATTAACATTTAAGTCATCCTATTTTTACTGTACGGAAAAAATAATCAGCTGTCTTTTACATGGCATTTTTTTACCATGTGAATTGGAATTGAGTTAATTTCATTATGTTATTTTAGAAAGACAGAACGACCCATTTACGTGCCATCAAATGGCTTTCACTTCGAAGGTAGAATCTCGTCTTAACGGCTTATTTCTGGTGAGTTACAATTAAGTCAACGTTCTTTCAAACCTGCTTAAGTTGACAACAGGTTGCGCACGGCTGAGTGCTGAATGTGCGAGGGGAAAACAAGCTTGCCAAGTTTACAGCGTGTGATTAATTGCAGTTGTTTGACAAACACATAAATTTGAAAAGGAGTAGAAAAATTAAAACTTTCATATGTATTTTTGGAGCCAGCTGTTACAGCGTTGAATTAATTGCTGGAAAATGTGCCTTATTTCTATGTTACGGTAACTCTGAATCGTAATTAATGCTTCTGATTGGTGTTGGATGAGGCACGAGCATTGTGATGAGTGGCTTTAAGTACAGATTTAAAGAGAATGGTCCTATTTTAGAAACAAACAGATGAGGCCTGTTCTAGCTGCTACATCTAGTTTCCAGCAGATGAACTTTCCAGGATTTTTTTTTGCATATAAGTTTAATGTTGCCTTTACACAGTACTACATAATATATTTACTATCACCTGCCCATCCTCATTTTCCACTCTCTTCCAGTCCCTTAAGCTTTTAACCTCCTCCCTGTTTTAGCTCCTGCTGTTAACATTGGGAGAATTTGTTTGTGTTATGTTTTGCATTTGCTGCTACATCTATTTCGACTTCTTTCTCGACTCCACAAATCTCTTGTGAATTGCTTATGTATGTACTTATTCCTGGCTCATGAGTCCTCTCCTTCCTATCAATGCAAATTTTTTTCTTTATCTTATTCAATTTCTGATTTTTATTTCATTTGTCCCTTTTGAAGTTGATATGCCTGACCAGAGAATGATTTTGATGGATGTCATTTAAGCACAACTCAATTATCCCTGAGTGGAGTATCTCCCCAACCTGTCTCACTCAGATCATCCCTCATAGCCACGAGGTATGCCTTTCTAAGGTTGTATACTAGAGCTTGGTTGTGTGTTTGCTCCATCTTTCTATACAGAATCACTTGTATGTCCCAACTTGGGAGACGTCAGGGCTGATGGGTTAGAGACAAATCTCACAAATCAGTGAGAAATACATGGAGTGAGTTCCCTGTTAGAGATCCAGTTCACATTGCAAGTTGTTTTTTGTTGGCGCTTTCCTGAGGGGAGGTTTGTAACCCTATTGCGTTGACAAACCATGGAAACTCAGTGTCATACCAGCTGACAGAATGTCATGGTTATTATCTTTTCCTGCTTCGTTTCTGCACTAGATGCTGAAAAATTCCAGAACTGGGCCTGAAATTTACTTTTGGGAACAGATGAGAATTTTTTTTCAAAAATATAATTTCCCAACAAAACAAAAACCTGGCCCCAAAGGCCAGCACACACACACACCTTTTTGATTTAATGATATGGTTTAATATAGTTGGATGAAAAGAGTTGGCTGGTCATTTCGTATAACTGAATATGGGCAGTGGGCATCCAATAGCTTCCGTGAAATGAATATAGTGTAATACATTGACTATTCACAACAGGTTTGTGCAAACTACAGAATGTTCTGTAAACTGTAGTTGTGTTGCATTTGGACAAGGCACACATAAGCAAGAGGGAATCTGCATCCAAACATAAACTGGATGTAAGGCACTCTGAAATAGCCGTGTGTTAACAAACTTTTAAGCGAAAAAGAAAAAAATTCTCCTCCTTATTTATGCAGTTTGAGTTACTCAACTATCAAATTCAAAAACTCCTTTTACTGGCATCGAGCTATATATATTTAATCAAGTCGTGGGATGAAAGGCCAAGGTTGGAAAGAGTAGGAGAAAGGAAGAGATAAATCAAGAGTAGGGGGTAGGTGGCGACAAGCTTGGGGTTTGAAAGCCTGCAGATTTCAAGAGGAAGGGAAGACTGAGGGAGTTAGGAGTTCTGTAGTCTTGAAGTCCTGATTGTCCCAAACTCATTTAGGGTGGAGTCCAACAAGACATTTATTTTATGGACACTTTTAATGTCTTGTTGACCTCTAAAGAAAAGCAAACAACATTGCTACGTACAGAGGTCAAATCCACACTGTATAATAATAATCCTTGCATTTGATATAGCACTTTTCACGTCTTCTAGATGTTTCATAGTTTATCACATGATCAAGGGCAGGAACCACTACCCCCACCCCTCATGGACAAATTTTGTCAATGAGAAAGTCTGAGAAACTTGATCTGTGAAGTTTGGGACTTCTGGATCAGAACCTTAGATTTATGGTAACTAAAAAACTGCAAAGTCAGTCGCCCGCCAACCATCCAGGCATCCAATTCCTATTTTCCCCAAGTGACAATATCATCACCAAGTATCAAGGTGTGGGGGAGGGGCTGCCTGTAGCCCAGTCATTGTGATAACCAACAATGACAACAAAATTACATTTGTAAAGCTTTCACATTAGGAAGACGTCCCATGGAGACTGGGACTTCACACCGAGACTGCACATTTGTCCCCATTATACTTTCACAATTTATTTCCCAATGTACAAAGGATAAAATGTGATACATACATGAGGTAGAAAGGAACAACAACAACAACAAAATTACATTTGTGTAATGCCTTTTACATTGGGAGGACGTCCTCAGGTGCTGGATAGACAGTGTTTCAGACCCAAGCTGGGTTCGTATTCGTGGAGGTTGTAGGGAAGGGAAGGGCTGATAGTGGGGTAGGGTGGATGAATCAGGGAAAATGGAGAAGGCGGGAGCTTGCTGAGCAGTGGGAGCGGACAGATTGATAGGGGGTTAGGAGATTGCAGAGGTCAGGTGGGGCAAGGCCACAGAGGGCTTTAAGGGTGAATAGAGTGATTGAGGAGAGAGGATTAGGACTAAAGGAGGCTTGCATGGATTGTAAACAGCAGCATGACTGGTTGGGCCAAATGGCGTGTTTCCATATCTCTCATCAGTCTATGTAACTCTATGCAATATTTGTCTTGTTGAGTGTACGAACAGCTTGCAGGCTTTCCTACTAATATATTAGTGTTTGTAGGCCATGTTAGTAAGTAATCTGGGCAAGATGGGGGCGCACTCAGAATGTCGGCTGCCTCTGACCAATAGAGGTTAAAAAAATAGAGAATAATGGAAATCTGAAATAAAACCAGGCAAACACCAAGCAAGGCAATCAGCATCTGAAGACTGGCTAACATTTTTTCGTGATCGTGCATCAGAACTCTAACTGCAAAAGATAAAATAGAGCAATGGGAGGCGATTCTGATCCAGAATTAATTGCCTTAATTACATTTCAGTTTAATAATAATCATAGTAATTATAATAATAGTCCTTGCATTTGATATAGCATCTTATAAAAATCTTCGAGACCTCTCAACTCGCTTCATAGAATATACTGTGAATTTAATTGACTTGTATTTTTTGAAACCAAAAGCCAATTGTGCACATCAGTGTCCCACAAACAGTCATGGATTGAATGACCAATTTATTATTATTATTATTATTATTATTTTATGGAGGAATGATTAACCCCAGAAAAGCAATCCTCCGATCGACTACCAATCGACTTCCTACTTACTGCTTGGTAAAGAGGCATGTGGTGTAAGGAAACTTGCCCAATATTTCACTCTGCTGGGAATCGAACCCAGGTCTCCTGCTTGCGAGGTGTGTGCTCTAACTACTGATCTATAGTTAGTCAACTGCACATTGGCTTTTATCGTTCATGACTCCTCTTGTGAGTGAATTACTGTATATATGTATTTATTTTCAATGCATTTGGGCTTATCAAGGTGAGGGGTGACAGTGATCAAATTAAATGCACATTAACCACATCCTCAGGAAAATACTAAAATGGTGATTCAATTTCCTTCATTGGCCTTTATAATAGTATTTATCATGTTCTTGAGAAGTCTCAAAGTGCTTCACAGAATGTATTTCTCTCACAAATCTTCCTACTTTCCTCCCCCAACCACTAGCCCTCCCTGCCTGCTCTGGTCCCTACATATTTTCCCCACTTTCTTCTCCCACCCACTGCTCTGGTCCCAACCAGTTGTTTGTACACTGTGAAGCGTTTTGAGACATCGATATGATGTGGAAAGCGCTATGTAAATGTAAGGATTATTTATATGCAGTATTTATTTATATATTGTAAAGTGGATTTACTGGGTATTCTGTAGGCAAAACTCAGTAGTCTTTAATTGGCTGAGCAATACCGGATTAGAGAGATGGAAATCTTCCTGGATCTCTGCTTCTCATTGTTACCCAATGAATAATTCCGGAAGTTTTGTACCAGGTTAAGACAAGCTTGGCTGCAATGTCTCCAAATGGTCAAATAGCCTGCTTGACACAGATTCCAAATGAATAATTGGACTGTGCAAACACACCTCAGAAGGAAAATTAGTCGAAATGACACGAGGACAAGAGGCTTCATGAAGAAAATGTCTGGTGATATTTTTAATAAAAAGTTTGATAATTAAATGATGCACTCCTGTAAAAATCAACATATCTTCCTTCACTTTGGTCAATATTACAGAAATTGGGGAATAAGTGGGCTTCCCAGTGGAGCGCGGCATTGGAATGAGTATATGGCAAGGCTGTGCTCTGTAGTCTTAATGATAGTTAATTGGAGTTTTGTTGTAAGATGGCCATTACTTTAATGTGCTGTTTGGCTGCCTCCCAAATAAAGTGTTCCAGGAAGAGCTGTACTCTAATAGACTTGACGTCATCTTTCTAGGTGCGGTAACATTGTCGATTCTGAATCCTTACCAAAATTAATATTCATGCGGAATGAAATGAAAAATACTTTGAAGCTCTTCCGTCCACTTTTAAGACACTAATCTTTGCGCTAATGGAGGTGTAGGAAATGTTCTTGGTGCCTTGCTAAATACGAACATGATAACTTCCGAGAAAAGACTCTTAATGGGGGAAGATAATAAAGAGGAGGGGAGGAAAGATCACAGCGTTAAAAACAATCCCTCATCCGCTGTGTTCTCGAGATAAACAGAATACTTCCAGCACGCTTATGCTTTAAGTGGTGAACAATTCCACCATTCTGCTCAGTTGGCTAATTGCACTCCGTTTCCCTGCGACAGATTTACATACCGGTAAGAAATGGCAAATTGCACAATAACCCTCAGAATGCTGGCAGTAATTCCCCCTGGGCTGACCAATTTTCGGCTCGCGCACCACAATACATCAATAAAGCTACAAGTATCAGTGAGTTATATCGCGGGGACGTTGCTCTACAGTGCACTGTTAAAGATTGTGGTAGTACTTTTAATGCATGTTAACAAAGTGCACTTAAGATTACAATTTCTTACATATCAAGTTTTGTTAAACCTACTGCTGTACCATGTAGAGCAACATGTTAAAGTATTCTCACAAATAAAGTAATGTAAAGACTTTACATTGTCTCATGGTTCTCTATTAATCTCCTTTGTCCTTTTTTGTTTATGTTATCACTTTAATTGTTCATTCTAGGTACAGTAATAAACAAATACCTATTCTTTTCCATGTTCTTTAAAAACAAGGAATTGAGCATATAATTTGCAATGATTCAATTCAGGATTGTGATGGAAGGATGGGAAAGTATTGTACAGTGGGACATTGCTGTGTGCAATTGGATGCTGCATTTTGCCCATGACATTTATAAACAATTCACTTTAGATATTTATTCTGAGAAGCGCTTTGCGATATCTCACCAATGTGATAAGACACTATATCTAATGCAACAAATGCTTTAAGAATCTATATACTCTAAAATCAAGCAGTTAGATGCAATTCATCCCTGCAAACCACTTCTGTATGAACTAAAATGTAAAAAGTTTGATTTTATGAGTCTAAAACACTACTCAATTCACTTTAGATATATATTCTGAGAAGTGCTTTGTGATGTCTCAATGACGTGATGACGCTATATCTAATGTGCAATTGGATACTGGGTTTTGCTCACAAAATATACAGCTAGTTCACTTTACTGTATATTCAGTGAAGGGTTTTGAGATGTTTTGCAAACGTGATAAGATGTTATACCAAATGTAAGAATTATTCTTATTATAAACGTCTGGGAGCAGTGACACAGTGCCTCAATGTGCACGACCTGGCAGTGAACGAGTTAAAGGCATTAACAAATTATTATAACGATTTAAACAATCTTTTCAATTTGGAGCAGCTGAAAGGTCCTGCTGAACTGAGAGCCGTGTGAGAGATGCACTTCACCTGTCTACCCCGATCTCCGCTCAGTGCTAACTCTTCCAGCATTTGTCAACTCACACCAGCTTTGATAGCGTTCATTAGAGCTTGGTTAATGAGCTAACTGGCCCATGTGTGCTGCTGTTACTGACAAACTATGTCCAACTGCAGGAAAGAAATGTACTAATGAACAGCCCATCTAGTCTGGACTTCCAGACACGCAAAAAACGCCGATGGAAGTAATCCTGCAGACTATCCTTTGTTCATTATTTCATTCAGCCATATGTTGGTTAGCTGGGTTACGTATCGCACAGAAAATGTTACACGTCACTTTCCGATGGCTTGATTTACAGATGTACTGCCCTTTTTTATGGCTTGGTTTCAAGGCTATCAAAAGCCGAAGCTGTGCTAACAGACTTCAGCCAAACTTCCCAGAATATTTTTTTAAACTTTTTTTTGTTACCAACGGACAATAATACTGTAATCAGATTAAAAGTCCGCGATTAGATACCAGCGACAAGTAATGTTGCAAACAGTAAATAATATTGAAGCTTCCAAGGTTGGATGGAAACAACACGACGAGGCCAAAAAACAACAGCAAGAAAGAAATTGAGTGCATTATGCATTTAATATACAAATATCTATTTGCCTACAAAACACATGGTCCCTGCACTCTGCAATATATCCTTGAAGCAGTTTGGGACATCCTTTTGACGCAACAGGCACTATACCAAATATAATGATTATTTTTAAATACTATTATCAGATACATTTTAAAAATTGGAATAAGTATTTTTATTGTGCACATTAGTAGGAACTAAAAATCTGTTTGCCCACAAAGCACCTTGGAAAACATTAATGAATGATCCTGTTCATTAATGGAACTCAATATAATTGACCATAAAATATTATGCCATGATAAAAATTCCCAATCTGAACAAAAGGACACTGAATCTGTTTGACTGTTTAAAAATAAACCATCTCATATAACATTAAAGTGCTTTCTTTGCAGAATTTGTTAACAGATTTCTTAATCCGCAAATCTGGAAATCCACGTGATTCTGACTAGTATTAGTGTCACTGCAACTCCACACATTATCGGGGTTGAGTTCTCTAGAGTCAGAGTGATTTGCACAATGCAATTCTAGCTGAAGGAGTTTCTATTTTGGGTTAGAGGCGATTAACCCCATAGAATTTATACAACAACAATAACAACAACTTGCATTTATATAGCGCACTCCATGCCGTGCAGCATCTCTGAGCATTTAATACTGGAGGAAGCTATCTAGTCTACAGTGCCTTTGCTTGGACAAGCTCCCTTACTGTGGTAATCCACAAATGGCAGAATGTGTTGCTACATTGAGCAGGAAACCGGACAAATTCTTGAGGAAATTCTTTTTCTGATTGGGGTGAGGAATGTTTGGGTACATTCCGGTGTTGGACATTATTCAGTGATAATCTCTTCGCCTTCCCCCCACTCTCCCAATTCTTAATTAATTTGGGAGTTAATTGGTCCAAGACCAACCTCGCCAACTCATTTTCTGTCCCAAAGTTTTGGAGCTCTGTACAATCCAGCACACTACAGACCTGTCTCCAGGCTATCTGGGGGGGGGGGGGGGGGGGGGATTAAAAACAATTCTAACTGATGTGTACAAGACCAGCTCAGAGCTAACCTTGTTTGAACAAGGTCACTCCACAAACTCGTATCTAATAACACACGGGGTGAAAAGATCTGATGCAGTGGACAAATCCACAAGACATGTCAAAATTAAACTTAGAGATAGTTGCTACTTGAAAAGTTGAGGATGGAAAAAATTGTTTTCTGAATGCCCAAAATGCAATTTGATTAGAAAAATAAAAATTGGGGAGAAATTGTTCTGGATTATTTAGCTTTAGAGAAGTGGACTAATGGTTATCGCTAAATCACTCCTGAAAGCTGGGGTACTCTGCTAGAGATGCTTCAGCAGGAGTCAATACCTGCAGAACTGTGCCGCTCATATTTATTATTATTTTATCATATTATTACTGCTATTACTAGTGTTATTAATGTCAAGCCACATCCAGGCTCCATAGTGGAGTCCTGTAGCTCAGTGTTTAGAGCACTCGCCTTAAAAGCATGAGACTTGTGTTCGAATCCAGGCAGATCAGGGCGAAACAACAACAACAACAACAACTTTGATTTATATAGTACCCTCCACACAGGAAGGCATTTAAGAGCGCTTAAACCTTGGGTAAGTTTCCTTACTCCACATTCCTAATAATAATCCGTTCAAAAAAAACACACCCAATAATAAAAATTGGTCATTTTCAATCCACGACTGTTTGTGGGACACTGCTGAGCGCAATTGGTTGCCGCATTTCACTTTACAATTCACTTTACAGTATATTCTGTGAAGCGCTTTGAGACATCGATAAGATGTGAAAAGCGTTATATCAAAAATGCAAGCATAATTATTATTATTATTATAGTGTCTTCATGCAGCTGTATTAACAGATCAGATAAACCGTCTCACCAAAAGATAGTTTAAGTAGGACAACAGTCTTGTTAACTGCTCGACTTGGCTTGTGTTATATATAGAGGAAGATATATGGACACAGAGTAGATCTATAACTATTTTAGTAACAGGTCCAACAAATCTATTCTGATGTATACCTTTATTTTAAGCGTATCTTATAATTTATAAGCAAATTGCTACAATAAAAGTATTCTATATTGGAATTGTTGTCATTGGAGAATGGACAAATGGCTTTATTTATTTAAAAGGCAGAATGGAAATTCTTAAACTAAGACAGTGCTGTATGACAACAGTTCCAATATAGAATATGTGTGCCTTAAAATTAATTGCAAAGCTATTTTTATTTCTAAGACCCAATTGATATAGAGATTGATTCAAATTTGACTTAACACATGGAGTTAAAATGAAAGTTTCAATTCTTACTTATAAATGGGAATTAGGAAACATTACTAATGTAATAGCATCAATGACAGAATACGTTGAGATAAGATTAGGCCGCAGAGACCAGGAAGATTGCAAGTTCGAAACCGGATCTGTGTTGAGTTAACTGAACTCAGCTGGGTCAGTTGTTGGGGGCCAGAAATTAACATCACTGACCATAGACGAGAAGAAAATGAATTGCCAAGAAAGGATCAGACAGAGGGATATGGCTGACGGGGGCCTCCTTTATAGAAGAGCAAAGAAATACAACCAAGACTCGCTTCAAAAAAACGTTTGACCAAAAAAAAATACCATTAAGTTCTGAAGTTACAATTAAATACCCTCCAAAATTGTTAGCTGTCGGTCGCCTTTCACTACAAGGTCACTCATCATGTCCTAGTTTTGTAATCAGTGCATTTGCCAAAAAAAAGTCACTATTAAGAGAAGATTGCTGTGGACAAAAATAAATACTTGATGCTTAAGTCAGCTGCATGTACATTGAAGTCACCCTGACGCTATTAGACCCGCAGGGAAGTAATGGTGGAGGGGGGGGTTTGCCATTCAGGTCATGTGTTATAGAGGCCTCTTTTGAAATGTATCCTTATTCTGCAGGGAGTGTTTGGTACAAGTCTTCGGGTTTAAACCTGTTTACTTTTTCAATGTTTGTGCTCAACTTAAGGCAGTCCAGACAGTTGTCCGTCCGTGCTTCTGTTTTTAATACTGTGAGCTCATCCTCCTGCGTGTGCTCATGAATATTCGCCTTGAAATAAAAAGTAGGTCTCTCCGTACTCGGCACGTCTAACTCTGCAACTTTCTAACTCTGTTCCAAATGAGAAGGTGGATTGTTTGGTGCAATTGATTCCTGGGAAGTTAAGGACAAGTTACTTTTCAACCGTATAAAAACAGAGTAAAACGTTCAGGGAGAATTGCAGGGATTAAGAAACAATTCAATTTGTTTCTAATCATTTAAAAAAAATTATTTGGCAATTTTTGAACTCTGTTCCTTTCTTTAAAGTCTCGGGACTCCTTCCATCAGGGGTATGGCTCCATGATCAGTCTCTGCTAAACACAGTCCAGCCAGTGTGTGGCTGTTGGTATGAAGCTTTGCCGCGAGTGTCAATAGGTCATTTAATCATTGGAAGGTTTGCTATTGAGCCAAATCCTGCCCTCACCTGAGGACCATATATAGTTTCACCAATACTGATTACACAACACCATCTCACGTCATTGCTAAAGGTCATGGGCTCAAACCCCTCATTGGGACTTTGAACTGATCTTGTCTAGGCTGGCACTTCAGTGCAGTAGATGTGCTGCATTCTTGTGGATACCGTCCTGTTGATGGTAAATTAAACCGAGGTCCTGTCTCCCTGTCCATATTGAACATTAGTGATTCCTTGGCACGATTCAGAAAGGCAAGGGAGTTACTTCTAGTGCCCGAGCCAACAATCCTGGTAAATATCCTACAGAGGTGAAATGTCAAATGCAATGATTATTATTTATGGGATTCGGGTAGATAACGCCACACATCTACATATACACACAGCTATACGCACACACATACCACACATAATTAATAGCTAGGGTTCTTGACCAGCAGTGGGCAACCCTGGCTGATGATTTCCTCATGAATTCAGTGAGTAGAAATGAGATCAGAGTAAAATCAGTTACCCTGGATAAACACATTGAGCCATATCGGGAGCTGCTTCATTTACATAATTTTGCTTACACAATATATTTTATGTTAAAATGGCTGTTTTTCCCCACACTCTACTATCTATCTGTGTTTCAAATCCAGGCAGGGTGAAATCTTGGGCAAGTTTCCTTACTCCACACACCTAATAATAATCTGTCAAAAAAAAAAACTATAATAATTTGGTCACTCAATCCACGACTGTTTGAGGGACACTGCTGTGTGCAATTGGCTGCCGCATTTCTCCCACAAATATAGTCAATTTACTTCACAGTATATTCTGTGAAGCGCTTTGAGACATCTAGAAGACGTGAAAAGCGCTATATCAAAAGCAAGGGTTATTATTATTGTATAGTATTTAATTGCATAGTGATTCTGCTTAACAACTTCATAATAGTTCCAACTACATCATGGGGCAGCTAATAAACTCACCTGTTATTCACCATTCAAACTCCAGCACACCATGAGATCTGGTGCCACCCAATTGCATTATGTCCTTAAAATCTGATGTTTTATGACAAAGTGGACCGCACAAAGCAAGATACTGGAGTCCTGCAGCTCAGACCCGGGTTCGATTCCCAGGAGGGTAAAACGTTGGGAAAATTTCCTTACTCCACACACCTCTGTTTACCTAGCTGCAAGTATGAACCTAATTGTTAGTTGATTGGTGAATTGCATTTCCATGGGTAATCATTCCTTCTAGTGTAATAATAATAATAAATTGGTCATAGAATCCACAACTGTTTATGGGACACTGCTGTGTGCAATTGGCTGCTGTGTTTCGCCCACAAAATATGCTGTCAATTCACTTTACAATACAAGTACCCCTCCCCAACTGCGGAGGATATGTTTCTGAAAATCTCTGTGGTTAGTACAACTGTGGTTGGAAAATACAGGGCCCTATGGGAAACATGGGGATAGGGGGAGTAAGTTTGGGCGCATTGGCTGCCAGGATCTGCAGCAATCTGCGAGGCTGTCTGACTGACTGACTGACCTACACAGAGAGAGAGAGAGAGCGAGAGAGAGAAATCAACAGAGGAGGTGCGTGACACGGAGGTGGGGGGATGTGGAGAAGGTGGTGTGGTGGGTGACATGGGGATGGGGGGAGTAAGTTTGGGAGCATTGGCTGCCAGGATCTGCAGCAATCCGCGAGGCTGTCTGACTGACTGATCTACACACAGACACAGAGCGAGATAGAGAAATTAACGGGGAAGGTGGTGTGGTGGGTGACACAGAGCGGGGTGTGGGGAGAAGGTGGTGTGGTGGGTGACATGGAGGAGGAGTGTGGGGAGGAGAAGGTGGTGTGGTGGGTGACACGGAGGTGTGTGTGTGGTGGGGGGGGGGGGGTTGATGTGGAGAAGTGACAATAAATTCATGTTATTTACCTTAATCCTAAGAGAGAAGCAACATCTCGTTGGTTGATTGCGACATCGCTAGCGCGAAGCTGGTTGATGCAACTGGGTCCTAGCGCCAAACGCTAGTGTTAGTGTTAAAACCCGTGGATAAGCAAAGGTTAAGCAATAACCATTGCCGTGGTTAGCAAGGGTTGTCGCAGTGAGCCAACCGTGGTAAGTGAAATTAGCAGTAGAAAAAGACACGGTTGGGGTGGGGTACCTGTACATTTTGTGAAGTGCTTTGAGATGTCTCAAAGCTGTGATAAAGAGCTATATCAAATGCAAGGATTATTACTATTATTATTATTATTATATGTGTAACTTCACAATGTCTTTTCTATAAGGTGTTCTCTGAGCTGCCATACTATATAAGAACATAGGAAAGTATAGGAACAGGAAAGTCTACTGTGATCCATCCTGCTGTATTCTCTTATACCCTTCAATGGATTTATTCACAAATAGTTATCTATAATTCTCTCTTGCATATATCGAGAGTAGTGGCCTCTACTCCTTCCCTGGATAGACCTTTCCCCACATTCTCTGTGCAATAATATAAAAGCAGAACTGTTTGCTTTGCCACTTCTGAGCTCAAGACTGTATTCCATTGTTCTAAAGTTTATTGCTATGTTAAAAATGCTATTAGGGTTCAGTTTATCTTTAACTTTCAACAGGAGCTCTCCTGACCTTCCATGTAATCCAGTTTTATAGAATGTAGTCATTTGACCCATGAAATCTGCACTAGTGCTAGCCACTCGACTGGAGTTATTGACTCTAATCCTATCTCCTGCTCTCTTCCTGAAATGTTTCTCCTAAAATATTCATCCAGCAGTCAGCTGTTCATTGCTTCTCAATGAATTGACCACAATTGCGTTAATAGTCCATCAGCCAATGTACCAACTGTGTTGAGTCCCACGTGACCCAAACTAGAATAGAACTGCCCCCCAAGAGTGTCACAGGTTATATTACACAAAAAATATGATACATGAGACTAATTTCAAATTTCATTGAAAGGGTCAGGCAAGGGTTATGATTTGCTTGGGCTTTGTTTTTCTACTTTATGTCATTGTTTAAGCCCTCAAGGACATTGCTGTTTGTCAACACTCCCGACTATCCATTCTTGTTACTTACTGGCATTGATGGTATCCTACTCTTCAGTCAATGAAATCTCATTACATGTCAAAGAACAAGCACCATAATCATAAACATACTGATGGGAAAATGCCAACATCTATACATGTTAGAACATACCCTGGTTCATTTAGAGTGTGGTTCTACCATACTGGAGGCCTATATAAGACTTCCCATGCTCGAAAATAATTGACTCACAGTAAAGTCACTGCTTACATCATTCCTGGTTTGCTGTACATGTGCTGGATGCAGGAAGTGTTACTGACATCATCTTGTGAAGAAAATAACTTAATGTCAGGGGTACTTTTCATGGTTAGAATGCAGGAAGTGATGTCATGTCAACCTGATTACCTGAAGTCAGACATTTTCTGAGCTCTGTTATAACCCAGACTCGGAGATTTTGCATTCAGACAAGTGTGTGAGATATCACAGATTCCTAATTACCCCTTACAGCATTCCCCAGAGTGTTCCCCTGCCTTGCAAGAGAGCCATCTACTGTGATGGGAGATTTCCGTTTTCCACACCAGCCATCCATACGATCATTCCAGAAGATATCTCCCACCAATCTCTACTCATAGAAGACGTTCCCTGCGCATTCTGGTACAGACACACGACCTAGACGGTCCTCGACTTAGAATCATAGAATCATAGAATCATAGAATTTTACGGCACAAAAGGAGGCCATTCGGCCCATCTAGTCTGTGCCGGCTCTTTGAAAAGAGCGATTCAATCCCACTGCCCTGCCCGCTCCCCATAGCCTAATAGACCCGTTCTCCCTAAATAAAGATCTAATTCCCTTTTAAAAGTTGTTATCGAATCAGCCTCCACCACCTTTTCAGGCAATGCATTCCAGATTCGAACAACTCGCTGAGTGAAAAAATTTCTCCTCAGCTCCCCTCTACTGCGCCTTGAAACTATTTTAAATCTGTGACCACGAGTCACAGATTCACCCACGAGTGGAAATAGTTTTTCTCTATTTGCCCTGTCGAAACCCCTCATGATCTTATAAACCTCTATTAGGTCTCCCCTCAATCTTCTCTGCTCCAGAGAGAATAACCCTAGCCTATCTAGCCTCTCCTCATAGCTGAAGTCCCTCAATCCTGGCACCATCCTAGTAAATCTTGGCAGGCTCTTGTACCTTTAATTGTCAATTTAACCTGAAATACGTATTCAGTGTCTCATCCTAAACTGTTTAAGGACATGGCAACAGGAGGAGGCCATTTTGTGCCATTTTCTGCACTTTAATAGTTCTTGTCAGATCTTTTAATTCTATTTAATCTGTTTTTCCTCTGGACATTATTTTCCACATGTCTGTGTTGTGCAATAACTACAAACTCTCCAGGAAATAGATGGGGACTTTCATACTTAATACCATCTCATTATTATTATTATACTCACTGCGCAAGGTTTGTTTACAACCAGCAGAGTTTTGATGGAAGGTAGAGTTGGTAGGAGAGAGGAAGAGTTATTTCCAGAGAGGATGAGATGGTATTTGAAAATGAGCCGCCCAGACGGTCCTATGTGGTCCTGCACATTCCTATTTATTCTGAAGCTTTCATCACATTAGGGTGGATTGGATCTGAAACCAGAGATGAAAAGTTAGCCTATTATCCACCCACAACATGTTCTGGTGTAGGAGTCAAAATTGCAGAATTTATGATATCACCAGTGATAATTATTACATTGACTAAAGATTGCAGCCAAGAACAAATTCGCTGCTGTGTTTGCCTACAAATTATGCTGTGAATGCACTTTGTAGAAACATTATCAAATACTGTTACCACAAAACATTATACAGTATGTGCTAAATCAAGTGAAAGGATTACCAACATACCTTCAGTGTCGGATAACTTTATTGCACCTTTAAAAATTCGCATTGTGATCTTAAATTCAGTATCAATTGTTTAACCATTAATCTTGTCAAGTTATTTGAGGTTAACATGAATCAACATTTACAAAATGAATGTGGGTCAGATTACATCCGGTGGGTCTGCTGAGACTTACCAACTTGCCATAGCAACAGCATGTGCTAGATTGGCTTGCATTCCCTCCTTGCACTAGTTGCTCAGGACCTATTGCCTTTTATGATAAATGTGCTCTGTACCTGTTTATCAGTTGTGCAGTAACTCCAAACTAAATGCTCATTTCATTTGATGCTTCAAAGAGCATTCAAATGGAACTCAGATGGAAATCTCTGACTGGGGGTGTCGCCTGTAGGTGAAGAATTGTTGGTAGAGAAATGGTATCTGCTTTTGCATTTCATCAATACTCAGGGCGTATACTTTCAAGCGTAAAAACTGCCCTGGAGCAGAAGGGTGCAACCTGAGCCTGGCAGAGGAGGTTAGTTGACTTTGATTATCAAATCAATGATGGTGTTCGGATGAAGTAAAAGAGATGCGTTAGCCACATGTACGCCGGATACTAGGTACAGACACAAATATATTGTTCTAACTTGATCCTTTTCCAGCTCTCCTCTCCCTATGCAATAGGAAGAGGGCAATACAATGCATTTTCTACAACTGTACATTCTACCCAGGGGGGTGGGTGGGGGCTGGGGGGAGGCCATGGGGCGGGGTGGGGGGGGAGGCCATGGGGCAGGGTGGGGGGGGAGGCCATGGGGCGGGGTGGGGGGGGTGACCAACATTGTATTTGTTGAATGCTTTCACGTGGCAGACAATATATAAATCCCAACCCTTATTGATAGTATGGTGACCAACACAGAAAGGGTGCATAGCATCACATGGAAAGTAAAGGGCCTTGGGACATCCTTCTGACATGAAAGGTGCTATACAAATGTAATTTGTTGTTAATTTGTGGTTGTTGTCTTACCGACTGTGTAAACTCTCTTTACTGTTACACAGCTATTGATAGTTTCCATTCACCAGCGGACTCAACATCCTCATACTCCTGCCCCCTGCACTTATCTGAAATGCCTATAGCACCGGGAATGGATTGGACATTACTGGATAAAGATCAAGTATCTGAGGACACATGACAGGCTTGGAATACTTTAGACAACGCATAGCAATTCCAGGTCTCTTGCAAATGCCAACTGAGAGACTAATTTACATTGTTCTAATGACATCTGAGGAACATGAACAGAAGGATTTATCCATGTCAATTAATGACTTTACAAACTAATATTGGAAAGCTGGGTAAGGCAAATGTTATGAACAGAGCTTTCAAACTATTATTCTGCAGGGAAATATTTTGAAAAAAAAGTTCACATTTGCCAGACTGCTGAGACTCTGGGGAAATACTTTCTTCCTCATGGAGTCGCTGGATCTCCTCAGCAGCAATCATTTAATGAGGCCACGTGAGTGTTTGTTTTTGTCGGTGCCTCTGGGCTTCAGTGTTGTGGTTTGGACCTTTTGTTTATTGTCTTTCACTATTGTCGTTGCCACCCGTACGAGTTTGTTAATCTGTTTCCTACAAATCAATGTTTTATTTTGAAAACTTTATATGACTTCCATACAGTCCACACTCTATTTAACACGGTGCTTGTGCATGTTTGTTCTCCTTTGACGGATAGTATCAATATTGTGCCGCATTGACTTTTGTATCAACTTTTCCCTTTCCTTCCTACTTTCTAAAGGCATTGGTTGAAATTGAGGGTAGGTTGCCAAAGTCTTCTGATAAAGCTTGTGCATTGAAGATCCATCTCAGAATTTCTTATATTTTGCATGAACAAGTCCACTGAACTCTTGGTGGTTCTACACTTACCCCATTTCTGTCACCACTTCCTGCTAAATCCTAAATTTTGGAACAAATTGCCTTAAACTTCCTGGAAAGGCTTAGAATGGGTGGAATTTTAGGCCTGTCTCCTCAATCTTCCCTGGCCTCAATCATCCTTCCTGTTAACCCATTCCAGATGTTTATTAACCTTTTGTATAAAGAAAGCCTTCCGGTGTCTTCCTTGAAATTGCCTCCTCATGTCCCTTTTGTCCTGCAGCCTTGACAATAACAACAACAACAATATTACATTTGTGTCCTCCTGACGTGAATGGCGCTATATAAATGTAAATTGATGCTGTTGTTGGGGGAAAATGTCAAGGAAATGCTATTGGGAAGCACGATTGATAGAACAAATGAAGGAATTCTTTGAAAATAGAACTAACAGATGGGTCCTCCAGCCACGTCTCCCTTCAGTGGGAAGTACTAGTGATTTGGATATGAGATGCCAGCAGTGAATTGATTGGAATCAGGACTGATTGGGAAGTCATAGTGTCAGACGCCCAGATCCCATTACTCTGCGATGCAGCATGCTGAAACCTCCCTGATAGTGACCTCCAAACAACAACACATTGGTTGGATTTGCAGCCGCCGACATAAAGCTGGTGAGCATCGAGGCACCAGAGAAGATGATCTTTGTGCCGTTCTCCGCTGTCTACATTCTTTGACATCTATTGTGGTCTTTTCCTGAAAACAAACAACCGGAAAAGAGAGAAAATCTTCCTTCCGTAGTTTGAATGGAAAGCCTGCTTGAGAAGATCTGAACTTGCTGTGTGTTCAAGCGGTCTTGTATTACTAACTGTGGCCAAAGAGTGATTCATATGTATCTTTTATCTGTAAATGTTGTGCCATACTGAGTAGATCAAAGAGCCAATTCTCTGACAGCTATGACAATGCACAGCTTTTAACTCCTCAATTAAAATATATATATATATATAACCGCTTTTGTAATTTTAGCTACAAAAGTTTAACAAAAGGAGAGGCTCCGCTGTTGTGTCACCCGCTTCTGCCCTGTACCTTTCGGTCTTTATCTTTGTCAATAGAACCAGTCAGCTCAGTGATGACAGATGTACAACATTTCTTCTGCAATAAAACAGTAAAGAGTAACTATTTCCTCAATGTTATTGCAAAGAACTGAGTAGGAATACACTCTGACCGTAACAAATTTCAGAAGCACCCAAATGATACTTGTTACCTTAAGCCTCAAGAACATTTGGGGTCAGCATTGTGGCCTATGATATCATTGGTTATTATCGTCTAATAATCCTTGCATTTGATAGCAGCACGTTTCACATCTACAAGACATCTCAAAACACTTGACAGGATATAGTGTAAAGTGTAGCCGTGTCTGTGCACTTTGAAGATGAAGGCGACTGCCAACTCCCACAAACAGCCATGAAGTGAATGACTGATTTTAGCTGGAGCTTTATTGAGCAGGATGTGCAGAGAAACTCCCTTCTCCTTTTAAACAGTGTCTTCGATTCTTTAACATCCCCGTTAACAATCAGATGGGATCTTGGTTTGACACCTCAACCAAAGGACAGCACTTAGTCTCTCCCTAGATAATCTGCTCCATGTATTCCCAGCTCTCTGTGTAAAGAAATACATTCTGAAATATTCATCCTGTAGTGTACGTAAAATGCTAGTCACTGACATGTGACAGTGACTAACAATAAACCCTTAGTTTCAGAAAGCTAATATAGATGTCAATGAACACATGCGTAGGGTCTTTTATCAACCATGCAAAGACTCACAAATGTGAGCTCAATTGTTTCCAATCCAAATACTGTGCTAACATAGGCCTAAATATAAACTGTTATACACATTCATTAATTCCCAAATGGTTGTCATCTTCATTACTCAATAGATATAATATAATATGCCTGTTCAGTTAGATACTGCAACAGTGAAGGGCATTGAGATTGATTTGGACTGTTCCCTTCATAAAGTAGCCCACTACAGTATGAGTTTGCAAGTTACACGTTTGCAAGTTTGCTCCTCTGGTTTCTGGTGCTGACTGGCTGGACTCCTCTCCCTGTGTCACCGCTGCTGTTGTTTCTGCTTGTCAGATGGTCTCAGCCGACTCATTGGCTACAGGAGGCCGGCCAGTCCGTGCTCGAAGCCGGAAGTGACCTGAACGGTGCCCTGACATGACATGGAAGTGGGGCCAGTGCATTTTTCATTTTGGGAACCTATTATAATACAGTGTCTAATTTTCTTCACCTACGACACCATGCTATGGCCCTGTTGCTAGAATTGGACAATGGAGTTATGATATTAATAATAATAATAATCCTTGCATTTGATATGGTGCTTTTCATATCTTCTAGATATCTCAAAGTGCTTCACAGAAGCGTTTCATACTGTAATGTCAACTGACTGTATATTTATGGGCGAAACGCGGCAGCCAATTGTGCACAGCAGTGTCCCACAAACAGTCGTGGATTGAATTGACCAATTTTTTTTCTTAAGGGATTATTATCAGGCATGTGCAGTAAAGAAACTTGCTCAAAGTTTCACCCCACCTGGAGTTTAAGCTAGGTCTCTTGCTTGTAAGGCATGTACTCTAATCACGGAGTTACAAGACTAAATGATACCAATTAACTGAACCCTGAAAATCCGGTATATTTAACATGGTAAAAACAAATCTTCAAGGGGACTTGGGCTTGATCTCAGAAAAAGGTAGATAAACATTCACATTTAATTACTTTGCATAGAATGGTGAATACATGAAGTAGACCACCCAGTGTAGGCAGCTTGTATCAGCAAATTCAAAAGGAATTTAGATAGTGTTTTGGTGATAAGTTTAATTGAGCAACAGTATATGATTCTATTTTTAGGCTGTATTTTACTCTGAGATTGATGCGATATACTGAAATGGCTGATTTGTGCATTCTGTACTTCTATAACCAACATTTGAACTCACACAGGCTGGCCTTTGCTTCAATGCAGTGGGGTGTGCTGCACTGCTGAGGTCACAAGATCTCAAGATCATTAGATTGATTTGGATGAATCCAATCTTATTTTTCGAGAACATCACTTTACTGTCCTCCCTGTATGTCACCTTGTTCTACTGTCTTCAGCGCCTTGAGACATCCTCCCGACGTGAAACACACATGTAATTTTGCTGTTGTTCGTGTATCCTAAAGTGCAGTTCTGATTTACATTTTCAATCGTATTTAAAATTGTATGCACCTCTATGATGTACCCTCTGAATCGTCTTCTCTCAAAACTGAAGAGCCCTAATTTGTCTAATTGTTGATCAAAGCTCATTCCTCCAACATTGGGGATCTGCATTGTTTTGCTCCTGTGCACTTGCCTCTTGTGCCTTGGCAGCTTCTAATGTCCCAGTATGTAGTACTCCAGGTCCGGTCTGTTCAGAGCACTACAAGGCCTGAGTTTGGCTTTCGAGGTCCCATCTGCCGATACAGTTGAACATTAAAGATTCCATTGCTCTATTAGAAAAGAGAAGAGAGTTTATCCCTGTGAACCAGCCAGCAATCCCCCAAATAAAGCTGGTCATTCACTCTCTGGCTGTTTGTGGGATGTTGTGCACAAATTGGCTGCTGCATTTACCCACAAAATAGAGACATAGTCACCCCCACTTCACTTTACAGTCCATCCTGTGAAGCTCTTTGAGATGTCTCGGTGATCTGATAAGACACTATATCGAATGCAAGGATTATTATGATGTCCTTAAGGCCCAAATAATTTCTGCATGAAAATAAACATAACAAAGGAAATCTCGAGAATTCTGCAGCACTGTGTCTGTTGAGCTTTGAACTGATATCAGCTTCGTTCATGCAGAGTTACTCCAGATACAAGTGGAAAATTTACTTTCGTATTAGATCTTTAACGTTGAAAAACTCCAGTTGTATCTAGCAGAGCTGGTGAAGAATTTAAACTCTGTGGTGGAGGATATATTTGTGTTTATTAATGGAAATTCTTTTCTGGAAATATGCAGAAAATAAATGTTTTCTCTAAATGTGTTTATCAAGGGCTTTTCAAACCTCTTAAATATTAATTTTATCCACCTGCCAACATGGGTAAAGGGGTGAAATGGGAGGAGATTGCTTCAAAGGATTGTTTGCCCACGCTTTCAGCTTATCCGGGTGATTTCAAATTCATTAGCGAAAGCATAGGAAAGGTCTATTTAGCTAGTTAAATGCTACTAAGGGAGATGTTACCATTGCCTCTGAATCAGAAGGTTGTGAGGTCAAGTTCTACATCTGTACTTTGAGCTCATAATCTAGACCGATACTCCAGTTCATTCAAAATCCTCCAAATGAGATGTCTGCCTGTTCAGGTAAATATTAAAAATACCAAGATACTACAGTATCTGAAAGAGAAGGGAATTTCTCCTGGTGTCCTGACCCCAAATCCCTCAAAATACAAGAAGTGGTCATTGCCTTCAAGGTGGTTTGCGGGACATTGATGTATGCAATGTTACTGGCTACAAATACACAGTCACTACACTTCATGATAAATCATGTGAAGTGCTTTGAGACTTTTTGCTAAGGTGCGATATCAAATAAAAGGATTATTATTAATGTGCCGGGTTGTATCATATTGTCGAGGAAATTCACTCCAGATCAGAACTGGTTTAAGTGAGTTAATGAACGGCAAAGGTTGAAGCATTACTTGGCATTGCCGGTTGTGAAAAGGACAGGGAAGTTTTATTTCCCAAGCACATGGGGATGGAAATAATCGAAAATCTTTTCTGGAAATATTCCGAAAATAAATGCTTCCTCCTAAGTATTTATATTGAACTGATATTAAGTAATAGAGCACTGGTTTATTCAGTGTATTACAATAATAGTTATCTTCGGATTTAATATAGTAGCTCTCACATTGGGGGTAGGGGGAAACACACAGCTAAAAGCACTTTGCAGGATTTACTCTAAAGTGCAGTGTAGTGTAATTTCCAGGTGAAGAGCAGAGCAGAGCAGATGAGGATATCCTAAATAGCTCTCTGTAAATTGTGACATTTTCCTGGTCTGTTTAATTTTACTTGATTTGTGCATACAGTTTCACCGAATCTCTCACAAATGCTGTGTCTGAGAAATAAATTAATGAAGGAAGTCATTGATGCATTGAATGGCCAGGCAGCTCACTGCAGGAACCAGTGCAGACCAGTCATTCGTTGTACAAAGTGCTTCCTGGTGTCTGTCTCAGACATACGTAGGATCACAACCCGATCCTATGGCCTCTTGTGGTGCTGCTGAAAGTATTGTTTGGTTTTATTAAATTTCGTCCTGTTAAGTATTTTTGTCCACTGGATCCTCGGGGGAAGTAATCTTTTCATTTTGGGTTTAACATCACTTAAACCCTCTTTCACCTCTCCATTGACCTCCTTACAGTCCATCTGCTTCTTCTTCTCCTTTGTTCATTTTATTCCAGTTGTCACACTTCTTCTGTTTATTTTTCTAACACATCTGCTTAATGCTTTACCCAGACTATTATAAATTTAGCTGGTACATTGAGTGTGACAATGAGAAGGTTCCTCTGTACATAATG
Source organism: Hydrolagus colliei (assembly GCA_035084275.1). Taxonomy (NCBI): domain Eukaryota; kingdom Metazoa; phylum Chordata; class Chondrichthyes; order Chimaeriformes; family Chimaeridae; genus Hydrolagus; species Hydrolagus colliei. The sequence continues at coordinate 14,374,142 of CM068752.1, forward strand.
CATGTGCGAACATGACTTAGTTGATCAGACCACAAATCACAAAACTCCCTGCTGAGTGGCCCTCGCTGGAAGTGGGCTGAAAGGGAAAAAAGATTCCCTCTCTCTCTCTCTCTCTCTATTCACAAGTAAAGCAGGACAAAAAAACAACAATGGAAAATTATCTAAACTGCATACGTAGATTCAACTTTATGCTCTTTTCAAAATACAATCCTGTAAAAAAAAATTCTAAGTGAATGACAGTAAAATTGGGAATGGATGTAATATGTGTAAATTAACAATGCATCGCAGTACTAGCTGGAGTGCTGCAATATTAGAGGCACTGTCATTGTTATAGACGTTAACTGAATATGCCTGCTTATTGTTCAGAAGAACATTAAAGATCTTTGAAAAGAGAAAGAAGTTTCTCCCATTGTGTTTGCCAACAATCCTCCTGATTGTGAGACCTTGCCTGTGCAAATAGTCAATCCACTTTAATGGAATTACCTATAAAGCTGTTTGAGCAGTTTTTTTCCTTAGGTTGAATTTCGGATTGGTTATAATAACAATAATAAGAATCGTTGTATTTGATGTAGCGCTTTTCACGTCTTCTATAGACATCTCAAAGTGCTTCACGGGATACACTGTAAAGTGAATTGACTGTATACAACAACAAAATTCAGTTTATAGAGCGCCTTTCACGTTGGGAGGACGTCCCAATGCCGGTATATTTTGTGGGCAAAAAGCAGCTGCCAATTGCGCACAGCAGTGTCCCACAAACAGTCGTGGATTGAGTGACTTCAATATTATTGTTTTTTTGAGGATTATTAGTACCCCATGAAAGCGATCCGCCAATCAACTTACAACCGGGTTCCTACTTCCTGCTAGGGAAACAAGAGACGTGTGTGTAGGTGTATGGAGTCGTGTGTGTGGAGTAAGCAACTTGCCTAAGGTTCCGTTCTGACCTGACCCACTCGGGAATCGAACCCAGGTCCTATGGACTCCTATGGACTCTAACCACGGCAGGACTCCGTACTCACTTTTAGTGATGTAGCCCTTGTTTCCAAAATAACAATTCTTACAAATGATGATAAGGTAACTAGTCATTCACGGAGTGACTGAATTTACCAGGGCCTTGGGACGTCCTCCCGACGTGAAGCTCTATCAGTGTAATTTTGTTGTTGTTGCAGTCTTCCAGTTCATTGTTCCAAATTGCACTTCTCAGAGCGATGCTCACCAACACGGGAGCTGATAGTGCTGCGATTGTAATGTGGGCTGGATAGCAGGGTCAGCTGCCAACTGGAAGATAACTGAACTTGTGCAACCTGATAAGGCAATTGTGAAATAGATTTTTTTGGAGTTTCTTTAGGAAAAAAATCAGAAGATATGAGGAAATCTAATAATTTGGCAACTGTATTGCTTTTGAGTTAACATTTTGTTATAAGCCAAACCAGCATTAAGAACGCTTCAAACTGAATTTATCAATGGGCGTATGGCGGGGCGGGGGCACACATTCAGGGTAGAAAAGAGCAATTTCAGGAAAGACATAGGAAAGTATTTATTTACCCAAGGGGTAATTAACGACTGGAGCAGGTTATTGAGAAGGGTGGTTGAGGCCAGGACGCAAGGCTCATTTAGAAAGCAGTGTGATGCTGTGGTGGGTGTTTGATGCAGGGTGGGTGTTCTGGAAGGATACAATTTAATTAACAATACAATTTACATTTGTAAAGCACCTTTGAAGCTTTATGCTACTGGCTGAGCTGGGCATCAGGGGGTCGCTAAAAAGGTTGAGAGGGGTAAAGGATAAGAACGAATGGACTAAAATTCCTTTATCCAAACCTCTCTTGTGATCAATAAACTTTGTGAAAAATTAAATAGGAATAATCCAAATCATGCTCCTTCTTTGAAACACAAATCTTCTGTGGGAGAATGTTTTTCTCCTAATTTAAAATGCAGATCCTTGTTCTGATTGTACAATTGGTAAATTTCTCCCACAGTACGCACAGTCAATTCACTTTGCAATATATTCTGAGTAGCGCTTTGAGACATTTTGAATACATGATATCAAATTCAAGTTATTTTATTCTTCCCCCCCAACCCCCAATCCCTGTCCTCAGCTCGGGTCTGAAGCAGTAACTGTCCAGCGCATTCGGACATCCTCCTCACTTAAAAGGCGCTATACAAATGTAATTTTGTTGTTGTTGTTTGATCGGGTAATGATATATGCTGCTATTTGGATCAAAATATGCTGCAACGTAATTGAAATGCCTTGAAATGCTAATAATATTGCATTACTAATAATAAATTTGGGGATAATCAAAGTTCTCTGTTTGATATTTCATTTGCATTTCTAAGTGAAAACTATCTGAATGCCATTGGTTCACGTCTCTGGCTCCCATCTCCTCATAGTTCAATGGTCTGTACTGCAACACACCCATGTACATTTCCTGTTTACAGCTGAAACTGAAAATCTGATGCATTTTCAGCCCATCTATTTTGATCCATGGCTGCGAATATAAGGTCCCTTTTAAATAGGGTTTAATTCATAAAGAAGGTGGAATTGGCATTAGAGTGGACGGGAGTAGCTGGCATTGAATAATTATCACGTTAAATCTGTAATAAAATATTGCAAGTTTCTCCCTTTGATTCTATGTAGTCCTGTAGTTCAGTGTTTAGAGCACTCGCTTCATGAGTGAGAGACCTGGGTTCGGTTCCTGGCACGGCGAAATGTTGGGCATACGCCTCTAGTTATCTAGCAGTAAGTAGGAACCTGGTTTTTGCCAAATCTCTTTTCCGGGGGTAATAATTCCTTCCAAAAATATGATAAAAATTGTTCACTTCAATCCGCCACAAAATGTACAGTCATTTCACGTTACAGTACATTCCGTGAAACACTTTGAGGCATCACAAAGACATGATAAAGCACTATATCAAATGCAAGGATTATGATTATTTTAATGACTCCAAATCTTTCAAACAAGATCAGTTTATTTTCATAAGAACATTCTGAAACATTGCAATTGTAAAGTGGCTATCCATATTCTTAATCCTAAATTTGGAAGCGCTTTGCTCCTGGCAAGAAAGAGGTAAGAAGTCACCATTCTCCCCCTTCACCCCGTGCATTAATACCTCCTGATAATGACTCACCTCTGGTCACCTCTGCCTGCTCTTGCCTGGCCTCTTATACAGGGTCAGCAAAAAGTCATGATAACTATCGTATTATATAAAAATAATATATCACAATTTCTTTCACGACGTTCGAATCCGGCCCAGACTAATGGTATCATGACGTTTTGGTCACCCTGTATCAACACTACCTATAAGGTAACCTTTTCAATCAAAACCCCAGTCTTCCACCCAGGAAATCTACCAGGACTCGAAATTGACGATGCTTCACTCTAAAGTGGTTCCAACTCCCAGAGGTCAGGCTTTCCCTCAAGGAATTGGTAATGAAGCACTCTGTTGCAATAAAAAAAATCACTCTGTTTTAAAAAGAAGAGTTTACTTTTAGCTGTGCCTGTTACGGTGATTTTGTAAACAACTTGATTGCGTTGCCAATTTAAAGCCCTAGGGTTATCAGCAATTTCTCGCTTGCAACCCAGAAATGTCTGCTTGTGAATTCAATTTAGGTTCAAGGACAGGTGCAGAATACAAGTTGGATTGGGGGGTGCCCTGGCTCTGTGTTTAGGGACTGGCCTTTGACGTTTGAGACCCGAGTTCAAATCCAGCCGAGACTAATGAGATGAAAGTCTCCTTCATCTATTTGCTGTAAAATTCCAATGTGAAATGAATTTAGGACAGTCTCAACTCAGTTCCCAGTGGATATGGACTTGCAGCATAAAAGTGCTTTTAAATTCACAATCTCTCTGAGAGGAGAAAATAACAATAATAATTCAATATGCATTTGGTATAGTGACTTGTACGCCAGCAAGATTTGTGGGATATACTGTAAAGTGTAGTGACTGTGTTTTTGAAAACAAATTTAATAATGGTGCAATAAGGGGTGCTTCACTGGAGTATAAGGCTGAGGTCAGAGTACAAGGAATGTTGTGATTGATTTTTGTAGGAAAGGTTTGATCATAAAATCTTACAATGTTTTGTTTTATCAGTCTTTGTGATAATCCTACAATGATGGTATTTTATATGGTGCCTATCACACCAAAACATCTCAAAGAGCTTGATAGGTAATTGTTGTCAAGTTATATCGTAGAATCATATAATTTTACAGTATAGGTGGAGGGCATTCGGCCCATCTTGTCTCTGCTGACTCTTTCAAAGTAGCTATCCAAATCAATCTTATTCCCCTGAGTGTAGCTTAATGACTATGTATTTTGTAGGCAAATATGACAGCCAATTTGCGCACAGAAATGTCCCACAAACAGCTATGAAGTGAAGGACTAATTGATCTGGGAGATTATTGAGCTGAACCGTAGAGCAATAAGTGCCACATGATATTTTAATGTTCATCTATTTAGACAGGCGGGATCTGGGTTTGAAATCTCGTTTGAAAGATAACACCATGACAATGCACATATCCCCCCCGCACTGCAATGGAGTGTTAGCCTGGACTAGGAGTTCTTCATGATAGTGTTGTCCAAAATGTAGCAATCCAAAAAGGATTCCGAAAGGGAACTCCTTCCAGCAAGTTATCGTGCAACCTTCTAGCTTGTAGGAACTTTGCTCTGACAGTAGATTGTATCAGTTGGTACTGCTTACTAAGACAGTTAATGTACTTCTGGATTCCTTAATTAAGCAACCTGTTTGAAATCTCATTGTTCAGATCCCAGTATGGTATACTGTGTTATAATATTACCGCTTTGCCTCCACCAGAGACAAAGGTAAACTTTCAAGCATCATTGCTCTGATTCTGGGTAGGCTACATTATTTGAACAGGCTGCAATAGTCCACTGCAATTTTCCATTCAATATCCATTGTGCTGCTCAGCATGCATAAATGTGAAAGGCTATTTGTTTTGGCTGGTGAATTGGCAACACAGGGCATAAACTCCCAATTTATTACCAAAAACATAAAGTGGGGAGGTTAGAAAAACATCTTCTACACATTAGGATGTGGAATGCGTTACCACAAGTGGCTCCTGAAGGAGAGTCGATTACGACGTTGGAAGGGAATTTGATTGACGCTTGAAAAATAAGGATGTGCAAAAAGGTTAAGGAAAGTCATCAGTGAAATATGGTTTTAGAGTAGAACGAACTGAGAGGGGAGCTAGAACAGAACAGGCAGAATTTCCGTGCCGACATGTGTGTGATTCTACTCTAAGATTGTATGTTTGTGTGCGTGTCTAGGATCATGTATTGGTCTGTCTGTGTATTTGTGTCTCTGTAGGTGTGTGGATTTGTGTATTTCTTTGGTGTTTTGGAATCTAAAAACTGAAGTTAGCTAAAGTATGAAACGTGAGATAACACCTAACTTCAATGGTCCTTCCTTAGCAGTGATAGTGCCCCTTTAAAGAGACCACTTAAAGAGCTGTAAATACTGTACTACAGTTTATGCTCATTAAATGACAGGAAGCTAAAATATACAGACCAATGGATGCCTGCACTACTCAATCACTGCTAGTTAATCAAGAAAGAAAGCAATGTCTCAGCTCACCAGTATTGTTTGGAAATGGGAACTGTATATGTTATTCAATTCAACATCTAAATCTTTTAATCAAATAGTTTACCTGGGAAGAAATCCAGTTCCAAAATGTGATCCATTTTCTACAATATTTGTTATTGCTTCATGCAAGAATCCAGAATTGCAATTGCAGAGTTTGTGTACACTTGGTGCTGACCTTCTCCTTTCACCCCTGTTCCCTGGGTATGTGATTAGAAAGAGCTGGGGTCAAAGAAAGGAGGTCAATGTTCTCAATGCAAATATGGCTTATTTCCTTTTTGTTCCCCGCGAGAAACAAAGCAGATATCTGGAAACAAACCCAGTATGAAATTTGTTTTAATGTAAAGAGGCTTCTTTATTCAACGCTCAGTTTACTCTCTTCATATTGGAGTTTGAATTGTCACCTGTTTTAATAGGATGCCTTAAAAATTATTTCAAATTGCAAACAACAACAAAACCAACAAAATTACTTGATTAGCACCTTTCATGTTAGGAGGATGTCTCAAGGTGCTTGACAATCCTTGTTTCAGACTTGAGCTGGGGACAGAGAGGGTGGAGGGAGAGGGGGGGGATTTGGGGTGACTGAAGGGACGGTCAAAGAGGAGGGTCTTGAGGCGGGACTTGAAGGAGGCCAGGGAGGGGGTGAGGCAGAGGGACTGCGGGATGGAGTTTCAGAGGTTGGGGACAGAGTGGCTGAAGGCTTGCCCACCAATGGTAGAGCGGGTGGGTCGAGGGACGTGGAGCAGGCCAGAGCCTGCTGAGCAGAGGGGGCGGACAGAGGGGGCAGAGGGGGCAGACTGGTAGGGGTTAGAAGGTCGCAGAGGTAGGGTGGGCCGATAGAGGAGCTTGGAGTGATAGAGGATATGGGCTGCAGAGTGCTGGATTATGGAATTGGGAAGCCTGACAAGCAGGGCGTCGATGTAGTCGAGCTAGGATGTGATGACGGCATGAAAGACGAAAGCTAACTCCAGCCACTAGCTGAAAGTATGTCATGCTAATTCACCGGACAATTGCCGTTAAGTGATCTACTGCCAGATCAGTGTTCCTGTTTGGGCGGCTGATAGATTTCCAGTTACCCAGAGATGTCTCCTTCTTTGCAACTTGAAATCGTTACAAAGAATCTCATTAAGAAATTCCGCAATTTAGCCCCCCATCTTGCCTCCATCTTTCATTTGCTTATAAACATGCAATGTGGTACCAAGAGTGACATGGAAACACATAGCTCTGTCACTTGCACGTAGCCTTGCTGGAAAGAAGTCATTTCGCCCGATGGCTTAAAAAGCAGAGTGATCCAACTAGTGGCCCGCGGACCGGCGGGTGATTTTAGTGAACATCCTCTCAGCAGCCAACGGTTGGAAGGACACAGCATGGGTGGGGTGGCTGTTACTACAGCCTGTATCCAAGCTGAGGGCATGGCAAACATGTCTCCCTATCTGTTCTTGGCAACTGTCTGGTCCTGTTGCAAAATGAGAGAGAAAGAGTGTGAGAAGCCAGATAGTCTGTCTGAAAGAGCGGTGAGGATGGTAGGAAGGAAGGAAGGAAGGAAGGAAGGAAGGAAGGAAGGAAGGAAGGAAGGAAGGAAGGAAGGAAGGAAGGAAGGAAGGAAGGAAGGAAGGAAGGAAGGAAGGAAATGAGAGAAACTGTGTGAAAGACGGGGAGAGAAAGAGTGATTGACAGAGAGGAGGAGAGAGAATGATTAAGAGAAGGAGAGAGAGATTGAGAGAGTGGGGAGAGTAATTGAGAAAGCGAGGGAGAGCATCAGGGAAGGGGGGAGAAATAAAAAGGTGAGAGAGAGAGAAGGTAGAGAGAGGAGAATTGACGGCAGCATTTCATGAACAGACAATCAGAGCTTTCTCGGCCACTGTGGGGACCGAGGACCGACATTGAGTGACTTGCAGTTTCTTCACAGAAAGCTCCCTCTTTCCGCAGTGAGAAACTCCTCCACATCCTTCAGTCTGTGCCTCCTCCCCAACCCATCTCTGTGACCTGACTGTTCCCTTTGCAGAGCAAACACCAGCTTGCTTCATAATCCCCACCTCCAACCCATCTGCACCATTTTGTCCCCTCTCTCTAGAGTTCCATTCCTGGAGTTTCCTTGAACCTCTCTCCCTCCCTTTTACAAGGTATGTCAAGGCTTAACTCTTTGTCCACACGTTCAGTCACCTATTCCCCTCCATATCTCAGCTCCCACCCCACCCAAGATGCCTAGCTGGCAGTGTCGAGGGCTTTGTCCTTCCACCATGAAAACACACTGTATAAACGTTGCTAAGTTTCTGGAAGCAAAACACCAAAATATTGCTGTACAGCCCGTGGACATTTCTCAAACGGGAATACAGCCTGCGTCAGGCAAAAGCTGGCCTCCACTGGCTTAAAGGATAAAGGCAGCATCTGATTGACTGCAGGTTGTAGGTTCAAATCCAAAGCTGTGTTAACTGGGGCAGAATTTGAGGCTATGATTGGCCTCATGTCCCTGTGTCAAAGAATGGGAGAGCCCATCAGCTTGGGTTCTGCTCCTGATCACTAACCGGAGACTGCCCTGCTGGAAGACGTGTGCATGTGGGTGTCTCTGGAGAGCACAAATAGGATCAAATAAGTTGTTGTCATTCGTTGTCAAGCTCACACCCAAACCTTGGCCACCTGCACAAAGTACCCGAGAGCACCCAGCACCTGTAACCCTATACTGCAGATGGGAAACTGGAGAAAAATAGCCAGAGAACATATTGCACACATCTAACTTTTGTTTCTCTCCCCAAAACCTTACCAAACACTTTGCTAATGGAGGGAGGCCTGATTAATCTGTTCAATGGGCGGTAATCATGTTATTGCACCATCAATTATTCTGAAATCACACTATTGCATTGCACCATTGTAACTATTGCCCACGGTTACAGGATGTAACTCAATGCATTGAATAAGAAGACAGACCAGTGTTGCAACAACTGCAGATTTTAATGAGAGGTGTCCGTTTTTAAGTGCGGTGTCAGTTTCTGACTTGTCACTTTATAGAACTATGAAATCAATGTGTTCTCAAGTCTCCAGAAACACCTTTTGGTGCTGGCTGCGGTGTCTCACTTAGCTTTTACACTAACAACATTATGTGAGTTCAATACTTCATTCATATTGCAATAGTATTACAATGTAAACAAGGCTTCAGATAGAGAACATTCAGCTCCCAGCTTTAAGAGTACTGCAGGTCCAGCCATCAATAATATCACTTTAGTGGTGAATGTGCAGATTGTGGACTGAGAGACAGAAAGCTAATTAAAGCACAGCATGACACTCAAACACTTTAATTGGGTTGAAGTCCCATAATCATGAATGGGACCAATACATTGTAACCTTACACTATATTTATTTCTAGAGAATTTACCACACATTCCCTTTAAAGTTACTCTTTAATAATCAGGGTAATTGTGGTCAATGAACTTTATCTACACCAGCCCTTCAGTGCAGAGGTAAGTACAGTGACTGCTGATTATATACCCTATATTTGCCCTGTGATGTGCATTCAATGAGTGCTGTGTAGATCTGCTCTGTAATGTAATGTAAAACGTAATGCAAATGTCATGATAAGTACAGAACATTAATGGCACTTTCCCCACATAAAACTTTTCCATAACAGCGTGCATTGTAATGTTTTATATACAGAAAGATACAGAGACAGAGAGATTGTATCCTTAGAACTGGGAATCCAGAAATCATCAGGCCACCGATTTTCAGTACATTGATTACTGAGTGATGATGACACAAAGGTCTTGTGTGTTTCTCTTACATACTCCACTCATGCTCCATTAATAAGGCAATGAAAGGGTTAGATTGGCAGTGAGGAAGAGATGTTTATAAGATTGAACTATAACTCGGCTTCTGTCAACATGAATTGAAGCTCTTAAAAAGTGTGATTTTGGCAAGAAGTAATGCCAAAATGAAAACAGTAAACATGAAGGGAACACAGCAAGGAGCATAGACTCAAAATCTGGATCTTCTAGATCTATACAGTACCATCTAGATGTGAAAGGCACTCTCGACATAAAAGGCACTCTGTACATATAATTTTGTTGTGTTTATTGTTGTTGTAACATGGATAGTAACACTGCTATTTATCGAAACTATGATATAGTGTTGTTACTCTCCATGTTACTATATAGATAATAATAATATTTGTATTTGATATAGTGCCTTATCATGTCTTCGAGATGTCTCACAGAGCTTCACAGGATAAGGTAAAGTGAATTGCCTGTATATTTTGTGGCCGAAACGTGGCAGCCAATTGAGTACAGTCGTGTCCCACAAACAGTCATAGATTGTATGACCAAATTATTACAATATTGTTATTTTGTTAAAATGAATTCTTACCCCCGGAATGATCTGCCAATCGACTAATGCCCGGGTTCCTACTTACTGCTAGGTAAACAGAGGAATAAGGAAACTTGCCCAACGTTTTGACCTGCCAGGAATCGAACCCAGGTCTCTCTCACTTGCGAGGCCAATCACTGAGCTGCAGGACTCCACGATCTAGCGATAGTCCCTAAGCATCGATGAAGCGAATGACAAATTTGTATCCCTTCTCCGAATCGTGCTATGTGATCTTTAATGTTCATCTGAACAGGTAGGTGGGACTTTATTTTAGTATCTCATCCAAAGGACTACATAGATCATGATAGCACTGTATTGAAGTGTCATCTTAGACCACGAGTTTAAGCCCACTCCCAACCTTCTGAATCAGAGGTGGGAGTCCTATTGACTGAGGCAGGCTAATACAGATTTGTACTGTTTCCACAACCGTACGGTGTTTTGTATATCAGTACTCTTTTTACTAATTATGATTTTATGTCTTTGAGAAGTTTCGAAGGCATGTATCAAATGGCACTGTATCAAATGCAAGGATTAGTATTATTAAGTCCTAAATTGACACTTTGAGCTTAGGTCACAGCTAAAGACCACCCTATTCAACTGTGCCTACAGTGACTTCTTCTCTATCACTGGCTGAACATTGAGCTTCGCTGCTGTGAAGCACTCGGAGACACTGCCCTTTGGGAAGGGTGCTGTATAAATGCCAAGTTGTTATTGTTGTTGAGCTCGTAGACTATTTCTGGAATAAGGTGAACTTAATGAGCAAAAATGTTAAATATTGATTACCTCATTGTTCTCAAATATGGATGTTGTCTCTTTTCTCCTTTTTTCCACCCATATGATTCCTGCAGTTAGCATAAGAACATAACAGAAGAAATGCGAGATGAAAAAAGACCAAAGTCCATCCAGTTCGCCTTTCACCTTCTTGGTGGACACATACACATATGTCCCGAACTACCTTTGTACAGTACAGTATTATATCCCATAATGCTATTTCCTAAAAGAAAACGATCTAATCTGTGTTTGAAGGAAGCAACGCTTCCTTCTTCAACCATCTCACTTGGGAGCTGGTTCTACCGGTTTACTATTTGCTCACTGAAATTGTGTTTCCATAGATTTGTTCTGAATTAAACCCTTCAATCACAGCCCGTGTCCTCCGGTTTTACTATTCTGGACTGATTAAAATAGCTCGTCATGATCTATGTAGTCCAGCCCCTTTAGAATCTTAATAATCCCCCACAAAAAAATTATAAATTGGTATTTCAATTGATGTGGGACACTGCTGTGCGCAATTGGCTGCCGCGTTTCGCCCACAAATATACAGTCAATTAACTTTACAGTATATTCTGTGAAGCCTATTGAGATACCTAGAAGATGAAAAAAGCGCTATATCAAATGCAAGGATTATTATTATTAAAGATAGAAATCTTATCTCCTCTCAATCTTCTCTTTTTCAGTGTGAACATGTCCAATTTACTTAATCACCACTCATCATCCAGTCCCTCCATTCCTTCAGTCATACTGGTTGCCCTCCTTATCTTAGTAGATAATGTGAGATTTTTATCCATACTTCTCTTGCAGTCTTATGGAGTGAAAATTCTGATAAAATTAGATTGAATGGTTTTAAGGGTCTTCTTCATCCTAATCGCTCATGTCATCTTGCTTACCCTGGGATTTCATCATCGCCAGCCTGAATCCTGGAGAAAATCATTGTAAATCACTTGGAATCTAGGAATCTTCCAACCTATTGACAGTTGCTCCTTATTCCCAAGCGTTGCCTAATGTGGATTCTATGGAATCAGAAATATACGAAAGTCCAATTGGATGGATGTTAGTGAAAGATAACATGGGCGTGCACACACACACACTCACACACACACACGTGCGCACACACACACACACAAAATAAAACCAGATCTGTTTTGTACAGCTGGAAGCTGAGGAGCTGCTAATGTGGCAGCTCTCTGACTGGCTACAATCTGGCAACCGAAATCCTGTGTGGTTTTTTTTTGACAGCATTTCATCTGAAGCCTAGAGGCAAAAAAAATGTAATGCATTTACTAAACTGGTGGAATCGGGACGATGATACTTATACCATTTGCTGGTAATGATGTGCATGGCAGTTTCAGCTGTCTCGATCTGCATTTCAATGTTTGTATGACAAGTTACTCAGAGTGAGCTAAAAAGGCCATTTAGATCTGTCAGTGGCTGACAAGCATTACCTTTTACATTTACATTCCTGTTAGCATGCTCTGCCTGAGTTACACAGCGCTCTATTGACATATCACTTCTTGGAGATCATGCTCCGAGATTTCAAAGAACTTTTATATATGTGTGTAAAAAAAAATCCGGTACCGCAAACAAAATGCTGAAATTCTTTCTAGATTATCTTTCTACGAATGGCAAAGGAAACACAATGCTTCAAACAGATCTTTTCTGATGAAGTCTCGCCACTTTTCTGAAATCTGGGAACTGTTCTTTCATTTCTTTGCAGCCAGTGGTGAGTGTTAGTTTGTTCGCTGTGTATTTGGTCAGCGATGGCTTCAGATTCCTCTCAGTAATGTACCCTTGTCGAGAATCGGTGCAGCTTTGATCAAAGACCTTGTGAACTCATTAACTTGTATTCCAGTTTCTGGTTTTTACCCCAAGTGCATTCTGTACTGAACAGCTCCAAGTACAATTCAATCATAATTCATATCAGATTTTCTCTCTTCAGTGCCTTGGGATGTCCTGCCGACGTGCTATCAACGTCATTTTGTTTATGATCTTAAGGAAGTTTGAACTGAGAAAAAAGCCTCTTAATCCATTACATTTTCTCAATGTGTACAACCTATCCCATTGTGATGTTTACCCCCAGCTCGGGTCAGGAATAATGTCTGTCCAACGCCTTGGGACGTCCTCCCGACGTGGAAGGTGCTATACTGTACAAATGTAATTTTGTTGTTGTGTTTAATATCCTTTGGTAAAGGCTTGCCTAATTATTGTCTGATCCCATTCTAGTAAACCATGGGCTATCTATGACTCTGCCCTCCTCAAACAGCAATACCTCTCGCCCTCTATCAAACAAACCATTGTGTTCTAAATAGTTTGCGCTCTGCCACATACCTATATAGTCCATTATTCTTAATCCAATACTAGAGATGGATACTTAATCCAATACTGTTCACTCATTTTTGAAAGCATTATTTGACATGACTTTAAAAAAAATTCCTGTGATTCTGTTCCACATTTCCACTATTCCATGGCGAAAACTTCTCTGCTCTCCTGCCCTGAAGTCTGTGGCTCTATTTCAACTTTTATTTATGTAGCACCTTTCACATGAAGCCTCAAACCGCTTTAGAATATGAGATAAAACAGAGAGCGAATGTTACTTAGACCAATGACACCACGAATAGTAGTCAAACACAAGATGTAATTGTGCCAGCAATGTCCCACAAATAACAATTTTAGCCAGGACACTGGGAAAAAATCCCTATTATTTATTGAAATTGTGACAGATGCTCTATTCATCAATGGACATCTACCTGGATCACAGACAGACAGAACCTCAGTTTAATAACTCACTGGAAAGGGGAATGATATTAGAGACAAATAAATCCAGATAATCTAACAAATAGTATTTACATTTAATATTCAGGGTCATACATTCAAATACCTCAACTAAGAGTTATTGTGAAGCTAAATGAATGGTGGTAAATAGGCTGCATAACATTTGGGTAGAATTTGGAATGTACAATTCACATTAAAGCATACACGAACATAAAAGGAAATATCAAAGTGAAACAAATGAAGGAAAAGTGTTAAAAGTCAGCAGGGAAATCATATTGGGATAAGATTCCATAAGTGATAGAGGCCCTCTGGCATCTCTCTCAAGCAATCATTCTTCTTGCTTATATAACAAGAGTTGGCAGGTTATTCATCTGTGTAATGGGGGAAATGTATTGTCCTCAACCAACACCTTCATACATTTTTGAGGAAGAGTCACCGGTTGGCAATCCCCCTGCTAATAGAGGAAAATAAGTCATTTCAATATGCAGTATTAATATAAGACCATTAACACTTTCTCAGACACAGCAATCTCCAAACAAAAAAAAGCATTTGCAGCACAGATGCAAAGGGACTATTGGGTATTGAGGTCACGTGTAAACAGATTTACATGGGATCTGATGCTAGTTTATCTTCTGAGTATTCTGATCAATACTTTTAGAATCTACTGACTCTGGTGCCATCATTGGAATATTGTCACAGAAATGACACATGTTGTGTTTCTAGATCATGTACAACGCCTCAGTCCTCCATCTTTCCCACACAAACCCAACCTCATCAAGCTTCATCAGCTCCTCATTATATAACAGATTGATTTTAGGTATGGGGCAGAGCAGACGCCATTCAAATTTTAAGTGCTCTGAGACGCTAGCCTGCATGGAAGGTGCTATATAAGTGCAAGTTGTTGTTGTTAAAATCCTCACTCATACCTTCAAATACCTCCGCAGCCTTGTCCCTCTAACTCCTAGGTCTGATCTCCTTATCCGCTTTCTCCATCAACCAATTCTGGTCTGCTTCATGTCTTCCACCCCACTTTACCCCAGCTCTTTGGAACTCTCTCCCTAATCTTTCCACCTCACTATCTTCCTCTTTATCAAAATGTACCTCTTTGGCTGACCTTTGCCCCCTCCCACGCATTCCCATCTCCCACTTTGCTGCGGTTCCCATCGCGTTCTGAAACACTTTGCAATGTTCTCTTGTATGAAAGGCAATGTATAAATGCCAGTTATTGTATTGGCAAATGACATTGCTCACTTAGCCAAATGTGTTTGGTGAATGAAAAGACTGGTGAGCTTCTCCTAAGAGACATATTCAGCAGGCGCTTCAGAAAAATATGTTGCGTATTCCACCTTGTCTCTGGGATACTGACTGTAGATTATGGAAAACAAGCAGGTACAACATGTTGAGGAAGGTCATTTAGATAGGTGACTGCAGATTTTCAATCATCTGTAGCACACTTTAGATGATGGTGAATAAATAAATGCTAATTATGTGTACCAAGTACTTCTTATTCATACTCACTGAGCACAATTCCAATGTATGAAAACTCTCTTCACTTATTCCCACCATTTACAGGATTCAACCAATTGCTTATAGACCTCCTTAAATCATTGTTCTTAATATTTAGTATTAATAAAATATCAAAGATTCCCTGTTTGTGCTTTCAGTTTTGAATGCACTGTAAATCTTCTGTTGATTATTGTAATAAGAATCTTTACATTTTATGTTGTATCTTTCATATCAGTAGATGTCTCAAAGTGCTTCATAATTTTTACTGTAAAATGTAATGACTGTGCTGTTGTGTTCCACCGACAAAATATACAATCCTCTTTACAATATATTCTGTGTAGTGCTTTGAGACATCTCAATGACGTGATAACGTGCTATACCAAACGCAAGGATTAATATTATTAGTATGATGTTATAGAATACTGTGGCAGGCAATTCGCATAGTGCAATGTTCCACAAATAGCGATGAAGTGAATCATCCATTTTATCTGGAAGATCGCTGGACAGAACATCGGAAAATCACTCTCCTTTCAAATAGTGCCACTTTAACATCTACCTAAACTGGCAGACTTTCACATTTTTGTGTGAAACTGCAGCTCTGCATGGCTCATATTTCTCACGAGAATCCCCTCGTGCTATTTTTTTCCATTGACATCATTTGATGTTGTTTAAATGTAAGTGAAGCAGCAAATTTAAGAATTCAAAAAGTTGGGAGTTTAAACAATGAGCTACAATTTTATTTGCTTTAGATGAAATCTGTAAGAATCCTGAAGCAAACCAAAGTTTGGGGGAAATTAGGTAGGAATGTTTCAGAATTCTTCTTTCTCTTCCTTGGATATATCATATAGATCAAGTACTTCAAATGCAAGGATTATTATTACATTATATATAAGCTTCCTTGTAACAGTGATACTTGAAGTGATATCAAGAATTCTTCTCAGATTCCTTGCATTGGTAAGTCTTACAAACCAACACCTTGGGGCAATGGGTATCAAATGAAATATGAGTAGTTGATATTGCTCTTCCTGTATAATATCAGTACTTTAAATTTAATCCATCAAGAGATTATGTCAAAAATCTAATGAAAGGTCCTTCATTGAATCTTTAACCCTCTTTTTCATTCAAATGTTGAATGATCTGCTTTATTTGCGGTATGTTCTGAGTTTTATTTCAAGGATAACACACTGTGGCTTTTACAAATAAACTGAAGTTAATACACCTGCCTATTTTGCTTCTTATGAGTGACGGGCTGTTAGTGGTGACTTTGAGATTTTGGTCTGTACACTGAGATCCCCGGCCACTGAGAGGGGCGAGTAGGTTAGGTCCCATATTAGAGGTGGAAATCTATTTTGCAGGCTTACAAAAATCACTAGAAATTGTAATGTGGACGTTGACAGCTCAGATCTGTACTGGTAGGTTTTACTCGGATTTTTGGTAGGTTTTACTCGGATTTTGCTTAGACTTTATATTATTTTCTGAACAGCGTATGAATAGCAGGCCCCAGTCTGATTTTTTGCGTTACATATGTGAGTCCCGATAGTGTGCTGTACTTCGGGTGGTGTGGCAGCTCCTCAGATCCCCGCTGTGCAGAACCCTGGCCTGTCTCAGGAACAGCAGCTGCTCTCTGATAACAATATTATTCTCCTGATCCACTGGGAACACCTGGAGCGTCGTTAATCAAAGCGCCGCACTGCTTACTCCCACTGATGCACTCGCCCTGCATCATCAATCATGCAGGAGCCCTGCCTCCGCACCAAGATCAGCAACAAAACCCAGAGACGACAGAATAATAATAAAAAACACAACTGGCCCGGTGCAATTACGGAAAGGTCTCTGGTCTGTCGTTTGAAGCAATGCTTTGCGCATTCGGTTCTTTAAACTCATCCCTTAGCTCACAGCCTCTCAATCGCACCCACCCAAATAATGTATGGTGATTGATTGTCCTTATTCAGGGGTGGAACCCCGTTAACCCTCTTTGTGAGTTTCAGCAAAATGCTTTGTGTTTGAGCTTAACTTGTTTTATGCCATTTATATAAGATTACATCATGATTAAGCGTAATAAACAATTGCTATTGGCCAAGATCTATAGACTCCCTCCAATTCACGGCTCTCACAATTCCATGCTAGAATTTCTGCTTTTACAGTCAGGGGGATTGTAGACAGCAACAACAGAAATGGAGCCTGTTTCAAAAGTAATTTGTTTTAAACTCAAACCTTCTGCTTCAATGGGAATCTGGGAACCCAAGGTTTACACCAACTAACATTTATACAGCAACCTTCACATAGAATAAACTCTCAATGTTTTACAGTGACAGCGAGAAAGGGAAAGCTTTTAAGATTCAGGACAGGAGTAGATTCAATTCACGAGAACAAGCCTGTGTTGCCTTAGAATGCAGGATAAATACATACTCTTCATTATATTCACTGCATATTGTACAGGTTGAGCTGAATTGATTTACATAATGTACCAATGTAAAGTACCTCCAATTCCAATAGTCCTGTCACCACGCCATCAGGCCAGTGAATGTAGTTTGCATCACAGTGCCTCTACACACACTCGGATTCTCTCAGTCCCACATACAATTATTGATCTGCTACATTCACTGTTCAATAATAAGATATGAAATTGCCAATTACTATATCCATAACAAAGTATTTTGTAAAAGAGGTGTGTGTGTGTTGTTTCAAAATGATGCTTCCCCAAATATTCCCCAACTTGAAGGTGCAGGAAGGAGGCAGTGGCTCAGTATCAAGCCCAAATAGTTTTCTTCATGTGTGTTCCTTGACAATGGGTTTAGCAAGAGATTCAACCACAGAAGGAGGTGATAGGGCTGTCTGATTTTGTCTTCACCCAGTATGCTTTCCACAAGGTATCAGAGGATTATAATCAGGAGCTAACTCAGAACAGGTCAGAAATCCAAAGAGAGCTTTTTCATGCTCTTTGTAGTCCTGAGGCACACTACACAATGCAATCAACGCATTGAGACGTCCATTCATCACTCCATCACATTTGGCACCACTTGAAAGTGATGTGATGACATATTTCAGCATGATCTATAGGGTCATCCTTATAAACAAATTACAGTACCTGGGCTGATCACTGGCAAGTGTTAAGTGTTAGCTGCACTGATAAATCTAAGGCACTGTATGTAGCCAGTAAAAAATACAGAAGCGCCTATTCTCCATTAACTTACCAAGGGGGAAGCTAACAAAGATCTCAGGTTTAAATAGTGTAAGACAACAAAGAAAATAGGAGTCTTGCTACCTTGCGAATTCAGTTGAATTCCGAATCCCAGAAGTCACACGCACGCTGTACATTGCTCTTGTCAGATCAGTTTGCGTACAATTCTGGTCATAAATAGTGCTCAATCATTAATGGCACCGCAGAGGAGAGAAACAAGGTTTACCTCCAATATCAGAAATTGTGAATTTCAAGATTCTACCCTAAGTAATGGGTTTAATGTGATAGACCTTTGCATGATCGAATTTTCAATCCTGTTTCCACTGCTAAAGTAACACACAATGCACTGTACTACTGGATACAGTAGTAATCAACTTCAAGACGAATACAAGCTGAAGGGCAAAGGCTCCATAATGCAAGGCCAAGGTTAGAAAGAATAGAAGAGGTGTGTGTGATAGTTGAGTGTCATAGGGTTGTGATTTAAAAGCCTGTATATGTTAGAGGCAAGGGAAGATCAAAGGAATAAGGTATTCATCAGTGTTCAAGTCCTGGGAAATATTTTAACAATATGGAAGATCTGGAAAGAGTATCTCGATGGAGTATCTCGATGATGGGAGGTGGGAGAAAAGAAAGTTCATGATCAAACCTAGGGGGTGGCGTGGGGACTTTCAAGTATTGATTAACTAACACAAGTGATCTTGTATGTTTCTATTGGGAAATTCCTTTATAAATACATAATAAAAAGATCCATCATGATGGTTCACAGTGTCAGGATCAATAAGTGATCAGGGGTGCAAAAAGTTGGGCAACTTTCCTCACACCACACGTTTGTTTACCTACCAGTTGGTGGGAATTCGGCTGGTAGTCAATTTGCAGATCACTTTTCCAGGGGTAATAATTTCTTCAAAAAGTAATAATAATTAATTGGTCACTTCAATCCACCACTGTTTGTTGGACCCTCCTCTGTGCAGTTGGCTGCCACGTTTCACCCACAAAATATACAGTCAATCCACTTGACAGTATATTCTATGAAATTCTTTGAGACTTCACAAAGATGTGATAAAGTGTTATATCAAATGCAAGGATTATAACTGCCGATTCTTTTATCGATACTTGTATATTTGCAACAGGCATTTGGTTTAATGTGACATGAATAGTGCCCAATCACTAGAGTGTCTGAATAATATCATAGGAAACAAAATTACACTTGTATAGCGCCTTTTATGTCAGGAGGATGTCCCGAGGTGCAGAAACACGATCTTTCTAGACATCTGAAATCTCTCACAGTTTTAGACTTGATTTAACAGTTGAGGTTTCCTGGAGTTTTCAAAAATTAGTCAATTATGATTTAATTTGATGCAGGATTTCCACTATACAGTGTACTTAAAAAGAACCTTCTAACATAAGACTGGATTTAAGGTACAGTCCTGATGTGTAGTGGATAAAGCTGAAGTTTATGGACCAGGCGGTTACTGGTTTGAATCCCGTTTTGCGCTGAGGCTGAGGTTCTCAATTGCCTGAAGAGGCTAATTAATCAGGGTTACGAAAGGGGAAAAGGGAGCTCTTCAATCCACTTGTAATGGCGACAACTAATACTCATATAATCCTTGCATTTGTATTCAATATAACACCTTATTACATCTTTGAGATGTCTCAAAGCGCTTCACAGAATATACTGTAAAGTGAATTGACTGTATATTTTGTGGGCAAAACACAGCATAATTCCACAAAGCAATGTCCCACAATCAGACATGGATTGAATGACAAATTTATTTTTATTTTTTGAAGAAATTATTACCTGAAAAGCAATCCACCAATCGACTAACAACTGGGTTCCTACTAACAATCGGGTTCCTTCCGAGGAGTAAGGAAACCTGGTTAACATTTCACCCTGCCAGGAATTGAACCAAGGTCTCTCGCTTGCGAGGCAAATGCTTTAATGACTGAGCTACAAAACTCGTCACCTGGCGTGAGGAGGCTTGGACCTGGAGCCGAAAGCACATGTCAATGAGGAATAAATTAGAAAAATAATTGCAGCTTTCAGAACACTGCTAACCCAGCACTGAGGGAACTACATGCATGTACTATATCAAGTTACCAGCAAACACAGTACAGTACTGTATTTAGTTCAAATTTCAGGTAGTGCTGCATGCAGCAACATCCCAAATTAAGCATAAAACTTGTTAGCATACATTTACATATAGTTTGACTCTCTTATGATTTCATCTGTGCGACAGTCAAAACAAATTCAAAGATTAAGCATATTCAGCGTCATTTGCTTAGCAATGGGAAATTATCTACAATTAGATAATTGGACTCAAACACTAAATTATGGGCATTATGTTATTGTTGATTAGTAAGCTTTCAGTACTTTATTAATGTTTAATTATATAAATGAATCTTGTTGAAGTCGCTGCTGTAAGTGAAACTGAGCCAGGAAGGTCTCCGGTCTGTGGTGAGTTAGCTGATCTCCACTAATGGGAAAGTTGGGGAGAGTTAAAATTGGCTGTGGGTCCTGGATTGGGGAAGTATTTTACCTGAGTGAGTATTATTTATATAGGAACATTCACAATTAGTACCAGTGGGCTAATCAACTGAGATTCTGTTCTGATCTGTCATCCACAATAATGGGTTTCTCAATAGCAATCAGGAGCTGGAATCCAAGTGGCATTCAGATCCATTGTAGTCTCAACTGAGATCAGTTAACTTCAACTTGTATGTGTTGCAATAAAGTTGTGAAACCAGAGATTTTGTGAAATTTCCAAAATTTTCAGTAAAATTGTGAAACATTAATTCATATACAATATAGAGAGATCTGTAGCTCAGTGGTTGGAGCCCTGGCCTCGCTCGTAAGCTACAGTCCTGTAGCTCAGTGGTTGGAGCCCTGGCTTTGCTCGCAAGCCACAGTCCTGTTAGCATCATGAACAAATAAATAACACTGACATTTCATTCACTGTGGAGTCAAGTGTTCATTTGTTAACAAAAGTGCAGCTTCCAGGATATCAGGAGTTACATTTTAGTTTCGCTTTGAAGCATTTACAACATTGGTATGACATTTGTTCCGATCACAATTACACCATTTTGTAAAGACATGAACAGAATGTACAATGACAGCTTCACAGAGTGACACTGACGTCACCTGGTTAACGTAGGTGTCTGTTAACAATCCTTGTGGGCAGAGGTCATATTGGTTCCTAGAATAGTGACCTCCCTCAGGATGCTGGCCTTCAGTACTACCCTGTAATGCTCAGTGTCTAAATCTCTATCAATGATGTTAACACCAAGGGGGATGTTACTGGGATTCCCCTCTACCCGCTGGGTTCCCCTTTTCAACAAAATCCCTGACTCCTAATTTCAGTGCTTTTATGGTTTCATAATTTTACTGAAGATTTCAGGAATTTTGTACAATTACTGTTTGCACAACTTCACTGTAAGGGAGGAAATTAGGTGAAGGGACTGTGGGAGTTCCAGAGTGTGGGGGCAGAGAGGCTGATAGCCCGGCCACCGATGGTTGGGGGTGGGGGTTGGGCGGGAGCCATGGAGCAGACTGAACGGAGGGGACAGGCAGGCTGATAGGGAGTCAGCAGGTCACAGTGATAGGAGGGGACAAGGCCGTGGATAGCCTTGAAAATGAGGATGAGGATCTTGAATTATATCCTCTGGGGGATAAGGAGCCAATAGAGCTGGGCGACTATGGGAGTGATGGGGTCACGGAGCTTAGTACGGGAGAGGACACGAGCTGCAGAGTTCTGGATGATCTGCAGGAAGAGCCCTGAAGGCCAGCAAGGAGGCAGTTTCCATAGTCAAGCCTTGATACGACGAATAATAATAATAATAATAATCCTTGCATTTGATATAGCGCTTTTCACGTCTTTTTATTAAACGTCTCAAAGCGCTTCTCAGAATATACTATGAATTGACACTATATGTGGGCAAAATGCAACAGCCAATTGTGCACAGTAGTGTCCCACAAACAGTCGTGGATCGAAATGACCAATTTATTATTGTTTTATTTTTATGGAATTATTATTAGGCATGTGAAATAAAGAAATTTGCCCAAGGTTTCATCCTGCCTGGGAATGAACACAGGTCTTTTGCTCTAACCACTAAGCTACAGGACAGCATGGATGAGGGTTTTGGCAGCCTGAGGAGTGAATCAATGGCGCAGGCTGGCGATGTTATGGAGGTGGCAGTGCTGGTCACGACGCGGATGTGGGGAAGGGAGACACCCAGATTCCTGACTGGCTTCGTGAGATGGAGTGTACAGCCGTGGATGCTGAAGCTGCCAGCAGCTGCGGTGCGGAGGCGCTGACGTGAGCTAATCAGTGGGGCCTCGATCTAGCTGCCGTTCAGCTGAAGAAAGTTGTCCCTCGTCCAGGTAAAATACAAAGCAAAATGTCTCCTTTCAGTGACAAATCACCCCTATAAATATTGAATTATAATGTCAAATGCTTGCCTGTTATCTAATTTTGCAATCTACCATATCCTCCCCCTATTCTTCATTGCTCTCATGTCTTCCAATGCCTTGATTTTTTATATCATGAATAATTTCAGCATTATTTTACAGCCAGGACCTGGATGCGTGTCACCAATTGTAAACTGTTTTAGAAATATCTTCGCATCCAAGCACATTTCGTGAGTCGTCCACGCAAAACACTCTATAAATTGAGTCTTCATCCAGATTTCTGAATATCTCACTCTCATTATCCCACAGCTTTCTTCGTGAACACACCAGGAGACAAGTAATAAACACTGATGTCCCCAAAGTAGAGAGAGCTGTCATCGGAATGCTTGCAGAAGCATTATCAGGAAGGACAGCCTTGTAATAGTAATCCTAAATCATCCGGATATACATTCACAGCTGGAATAAATTTAGGTATGAAATAAGAACAGAAGATGTCCCCATTCATCCTTGCTTGTTTTAATTGTAATCATCGCAATGTCTCAGATGGATTCTTGAATGTTTAAATGCATTTGGTTTTGCAGACCTGTTGATTGTAATGAATGGCATTTTGAGGCATTTGAACAGACAAGCCACTGTTAACCTGTTCTCATTGACTTTGTGGCCCGATGCTATTGCCTTGTGGCTACAAGCGCATGAGTTGGCAAACATGTCTCAAGCAAATCTGTTCATCCTGGATTATGCGCTTGCTCCATTATAATGTCTCATTTTCTACAGAATTTATTAAACTTGACTTTAGTTGGTTGGATAACAGACCTATTTTCTGAAAGTCTTGCTTTGTGAAAAATATAGTGCCTCCATGCCATAACTGTTTTGACGTTTCGCAGCTAAATAACACTGTAATAATAATCGTTGCATTTCGATTCAGCACCTTGTCACGTTGTTGAGGTGTCTCAAATGTTTCACAGAATATACCGTAAAGTGAATTGACTGTATATTTTGTGGGTGAAAAGGGGCAGCCAATTCCACACAGCATTGACCCGCAAGCAGTCACGGATTGAGTATTTATTTATTTAATCTGAAGGGACTATTATCCCCAGAACGAAACCCGTCAATCGGCTAACAACTGAGTTCCTACACAATCTGGTGGAGCACAATGCTGAGCTGAGAGGTGACCATAGGCACAGTTGAAGCGTGAAGTCTTCGAGCGGGACTTGAAGATGGTGAAGTTAGCGTTCAAGGCGGAGAGATTGAGGGAGAGAGTTCACAAATTTGATTGTGAATCTCATAGATCAGAGCAAGGTATGAATGAGCAGAGTTCTCCACAATAAACACAGACTGATTTGACAACTCATTAATATGGAGCTCCTGTGGCTCAGTGGTTAGAGCACTTGTCTTGCAAGCTGGGGAGACCAAGCTGGGGAGACCTGTGTTCGAATCCAGGCAGGTCAGGGCGAAACCTTGGGCAAGTTTCCTTACTCCACACGCCTAATAATAATCCCTCCAAAAAAAACCACACTAATAAAATTGGTCATTTCAATCCACGACTGTGTGTGGGACACTGCTGTGCGCAATTGGCTGCCGCGATTCACCCACAAATATATACAGTCAATTCACTTTACAGTATATTCTGTGAAGCGCTTTGGGACGTTGATAAGATGTGGAAAGCGCTATATCAAATGCAAGGATTATTATTATTATTATAACCGCTAGAGTGTTAATTCAACTCTCTCGCACAGTTGACCAAGTGTATTTGCCTGAATATTTTTATGGTACTGTACATTGTAGGTTGAAAACATACATTTTCTCACATCTCCCAATCACTCATGGTCACTGTAAACACCCCAGATTCAGTGGAGGCAGGTGTAGACCTGAGCACTCCCCTACACCCCTGCTGGGTAGTGACGGCATCTGATTGCCGGGTGCAGTATTTAGCTCGGATCTAGTACTCCCCAGGGTCGAGCAGCTTGCAAGCTCACTGTCACCTATGAAGAATGGCCACCTGAGTGTGGTGTGAGAGGAGACTTGCTGCTTGTGGTAGTGCTTTTGAGCAGAGAATTCTAAACTCAGGATAAGGAGCTCAGTAAATAATGTAAATGTCCAGTGTGCAATTGCCCAGTCTGTTGCTGAGTTAGTGATTTCAGATGGAGCAACAGCTGCGGTGCTACAATCGTTCTCAACACCACTGATATCCCACAAATGTGAATCCTTTTGACACGTACTGTCCAAACTCTCACACGAAGAGAAGTCAGGACTAAAGGCAGGCGGACACAGATGGAGCCATCCTGCTTTCAATTGGTTGTTAGGAGATAAAGGTGTTTGTGTGTGCGTGAGTATGGGGGGGCGGGGGGTGTCACATGGCTGTGTATGTGTGTGTGAGAGAAAGAGAGAGAGTTAATATCTTCCACCTCTGCCTTTTGGATGAGCCATTATCTTACCCCCCACGCTGCCGAAACACTCGTGCACGTGTACATCACCTCAA
Source organism: Hydrolagus colliei (assembly GCA_035084275.1). Classification (NCBI taxonomy): domain Eukaryota; kingdom Metazoa; phylum Chordata; class Chondrichthyes; order Chimaeriformes; family Chimaeridae; genus Hydrolagus; species Hydrolagus colliei. The sequence goes on from CM068752.1 coordinate 14,399,204, forward strand.
GGCTGGACTACGGAAACTCTCTCCTTGTCGGCCTCCCCAGTTCCTCCATTCACAGGCTGCAGGCCATCCAAAACTCTGCAGCCCGTGTATTATCGCGCACCCGCCTCCGCGACCATATAACCCCCACCCTCGCCCGTCTCCACTGGCTCCCCATCCTCCAGAGGATCGAGTTCAAGATCCTCGTCCTCACCTTCAAGGCCTTGCCCCGCCCTATTTAACCAATTTACTTTCCCACTACAAGCCCACCCGGACCCTCCGTTCAGCAGGACTTGGCCTGCTCCAAGCCCCCCGCCCGAACCGCCCCACCATCGGAGGCCGGGCCTTCAGTTTCTCCGCTCCCACCCTATGGAATTCCATCCCCCAATCCCTCCGTCTCGTTTCTTCCCTTTCCTCTTTCAAGGCCGGTTTGAAGACTTTCCTCTTCGACCGTGCCTTTTGTTCCACCCCAAATGTTTTGACCTCCCATACGTGTTTCACCCCTTCCCAAACACTCCCCTCCCAGCTCGGGTCACACGCCTCCTGTGCAGCGCCTTGGGACGTCCTCCCGACGTGAAAGGCGCTTTATAAGTGTAATTTGTTGTTGTTGGAGGTTCTGCTGCCTTGGCGGGTGGACATTAAACATCCTATGAAAGTATTTGACAACAACATAGACTTTCTCCCTGGGTTGTGGTCACAAATTCTCAAAATAAATTGGCCGTTCACTTCACGGTTGTCTGAGAGAATCTGCTGTGTGCAAATCAGCTGCTGTGCTCGTCTGTGAATGCAGTCTCTCTGCTTGACAGCAATTACATGTGAAGTTCTTTGAGACATTTCAACGGGGATAGGAGCTGTATTAAATACTAGGATTATTACCAAATATTTGTTTCATTGCCTTCTAATAGATATTATCGGCTTTAAATGTGCTTTTCTGGGGACGAAAACTCTTAAAACAGAATCATGACTGTGATCTGATAACTGTGGTCAACACGAAAGTTCAATAAGTGCTTCTGGCAAGCTGCCTGTGTTTGTTCAATCGCTGCTTGTTGACTTGTAACTAACACAGATTATTTACGCACGGCTATTATTAAAATATATATGATGAACTGGATGTTCCCGTTAGCAATGGCTAATTAGCTCCAGGACGCTACCCTGCGTTAAGGCCACAAGTTGCTGTTATTGTAAATAAAAGGACAAAAAAGAATCAGATTTTGAATTATATTTTGCGGCAACGACAACTTGCGTTTATATAGCATGCCCTTCACACAGGGCAGGGATCTGGAGCGTTCAAATGAGGCTGAAATTATAACAAGACTTCAGGAAGCAGTTGTTCTCTGCACTGCAATCAGACGGCAGGAGCAAGGTAATAATAATCCTTGCATTTGATGTTGCGCTTTTCACGTCTTCTAGACGTCTCAAAGCGCTTCACAGAATATACTGTAATGTGAATTTGTGGGAGAAACGCGGCAGCCAATTGTGTATAGCAGTGTCCCACAAACAACCGCAGATTGAAATGACCAATTTTATTGTTGTCCTTTTTATTGAGGGATGATTATCAGGCATGTGGAGTAAGGAAACAAGGGTTCGAAACTACATTCTAAAAATCTTTTTTTACAAATTTTCAGGGCCTGACATTGTCAGCTTGAGAGGTTATGTAGTTACCAGCGGAACCTGACTACGGTATTCCTTTTGCTAACCTGAGACTCAATAATATAAATAATCCCTGCGTTTTATATAGCGCCTTATCATGTCATCGCGACGTCTCAAAGTGCTTCACGGAATACACTGTAATGTGAATTGACTGTATATTTAGTAGCAAAACACAGCAGGCAATTACGCACATATTTCTTATGCTTCATATAGCACCATTTGTATCAGGACTATCTCAAGGTCCTTTACAGAATTTAATATAAAGTGTGGTGACTGTGTATTTTGCAGGTGAACGCAGCAGTTAGCTTTCGCACAGCAATGTCTCACCAACCAGCATCAAGTGAATGGGCAAATTTTATCTGGAGAATTGGCACCTTCAATACTACAGCAATCCACCAGTACTGCAGTCGGGGGGGGGGGGGGGGGGTCAGTCTGGACTGTGAGATCTGCTGACTCAGCGAGCAGACGGTTGCGGGCTGACAGTACTTTGTACTCCAACCTTTCTTTTGGCACTTTGGGTGGTTTTCTGAAATAACAGACCTCCAATTTGACCTCTCGGGCTGACTAAAATAATTCAAATATGCATTGCTTACTCCTTTCACAAAAATCACATAGGAATCCATTGTATTTATTGCACCAAAGATATTCTTTTACGAGACAATGGAGAAACATGATATACAATCGGTTTCCAGTTTCACACAATTAACAGTTTGAACTTGACTTCCCATTGGGATAAATAGGAGAAATTATTTTCAAATCTTTCATATATTGCATTTCCCCGTTCATATCTCAGGGATCTGGCTGGTAATTGGGAAAGCTGTGAGGTATTTCATAACTTATAGGATTTTGTGGAAATCCAAAATTTAACATGAAATTGGTGTTTTACACCCTCCTTGATGGCCTGGTGAGTCAAAAATCTGGGAGTCCTGAGATATCTGATTTTAGTAATAATAATAATAATAATAATCCTTGCATTTGATATAGCACTTTTCACATCTTATCGACGTCTCAAAGCGCTTCACAGAATATACCGTAAAGTGAAAATTAACTGTATATTTGTGGATGAAACGCGGCAGCCATTTTTGCACAACAGTATCCCACAAACAGTCGTGGATTGAATTAACCAATTTTTATCGTTGTGATTTTTTGGGGAACGGATTATTATTAGGAGAAGACAATGCACATATTCAGGTGCCTATGAAGCATGCACCCACTCTATCAACTCTGAGCATTTGAAGAAATAAGAAATCTATTATGCAGAACCCACTTCAGTGTGAAATCTATTTGTGTACAAGTCAACTGTTCTGAGGAAGCCAGACGCATCCTAGGAAATTAATGCACCAGTTTCTGTAGATGTTGCAATGAAATTAGCCGTACATTTTCGAGGCATTTGCAGGGGTTCTTATTATTTCAGAGTTTTTCGAGGACAAGACACACCACATCAAAAACAGTTTGGATCTGTCCATCATATGTAATCCAGAGCTCTGCAGCTCGTGTCCTCACCCGCACCATGTCATCACAACAGTAGGGGCTACAATTAGCCCCTGGATCTCAAGGTTGAGGAGAAGATCTTCCAGAGTTCCCGCATCACTATCCAGAGTTCACCTGCCGGGAAATTATGACAATGAAAACCAGAAGCTCCAGGTACCAATCTAAACCTGCACCGAGTTAGGTAATCTCAGCTGGGGCAGCATTGTTGCCTACAATTGGCCTCTGTACCCCTGAGGCTATAAGGATTGTATAAAACACTATCATATACGCGCACACGTACATACACATGCAGTGGGCAGTTTAGTAACGCGTCATTTCATTCCTCATTAAAAGGAATCCCCAGTTAACTCACATACATCTGCTTTTTATTATTGTTCGGAAACAAAACTGATAGAAGAGGGAGAAATGTAAGGTTTAGAGCGCTCCTTTGTGTAAGTTTAATTGGATCGGGGATAATTTGCAGAGCTTTTTAACAGGATTGCTAAAGAAAGAATCCGTGAAACGCGCACGGGGCCTCACTGTAACTTCACATATGCTACAATAACCAGTAGGAATTCCTTCAATTGCCATCTATTTCTAGAGCAGAGTTTCCATTACCACCTGTGATAATTATCACATCACACCTTGCAGGCACTCCTGAAAGATGCCATATAAATCCAAGTTGTTGGTTTACTTTATTCATGTTTCTTTCCCCCAATTCTCCTGGCTTTCTCCTGCATTTCTTCCTCTTCATCCAACTTTAACACAAACATCAAAATGAATTGGTTACCAATCTCCTTGTTGTTTGTAGAATGTTACCGTGCAAATAAATTTGTTGTGTTTGTCTCCATAACATTTGCTTTGTTTCTAACTAATTTCATTTTTTTTTAAACACTCTTGGGAATTTTATTTTTGCACTAAAGATGCTGTAGAAATATCAGTGGTAGATTTAGCTATCGGTCCACATTCAGATTCATGATTATATTTCAGATCTGTAGATGGGAACCCGAGCATCGATAAAAGATACAGAAATATCCATGTGAACATGAGCTAGTCCTAGAGATCAAAAGTGGATGAATATCTGGAGAAGAAATCACAAAATGTGCAGATTGATCCAATTTCAAATCCTTCATAGTTTCTATTGGACTCGAGCCAAGTTATCTTGCCTGAGCTGGCGAGAGAAACGCTAACATAACCCAATTGATTCACATCTCCTGAAATTGCTTGAACATTTATTCCTCTTTTAAGGGGGGGCAGGAAGGTGATAATTAAGGGTCCTGTTGCTGTTCTTGAAAATCTCCATTGCAAATACCACACTTGACATTGGCTTGAATAAAATTAAGTAACACAGAAAGGATTGGTTGTGATGCTGGCAGTAACATAAGGAGTGTTTCTCAGCAGGTAGCAAATCTTTTGCTGTAAACATACTGCGATCACTAAACAAATAGTTTAAAACTCAGATGATCTACATTTACTTCAAGCCAGATTACACCGCAGTACTTGATGAAATCAATGGCACTCACCCAAGGCAGACTTTCCTACCTTTCTGGGGATTAAAACAGAAAGCTTGCTAGTTTGAATTTTAGATGATAACCCTTTAATTCTGTTCATATGTGTGCTGCCTGTCAGTCATTCCACTTAATAGTTCTTTTGAATGCTGAGAGGCCTAAATACCTTAGATCTAAGTATGCTCTTTAAATTTCACTGTGAAATTAACTATTCTTAAACAAGACTTTAAGGGACTCTCCAGCCTCCATTTCAAAGCATCGTGGAGTTTTTCTTCCGGATATCCTATCTTATATTCCCATCTCAACCAAATTCACCCCAAATTCAAATTAATTGCTGCTCATCTCATTGTTGTTTTTTAAGACATTGCTCGTGTAAATTAGCATATCATTCACTTCATTTCTAATTAATCTCGTTCTGTAAAGCACTTTGAGCCATTACTTTTACGTGAAAGGTGCCATATGAATGTAATTTGTTGTTGATAATGGAGATGATCAAATACTCCCAAGTATGGTACTGTGGGTAGAACTGTACTGTGAGCTGCCTAGAAGTAAATGTTGCTGATCCAAGCTTTAAGTTGTTTGTTTAGTGATCATCACATGATAGAATCAAATATTAAAGCAAAATGGATTCTGCCTTTGTGGGATCATGGACCAATAGCTTGTTGATATAATGGGAAAAACAGTAACGTTCATATTCTGGAAGGGTGAGATCCAAAGGACATTCTTCACCCTGACCTCTTGTGATCTTTTTTGAAGGAAGCAACCAACAAGGGTTGCGTAAAATGGGTCATAAGATCTGAAGGTAATTTGTGAGTTTTGCTCAATTGTCCTTGAGAATCAGGACAAAAGCTTTATAGAACTTTACTCCGAGAGATAAAATAAATTGAGTGAGTCCATTATGTGGGAAGATTTACGGAAGGAGTGCAGTTAATAGGATTATAGATTGTTCTGCATTCCACCTACTCTGAAAGTACTTGTACAGGACTGGAGTAATATTCGCATTTAGTCTCATCTCATGTAATTGAGAATAGGCCACTCGTGCCTCGCTTCTTCTTTGGACTTGCAGCAAATGGCTGTGGGAGTTCATTTTATATAGAGAGAGAGTTTAACAACAACAATACTCCGACTGAGATAAATAATTATTGCATTTGATATAGCGCTTTTCACATATTCAAGACATCTCAAAGTGCTTCATGGAACATACTATAAAGTGAATTGACTATATTTGTGGGTCAAACGCGGCAGCCAATTGCATACAGCAGTGTCATATAAATAGTTGTGGATTGAGCGACCAAATTTTTTTTTGAAGGATTATTATCCCCGGAAAAGTGATCTACAATCGACTAACAACCAGGTTCCTACTTACTGCTAGGTAAACAGAGGCGTGTGGAGTAAGAAAACTTGCCCATGGTTTGATCAACAGATGCTGAGATCAACAACTCATCTCAAACATGGGACTTCCCTGAAATGTTTGGCTATTTTGCACCAAACTTGTCTTTACCAACTCAGAAGACTGGGACCTTCTTCGAATTTCAGTCATTTGAATGTTCATCCAGAGTTTTATGTCAACGGGACACTTTTTTTCACTGGCTTTAACAAAAACGTGAGAAATGCAGCATGAAATACTACACACAATGTATGTTAATACAAGTGCACACACATGAACAGGAAGGTGAGCACATTTGCAGAAACACTTGCAGAGCACACACATGCATCTTCTCGTCCACTTTTTCAAAGGCCAAAAGCTGAAATATTAATTATAATAAAACAATTACATTTCCCCTCTGACACCAGACGTAGTTTTCTCACGATAATTTGTTTAAACTGAAGAAAATTGCACGTAAAATTGATAGTTTTTCTTTAAAAAATTGAAACTTGCAACTTTTCACAGCTTGTGTCAAACAAGTTTGTATTTGTTTGACTTCATCTTACTTTGTTACATAAAAAAAAGTGGAAGTAATTGAATGAGCAGATCACTCATGCATTTTAATTTTGTAAAATTGAAAACAGAATTTAAATATAATGCAGGTCCCTATTACTTGAGATTGTAAGTAATGATTCCCAGATGTGTGGAACTGTGAGTTACTAATCTTTTTGTGTGTAGCTGTTTCCTGTAGACTTTTCCCAACAGCTTAGGTTCCATCCCGCTGGAGGAATAACAAGGATTTGAATTGTCGAGCAAGAGGAGAATGTACTATTTGGTGGGACAAAGCCAGTGGCACACATTTTATATTCTATTTTTCTTTGAGCTTTGTGCCAAACACTTTTTCTTGTTCAGATGTTCAAACAGTGAAGCTGCAACATAGAGCCTGATATCCTTTCTCATTGGGTCCACTCTCACCATGTGGATATGAAAACAATGCAGATATCGGGTCTTCAGACAAAATGCTTCAATTTACCATACATTATGCTAAAGTGAAAATACATACAGCACTCCTGATCGCTATGTAAATGTGCAAAAATATCCAACCCACAGGTTGAAATACTCTTCTGCATTGAAGGAGTTTCAGCCCAAAAACCTGGACACTGTAAAATAACAATTACCGCAAAGTAAAACATTTAAGCGGCCTAATGTTTAATAAATCAACATCTTTATAATTTGTATCTAAATGACTTGATTCAAGTTAAGATTTTGCCTGGGGCACAGTTAGCATCATATGGCTGCGGGACGGTTTGTGGCTGGGTGGGCACACAGTTATCCCGGGTGCAGATGTCAGATATATCAGTCCACCCTTAGTGCGGAGGATGAGCGCAGAGCTTGTGCAATGGGGACTTATGGAGATTTGAGCCGAAATTACACAGACAGCTCTGTTTGATCCAGTCATAACCTACAGTGCAACATACCATCTGCTTCCAGCGACAAGCCTTCTGAATAGGGATGAGATTTATTGATCTGAACTGAATTTGATTTGCTATGTAGATCAACTATTACATGCAACTGGGGTATTGAAAACATCCCGAGGTCAAAGGTAGCCAATTCATATGCTACACATTTACAACCAAGCTCCACTTTAATCCATTGTCCCCAGGAAGAATGTATGTTACGTCTTTCTTTGGTAACCTCTATTCCTATCTTAAACTTTCTTTTTTTCTTTTTCATTTTTCCACTCATTTATTCATGGTTTTATAGCTTGTGTGAGTGTGTGTTAGAACAAAATGAATAATAATCATAATACACAAGATCTAATGTGAAGTGTAGTGACTGGGTATTTTTATAGGTGAAAACAGCATCGGATTTGCACACAGCAGTGACCCACAAACAGTCGTGAAGTGAATGACCAATTTTTATTTTAAAGGGAAATTCACACAGGACCTAAAGAAACATGCCATGAATATCATTATGTTAATTGGAGTGCGGAAGGTGGTGGGGGGGGTGGTGTGGGGAGGGGAGGAGGAGGGGGAGAAGACGCACCTCATATAGTTCAACCGGTAATTAATTTTTCTTAAATCGTGTAAGGTCTTGTAAATTCAATGTTAGTAATTTCCTGTTCCGTTGGCCCTTGCTCTATAAAAATTATGTGTAACATACAAGAGTTTTTGGACAGCCCGCAGACTATCTTTCAGCACCCAACGGTAATAACCATCCTTGCGTGGTCAGAGACTGAATGGGCCTGGGATTTAAATGTAACATTTGATTGCTTGTTCTGAATTTAAGTGGGGCACAGAGAGACGATCAGCAATTTGCTTGGCTTTCGTTAATCTCTTGTTGCGGTGATTCAGCCCATTTGCTAACGTTAATGCTCAAAGATACATGTGAGGCAACAGAAGTCAGTAACATTGGTTTCTGATGGGTTGTCACAAGGACAGAAAATGCCATTGTTTTGTGTCCTTTCCATATAATGGCAGATTATATGCAAATATATGAAATTAGATAAACAGGATGAGTGCCTCTCGGGGTGGGCGGGGTGGGTGGGGGAGCGGGGGAAGATTCCATATTCAGTTCCAATAATCTATCTCTGGAATTTCTATGTGTCTGTGGGATGCATGGGTTTCTCAGTTTGGTTTGGATACTCTTTAAACCTGGTGATGGGTTTCCACATGCCAAACACCCAGCTGACTCCCCCACAAATATATTGTATAATAGATTTAAGACTGAACACCCCCTACCTCCACAACACTGCTGTGTGCAATTGGCTGCCGTATTTTGCCCACAAATATACAGTGAATTCACTTTACAGTATATTCTGTGAAAGCTTTGAGACGTCTAGAAGACGTGAAAAGCGCTATATGAAATGCGAGGATTATTATTATTATAACGCCCAAACCCCCAATCTCCTACACTCACTACCAGCCAAACCGGAGAATGACAACAGTTTCATTCAATTAAAAAAATCATGACAACAAGGCAGAGCAAGAGCGCGCAAACAGGTTCAGGAGAGGCAAGCGCAATTTTAGGGCAGATTCGTATGTATTTCTTTACACAGAGGGTGATGGCTGGGTCAAAATAATGGTTGAGGCCAGGACACTGCGCTTGTTGAGAAACAGAAACAACCAAGAAACAAATTGATGCTGTAATGGGAAGACAATAGGGTTAGTATTCACCACCACCAACAACAACAAAATTACATTTATTGAGCACCTTTCACGTCGAGAGGAGGCAGAGTCTGACGCCAAGCTAGGGAGACGTTTATCCTACGTGAAGGACGCTATTTAATGGAAGCTTTTGTTGTTCTTGTTATTGGAGATGATTGTTAGTATGATCAAAAAGGAAGGTCTTTTGCCGGGATTCGAAGGTAGGGTGTGAGGGTTGGAGGGAATGAGGGAGAGAGTTCCTGAGCTTTGGGGCTGAAAGCATTGCCATCAATGGTGGCATGGAGGGCACGAAGGACAAAGAGGAAGCCAGAGCTAGCTGAGTGGAGGCAATTAGTGGTGTAGGTGGGGGGTAAGCAAGTCAGATAGGTAGAGAGGTGCGAGGGCATTTTGAAAATGAAAAAAACCCTTGTAATTGATCTTTCAAGTGATTAATAATAATCCTTGCATTTGATATAGCGCTTTCCACATCTTATCGACGTCCAAAAGCGCTTCACAGAATATACTGTAAAATGAATTGACTGTATATTTGTAGGCGAAACGCGGCAGACAATTGCACATGGCAGTGTCCCACACACAGCCGTGGATTGAAATGACCAATTTTAATATTGTGGTTTTTTTTGGACGGATTATTATTAGGCGTGTGGAGTAAGGAAACTTGCCCAAGGTTTCGCCCTGACCTGCCTGGATTCGAACACAGGTCTCCCCAGCTTGGTCTCCCCAGCTTGCAAGACAAGTGCTCTAACAACTAAGTCACAGGAGCTCCACTGATTGAGTGGAGCCTGGCTAGGACTGGCTACGATTCATCCAAATGAGCCAAAAAGCCCTTTTCATCCATGCATTTTGCAATTGTATAAGCGATTTCTCCCTCAATCTTTTCAGAACTGAATTGATGCTGAACTGAATTTCATCTCCATTTAGCGAGGGATTTTAATTCCTAGCCACTATAACCAGAAAACAAAATTGATCAATATAGCAACATTCACTTTCATTTCTAATCAATCATATTTTCTAAAGTGCTCTGAGATGTTTATTTTATGTAAAAGATGCTGGATAAATACAAGTTATTATTATAGTAACTTTTTTAAAACTTAATATTCTTACTTTTAAAATAAAGTTTCAACCGATAGGTGAAAATCTTCAATCAGGGATGGAGTGGTGCTCCCTCGCTAGATAAGGTCTAAATATAATTGTTAAATTGCTTTGATCTCAGGCAATTCCAAGACAACCTGTATCTAATGTAACTGAGCACTGGTAGAAGATAAGAAATTACAAAAGTGTAATGTTGTGATTCACAACAGCAATAACAGAGCGTCTGAGGGCATTATAGTCATTCCTGTCCTCAGAGTCTCGTTACCATCCTTTGCTTTGCTTGGGTTGATGATAAGTGCCTTGGGGCTGGTAATGGCTGCAATGCCCTCAAAACTGATGTGATTGCTGGTTCACTACATGTGATATCATACTCTGCTCTCAACATCTTACCCAGTCGAGAAAAGCTTCCAAAAGATTCAAATTAGCCCGGTTTAAATGTAAGGGAAAGCTGTGAGTTCAGGGTGCCAACCTTCAGATGAACAAAAATAATAATCCTTGTATTTCATACAGTGGCTCATCGTGTCATTGCAGTGTTCCAAAGTGTTTCACAGAATTTACTGTGATGTGTTGTGATTGTGTATTTCAATGCAAGTGTGGCCAATTGAATAATAATATATCTTACATTTGATGTAACGCCTTATCCCATCTTCAAGACATCTCAAAGCGCTTCACAGAATATACTGTAGAGTGAATTCACTGTATTTTATATCCCATGAAAGGTTAAACAAAATCCTTTGTGTGAATTCTAAAGATCCGATAGTACTATTCCAAACTAACCTCCGGATTAGCATAATTGGTAACTTGTTCATGAGGCTTCACTGTGCAGGATGGCTGCCCAATAAAACAGATTGCCTCGAATTGTGGAAAATTCTCAAAATTAGCCTTATTTTGGAAGCCAGTTTAGAACTGGGGGAAACAGCGTCCAAATTAACATTGATTGTAAAAATGTTTTCATAATTCTGCGCAATTGTAAATTTGAAGGAGGATTGATTTTACAAGACTGGAATAAACTTCAGGCATGCTTCCAAGGTGTGTGATCCTTGTACAAATGTGAGTGTGCATGTATGCGCACACATGTTTGTGTGTGCATGTATGCGCACACATGTTTGTGTGTGCATGTATGAGCACACATATTTGTGTGTGCATGTATGCGCACACATGTTTGTGTGTGCATGGTGTGTGCTTGTGTGTATTTGTGTGTGTGTGAGTGGCCTACTTTGTCATCCATATCCTTACCTATAATCCCTCGAAAAAATAATTATTTGGTTATTTCAATCCACAACTATCTGTGGACACTGTAGTGCACAATTGGCTGCCGCGTTTCACCCAAAATATACAGTCAATTCACTTTACAATGTATTCTATGAAGTGCTTTGAAACGTCTAGAAGATGTGAAAAGTGCTATATCAAATGAAAGAATTATTATTATTATTACCTGCATGAAGCTTCAAATCCCCACTAACTTAGTACTCACCAAGCTCCAGTCATTTCCTACTACCCAAGGTCTGCATTTTGGATTACAGGCCTTCACACCCTTGCACCTCCCTATCTTTAAAATCTTCTCCAGGCTCATTCTATTGTTTGCTCTCTTCACTCAGCAAACTCAGCCCTGCTACATAACCTCCAAGTCCATCACCACTATCAGTGGCTAAGCCTTTAGCCATTAGACTCCCTAACCTCTGGAACTCCCTCCATCAAAGCCTTCATGTCACCCGCTCTCAATAGCCACCTAAAATGTATCTTTCTGAGTGTGCCTATAGTACAAATGCAAATACTGTACTGGAGAGTAAGTCACAAAAACTGATTATTTATGAAAGACGCAGGAAAATTTTCCTTGAGATTCCCAAATCCTAACATAAACCCACTTATAAAAACCTAACATAAACCCTGTGTTCCTTGTTTGCTGCCTACTTTGTAACAGCTGAGCCTAGGAAGCAGAAAACAAATCCAGGAATATAGTCTCATACAAAAAAAACACGATTCTTTAAGAAATCTGGAGTGAAAATTACAATGTTTCTCTTAAAAGCTTGATGGACACATGGAATCCATTGAAAAGTATATCAGAATTTTCTCCCCATATTAGAGATCCCAAATTTAAGACCCGGTGATAATTCTGATTTAATTGTAACATCAGATATTAAAGACTGGGCCCTGTCTGATGGCATCAATGGGATTGATTGTGATTATTGTGATGTGGTGGAAATTCTTATTTCAGCCAAACATAATGGTCAACTTGTCACTCCTAAACTACCTCAGCTCGCTTACCAAACAAGTGTAGCATTGCCACCCTGTCTGTCCTACAGTGGAGATTGTATCTGGGTGATATTTAAAATTCGAACACGGAGATTGAAACTTATCAAAATCTTAATGTTGTCTTCCTCTTTATTTCCCCATGTCAGCAGAGTTTTAAAATAAGTCAGGTGCGAATTGTATGGCTATGCTTCCTTTCATCTCCTCTCCAATCCATCACATGGCCACCGCATGCTTTAAATTACACTTGGATCTGCTTAAAACGGAACTGAAATAGTCTTCATTTTTCACAGAAACATTCAAAAAAAGGTTACTTTTGAGACCCACTCGGAATTATGGAGATTGCACTGAATAAATGAGTGTATATTCCTGTGAAGGTCAATTTAGCAAAATGGAGTCTCTATGTCATATGATGATGCCACGACATTTGTGGCACACAATCAGCTCTGTATTCTCCTAGATAAACATCTTATAATATTGCACCAAACCTCTTTCTGGCTGTGTTTTTTTAACACCATTAATTCCCGAAATCCATCACTCTCAGCTTAATTGTATCTGGCATAAGTAAATAGTGCAAACCTTGCACGTTTCCCCATATTCCAATAAAAATATTTATTGGAAGTTAGCATATAAACCTCCATACAGGTATTGGGGACTGAGCTGGCCTGAGCCCAGACCCAAGTCAGGGAACCAAAAGGAGAGAAAAACAGGGGTTGTTGGGGACAATGTTAGTTTTCGCACTATTAAATAGCTGACTCTACTCAAATAACAGAAATTTATATCTTATTATTACAGCCGAGTACATTTGGATGGAAGTCTTATTTGCCACAAAACATTGTGTTTTATTATGCTTTATAAATGCGACTTGTTGTTCTTGTTTCCCCAAGTTTTCCATTTGTTAATTACTCTCTGAGTAAAGAATAACTTCCTGTAACTGTCCTAAAATTACCCATTGCAACTGTAAACCTGTGGCCACTTGTTCTATGTTCTGTGTGCATTGTTCTGGATACACTGTTTCATTCAAAATTTACAGGTCCTTCTGAGCCAGCTTTTTGATAGACTGAAAAACACTTTCTTGTCTTATCATTGCTTCTTCCTTTAACATTGGAGATTCTCCTTGTTGCATTTCACCACATGCATCAGGGTATCATTTGCAATATTCACACCTACAGGGTCCAGTCTGTTAAATCCCATTTTGTATAACGGTTGTATTTTGTTCTTTGCAAATTGGGACTTGCCGGTCTCCAATTTTCCAATCTAATTCTTGGTACATCAGGTGTAGTCAGATTTAGTTGGTCAAATTTACTTCTCTGAGTCGGAGGGCTCTGGGTTGGAGTGTCCCACGAACAGTCGTGGATTGAGTGGACAAATTATTAATGTTTTTTTTCTTGATGGATTATTATCAGGCATGTAGAGTATGGAAACATGCCTAAGGTTTCGCCCTGCTGGGAATCGAACCCAGGCCTCTTGCTTGCATAGCGGGTGCTCTAAACACTGAGCTACACGACTCCACTTCATGGCTGTTTGTGGGGTATTACTGTGTACAAATTGTCTGCTGCATTTTTCCCACAAAATACACAGTCACTATACTGTGCAGTAAGTCCTGTGAAGCACTTTGGGATATCCTCCAAATGTGAAAGGCCCAATATCAAATGCAAGGATTATTATTATAAATCAGAAGTCTCGATCAAAACAATGAATTCAGTTTGTAAATATTGTAGTTTAAACCCATTTTGTGCAAGTTTTATATCAAGTTACCAGCCTAGTCCTGGTAAAGCAGATGAGGTGGACATTATGGGCTGGACAGCTGCCTTCAGTGCTGTAAACATCCTATGCATATAAACTTAACTGGAGATGAAAATAACTAAATATTTCAGAATATGATCTTAAAGGATCATTGCTCTAGAGGAGGTCATTTTAAAAGAAATGAGCCAGCTAGCTTCAATTAGGAATGCTGGGTCATGTTAACTTGAGATGCAGCCCCCACCGCCCCCCCCAACCCCAGTCCATTGACCTTCAACTCTGACCTAAACCATTCAAATTGCTGAGCCGAATCCGAGAGTGGGGCAGGGGAGGAAAGGGGGAAGTCAACCTTTTTTGACCCTTGGACCTCTTTGGATATAATCATTAAGACAGAGACCCCATGAGAATAATTTAACAAGAGGTTTTAATCCTATACGAAAAATAAGTATCGCTTTGAACATCTTGGCCCTTCACCTACCTTCCTCAAGAAAATATAAAAGAAACACGTGGACCCCCTGGTTTATAGTACTGGAAGATGCTCCTCAGGGCTCAATTTTTATGGGGTGAAAGTTCAACACTCGAAAGCAATACCAAACCTATGAGCTGTGAATTGTAGACATTTTATTTCTTCCATTTTCGGACCTACCTCTAAACAAAAGCTGTGGCTCCCTCTGGGATTTAGACGCGCCACTTACACCCGATTCCATTTCTCGTACTTGATTCTAGCAATCGAATGACCGAAGGACTACTGACTGTCCAGGCCTGAGCATCATCCTCTCGTTACCTGAGATCTCAGCTTCTTATTGCCATTATCTGGCTGATGAGCATCAAAATGCCTTGATTTTCTCAATAAAGGATAGTAGAAAAATATGCTTTAAAATATAATAATAATAATCCTTGCATTTGCTATAATGCCTTATCATGTCTCTGAGACATCTGAAGAGCTTCACAGAATATACTGTAATAGATTGAATTTAACACGAAAGAGTGAAGCCATCCCAAGCTTAACAACACAATCACTGATTTAAGCCCAATGATCTGCTCTCTTTGGGAGAGTGGCAGTTTGGCTCAGCATCCTTATTTTCACTATTCTTTGAAATACAATATTATTGAAGTCTCACAGTTTCTAAAGGGTATGAATACCTTAGACTGCCATATCTTATCAATATAGTGCAGGCATCAACAATGCTCTCAAACTCAGGAGATGGAGGATAAACAGACAGTTTTGATTTAACTACTTCATGCAGAGGATAGTCTAATATGTGAAACAGTTTGTTCATGGACGTAACTGAGTGGGATAATATGGGAAGTTTTACGAAGACATTGGATGCAATTTTGATGGTGAAGATGTGAACAGTGTACATGAGAAAGGGTAAGACTACATCCAAAAAGATATCTCTGTTTAAGAAAATAAAAATGTTACATTGGATGTATGAATCAGACAACGTTGAAACATCTCAAAGCACTTCACAGGTAATTGCTGTCAAATGTAGTGATGTGTATTTATAGGCAAACACGGCAGCCAATTTGTGCACAGTAAGGCCTCACAAATAGCCAGGGAGTGCAGGAACAATTTATCTAAAGGATTGTTGGCCAGGACACTAGGAGAAGCTGAAGCATTTCAAGGCTGAATAGACCTAGCCTATCTAGTTATTCCTCATAGCTTATTCTTGTAACACTGGGGATCAGCCTCACTGCTGTCCTCTGCACTGCCTTTAGCCCCGAGCGGCAATTTCTCCTGTTAACAGAGCCGCTTCTGACCACTAAGTCAGGCTTTAAAGCTAGTTAACTGATTTATCACTCGGTCAGTTTAGAAGAATGAGCATTGTATCAAGATAAATGCAAGGGAGAGAAGGGTAATTTTTTAAATTAAAACGTTAAATTATTTTTAAAATAAATGCATTAACCACGGGCCAACAGTAGTTTCTCACTTGGGGAGAGCTGACATCACCACATAATTCCCAACTCTAAAATTCAGCCAAGCATATGACAAAAATATATTAGAAAGGAAGATGAAAATTCCTGAAGTCCTGTGCAGTCCCCTTTCACCAGGGTAATGTCATTTCCAGCTCCTTTCAAACCGTAAGCTACCACAGCAATTCATTAGCACTGCCACTTTCACAGTAAGTGTGTCTTTTGGGATTTCAGTTTTTCTAAAAAAAATTTAGCTCTTATAAAATCAAACTGATTCCTTATCCCCTTAGCAATCTAGATCCTACTAAAGTTGTTCCTTCCATAACAGCATCTATAGCGGTGAAATGTCTCAAGGCATTTCGTAGGAATTGTGGGAAAGTGTAGTGACTGTTTTTGGAGACAAATCGCCGACAGCTGTTGTTGTTTAACTCAAATTTAAAGGAACAATAAAATCTGAATATCAAAGGCTAAAATATTGCCCTCCAATCCAAAACAACATAACTTTAAATGAAAACATTTTATACAGATTTGATTAATCCCTCTTTTAGATCTTTTAGCTTCTCTTCTTCCCTATTTTCTTCACTTTTTCTAATGTATTTTTCTATTCTTTCGTTTCAACTTTACATGTAAAGATTAGCCTGGCTGAGTTGGTAACACTCTCACCTCTGAGTCAGAAGGTTCTGGGCTCATGCCCTACCTCAGAACTTTGAACAAGTTTAGGACAGACATCAGGAAGCAATTTTTTTTGGCGCAGAGGCTAATTAACAACTGGAACAGGTTATCAGGAGGGATAGTCGCGACAAGGACGCTGGACATAGTTATGAAACATCTTGATGCTGTAATGGGAAAAGGATAAGATAGGTAGGGAAAATGTGATTTGGGAAGTTAGGGCGTATTTCTTTTCAGAAAAGTGTTTTGTTTATTGCTGGCAGCTGACTAGATCACAAGAGAGGCTTGTTAAAGAATACCCTATTTAATCTAATCCTTTTAAACACCAACCCTACCATTTTTCCATCACAGCATCAAACTGCTTTTTGAAAGTCCTCATCTACTACCTAGTAATCTGAAGTTATACCTTGGGCAAGTTTCCTTACTCCACATACCTAATAATAATCCGTCCAAAAAAAACACAATAATAAAATTGGCCACTTCAATCCACGAATAATAATAATCCTTGCATTTGATATAGCACTTTTCACATCTTATCGACGTCCCAAAGTGCTTCATAGAATATACTGTAAAGTGAATTGACTGTATATTTGTGGGCGAATTCGCGGCAGCCAATTGCGCACAGCAGTGTTGCACAAACAGTCGTGGATTGAAATGACCAATTTTATTATTGTGTTTTTTTTTGGATGGATTATTATTGGATGTGTGGAGTAAGGAAACTTGCCCAAGGTTTCGCCCGGATCTGCCTGGATTCGAACACAGGTCTCCCAAGCTTGGTCTCCCCAGCTTGCAAGACAAGTTCTCTAACCACTAAGCCACAGGAGCTCCACAAAGAATGTTTGTGGGACACTGCTGTACAACAACAACAACAACTTTGATTTATATAGCGCCGTCCACGCTGGACGGCGTCTCAGAGCGCTTCACAGTAGCGGATTCCGGGACCGAGCCAGGGGCAGGGGCAGAAAGGTGACCAAAAGCTCGTTTGAAGAGACAGGTCTTCAACTGTGACCTGAAACTGTACGCAATTGGCTGCCACATTTCGCCCACAAATATACAGTCAATTCACTTTACAGTATATTCTGTGAAGAGCTTTGAGACTTAGATACGATATGAAAAGTGCTGTATCAAATGCAAGGATTTTTATTATTATTATACCTGTTTTACAGACAATGAAAAGGCCAAAATAGATGGCTGACAGACTGCAGTGCAAATGACACCAGGACATTTATTCTCATAATTTGTGTGAGGTGCACCAGTGATACACCCACAAGTTCTCAAGAAGAGTGAGTTCTGCTGTGGCTCCTGAAGGGTTAATTGATATTGGCATATCTGTGAGCTGACAATTTGGAGATTTATAATAATGATTATAATAAAGATTCTTAATGGAAGACAGAAAAACAGTAATTAAATGTATTGATTTCATGTGCATTCGGCTGATTTTCGACAATGAACATGTTCAAGAGCTTTAAAGACTTTACTAAAATCATTAACAAAAATATTAACAAAAATATTTCGGCTGCATTTTCCTTTTATATATTTTTGGTAACATACAGGTCAGAGACAGGTTAGGAATAAAATAAAGCTCCCTTTGTATTTACCCCATCAAGCACTCTCACGTCAAGTATAACAGATGTAGAGTGAAGGTATCTTTATTCTGTTCAGCCATTCCCCCTACTCAACCCAGAATAATGTGCTTCAGTCCCCACTCAGGTGAATTGCTCCATTGACACATAACCTGTGCTCCAGTGTCTCTGAGTTATATTATCAATTAAATGCTACATTCAGGGTGGTTTTGTGCTGTGAGACATGTATGCTGACAGCAGAGAGAGAGTGGGAAGACTGAATTAGGTCTGCTTCACGTCTGCTTCACTCAACTGCCCCCAGAACACCAGGTTCCACTAGGATTGGTGCTGGAATGTTTCATGATAGTGTCACAGTATTGCTATAAGAACATTAAATCAATTGATCCTGATTCAGAAGGGTTGGGGGAGAAAGGAGAGAGGTTTACCGAGCCGGCTAATAATTACCTTACCTACTGTAAGCATTCCCAAAGTTCTGGGTAGTTTTAAATTGACCAAAGAAAACTGGAAAGTTTCATAGACGCTATGATAGAAATGGATGAAGGCCAAGGACTATGGGAAACAAGTGGAAGAATGTTTACACAGCAACGTTTCTTCAACATCATTGTTAATAAGGTGGGTCGACATGGGTCGACATTGTTTTTAGATACACAATGGACATTAAAAATAACTGTTCAATCTGTGATGCAAATACTTGTTTGAAATAAGCTGTGGGAATTTTGATGAAGGGAAAAAGACGTCGACAACTACGAATATCGGTGACGAGACTGCTTGATAAAAAGGCTTTTTTTAGTAAAGCTAAATCCAGATACCTTTACAAGATTGACGGATATAAGGAGTTGATTTTCAGATAAATATTTACTTGTTCAAAAAAGGTGTAAATGTAAGGATAATTCTCAACAAAGGAGAGAAACAGCAGTTTGGAAATGGATAAGCCTGTAACCAATTCTTAAAGAAAGTCGACAAAGATGTCGTAGCTAACTGCAACCAGCATCAGGGAAAGAGGAGTATCCTACAATTAACTTGGATCAACACACGTTAACAAGTTGAATTCTCCATCAAAGCCACTGTTTCGATCCGATCAACTCATTACAGTGAACTTTACTAACCTGCCGTAAACATTAATTTGACTTAATGAAACATATAGCTTTGATATGTATAACTTGCTAATCTTTATCAAGTTTTACCACTTAAAAGGAAATGTGTGTCATTTCATACTTCATCGCAGGGTCACAAATTTAATCAAGCCTTACACAACCAACAGGGACTGGATTTACTGAGTCTGACTGTTTATCATGCTCAGTTGCTAATATCGTGAAATAAGAAAGCATGGAACAAGAAAAGGCCTTTGGTTCATTGAACCCCCTCCCTCCACATGCACGCAAGACCTACCCAACCCTGTATTTTTACATGTTCGCCCACAAAATACAAAGTGATTCCACTTGACAGTATATTCTGCAAAGTACTTTGGGATATCCTGCTAAAAACTTTTAACACTATACCAAATATAAGGATTATAATTATTTCACTCATTCATTGTCTCATCAGTAGTTTACGTGACCAAATATTTGAACATGGACTGGAATATTCCGTTTGTGAAGCATGTTATGTCCAGACAGTCATTGCTCTCTCAAAGTCAGTAAAATATATTTTATGCCCAGAATTATATATATCTTCTATGGAGTTGTAGTAAGCAGAATCCCTTTGGCATTATATTGGCTCCAATGAGATGTGTCTGATCAAGCCAGTCATGTCCGCAGTAAATCAACATTTGGGCAGCTAGCCTGGCTGGCCCATCAATTTGGATTTGTAGCCTATGAGCCAAAGGCATAATGGATAGGCCGTTCCTTGCTGGACAAGTGTTGTTCTCTGTCATTTCATTCATCAGAAAGTTCTGCAGAAGATGCTCCTTGAACCCTAAGGGCAATAAAGCAAAAATCTCGAGAACATTCCTCCATCCCCACATCTCCACTATTGAACCCTGGCTTCCTTCCAGGAGATTCTTATCCAGTTCTTTTTTGAACAAGTAAATATTTCTCTGAAAATTGACTCCTTATATCCAGTGATCTAAGGCAGTCACTACCCAAGTGAAAGCCCTCTGGGGGGCGGGCATCAGGACCTTCTAAATCTTCGCTAAAGTTCCTGCAAAAGAGAAATATCTGCCAATTTACCTAAATTTCTTCACCAGCTAAATATTCGCCAAGAAAGGGGCCACTGCACTGCAGAGTTCAACCCCTCCGTGAGCACGTACTTAATGCAAAGAAAGATGTTATACATTTTTTAAGATCAATTGTCAAACAACCCCATTGTTACATTGTGAAACATGCTTTAACAATTAAAAATGAAACAAAAACAGCAGTCCACATTACAGAACTAATAGTTTTAATTGGTAGAAAGTCAAAGATAGGAGATTGGTTTTTTGGGCCAAGAAAAATATGTCAGTTTGGGTTTGGATGGTTTTGTACATCAGGCTTTACTCACTTAAATGTTTCTCTGGAGGGAAAGGAGTGGAAGGGCAGGGATTCCAAACAGGCTATTTAAATATTGAGTACTCCAAGCCATATATAAAAGGCTCTATATAAATTCCAGATTGTTGTTGTTGATTTTTGTCCCCTTCTGAATGTTCCTGCATGCCTCATGTATGTGTATAGTCGCTGGTGGTACCTCACTCAAGCGAATGGCCTTTGAACCTAGACAGCGAGTGACCATTTGGTTGTTCAGCTACATCGAGGTGAGGTGGGAGGGCCCTACAGTCAAGCCTGATCGTCCCCTCACCCAATATGGGCACACACTCACCAGCAAGGATCATACAATACTTAACACGGATGATAAATTCAGCTAATTTCCCCTCTCTCCATGGCCTGCTAAAGTCAATTACAACACCCCTACAGCATCCATGGCTGTGAGGGTGAGATTAGTTACAGTCATAGAATGTCACAGCACAAACCAAGCCATTTGGCCCATTAAGTCTGCACAGGTTTGTCCAAGAGACATTCAATATAATCTCATTCTCCTGTTCATTCCATATACTGTTTGATATTCCCCTTTGCTAACCTTACTCTAATTCCTTTTTTGAAATAATTTATCAACTATGGTTTATAACAAAGCATACTATATTCCAACCAGCTTCTGGGCAAAGGCAATTTGTTTCCAACCTTGCCTTTAATTTCTTGTGTGATTATTTTCAATTTTGTGTTCCCTGACTTGCCAATGGAAATCAATTACCCTATTGTAACTCTTTATAGTCATGCAGACCAGGTTACGCCTTAACATCTCAGATCCAGTGGAAAGCATTTTGGTGGGGGGAGGGTTATGTGTTTCAGTTTCATCCAGGACAATGGTCTTATGAATCAAGCAAATAGTTAAATTTTTTTCAAATAAATCTTATTTAACAAGTGAAAAGTCTTGAGCACAGCTGATTTGTCAAGGCTGAAAGAAATGTGTTTGGTATATTTCAGTACAGAATTCAAAGCTATAGAAGCCTACGTCAGACTCCAAGGAGCAACTCCCCACCTCAACCGCCAAAATTTGGTAGCATACAGCAAAACTTGGCAGGACTCTGAGGGGTTAAAAGTCTGTGACCACTAGTCTGTGCTGCTCCACAATAGAAATCACACAGCTTCCAATCATTAGCTGGCTTTGCCCGTCCTCAAGCTTTCAGCTTTTAATCTCAACAACTATTTCCCATTTTCCTAATAATTGTTTTTAATAATATCATAAATTTCATGCAACAGCAGAGGCGATTGCATAACTGTGTCGTGCTCACTATTTGGCGTGTTCAATCCTCAGCTGATGCTCAGCAGAATGCCAATGTATGGCATTTACATACATTGTGGCTCGGAGTCACTGTTAAGTGCCCTGAGATGCTACTCTGCGTAGGTGGCACTATATAAGTGCAAGTTGTTTTTGATGTTTACTCTGTGTGTTTTGACCACATTTTCAACATTGGTGTGATGCGGAGCATCCGGTAAAATTAATTCTTGAAATGTCACTGAACTCCTTCACCTAAGATCACCTCGGGGGAGAGGGAGGGTTACATTTCCTCACTATAGTACAAATACAGCCGGGGTGAGTAAATGTTGGCACCTTTCCTCCATAGTTTCTAATACTGCAGAGTCTGCTGTACATCTGAAGAACTTTCAAAGGCTGTTTGTTTTTTACATTATTGAATAAAGAAACCTCTGGTCATATCTTCAATGTCAGAAAACAGCTCTCCCTCCTCGCATTCCAGGATTCTGTATATGCTCAGAATTGATTGCTTGGTTTTATAGGCACTGATGTGATGTAGGAAATATAAATTATGCTTTTCTCTTTACAATACTGTACCTCCTGGAACAATGTTATACCACCCACCTCCAACAAATATCAACTGGTGTCAGATAGCTGTCAGCTTGGCTCAACTGGAAGCACTGTCACTTCTGGGTCAGAAAGTTGACCGGATTTAAGCTCCAAGTCTAAGCTGATTTTCCGCTGCAGTATAATACCAGGAGGGAGCTGTATTTTTGGAGGTACCAAGCTTTAGATGAGACCTGAAGAGGTCCCTAAACAGACAGGTGTTAAAGAATGGTGTTCTCCCGGTGTCCTGACCATTGATTAATTAGTCATTTACCTCATAGATGTTTGAATTACCAGTCACTACATGGTAATAACCTAACCATTTGCTAGCACATGTACATACAGAAAGGGTCACCATGCAGAGTTGGTCTCTATGACTCAGTAATACTGAGCAGAGTATTTATCAACTGAATCACTGGGGAGCCCTGAAGATTAATGCATTCTCTACATGGTGGAGCCTCACGTTGGCCTCAAGGCTGTGTTCATTGCAGAAATGGCAACATGTTGGTGCTTATCTTTAAAGGCAATTAGGGAATTCACTTCTGAGAATACTTCATTGAGCAAAAGTCCAAAAGAAGAAACATAAGAATGGATATGGAAGAGAAGATGGTAAGATAGCAATGGGATGACAGAGAAAGAGACAGATGTACAGTTGATGCTTAAACATTTATCAAGACTGTCATCACAGACTTTGTGTAATAGCAGGCTTTCATTCTGAACAAAAACACAGCACAGTTAGGCACACAGCTCCAGGAACCAGTTTGGTTTGGATACTCTTAAGCATAGTGGTGGGTTTCCGTATATGTGCAGCCTGACATGGGGAAACAAAAACAAGAATATGTGATTTGGCGCTTTAGCCTGCCGTCTTTCCAATCCTAGTTCACTGTTGTCACTATATCCCTAAACAGAGGAAAGAAAGAAATTTGGATTTTTATTTTGCCTGTGTCTCGAAACACTTCAAAGTGCTTTACAGTAATTATTGTCATGTGTAGCGACTTTTGTTTAATGTAAATGCATTAGAACTGTTATCAAGAATACTGTAATAGGAATAATACGTCTGTTTGATATAGCACCTTTCGCTGGGCGAGGGATTGGATTCAGGGGAGGTGGGGGCCTTTGGCATTGACTTTTTATTTTGTGGTTGAGGACCAGAATCTTGAATTGAATCCTCTGAGTGATGGATGGTCAATGAGAAAGGCTTGAGATGGATTTGAGATGGACTTTGAAGGAGGCGAGGAAGCAGGTGAAGTGAAATGGCTCCACAGGAGAGTTCCAGAGAGTGGGGTCAGAAAGATGGAAGGACTGACCTATGATAGTGGTGGGGTGGAGGTGGGGGGGGGGGGGGGAGGGGGGGGGGAGGGGAATGGGAATGGGGGACCGGGCAGGTAGGCAGGGTTCATGAAGCAGTGCCTGCCGAGCTGTGGGTTTGAACATTGCTAGTTCACAGAGGTAGGGTAGGACAAGACCATGAATGGAACTAAATGTGAGGACAAGGATTTTGAAATCAATGTCCTCCAGAGGACGAGGAGTCAGTGGAGTCAAGTGAGGATTGGGTGATAGGCTCATCGAACCTAGCGTGGGAGAGGATGCAAGCTACAAAGTTCTGAATAGTCTGCTTAGACATTTACCATGAATAGTTTGCAGCTTGTGAAAGGAAGAATTGGATAGTCAGGTGAGCAGAGAGTTGGTATAGTCAAGCCTGTACATGACAAAAGCATGGATAAAAGTCTCGGCCTGAGGGGAGAGGTAATGATGGAGGCCGGCAATATATGGAAGTGTGGAGCTGTGGGTCAAATCATGTCAAGTCATGGATGTGGGGTTTACAACAACAACAAAATTACACTTGTATAGCATCTTTTATGCCAGGAGGATGTTCCAAGGTGTTTAATTGAGAGTTGCCAAGAATCCACACTAGCTCTGTGAGGTGGAGTTTGCATCCATAAGGTGACAGCCTTCACCTTAGGTTGTCAATGCCTAAGGTGAAGGCATTGATCTGAGTCAAGCAGGAGAGATATTGTCTTCTTGACATTCAACTGGAGAAAGTCTTGTGTCTCATCCATAACATGAGAGGACAATCAGTCAGAACAGAGTAGTCCTAAAATCAAATCTTGGAAGCAGAGAGATAGAGATGGATGTCAGAAACATATACCCAGAACTGTACTTGTTGAGTATCAGGAGAAATAATCACAAATGGAGGGTTGTGAAGTGGAAACACCAGGAAATCTTTCTTTTCACAGAGTAAAAGTAATAGTTGGAATGGGTTAACAGAACGAGTAGCTGAGGCCAGGACACTGGGCTCATTTAACAGATATGGGAGTTCTGTCGGCTTTGCCTGGCATTCTGGAAGAATGAGATCAAAAGAGCTGAAGGGCTTTCTTCATCTAAGCTTCATCTCTTGTACTTTCTAATCTTTTGTGAAAAAGCCTGGAGTTGAGGCCCACTCTGCGGTACTGTTGGCTTGGGTTCAATTCAGGTCTGAGCTAAGTTAAGGGTGAGACATGATTGCAGGCCAGGGAACGAGTTAAGGGGGAATGCACGCCCAGGCTGGGCTCATACGTTCCGTTAGGTCACATTAAGAAAGAATAGATCATCAAAACAACTTAGCATGTCACAAACGGAAAGAGATATTCCAGAAAGATTAATTGTTTTTATGATAACAAACAGATTGTGTTAAAGTGCTGGGATAACTGCCCCACATAGGTTCAGATCTCTTCCAGCTTTCTTCATTTTCCAGATAATTAGAATAGCAGCAGAGAGCTGCTTGCTGAATGGCGTTTAAGTCTACGATAGCACTGAACATATTTAGCAAATGGCTGATAGGACGTTTTATTTGGAGCAACTTTAGAGGGAGTCTATGATGTCACTACGTCGTAACACAGAGACAGAGTTTTGTGTACAAAGAAGACACTGTCTTGTGTACAAAGAGACAGTGTGTTGTGTACACAGGGACAAGGTGTCGTGTACACAGAGCCAGAGTGTTGTGTATACAGGGACAGGATGTTCAGTGTACAGATACAGGATGTTGTGTACACATAGACAAGGTATTAATGATGACAGGTGATTTAATTCAGCAATGTATTTTTGTTCAGATTCACTTCTCACTATTAGTTAGCATTAAAACCGCACTCTTGTGTAGCTACACCAAGCCACATAAACATGTGCCTGCTCTGACACTTCTCACTTTAAATCCACGGTTGAAAAAATAGTATTCGATAGCAGTAAATTTGGGGGCGTTTGAATAAAGGGGTACTATGTCTGCAGAGAGCAGTCTGGCCATAACACAGCATGTAAAAGCATCAGCTGTCAAGGCAATAAATGAAAAAGAAAAGAAGCAATATTGCAAAACCAGTATTTAATATTTACCAGATGAGATTTATGTGTAATGTTACAGGAATGTGCGGAACCGTTTCCAGCTCCATAAATCCCGGAATATGAATCTCTTATTTTCACTTCCTCCCAATCAATCCCCCCCAAAAAAGAAAATATTTTGCATATGTTGACAGACTGAGCCAGCGAGGTCAAAGGTCAGCTGTGAAAGTAGTGACTAGGATAATTACAAGTGTGAGGAGGAAAGCTAATGCTGGTAACCGGATGTGCTTTTTTGGGGTGGAATTATTAACCTTGGTGTTATTTACTGCTTTGTGGAATTTCCTTCCAAATTATAAATTTGGAATTGTAAATATTTGGCTATTATTAACGTAACCTCCGGGTTAATTTATCCAAGCTGTTTATTTTTATTTTAATCCCTTCTCTCTTTCCCTGCTCTCCTTGCAATGCCTGGATGAATCAATGGGTCACTTACCATCCTCACGTTGCACACCTGATCGTGAGCCTTGCAATTGATTGTGAAATAAACATTAATCCTGTACTCTCATGACGTGCACACATACAATTTCGAGAACAAGGACGAGTAGTCCTAATCTTTAAAATCATTTTGCTTCAAAGATTAATAACTATTGGATAGATGCTTGGGGAGCAACCATTTTAAAGTATCTGGCAGAAAGATGGGGATAGGTTCAGGGGAAGTCTGAAAGTGGTCTGGCGATAAGACAGCATGTAACAGCATCAGCTGTCAAGACAACAAATGAAGAACGAAACAAGCAATACTTCACAACCAGTATTTTATATTTACCAGATAGATTTCACATGGGCCATAGAATGGGTGGAGCTAGCTTGGAGGGCCATGTGTTGCTATTTCTCCAATTGTGGGAAATTCTTAACTTCA
Source organism: Hydrolagus colliei (assembly GCA_035084275.1). Lineage (NCBI taxonomy): Eukaryota > Metazoa > Chordata > Chondrichthyes > Chimaeriformes > Chimaeridae > Hydrolagus > Hydrolagus colliei. The sequence continues at coordinate 14,426,146 of CM068752.1, forward strand.
GTGTTGAATTAGTTAAATAATAATAATGATGAAGCATTTGAGATGTTTAGAAGTTGTGATACGGCGCTATATAAAACGTAAGGATTGTTATTATTCCTGATTTGAAAGCCTGTGTTCCTACCTTTCTTAAAAACTATGCCTTACAAATTAAAAGTGAATTAGAGAATTTTCAAAGTCCTGTGCGGTCTTAAATATTAAGCCAAAGTAGTTTGGAGGCTGAGACAAAGTGCAATTTTGGACATCAGAATACAAGCTTGGGCTGACTTTCAGTCAAAGTGTAGCACCTCAATGCTGTCCCATCTGAAATCAGCCAACTCAGCACAGACAATGATTCAACAACAACAACTTCGATTTATTCAATCCTTGGGTCTTCCTGATCTGCATCGCTCAGCTTCTCACTGAATAAACTCACTAAGCTATCAAAGGAATCTTATGCACTAAATATTAAACTAGAGGCTACCCATCCAGGAAGCCTTGGACACGATGGATCCGACAAGGGGAAAAGACCAATTAATCCACATGAGACAGAATTTTTCAAAGTTTCCGGTATACATTTTTGGTTCATTTGCAATACTTTTAAATGGAATCTTATCGTTGTCTTAAAGGGATATATATAGTATGGGGGATTGGGGTGGGGGGGGGAGGGAATGAGCTTTGGTGTAACAGACAGTTTGCCTCCTGACTGAGCATGGCTCAAACACCTGAATTAATAAAATTATACAGAACATTAAAGCACGAAAACTGGCCATTCAACCCAACTGGTCCATGCCTTGTTTATACTCCTCATGAACCTCCATCATTCATTTGCGACTGGGATTGTAGGAGCAAGGTTGACCTGGATATCTCCTTAGATAACAAAACCCGATTTACATTACATTCTCCATAACGCTTCATTATATACATGAATACATGTATCTATGTCAATGATCAGAGGCAAGACAGAGAGGGCAAAGTTACAAGTTTTTTTAATCTGTTTTTAAAAATTCCTTCAATCAATATGAGCTTGGGGATGGTATTGGAGATTGATATCAAGATTGGTGAGACTGAGATGGCAAAATACTCCACAGGCCACAATGGTTTCTATTCTAATTGAGATGGGAGAGTCAGGGGGAGATAGGAATCTTGTCGTTGAAGGTGTGAGTTTAGAGGAATGCTCTCCATTTTGGCTTTACTAGTTTGGAGCTCAGGAGTAGCTTTACAAATGTTACTTGCTCGAAATGGGGTAATTGGGGAGTGGAGCCCATAATGGGAGATATTCTGGGTGCTGTATAGAAAGAACGTTTTTTTTAGTCCGACTAACCTTTCTGACATTCTTACCTCCATTTTTGGAGCGAACAATGAACAGCCACAGGCCATGGATACAATGTGAATATTATGCAATGCCAATACAAGCCTGAGAGTATCTTTCAAGCCGGCTCCTGAGGTGCTTGAGAGGTTTGTTCTTCCATGCACTTCAGAGCTGTTCGCTAGACAGGGTCAGTACTCAACAGGGTTATGGCGAGAGAAAGCAATGGAGTTTTTACTGAGAAACAGGTTTTTCCAAGCATCCACCAAATAAATGAAAGAGCTCCATTGAAGTCTAGGGCCCCAGGTTCTATTAGTTCTGAGGGTTTTCTTTTTGCCCCCATACTGTGGGGAAGTGCCTGGCCTCTATTTGGCATCTACCCAGAATAGAATGATTGAAATCAAGAGCTCACCGTGCTGGGAGCCGCAGGGACAGACCTGTGCTCATCAGTCTGTGATTTAGGATGCAGGCACATTCTGAGAGCGAGCCTCAGGCGAGACACTGCAAGGCTTTGGTCAATGTCAAGTTAATGAGCAGCATTGCTGTGAATAAACCTGCTTTTGAATCATGAACCATATTTTGGGATTTAATAGCTGGGGAGGTCCCATTTGGTTTGCGAAGTTTTGAAAAATGCAGTGATTCCAGAGAGGCAACCTGCACGAGGAGAACGTTAATGTCAGTTTGGTTCAGTTGGTTTCACTCTCACTTCTAGGTCAGAAGTTATACATTCCAACCCCACATCAGGGCTGGAACCCACAATCTAGGGTGACACTCCTGTGTTATAACAGTGCTAGATTGTCGGAGGTTCCATTGAAAAGAGAAGGCTGATTCTTCCAATGTCCTATTCAACAAATCCTCACATCAATCGTTCATTTACCTCAAGGCTGCTTTATGGGTCCGTTCTACATGCAAAATTGTTACAACTCCACTACTTGTGAAATCCGGTAGCTCAGTGATTAGAGCACTCACCTCACGTGTGGGAGACCTGGATTTCAATCCCGGCAGGGTGAAATGTTGGGCAAGTTTCCTTATTCCACACGCCTCTGTTTACCTAACAGTAAATAGGAACCCAGTTGTTAGTTGATTCATGGATCGCTTTTCCGGGAGGTAATAATTGCTTCAAAAAATGAAAAATAATAATAAATTGGTCACTTCAATCCACGACTGTTGATGGGAAACTGCTGTGAGCAATTGGCTGCTGGGTTTTGCCCACAAAATATACCATAAATTCACTTTTCAGTGTATTCTGTGAAGTGCTTTGAGAAGTCTTGAAGACGTGATAAGATGCTATATCAAATGCAAGGATTATTATTACTTTAACCTACAGAAACAACCACTTCACTTGACACGAATTACAGCCATATCAATGTGATAAGTTATTTCTTCTAAAGCTTAATGGAAACTGTTTGCAGTAGCAGTAGTTCCTCTGCATTTCCAGAGATCTTGGCACTTCTACAAAGGAGGTTCCATCTCCTACAAGTTCATTAAACTCTCACAGTGTATCGCTCATCCAACTAAGGATAACTATATTGCTTACTTGGAGAGAGTTCAAACATAGAGAAGTAATTCTCAGGCACAAATACAGGGGCACAATGATTTATTTTTAGCCAGAAAGAGAGACACTGACCATCAAATGGTTTTATTTGCAATAAAAAATCTGGCATGCTGAACTGTTGACATCACCTTACTTGCTTCATTCAAGCTGCACCTTTGACCTTGAAGTTTTGACCTTATAAAAAATGATGACTTGAAGTAAAGATTTTTACTGCCCCTTTTAAGCATGTAGATTGCCCCTGTCTGGCGCTCTTAAGGCTATTCTAGTTGTAACTGCATCTCAATTACACTCAGTCATTGGAACATCATTTTCTTGTATTTTTGCTGGGTAGTAATTTATCCCAAATGTAAGTCAGGCCAATCAGCGCAAGCTTGAGGTGTAATAATACAAAGTCAACAGATTAGCAACTGTCATGAACATAGGAGTCTTTTGGTAGCTACTCTGGCTTGTTCTACACTGATTTTTGACAAAAGGGTAATGGCATCTGATTGCAACTCAAGATAAAAGTAATCCTTCCTGGACAATGGGGGGTTGGGAAGACAAGTAATGGAAAGCATTGAGGAAATGAAGGTTTGATACAAATGAACTTTTCATTGCTGCTTACAATGGGAGATTTCATTATTAGATACAATCCATTATGGACTTGATAAACCATCCAGCTCAGGAAGGACCCAGGTTCAATCAACAAACAAACAAACAAAACTTACATTTATATAGCGCCTTTCACGTCGAGAGGACATCCCAAGGCGCTGTACAGTCAGGTAGGACAAGAGCAGGGTGGGAAGGATCAGGGCAGGATGAAGAATAGTAGGAAAAGTAACTGTATTAGTGGGCGAAACGCGGCAGCCAAATTGCGCACAGCAGTGTCCCACAATCAGTCACGGAAGTGGGACTAGGGGCAAAAGGGGGTAAAGAAGCAAAAGGGGAGGGGTCGAGGCAGGGGGAAGAAAAGCAGGAAAGTCGACTGTATATTTGTGGGCGAAACGCGGCAGCCAAATTCCAATCCTTGGAACTAAATGACCAACCCTTGTTCCTATGCTTTTATGTTCAAGTGACCAGTACCACACACACACACATTCGAAAGCTCCAGCATGAGAATGTGCAGATAGGACAGGATTGGGCTCAGCTGTGGTTTCCATTACCGTACTATAGTCAAATAACATGATGACCCTTGCTGTCTAGGCTCACAATGTGATGAATGGCTCTTTTGACAAAGTACCAGAGAGCGTCCTTGGAGTTGTGTCCCAACGTTAGTCGGCAACTTCCCAAGAAGGGAGAAGAAAATTAAAGGGATGTAGAGTATTCCAGTGAACAACTGCAAACTCTCAAATAAGTTGTCTGTAGTAACCTTCTAGTGAATCAGGAATCCAACTTTTGAAAAAACTAAGTCAAGAAAGAACATTGCAGTTTATTCGTCCTTATAATGTTCCAAAAATCACAGAACGTTTCACAGGCACTTATTGTAAAAATGTATTGACACTTCTCCGCAAACTGGTAGCCACCTATGCACAGCAACACCCCCAAGCAGCCATGGAGTGAATGATCAATTTATCTGGAAGATTATTACTCAGGAGACTGGGAGAAACTCCTCTTTTCGAAATCTTTAACGGCCGCCTGAAGAATAGGCAGACGGGTCCTCGGATTAACATCTCATCTGAAAGACACTAAGACTGTGCAGATCTCCCCCGGCATTGCACAGGAGTGTCAGCCTAGATTATGCTGAATAATGCTGCATAAAACAATTACTAACTTGCAGAAAGGAGATGCCTTTCAAGCTCATGAGTGGGGAGAAGCACTGAATCTTCAGTTTCCAGTAAGTTCATTTTGACATTATTTGTGGCATCCAGTATTTTGCCATATAACACTATCAACTACATACATCTTTGCCTGATATCATACAAATGCCAGTAATGCAATTGGACAGCATATAAAAAAGTGTCCATTTTTATCAACATTCTGCAGATCTTTAAGGAAGACAATATTTCCATGTCAAAAGAACAGCATCTTGAAGAACCCCTTTCCATCTCATACTATGGAGCCCGGACTGCATCTCGCCTACTTAGTAGTCAGAGTATGTGATCCCCAAAGGCAATTAGATGAAATGCTAGAATATTCATTATTTTCCACATCTGCTCTACTTTACCCTGGAAAGCTACTGTCCACAGATACCTTCCCCCATCCTGTCCTAGTATGGCATGAACCATCCTGTGGATCTTTTGATCATCTCTGTCTGTATTTATCCATGTAATCATCAATTCCATCCCCAGCCAACTATTCATCCTACACGTTTAGTAAGGAGTTAATTAACATCAACTTTGACCAGGGAATTTTGTTCTACATATTCGTTGATCTGTAGAGGAAACATCTTCCAATGGCTCTAGGCTTTTTACATTCTGATCCTTTCTTTTCTATTCTCCACTCAAAGAACTAGTCAAATACCCAACATTTATTAACGTTCAAATCTTTGTTCATAACAGGAATGATTTACAAACTGTGATTCTTGATGGTAACTGGAAGCATGTCAAGCTGATCTAGAAGAATTCCATTCCGATCCATGGGAATTCTACTTAAACCCATGAGAACCCTGAACTACAGCACTCCACCAGGTAATTTCACTAAAATACAAATTTCTTCCAGTTAAGAAATTCTAGGGTAACTTACATTTTAGGTCACATCTATATGTTCCAGCATTTTAGAAACCTGGATAGTGCTTTCCTTCTTAGTCTTTTCTATAATGGAAACAAATTCAATTTCACCAATCTGCCTTGACAATGCAGAAACCCTTAACTTCAAGAACCAACTACAGTATTAAGAAGCAGTTTAGAACACTGCCTCCTAAAGTCCAGAATTTGAGGAGTAGAAAACTTCCATTCATTTCTACAGGTTGACTGAATGAGCCAAACATGTGAAGATGGTTCCATCATCCTGAGAGAACACGCAGGAAGACTACCAAAGTAGAGTGGAAAGAAAGTCACATGATGTTCCAGACTCCAGACAGAAGCAGTCTTTCGAGTTGCAGTGTACATTGCTCAACACCTGCCCTTGAACCAAGTACAACAGAGTGTGATAAAGGTCCTAAGGATAAAACATCCGAAACTTGGACACCACAGACTGATAGTAAATTAATATTTTCTGTGATTTTAGCAAATTGGAACTATTTTTGAGGCAAAAATAATATTTTATGAAGCAAATCTTGGGCAGCCATTTTGGCATGCGCTGTTATGCTCTAATAATAATAATAATCCTGGTATTTGATATAGTGCCATATCATGTCATAGAGATGTCTTAACAAATTTCACAAAATGTACTGTGAAGTGAGTTGATTGTGAATTTTGTGGGCGTGACACGGCAACCAATTGTGCACAATGCGGTATAAGAGGCATTATAAGTAGGTTCAAAGTTGTAGAGTATCTTGATTTTTTTCACCAATCCCCTTAATATTTTACTTCTTTTAATTCAAGTTATTGTTCATGAGCTGCAGTGTTAAACAAAAGGCAACGCATCGCCGTATGAAAGAATAGCAGGGGTCCTTACCTCTCTATGGGCTGATGTGATCCAGACTCCATCAGTCAAGCACTTCATTCTGTTGGAAGGAGGGGGTGGGTGCGGTCCCTGTAGGTAACCATATGGTTTGAATTGGTTTCACTTGAGTTAGTTCAGATGTCTGTTAGCTCTACTCTGATTCCTTGCACCCTTCATTAAATAGCAACAATCACCTCGCTCAGGAGTTCATAGAGAAAGTAGAAGTCCAGAAAAACCCAAGTTCCGACTAGTAGCATAAAGCCAGAACTGGGAGACATTTGTACTACAGGAGGTAACAGGGCCAATGTCTTATTCATTTTCTGTCTGAAAACCAAATTGTTATTTGATGTTTCCTCCTCTTTTTTTCCCCCATAATAGCATTTGAAGAAACAGGAAAGAGCAAGAGTGCGACAAGAAAACGTCAAAATAGATCTTGAGAGAAGATGACTCTCAAGGGAGCTTATAGAGATGCGTAAAATTTAAAGCGTGATTGGAAAAACTAAACCCAGAAATATACTTCATGATGCACCAGAGGACGCAAGTTTAGACTTGCAAAGGGATTTTAGGATAGATGTCAGCAAAGTTTGATTCATTCAGAGGGTAATTAACAACCGTAATGGATTGCCAGCAAGGGTGGTTGAGGTCAGGACACTGGGCTCATTAAAAAGCATCTTGATGCTGTGATGGACAATGGTGGGCAGGTGTTCTGAAAGAATGATTTGGAGGGCCTTCTTCATCCGAACCAATCTTGAGATCTTTACATCCTAATCTATGCCGAGTTAGTTCATCTCAACCATGGCAGTGGTTTTGGAGAATGAAAATCAACCAGGGTTTGTGCTTCTAATCAATATCTAATGAAGATGTTGAACTCACTGAAGAAACAGCTTGATGCTATGATGGAAGGTTGGTTTAATCACAAAACACACAGTCACTGCACTTTACATTTGTATCAACAATGTGATAAGGCATTACATCAAATACAAAGATTATTACTATAACACTGTTAGACATCACTGGGGAATAAGCACAAAATCCCCTTGTGTGGCTTCAACATAAGAACATAAGAATAAGGAGCAGGAGTAGGCCGTTCAGCCCCTTGAGCCTGCCCCGCCATTCCATAAGATCATGGCTGATCTTCTAACGTGAACTGTCCGCCTTATACCCATATCCCTTAATCCCTTTCTGTATAAGAAATCTATCAATTTCAGACTTGAATATGTTCAAGGATTGAGCATCTACAGCCTTTTGGGGTAGAGAATTCCATAAATTCACTACCCTCTGAGTGAAGAAATCTTTCCTCAACCCTGTGCGAAAAGGCTGACCCTTAATCTTAAGACTGTGACCCCTAGTTAATTTCTCCAACCAGGGGAAACAGTCTCCCACTGTCTACTCTGTCATGCCCCTTATAATCTTGAAGGTTTCTATAAGATCGCTTCCAATTCTTCTATATTCTGGAGAATATAAGCCTAGTTTACTCAATCTATCCTCATAGCTCAACTTTGTCATCCTAGGAACCAACCTAATCAATCTACGCTGTACCCTCTCTTCGGCAAGTATGTCCTTTCTTAACTAAGGAGACCAAGAAGAGTATTTGTGAGAAATATTTGACAGTAATTGAAAAAAGTACATGTTATGTGGGAAATTATGGTGTGAATCTGAGCCACATAGAATGTCGCAGGTTCGATCCCCAGTTTCTGATGAGCTGCCAGGTGTGACTTTGGGTTTTGGTGGGGCATAATTGTATTATTGACCTATGAGCAGGCTCTGGTCTGCTCCATGTCCCACGCCCGAAGCGCCCCACCATCGGTGGCTGGGCTTTCAGCCTCTCTGCCCCCACACTCTGGAACTCTATCCCGCAGTCCCTTCGCCTCGCTTCCTCCCATTCCTCCTTCAAGGCCGGTCTGCAGACCTTCCTCTTTGACTGTGCCTTCTGCTGCCCTCCTAACTCTCCCCCCTTTCCTACTCTCCATCCCCTTACCCCGACCCTTTCCCCCTCCTGCTTGGGTCCCAACCTAACTGGTCAGCACCTTGGGACATCATCCCAAAATGTAATTTTGTTGTTGTTGTGAGGGAGAGGACAAATATTAGCCTGGGGACTTTAGTTTGGTCAGCCAAACCCATCACCATGCAGAACTCTGCAGCCCATGTCCTCTATCACTCCAAGCTTCGTGACCCCATTTCCCCCATCCTTGCCTGACTCTATTGGCTCCCCATCACCGAGAGGATACAATTCAAGATCCTGGTCCTCACTTTCAAAGCCCCTTCATGGTCTCGCCCCACCCTACATCTGCGACCTCGTAACCCTCTACCAACCTGCCCGTCCCCTTCGCTCAGCAGGCTCTGGCCTTCTTCACATCCCCCAACCCACCTGCCCCACCATTAGCAGGTGAGCCTTCAGCCATTCTGCCCCCATCCTCTGGAACTCCATTGCACAGTCCCTCCACCTTTCCCCTCCCTGGTCTCCTTCAAATCGCGCTTCAAGACCCTTCGCTTCGACTGTCCCATTGGTCACCCCAAATCCCCTCCTTTCCCTCATCCCCCACCCCAGCTTAGGTCTGAAACAATAACTGTCCAGTGCCTTGGGATGTGAATGGCGCTATACAAGTATAATTTTGTTGTTGTTAAGGTTTGTGTTGAGATACTGCTAGAGTTTAACCAGCTAAACCTGGTCTGAGGTTCCACCTAGGTTTGACCCCTATGACCTGTTTGTCTTAAAATTTAAGTCTTGCATTGAATTGAGGATCACTCATAAATTCATTCTTAATTTGGGAACGAGGTCAAGACTGTTGTTTCTTACAAATATCCAGGCCTCAGATTGTTTGACACTGAAACTCAAAGAGCCAACTTATCAGAAACTGGGGATCTCACCTGGGACCTTCTGGGTCTGCGTGGATTCAGTGACCAAATTATTATTATAACTGTGTATTTTTTGTTGGAATTAATATTGCCAGAAATGTGATCTGCCAATTGACTAAAAATTGACTGCCTACTTACTTCTAGGTTAACAGTGGTGTGTGGAATAAAGAAACCTGCGTAACATTTGTCCCTGTTGAGAATCAAACCCAGGTCCTCTCGCTTGTGAGACGAGTGCTCTAACCACTAGCTGCAGGACTCCATAAGTACTTTTAGGGTAGCCCTTTTTGAAGCCACTGTAAAAAAACAATTCTGCACAATGGGATTCTGTGCTCATTTCCCAGAAGAAATAGGGTAGGTATGTGGATAGAGTAGAGCAATGAGATTGAATGAACAACTTGCTCTGAGAGCCGAATGGCATCCTTCTGTGGTGTAAATTTCTGTGATTCTAAATGACCTTGACTGGAAAGTGAACTATGCGAGTATTGGTTGAGGATTGATTCATGCTTGATTTTGGCTTCACGTCCACTGAACCCAGCCCTGTGGTGGAATAGCCTTCCGTCCGACACTCACAGTCTGGGTGAGTGTCTGCACATGAAGGACACCCACTTGAGGGCAAAGTGCCTGGGATGCCGCCTGAGGCCCAAGGACCCAGTAAGCGATTGAGTTGTTTCGGAGAAAAATAGTGAGAGAAAATATACATTTGAATAAAATGGTGGTTACAGTTTCTGTGTAAAGAGATTTATTTCATAATGATTTTTACGGGCGAAAAATTGAGTAATTCTAGATGCCTCTATGAGCATGACTTGATTGTGGAGTTAAATCCTGTTATCGTCATTTCATGCTTAATCTCTTTAAAAAAAAATCTTGGCCAGGTTATTGAGTGCAACAGTAACAAGAATTCACTGTACTGAGTAGACAGAGATCTTGGCTTAGCCTCCCTGCTGTGACAGGACTCCGAGAGTTAAGGCAATCCTGGCAGATATTAGAGTAAAGTGGTCAGGACCCTGCAGTGATCACATACTGTTTCCTTGGCTGATTTACAACAGCAACAAGCTAAAATTACAGGAATCTGTTGCCGATTTCTAAAGGCAGTCAGGGGCAACAAACTGAGCCCCTTCTCGTCCCCTCTCACTCGCCCCCTCTTTACCTCTCTCTCCTCTCTCCCTTGCCAGTCTGTATGCTACATTTCGCAAACACTGAACAAATCAGAATTTTCTTATTTAAAAAAAATAAACACAGGAGTTTATTTTCTTAAACTCTACAGTGACAAACAGAAATTCGCTTAATAAACCATGACACAACTCACAGAGGTTTGTATATTATTTTAAGTGCAGCTGCATAATCTGAATCAAGGTTTGGACTTGTATAATTCTCATATGTGTGTATCTAAGAATATATAAAATATCGATAAATGGAGGTCATCCTAAAAATCTACATCTTTAGTTTGGATTTAATTACCATTAAGGAAGAAAAAACGATCTACCTTTCATTACGTTTTGTCTAAAATTACTCTTAAAGTTCTCTTGATGCCTAGGGTGTAATGGTGTACTGAGCCAGGCCTCCACTGAGTTGGCGGATCTCAGCCGGGCCAGCAGTTGAGATTGTAGTTGGTCTTACTGCCCCGGGATAGAAAGGAGAAAATCAGCCAGGGTCCCCATTCCTAATTTATATCCCGGGCTGCCTCCCCCCCCCTCCCCCTCCTTTACTGACCATTCACTGTCTAGTTTTGTGTTTGAAGAACAATCGCTTGAGTGAGGTACTGGAGAGTAACTGGTGCCCAAGGAGTCCTTTGCTAAACATAAGTCAATGCCTTCAGGAAAGGATAAAATTGGCAGAGAGAATTGCAATTAAAAGTCACTGGGTTGTGTACTGTTTGCCTTATTTAAAAGATTTAAGTACATTTGACACTAGTTGTTACGCCCTCTCACAATATAAATTCTCATTTTATATTTGGCCTTAATATTTGGAGGAAGGGAGTTAGAAACGATGACGGAGAATAGAAAAACTTTTCCTAAAAAACACTTTAAAAGAGCTTTCATGAGATTCCAGACTCTCAAAATATATTAGCCATACGTTTGATATAGCGAATTTCACATCGGGAGGATGTCACAAAGTGCTTCACAAGACTTATTGTAAGTGTAGTGGCTGTGCGTTTTGTAAATTAAATGTCACAACTAACATATTCACAGCAATATCCCATTAATAGCCATGAAATTTATTTTCATCTAGGGGAATAATGGCTAGAACAATGGGAGAAATTTGCTTTTCTTTTTGAATATCTTGTTACTTTAACATCCAACTTGGTTCAATATCTTATCTGAAGGATCCACCACAAACAGTGCATCAATCCCTGCCACTGCACTGAAGTGGCATGTTATACTAGAGATCAAAGTCCTGACATGACCTTCATCCAAAACCATTGTCTTAACATGTAGGGAAATTTTGGAACATTCTTGAACTTCTTTAATTTCCATGTTAAAACTGAATTTAAAAATTGTCCAAATGAATTGTTGTGAGGAAATTCAGATTTCAGTTATTCAACAATTTGGCAGACGTTAGGCACAAAGGAATTTGCACAACCAGAAAACACCATTATAGAACATCTGGTGGGTCTCATTTTCAAATTCCCCCTCTTCCTATCTCACTTCTCCTTTTGTTGTCAAAATTCCTTCCAATTCCCTCTTGGAACTACCCACACTAAAATACTAATGAAGAAAGCTTTGTTAATGGAGCCAGGAAAAGGCATCTGGATTATTCGGTTGTCAAATTTGATGCAGGAATATTTTTCTTTGCAAAGAATGGAAATGCACTCACCTTTATATGGTATCTCTCTTTGCTTTCTAATCTGTACACCCTCTGATCGCCATCACAGAGCATGCAATGAGATAAGGTCATTTAGTCATCAAACCTGCTTCTCCCACAGTCAGGTAAACCCACTCTGTCACAGACCTTACTCCACCCACTCAATACCCTGGGGAAATTCTCATATAGAGACTCCTTTGATCCACACAGGTAGCATTTCCAGAATATTCTCCCATCACTGTATCTCCAGTCATCCATATTTAATTCTGACATCCTAACCACCATAAAAATCATACTCCCTCCAAGAATATAGAACTATTGTATCCTGTATAGTATTTGTGCATTTCTGGAGGCCGATCTTATTTGAGAAACAGCGTTATGCAGTAATAGGAAACCTGTAGGGTTTTCTGTGAGTATTCGAAAACAACAACAAAACTTGCATTTATGTAACTCCATAGAAGGCAAAACTAAAACGGAATGAAAAGGAGTTGTAATCATTCTGGGTGAGGTGGGGTGGGGGAAAGTGTCCATAAGAATGTAAAATTGTAAAACTACAGTCAAAGCTGCTGAAGCTGGTCGCTGGTCAACCCTGGAAACTGGAAAAACGCACGGCGCAGATTCATTTGAATTCTAACCTAGTTTAAATACACTGGTTTAGCCGGACAAACAGCTGTGCTAATCGCTGGTGTGTCAACTCACTTTTGTATCTTGGGCGGCTCCGTTTAGCCACGAGTGGTGCTGGAATGGGGAGGGAAGGAATCACATTGCGATTGATTCACAGTGAACTCCAGCCGTTCACAAGCGGCTAATGGACTGTCAATCGGTGATGGGGCTGGAAAACAGGCGAAGAAACAAGGGAGGTAATGGGAGGAGTCAAATTATATCGACGTCTCACATCTTATCGATGTCTCAAAGTGCTTCACAGATTATACTGTAAAATGAATTGACTATATATTTGTGGGCGAAACGTGGCAGCCAATTGCACATAGCAGTGTCCCACAAACATTCATGGATTGAAATAACCAATTTTATTATTGTGGTTTATTGGAGGGATTATTATTAGGTGTGTGGAGTAAGGAAACTTCCCCAAGCTTTCGCCCTGATCTGCCTGGATTCGAACACAGGTCTCACGCTACAGGAGCGCCACAAATTGCAATTGATTGACAGCAGAGGCCAACCATTCACAAGATGGAGGTTGTTCAAGCTGTTAATTAGTGAGAGGGCTGAAGGAATAGGGAAGAAACAACAACAACAGCAACAAAATGACATTTATAGAGCACCTTTCTTATCAGAAGGATGTCTCAAGCTGCTGAAACAAGGTGAAGAATGGAGAAGGGAGGAATCAGATCATAACAACACGCAAAAGACTGCAGATGCTGTAAGTCTAAAACAAAACCAGAAGTCGCTGGGAAAACTAGGTGGGTCAGGCAGCATCTATAGAGAAAGGAAAATGAATCAATGTTTCGGGTCAATGAGTTCTGACGAAGGGTCATGGACCAAAACGTTGACTCACTTTCCTTTCTTCATAAATGCTGCCTGACCTGTGGAGGCAATCCATAATTGTTTGACACATCATTTAGCTTGGTGCCATTCTGAAAATGATAAATCTTGTGGCTGCATTCAAAATTACACTCGACACAAATCTCTTGCACAGAGCATCACAAACAACTAAGATAGCAAAACAAGTGTCTTTAATCCTCCTGCAGAAGCTTATATGTAACGGAGAGTGTTTAAAATGGGATTTATTGTGCGGATGGATATAAAACACACAGTGAAGGAGGATATATAGCCAGGAGGATCAGGCCAGTTGAATCTTGGTAAATACACAAGTTTGAGATGAAATACCTGGATTCTATGAGAATCTCCAATACTGTTCAGCAAGAAGATCCAATGTGCAAATATTTGACCCACAGTCCAACAAATCCTTCATTAAACTTTTGTCTGCAGCAAGGGAGACAGTTCATGAAAAGTCATATTCACACAAAAAGCATTCAGTTCTAAATTGCCTACTGTCCGTGGAGTAGTTTATATGATGTGATATAATTTTATAACTACATGGATGGCGCTGTAGTTAACACACCCCCAAAAATCTTGAACTTTACAGCACCAAAAACTTCAAAACTCATCACTGTCAAGTTTAGTGACTATTTATAGGCAAATGTAGCAGACCATTTTCTCAGCAAGGTCCCACAAACAGCCGTAAACTGAATGACCAATTTTATCTGTAGAACTGATAGCCAGGACCCCATGAGAAATCCCCTTTTGGGATAATGCCATGGAACCTTTGACATCCCCCCAAAGCAGACCAAAGGACCTTGTTTTCACTTCTTTGAAAGTCAGTATCTCCAACAGTGCAGCACTCCCTTAAGTTTTGTTTTCAAATTAAAAGATTTGATAATAATAATCCTTGCATTTGATATAGTTCAAGATGTCTCAAAATGCTTGATAGAATATACTGTATTTTGTGAGCGAAATTCGACAGCCAATAGCCCACAGCAGTGTCTCACAAACAGTCAAGGATTGATTGCCTAAATTATTATTATCATTTTATTTTAATTTATTTTTGCAGAGATTATTAACCCCAGAAAAGCAATCCACCAATCGATTGACAACCGGGTTCCTACATACTGCTGGGTAAACAGAGGTGTGTGGAGTAAGGAAACTTGCTTAAGGTTTTGTCTGTCTGGGAATCAAACTTAGTTCCTCTTGTTTGCGAGGCAAGCACACTAACCATTATACCTCAGGACTCCACATTTAGATAAACAGGCAAGGTTAATCATTTCGAAATAGGGTTGAAAAGAAGGCAAAACAAGTGAAGATGTGGTTAAGTGATTCCAAGATTAGGATTTATAATAATAATGATAATAATAATCCTTGCATTTGATATAACGCTTTTCACATCTTATCGACATCTCAAAGCGCTTCACAGAATATACGGTAAAGTGAATTGACTGTATATTTATGGGCGAATCACGGCAGCCAATTACGCACAGCAGTGTCCCACCAACAGTCGTGGATTGAAATTACCAATTTTATCGTTGTGAGTTTTTTTTTTAACGGATTATTATTAGGCATGTGGAGTAAGGAAGCTTGCCCAAGGTTTCGTCCTGACCTGCCTTGATTCGAACACAGGTCTCACGCTTGTAAGGCCAGTGCTCTAACCACTGAGCTAAGGGTCTCAACAATGTCTTGAAGATGTGATAGAGCACTATATCAAATACAAGGATTAATTTATTGTTATTATGCCTTCCCATTAGAGCAACAAGTTGTTTCTTAAATGAGTCTTCAGTCCTGGTCTATACTACCATTACTCATAACCATTCCAGCTGTCGATTACTCCTCTGTGTGAAGGATTACACTTGAATTGTAATCATTTGAAATAGCTGTCTCATATAACCAGGGATCAATTTAAATATTTTACAAGTATACTGAACTGCACAAAGGAAACTCTAGGACACGTTCAAATCTAAATATTTTCCTAAAATGCCAGTATGCAAGCCAAGTTGAAAAATACCATCACTTTAATCAAACACACAATACACACAAAAAAGCACGTTCCTCTTTATTAAAGAACAGGCAAGAGGAGGGATACATCTGAAAGTTGTCATTTTGAAACCTTGTCAAACAACAGCAATGCTGGTGTTTATTTAAACTGCGGCACTTGAATATCACAGTGGAAATCTAATTACCCGAGATCTGCACAGAAAGTTGAAAAATTCTTGCTGAGAAATGAACCAGAACACTGGTTTAATAATGAGGTAGAACTCCCAAATGTTTCACTGACATTTCAATCAAGCGCAACTTTCCCGGTTAAAATATGGAGCCTTGCGTTACATTACTACAATATCCTGTTCTAAATTGGATCACGTCCTGTGGAAGGTTACAGGTTGTCTCAGCAAGTCTCACAGTATTGAATCCTACAGAATAATTAGTGGCTCTGGCACAGAAAATACAGTACTGGGACCGGCAGTGAGGGTCTAGATATGGAGTGAGACTAAGAGTGTTCTCTTCCCAAGGGATAGGATGGTTTCTGTGATGCTGTGGTCTTATGAAGGGAAGGCCAGGATTGAACCATGGAGATGTGGGTTTGAATGTTATGATGTTTTTGCTTGATTTCCTTTGGGGATCAGTGAATCTCTATACAGACCTTGTCTCAGGAGGTAGAGTAAGTGGGCAGGTTTGAATGTTCAGTGAAAGAAAGGAATTTAATGGCCCAAATGGCCATTTCATACTTTCTTTGTTGATATAGGATTTGAGCATCACTTCTGTTGGAAAAAGGAACGACTTGCCAGAAGTCTTGCATATTTCCATGTGTAGGTGGGATGCAGTGAACTCTCAGTTTGGTTTGGATACTCTTCAGCACGCCGATGGGTTTCTGTGTTTCTCAGACATCTGCTGATTAAAGAAAACCGTCCTACAACAACAACAACAAAATGACAAGCCCTACAGGAAAAGCTAGGCCGTAGCTTCACTTGGAGGATCATTGATGTATGTGTGTATGGTAGTATGGATCCTAAATGGGTGATAGGGAATGTGTTAGATGGCACAGTAAAAACTCCACAGACCAGTAAGAATCACCTAACTTTTGTGTTTCAGATTGGCAAAGTTCTGCAGCACAATCACCTCTGTGGGTTCAAGTCCCATGTCAGAATATGAGCTCATATTTTCCTAGGGTAACACTCCAATATTGTGCTAGGGGGCAGTGGCCATGCCATCCTTTTGATTAGACATTAAACTGGGGACCTATCTTCATAGACTGGTGGACATTAAAGGATCCCCTGACATTACTCAAAGAGAGTGTCCTGACCCAAATTTCCCAAATAAAAAATGGAGTATTCACTACATGACTATTTGTTGGACAATGTCTATGATGGTTTAACTACAGTTGCAGAATGGCTGCAACCTTTGTTAAATCCTCCGAAGCACTTTGAAATGTTTTGATGTTAAGGGTTTTGGCACTATGTGAAATAATAATAATCCCTGCAATTGATATCTTAAAAGCATAGAATGATATTGCAAAGAAGGAGGCCATTTGACCAATCGTTTCTATGCTGGCTCTTTGAAAGAGCTATACAAATTAATCCCACTATCCCCATGCAAAGATTATTATTGATATTGATATGCAAGGCCCATTTCATTGAGTTAGTGGGAGAGTAACATAAGTGATATAAGTGTGAACGTACAGATGTTTAGATTGAGAAACCTGTAAATCCTTGTACATGAATAATAGTATAAAAATAATAATCCTTCAACAAACACCCCCGCACCTGCATTGGACTTGGAGTTCAAATTCCTGATGTGAGGCTTCAACCCACAATTGTTTCACTTGGAGGAAGGTGGGTTTAATATCCTCGGGCCCTGGGAAGTTTTCATTGAAGAAACAGATCATTGTGGTGTGGTGTTAACTCCCCCACTGGACCTATTTATCTATCTCATTTCACTTCATATCTTTTTTTTAAATTGTTATACACTAGTTCCGTAAACCCCTTAATAGGTTGCCAAATTGTCAAAATATTTGCCTGTCAAATATATGCCATACTCGCTGTCTAACTGAAACTCCTGTGACAATTCTTCCATCTGCTTCTTGGCCTGATCACCAGTTCCTTTTAAGTCCATTAATTTTCTGCATTTCTGACAAGTGCCACAGTTTTATTTATTTTTTAAACACTGAATTGTTTCATTTATTTGCAAATCTTCTGCTCATAATTTTGGACACACAACATTACGTTACCAATTAGCTTTTCCTGTGAGTTGAAATGTCTTTCATTAAATTTCCATGATATTTAATGATGCATTGTAAATTTAATTAATAGAAATAAATATATGATTGATTCTACAGACACCAGCATCAATCTGCTTGTCCAAGTGATGAATAAATGTATTAAAAACTGCTGTTGTTGAGTAAAAGAGTAGTGGGCTGCTCAATTTAACCACTTGGTTGCTGACTCTACAAATTTGTTCTTCCCTTGTAATTCCCATGGTTAGAGTCTGATTACTTTCCAACATTTTGTTCAGCGCCTTTTGTGATTTTGGTATAGTTTATTCAGAGTGGGGAAGATTCATCTTTCTTGAATGATTTAGAATTCTTTATACACATTTATACTGAGAAATCTGTCTGAACGGCTAGGACAATCAACAAGGTACAAAGGGTAGGACACAGGACAAGATAGTCAAAGTAGTCAGGGCTTTTCTGCCTCCACCCTTGATTCCAGGACCACTACTGACCTGACAGACTGCCTGTCAGACATCAAGTCCTAGATGAGAGCTAACTTTCTACAGTTGAATGTCAACAAGAATGAGGCCCTCCTGATTGGCTTGTGTCAATGCCTTCATGCATCAGGCACTAGCAGCACGATGTACACTCCTCCTCACCAACCAAGACAGGAAGCTAGGTGTCTTGTTCAATCCTCAACCATCTTTCTTCCCCCACATCCAAGCCATGACCCGCTCGCCTTCCCTCACCTCTGCAACATTCTCCGACTGCGCCACTGCCTCACTCCTCAGGCCGCTGAAACTCTCATTCATCACATCCAGGCTCAACTATATCAACATCCTGCTTGTCGCCCTTCCCAAATCCTCCCTCCACAGGCTGCAGCTCATCCATCTCACTCTGCGGTATGACACACCAAGCTCCGCGACCCCTATCTACCCCATTCTCACCCAACACCATTGGCT
This sequence comes from Hydrolagus colliei, assembly GCA_035084275.1. Classification (NCBI taxonomy): domain Eukaryota; kingdom Metazoa; phylum Chordata; class Chondrichthyes; order Chimaeriformes; family Chimaeridae; genus Hydrolagus; species Hydrolagus colliei. Next base: position 14,444,841 of record CM068752.1, read on the forward strand.
CATGGAGAATTCATTCAGGATCCTGGTACTTCCCTAGAAAGCCCTCCATGGCCTTGCCCCATCCTACCTCTATGAGCTCCTAGCCCCCTACAACCTGTCCACTCCCTCAACTCCGTGGGCTCTCTCTCGCCTGCTCCATGCTCCCCAACCCACCGGCCCCACTATTGGCAGGCGAGCCTTCAGCCACTCTGCCCCAGCCTCTAGAATTCTATCCTGTGCTCTCCCTGCCTCGCCCTCTCTAGTCTCTAACCTCCTTGAAGTGCCGATTCAAGACTGTGCCATCTATCACTCCCTTTCCCCTCTCTTCCCTCCACCCTCTCTGATCCTGACCCCAGCTCACATCTGAAACACTGCCTGTCCAGTGCCTTGGGACGTCCTCCCAACGTGGCTATACAAATGTAATTTTGTTGTTGTTAAAAGCCTCTTATGTTAAAAGAAAAATGGACGACTGAGTGAGGAAAAGGAAAAATCTCACAAGTAAAATTGAGGATTCACTTCATGGCGGTTTGTTAGACATTGAGAAATTGTCGGCTGCATTAGCTTACAAGATAAAAATTTACGATAAAAATCTGCAAAGAATTTTGAGTCGCCCACCCAACATGTGAGGCACTAAAATTAAAAAAAATCTGAATATATCCTCATTGGTAACTGTTTTGCTAATAATTGTGTTTTTTAAGGTGTTCTGTGTACCGTTACATGCATATTGGTGGGGTTGGCGAGTGGTAATGAAAGGAATTCACCACTTGGCTGCAATATTGGAATGGAGAGAATTTGTTAGCAGATGCAAGAGCGCGTTAGTATCACCTGCTTGTTTTTACTTTCTGTAGTTTCAAAAAACAGTGACCTTTAGACTTTCACATATTTGCTGCTCCCTCCATTGAATCAATCAAAGCATCTGTGACACTGTTCATAAATAGGCGTTTCATTTTTTAAAAATGTATTTGAAGTATTAATGAAAAAGTTACAATATCAGGTGGAGTTGACTGATGGCTCAGTAGGGAAATGCACCGTGTGACATGAAGCTAAGCCATAAAGACCCTATATTCAATCTCTGGACTGTGCTGTGTTACACACTAATGGTAATGAAAAAGTGACATGAACTGACCCAGAAGGCAATTTGGACTAAGCAAGCTAGTTACATTTGTACCAGAATTCCACTTTATGTAGTTACTCAAAACACTGTCAGAAAAGGTTTATTTATCAGCACTGGCCTTAACTAACACAGAGTGTAATAGGAATAAGACAGACAAGCATACACAGATTGGCAACTAGTTTGTTTACCCAGGTTGTTTATCCAATACTTGTTCTGATTCACTGCATGCAAGTGGGATGGCAGGGAATGAGCTACACAACACTGGTACATATGTACTAGTACCAAGCTGTAGTAACCTTGCATTGCGCAAAGTATATATGGACTGTCATACATTGATTGCTAAAACAGTGATCATTTTGTTACTTTTTGGTACAGAAGATTAGTTTAGATGAAGAAGGCCCTTTGGCCCATCTGGTCTCATCCCTCCAGAATCAATATCCTCCTCTCATCACAGCACAAAGATTTGTTTAAAAAGAAATGAGTCAAGTGTCCTGACTTCAACCATGTTCCTGGTAACCTGTTCCAGTCATTAATTAACCTCTGAGCAGAAATACATTCTGGTATCTGTCCTGAAATTTACAAAGCTGTAACCTTTTGTTATCACAGAAACATGGAAACAGGAGTAGGCTATTCAGCCATGAAGCCTGTCCCACCATTTTATAAGATCATAGCTGATTTGTACCTCAAGTCCATTTACTCGCCTTTACCCCATATCCCTTAATACCCAGACCTCACAAATATCTATTAAACCCACCTTGAAAATATGATTGGATCCAGCATCCACAGCCTTTTGGGGGAAAGAGTTTCAGATTTCCAGTACCCATTTGGTGAAAAACTGTCTCCTAATTTCACTCCTAAATGGCTCTAATTTTAAGATTATGCCCCATTGTTCTGGATCTCCCATTGCAGGAGATAGTTTATCTGTATCTACTCATCTATTCTCTTTATTATTTTGAAAACCTCAATCAGATCACCTCTCAGCCTTCTAAACTCAAGAGAATAGAGACCAAGTTTGTTCTAACATCTTGGTGCATAACATTTAAGATGTTATACACCTCTATCAAGTCCTCCCTAAGACATCTTCTCTCAAGATTGAATAATCCTACCCTATCAATTTCTCTTTATAAGACATTTGCTTCCTCCTCTTTCTCCACACTGGAGTCCTCTGAAAATGCAACTACCAGACAATGGGTCCGCAAATCCAGGTCATTAATATTTATAAGGAACAAGACAGGTCATTGACCCCTGTGTTACCCCCGCTTTATACCTCCTTCCATTTTGAACTCACTCCCCTAAGAAAGATCTTCTGTTTCCTTTCCTTGAGTCTGTTCTGAATTCACGTCAATGTTTTACCCTTGACACCCATTGACAGCAGTTTGTGAAGATATCTTTCATCTTGTACTTTGTCAGCCGCCTTTTGGAAATCTATACTAGCAGTCTGAGACTGATATATAAATACTGTATAAGTTATTGGTGTACTACACCGTATGTCGTCCCACAGTCAATTAGAGCTGTCATCTCATCAAAAACGTCTATGTTTTTGTTCAGATAGGACCTATCCTTTCTGAATCCATGTTGGCTGTCACTTATTAGATTACTTTTATATAAGTATTCTTCCCCTTCCTTTCTAAAATTTCCCCCCCAAATTCTAAATAAATGTCCAATTATTGTGAACGTGTTAATGGATCTATATTTGCCAGATATGGTTCGGCCAACTTTCTTGAATATGGCAACAACTTGCTTCCAGTCCATTGGAACTTGTCAGTATCCACAATCAAATTTACCCTTGTGGGTAGAACAGTGGACAACGGGACTGGAGTAAAGAGGTCTGGATAATGTTGCATAAATGTAGCATATTCCTTTTGAACATTAATCTCTGGCACATTCAAGATCAGACTGCTTTTAGAATGATTCCAGTGTTGCAATGACATGGTGATAATTTCTGGCTGACATGTCCAACATTTATACAAGGCAGCTTCAATGGGGGGAAAAAACTGCTCCAGCAGTTGGACAGACTGGAGGCAGCTCCTATAAAGAGAGAAAATAAATGTTCTGAAGATACGCAGGTGGCCCTTGCCCAGGGGGTATTGGACAACTGAGTGGTGTTGATCAGGAGTTGCAGGCAACATTGCAACCCCTGCCTTCTGAAAACAAACATGAGAAAACATTAGGCCTGAGGTTCAATCAGGCCTGGGGACATCAGCAGTAACTTAATCAAAATAACTCCATGCAAAGGTGAACACGGTCAAGGTACTGGTGACAACATCAGTGGTTGATATTATGGATTTATGTTTGAATAAGACAGGTGAAGGTATATTCATTGAGGAAAAAAATATTGACAGCAGAGAAAATGATTGTGCTTCTCATCAGTTAACTCAGGACAGACATGGATTTGAACCTTCTACTTCTACTTGAACCTGTCTACGCTTGTGCTGCTCAGGAGAGGTAGTTTAGCTGCTGGAGTATCAGTTTATTTCAGCAAAGCTTTTGCGATTGATTTAAGTCACATATCTAGAACCCCCATTATATCACGTCTCACTAAGACAATAACCAGGTGATGAGTAAATTATTTATTCACTCGCAGGAAATGGTTGTGAATTACTTGTCACAGAAAGATCTTTAAAATCCTCTTTCCCAGCCGATGACCATTGGAAATTCATTCACCTTTGTACATTCTATATGACTTGTAAATGAGCTACAATTTATGTCTCATCAACCTTAATATTCTCTACCTTTTCATCCTAGAAAATAAAGAAAATGTTTGTATTAAAGCTTAGTACGTAAGTTCATAGGTTTGCTTTGTTGAGTAAACTGCCATGTTTCTCTGCTATTCTCAAACAATTTAAACATCTAAAATTATTTCACTTTTGTGCTATAAAATATTCAGTAAAGCTTGCTTGCAATATTGTTCATGTGTGAGCATGACAGTGATTGTCGGTAGAGATTAATTTTAAAAAATGATTTGGAAAAACAGTTAGTAATGGTGCAATGGAGACATGATGGACGAATGGCAGAAAATATCTAGGTTTCAGTTTCTAATATAAGAATAAACAATAGCATAATTTACGATTCTACTATAAGAATAAAAAGTTGTCACCTTTATTTGTCTACAAGCCTCTTTCTTAATATGTCTTCTTGAAAGAATGTGGCACTGGTTGCCAGAAAAGTCACTGAACAAGGTATCTCTTAGAATTAATGCAATTTGATTCAAAGAAGACTTGTGGGTCTCACTGTCTATTTGTTTATTTCAGTTTTATTAAATTATAAAATACAATATAATTTATACAGTATTTATTTAGTACCTTTCACATCAAGAGGACATATATGTATGGCATACATGCATTGAGAGTCATTTTTGAATTGGCTTGCAAGCAACTCCTTGTAACATTTTTCACCAGTAAGTACCTTTGCATATACCCGAAGCACAGCGTCTCATCTTATTCTTGGTGATGAAATTGAAACACCCAAACAGCATGAGCAGAAAGGAATCAAGGTGGCTGGGTACCATCTAACCCAGTGGGGTCAATTTAGTGGTTCACTCTACACTAATGCATTGAATGGAGTCCTGCACCTTAGTGGTGAGAGCACTCAACTCTTAAGCGAGAGGACCTGGGTTTGATTCCCAGGCTGCGCAAAATGTTGGGCAAGTCTCCTTACTCCACACGCCTCTGTTTTACCTAGCAGTAAATAAGAACCTGGTAGTTAGTCAATTGGCAGATTGTTTTTCCTGAGCTAATAATCCCTTCAAAAAGAAAAGAAAAATAATAATTTGGTCACTCAATCCACCACTATTTGTGGGAGACTCAGAGGGTGGTGAATGTATGGAATTCTTTACCCCAAAGGGCTGTTCATGCTCAGACCTCGATCATATTCAACACTGAGTTAGGTAGATTTCTCATTTATAAAGCGATTAAGGGGTATGGGGATAAGGCAGGTAGCTGGAGTTAGAGTAGAATATCAGCCATGATTAAATGGGGGGGCAGGCTCGATGGGCAAAATGGCCTTTTTCTTATGTTCTTAGACTGCTGTGTGCAATTGGTTATCGTGTTTCACCCACAAAATAAAGTCAATTCACTTTGCAGTATTTTTGGTGAAGTGCTTTGAGACATCTCAAAAATGTGATGAGGCCCTATATCAAATGCACAGATTATTATTAATAGCCTCTGAGTGTAAATGTCAATGAGCAGGATATTGGCTTTGTAAGATTTTACTTTGCTAAAGAGCCGGTATCCTGCTAACCATCAGGGGGAAAGCTGCAGGCAACAGGCCTAGCTTTTCAGACTACAATTGAGAGCAACGTTAAGTGGGATGAGGGCAAGGAATGACATGCATGTCCTAATCCATTCAATGTGCTAAATATCAAACAGACCGCTAAAATGACTCCATTATCTGGTCACCTCCAACCATTTAGGGATTTTGAGACCAAATCCTGAAATAGATCAAGGCTATTGGAGACACAATAGTCCCAAATTAATCCCGAATGCATGTGAAAGTAATATAACCAGCAATACTTGTTGGAATATCTAAAGCATAAGGACATTCTTTATTAGAGTAGGGTATTCCTGTAAGAGAGCTTCACTGTACTCTGTATAGAATTTAATTGCAATGAATTATAAATTATTCTTTGGTTTTATTCCAGCAATGACATCAGGCAGGTTAATAGCCTTTTGTGCATCCTTGTATCCCTGATACACTAGAACTACTCCAACAGAAAACCAGTTGTAATTTCTAATTTCTTAAAAAATGTAAACATGTATAAAATAACACATGCCGTGCAGTGAATTCAAGGTCGTAATCTAACCCCAGAGTTCAGGTGACATTCAGAAACTGCTCCAGTTTAGTCCTTCCATTTTCTGACATCATCTGGTGCCCTGGTTAAATTACAGCCTTGTAAGTCACAGCCAGGATATCCATTATTCTGTGTTTATCCAAGAAATACAATTAGCAATGAAATCATTTTTGTTACCGTGCTGTTTTTCTTTCAAAATATCAATGGCTTATAGAATCTATCCAGTGAGTAGCAGATACAGGCCAAGGGGATCTTTACTTCAAGCCTATTCTTGTGTTAGGACAGCCTCTCATGCCTAAAATTCCACCAAGTCTTAACCAGTAAGCTTGTTCATTAAAATGTAAGATAACACGTAATTGTCTAAAGCTCTGAAATTCTTTCTTAATTATCAGGCTTTCAGCATATCTGCTCACACTCTGTGGAACTCATCCCTGGAGTCCCTTTGACTCACCCCTTTCCTCATTTCCTTTGAGGTCTGCCTCAAGACTCTCCTCTTTGATTGCCTTTAGGACCCCATTCACTTCCTTACCCCAAACCCTTGCGGTCTCCGTTTCTAGCATTAACCCACGTGTAAACCTTAGACTTGACAGCCCATTGGGACATCCACCTGATACAAATTTGGAATAAATTTTGGAATTTTCAGTCATTTTGCGTGATCATCATCTTAAAACAAAATGCTCTTATGGGCTAAGGTGAGAGGAAAATGTCTAAGCTTTGAGGTGTTAGTTGAGGTGCTACAGCTGGTTTCAGCATCTAGCTTACAAATGGAAAATCCAACAAGGTTCTCCATCTGAATCTGTATCCTGATGGGTATGTTTGTGTGAGGACAGGATCAGGTTCGCCTGTGAGGATTCCAGCAGTTCAATAGGCTGCTGGAAATAGCTACCTTGGTTTCAAGATGAATAATGGCCACTTGGGCAAGGAGGGCAGCAATGGGAATTGTCGTGTTAGTTGAACAAAACCAAAGGAGTCGAACACTTGAGAAGGAGAGAAAAAATATGCCGAGAAAGACCTTCAATGCAGTTGGCATGGTGACACTAAACACTTAAGTGCTCAATGACAATGAATAGGATGAACTCAGTCCCATTTCATGATTTCTCTGAAGCCCTGAGCAGTGCCGTGTGAAGCAGATCACACAACTGATCAGAGGCTGCCTCATTTCTTTCGGTGGGGCAGGGGAGGTGGGGGTCCTTGTAGTATGAAGGTAAGAGAGACATTCAATGCAATCATATCTTTTGCCTCCTGTTTGCAGGTTACTGGAGTATGGATGAAAATTGGTAGTTATTTGTCAGATGGGAGCAGAGATACAATTCCTCTCATGGAAGAAGAGATACAACAATTAGAATGAGATAAAACTCGAATAAAGATGACCTAATAAAAAAAGTTTGATTCAGTTTATTACTTTTTACCACTTATCTGCTGGCATGCATCCACCTGGTTTCAGAGGGCAAAGACTGATGATTTGGCAACCAACGATGGGACAGGAGAAGCAATAGATCAGAATTGAGATGGGAAAGATGCAGGTGGAAGCAAAGGTAGGTATGGAGGAGATTGCCTGATTGGGAAACAGAATAGTGTGGATTTGTTAAATGTTAAATCGCAGGAGAAGGTTATTTGAAACCTAGAGCCTATACGTGGAAGACTATTGGAATATAGGCAGTCTGAGCAAAAGCAAATGTTACCACACCAAAGTGTTAACTTTTTTCCTGTGGATACATTTAGAATAATTTTATTGTTGATGCTGTTTTCAAGTTCAAACTATGCACTGCGGTTGATAATTGGAACATTGGCCAGAGACTTGAACACATGGTCTACCTTCAGAATTAACTATACAGATATTTTGGAGCATTAACATTATACATTTGAATGTGGCATTTATTCTATCAATGGCCTGGATTTTTCACCGCAGTAAGAGCAAAGAACATGAATGAGGTTGTTGTCAACAGTTACCCATCACTCAAGTTTACTACCTTCACACACTGCGTACTTTGGGTTCACTTGTTTTGTGCCCAAGAAAACAAAATTAAAAAAAAAAATCTGAACATAATCCCATTTGTATATTAATGAATTAATATACAGTGTTCAGTGTGACTAAACAGCCTAGGTCCTATCTGTACATAAATGCATCCAATAAATGGTTGGCAGAATATTGCTAGGCACCATAACTCTTGATAGAAAGGTCCAATCAGTATATTATGCTCGCATTTTGTAACAAAAACCTCTCTCTCTCTCCAAATTACATCAAGTCTGCTTAGCCATTAGCAGCAACAAACAAGGCAAATGGGATGCTGCATTGCCAAATCAGTTGAGTTCGGATTAGCAGAGGTCATACTCTGGCTATATAGTTCTCTCAGGGAGAAATTGCACTTCAATTGAGATTTACTCCCCTTATATTGCTTTCATATCCCCCACCAATCCACTGCACCATCAGTTGGACTTTCAGTCATTTGGCAGCCACTCTCTGAAATTCCATTCCAGCGTACCTCCGCCTTAAAGAAGGAATCCTTTCTCCTTCGTGTCACTCCCTTCCCCATTCTTAAAGCCTAACTTTTTTGACAAGAGTGCTTTTGGTCACCTTTCTCCCATCTCATTCCACCACTTTCCTCAGCTTCCCTTACCCTAAGCAAAGCCTCCCAGTCAAGTGCTGAGATGAAAGGTGCTTTACAAATGTAAATTGTTCTATTTTAGAATGGTCAGGATATAATAATAACACTAATACTGTGGAGCTCCTGTAGCTCAGTGGATAGAGCACTCGCTTTACAAGCGTGAGATCCGTTTTCAAATCCAGGCAGGTCAGGGCGAAACCGTGGGCAAGTTTTCATACTCCACACGCCTAATAATACAGGTACCCCACCCCAACCGAGCCCTCGACAACCGCAAAACTCACGCATCCACAGTTTGCTAAATGAGACAACCCTTGCAAAACCACAGCTTATAACACTTGCTTATCCACGGGTTTTAACACTAACACTAGCATTTGGCACGAGGACCCAGTTGCATCAACCAGCCTCGGTGTTGCTTTGCACTAGCGTATAGCACTCGGACCCAGTTGTGATGTTGCAATCAACCAGCGGCAACGCTTCTCTCTTAGGATTAAGGTAAATACAGTAAAGATGAATTTATTGTCACTTCTCTGCATCCTCTCTCTCGCTCTGTAAATGGGCTATAGAGATCTCTCTCTCTGACTCACCTTCTCTCTATTTCACCTCTTCTCTTCCCCACCTAGCCCCCTGCCCACCCACCCACACCACCCCCCGCCTGCTCTCTCTCTTTCACTTCTCTTCCCCCCCATGTATGTTATAACTGTATGTGTTTTTTTTGTGTTAGTTTTACGAAACGCAAACTTACTCCCACTATCCCCATGTTTCCCATAGGGCCCTGTATTTTCCAACTGCGATTTTACCAACCACGGAGGTTTTCAGGAATGTATCCCCTACAGTTGGGGAGCTGTACCTGTAATCCCTCCAAAAAAAACATTATAATAAAATAGGTCATTTCGATCCACAACTGTTTGTGGGACGCTGTTGTGCGCAATTGGCTGCCACGTTTCACCCACAAATATACAGTCAATTCACTTTACAGTATATTCTGTGAAGCACTTTGAGAGATCTAGAAGAAGTGAAAAGCGCTCTATCAAATTTGAGGATTATTATTACTACTAATAATAGTAGTAATACTCCTTGGATTTAATATAGCGCTTTCCACGTATTCTAGAGTTTCAAAGCGCTTCATGGAATATATTGTAAAGTGAATTGACTTTGTGGGCAAAACACGGCAGCCAATTGCAAACAGTCATGGATTGAAATGACCAATTTATAAAGTTTTTGTTGAAAGATTATTATCAGGTGTGTGGAGTAAAGAAACTTGCCCAAGCTTTAGCCCTGACTGGAATCAAACCCGTGTCTCTTGTTTGCAAGGCAAGTGCTCTAACCACTGATCTACAATACAATGGTAAATGGTTGAATTCATTCTTAACTCTGAAGGTGGTTTTCTGTAATACAGTACATCAAAGAACATGGATTTACCTTTAATTTTAAAGTTACGTTTTCTTGTCTTGGATTCCCCAAGTAGAATAAAGAGTTGTCTCATATTTACTTTGTCAATACCCATTTTGTTTGAACACCTGAATTAGAACAGCCCTCAACCTACTGAATTTCAACAAATATAGCGCTAATTTACTCAGCCATTCTCATTATAATTAAGCGCCATTCAACCCACTTATCCTAATGTAGCATCCTTATGATCCCATCAGTCCAGGCTGAATTCAAACCCACATCTCTGAGGTGAAAGGACAGTGTAATGTATCCCTGCACAATTCACAACGTACAATATTTAAGTATGCACTACACATTGCCATGTTCTGCTATTTACACAGAATTTAGTTTAACAGGTCAGCTATGGAATTGGATGGGTTAGCACTCGGATATTCTCCTTTACAATCTGGGTTCAAGTTCAGACACTAAAATTGGAAATTAATTTGCTATCTACCTCATAAAGATTGTTCATGAAATAAGATTTGATAATCTCAACCCATAACTTGAAAGAATCCCCCAATTGATAACCTTCCCAAGAGACCATGAGAGAACTGGTTCGGAATGTAGAAACACACACTTGTGTTGTCTGCTGAGGTTGGTAATGCTAGGTTTGAGCTGGAGAAGAGCAGATAGTGTTATTTTGAATTTGTCTGTGTCCCACATGACCTGGGAGTGCTTACTGCTCAGTGACACAAACGAGAAAGTGTTCCATTCTTTGACACTGAGATCCGTGCATGAAAAGTCATGGAAACAAAACCAAGCCAACTATCCTTTCAATGATTAATCAAGCATTATACATTGGGGTCCATCACACTAAATATAGCAGTCTTTTCGAGGCTGATTCCTAAAGGGAAAATACTGTTCTAGACTGGTAAGATGACTAATTTTCACAATTGGGATGTGACAGATCCCCAGTGTTGGCGTTAACATGCAAGATAACAAATATGTAAGCATAGAATAAGCCTAAAGTAGAAAATAAATGCAAAGCTATTACAATGAAGATTATTAAAAGCAGATGGAAAGCTTGTCTTGTTCTTGATTGAGTGCAGAGTCCGCCCCATGATTACAAGGCCATTTTGCAATTAAACATCAGCAGGTCACTTCAAAAGCTGAAAATACCACTGTCAAAGGGGAAAGCAGTGAGCAAATTGTTCCAGACTGATTATGTTACAAAGAAATGTATTAGGGGAACTGACAATCTAGATGGCAACAGAAAAGCATTGCAATGATGGACAGACATCTTTCTTCACTGGCTTAGCAGAAATGCTTCTGAAGAGCTATTTTTAAAGCTCCTTCTGAAACCTACAGCTGACATAATCAGCAAATTCAAGAGGGAATTAGACAGCTATTTGGCGTATAATTCAATTGAGGAGTCTAAGAGATAGTGTTGTGTAAAATTATTATATTTTTAAAATGTATTTCATTCCTTCATGTTTCTTACTATGTGAAGCACAATAGACTTTTCCTGCCCTACATTCCTAAATTCCTTGGACCGGAAGAAATTATGAAAAGTTACCGTATTGTGTGTAGCTTTTTCAGGTCCATTTTTACAAGTGAATATATTGCAGGAATGTGAAACTACTGTATTCTAAACTTTGATTCTTAAGGATTTATTAAGAATCAAACCAAACTGTCAGTCTTGCGTTTTATTTTGGTGAGAGGAAAGGTTTATTAAGGAAAGTAGCAGGTAGAACAACAAAAGGCATTGGTCGGGGTTTGACTGCAGGAGTATATCTGGACTATCTCCTATGTTACACAACCGTACACATCTGGGAACAGTTTTACATTCAGACAGCTGGCTCTCCAGGGAGCCAATTCACTTTTTATTGAGCATCACCTTGTTACCCAGGCTCAATGCATATGCTATCCGCATCCTGCATGACCACATTCATAACACATCTCCCTAGTTGTAATAACTGGAGGAGGAAAGAAGGAAACAACACTCACCAGGGAGAGAAAGTGGGAGAGAGGATCAAAATGAAAGCTATCATTTATAACCAATGATTAAAGTGGTAAAAAGGGGGTATTAGCTCAGAATTGCCATTGGAAGAGTCAAAGGGAGTCAAAGATGGAATGTTTAGTTAGAAATAAATGCTGAAGCTATGACCACTGCAATGTTTTGAAAGGAATTTGGATAAATATTTGAAGAGAAACAATAAAGAAATAGGAAAGAGGAAATGAAGATGATGGTAGAAGGCTTCTAGCTTTAGTTTCAGCTTGAGTGAAACGGTTTCTATGCTGTAATGAATTTTCATTCCTGAAGTAGCATTTCTCTCAAAGCTGGTCTTAAGGATGGTTTGGAATCTGTATCTTAAGCTGTGAAAAGATTGCCACAGCAATTGGGTTTCTAGGTTTTATATATGGAGCCACAAAATACAAGATCAAGGAGAAAATGTTGCATTTGCTCAAGACGTTGTTTAAGTTGGTCACAGTTGCTGTATTGGGTCCATTTTTCAGTGTAACATTACAGAAAGGACATTGCGGCTACTATGAAAGTACGGAAGTAATTTTCTGAGTGATATCGGAAATGAAAGGAAATACTCATAAGAAGCCACCGGAAAAGGGGATTGTTTTTATTGCAATGCAAAATGTTTAGATGGATTTGATAGAGCATTTTGAAATTATGACTGGTTTTGATTGGGCAAATAAAGATCAGTTAATGATCATTGATAGTGAATCATTAACAAGACGACATAAAGTAAGGAGAAAGAAAGTGAGTTTTGAAGAAATATTTGTTTTTTTACACGGAGGCTTATTGGTATGTGGACTGCTTTACCACAAATGACTGTTGAAGTTTAGAACGTAACAGTATTCAAAAGGGAATTGGAAAAATAATATCGAAAGAGTACAGTGAAGGAGGGGTGAAATGGGATTATAAGAACATAAGAATTAGGAGCAGGAGTAGGCCATTCGGCCCCTCGAGCCTGCTCCGCCATTTGATAATATCATGGCTGATCTTCTGAACTAACTCTAATTACCTGCCCTATCCCCATATTCCCTAATCCCTCTATTTTAAAAAAATATATCAGTCTCAGCCTTGAAAATGTTCAAGGACTGAGCATCTACAATCTTCTGGGGTAGTGAATTCCATAAATTCACTACCCTCTGAGTGAAGAAATGTTTCCTCAACTCTGTTCTAAAAGGCTGACCCTTAATTTTAAGATTATGACCCCTGGTTATAGATTCTCCTACCAGGGGAAGCAATCCCTCAGTGCCTACTTTATCTAGTCCTTTAAGAATCTTATATGTTTCAATAAGTTCTACCCTAATTCTTCTGTACTCTAGAGAATACAGCCCTAGTTTATACTGTTTCACTCAAGCTGAAGCTATCCTCATAGGTCAGTCCCTTCATCCCAGGAACTAACCTAATGAATCTACGCCACACCCCATCTAAGGCAAATATATCCTTTATTAAATAAGGAGACCAAAACTGCACACAATACTCTAGTTGCGGTCTCACCATGGCCCTATATAATTGCAGCAAGACTTCCCTACTCTTGTACTCTAAACCTTTTGCAAAGACCGCTAACATGCCGTTTGCCTTCTTAGTTGCTTGCTGCACTTGCAAACTAATTTTTTGAGACTGGTGTACAAGAACACCCAAATTCCTTTGTACACTAACACTATCTAACCTCTTCCCATCTAGAAAATAATTAGTTTTTTTATTTTTGCTACTTAGGTGAATAATTTCACACTTCCCCACATTAAATTCCATCTGCCACCTACTCGCCCACTCCCCTAGCCTATCTGTATCCCGTTGCAATCTTTTTGCATCATCCTCACAGCTGACTCTCCTACCTAGTTTATAGTGTCATCCACGAATTTAGACACATTACATTCAATGTCCTCATCTAAATCATTGATGTAAATTGTAAATAGCTGAAGCCCAGTATAGTATAGTGGCACTCCACTATGGTATTGTTGTTCAGTTGAATCAATGATATGGACAGATTTCAGTTACCTATATATATTTGCTGATAACGGCAACACTATTGATAACATTGTGTTCAAATAATGACGATTACTGATGTAAGTTGGTTGGTTTCGAGTACAGTACAGTGTATTATGTGTGTAAGTGACTGTATGAATTATATATGGCCAGGTGTGTGTGCTTATGGTTGATGTGTATTTGTGTAAGTGCACAAGTGGACATGTGAACAAGTGTGCATGTGAAGAGGTGTATGCATATTGGCCATCCAGAACTCTGCAGCTCATGTCCTCTCCCACCTCCCACACCAAACTCTGCGACCGCATTACCTGCCTGACTCCACTGCCTCCCCATCCCTCAGAATTCAAAATTCTCATCCTCAACTGCATCCTCCCTGGCCTTTGCCCCATCCTACCTCTCCGACCTGCTAACCCCTTAATCAACTTGTCTGCTCCTTCCACTCAGCAGCATTCAGCCTGCTCCATGGCCCCCTGCCAGCCGGCTCCACCATCGGTGGCTGGTCCTTCAGGCTCTCTGCCCCCACACTCTGAAACTCCATCCCACATTCCCTTCGCCTCACTCCCTCCCTTGCCTCCTTCAAGGCATGCCCCAAAGCCCTTCTCTTTGACCATACCTATGGCCACCCTCCTACCCTCTCGGCCCTCTACCCTCCCTAATCTAAACCCCCACTCACCCTCTGCTTGGGTGATAATCATTGACTGTCAGTGCCTTGGGACATCCACCCAACACGAAAGGCTCTTTATAAATGTAATCTTGTATTGTATTGCATACATAATAATATAAATCCTTGTATTTGAAACAGCTCCTTTTCACTTCTTTGAGATGTCTCAAAGCGCTTCACAGAATATACTGTATAGTGAATTGACTGTATATATTGTGTGTGACACGCAGCAGCCAATTGTGCACAAATGTGTTCCATAAACAGTTGTGATAAGTGACCAAATTTTTTTTTTAAGGAATTATTATCCCTGGAAAAGCAATTCAACAATCAACTAACAACCGGGTTCCCACTTACTGCTAGTAAACAGAAGCTGTTTACTTACTGTGGATTCAGGAAATGTGCCAATATTTTGCCCTGTGGGAATCAAACCCAGGTCTCTCATTTGCAAGGTGAGCTACAGGTCTCCCCATCTGCACATCTGCATATATGGGGGATGGGGGGATGAATCCAGTCTTGATAAACTTTTTGGTGAAAGAGTAAGACGTCTACCAGATTTTACTTCTTGGTGGCCCATACATACTTGCACCAACACTGAACTTCACACAGCGGCACAGATATACATACACCTGCTCACCTACACACTTATTCACATGTACACCTTTACATTTACACAAATACACACATACTTGCAAATACATAACTGCATCTAGTCACTTGCACATGCTCTAAGAAACCTACTGCAAATAATATTATTGGCCTGTGTAGCCCACTCAGCCAACTCAAATTCCTGGGTGTAACAGGCCTGTAAAGCTACATTGTAAGACTGAAGAAGATACTGTATGTCCATTTTTAACATTAGCAAAGAGCAACTGAGACCGCAGCTCTTCATTGAGTGCCAATCAGCCTGAGAACTTTGGAAAGTTAACAAAGTTTCTAATCTCTACTTTGCAATCACTGCTGTTGCAATACAACATGAATACTTGGGAGATGGTTCCACGTAAAGTCTGTTATACCGTATTAGACTCATAAATAATAATATAGTTGGGATTCGGTTGACAAATAATTCCAATTGGACCAACTCAAACTCTGGAGTGTTACATGCCTGTAAAGTCATTTTTAGAATTGAGGAAAATGTGAATGAAAGTTCACAAGCTGCTTGACAAAGAGAATAATGCTTAAAGGGTTAAAGGTATTCCACTTGAATTAAGCAACCTGCACTGTTTAACAGGAGCGAGAGGAACACAAGCTTTGTGTAACCCAGACTTGTTTCCTGTAGGAGTCTTTTATTTTCACCAGCACCGATTCTGGTAACTTGCTGCCTCAGTCACTTTGATGGTGTCAATAACAATTTGTAAATCCTGGCTAAAGTAGTTAGTAATTTATTTGTTGAACAGCGCAACCTCGGGTTGCAGTGCTGCTGAAAGCACTTCCAACCCTGCTTTCTGTTGTTTGTTGACAGACTGATTTCCCTCTGGGCCCTTTCCATCTGGGTTCTTCTTATCTTCGTCTCATGTCTCGTTCCTATCTTCACTTTCTGCTGCCTCGACCTTCGCGGGTTCCTACCAGTTTGCAAGGATCGCCCCCCCGCACTACTGTCAATCACCTAGCAGCTGTTGGAACCTCTCCATTGCCAATATTCCTCATCCTATTTTTCTGCTGTTGACTCTTTTGCTTCTCTTGGGACTCCCCAAAATATTTTAAGGACAACTCAAAGGATTAATTTACCTAAAGTAACTATGTCCCTCATTCAGCTGTACCCACAGACAAGAATTTACACTCACGAAGAGCCTTTCATGTAGGATAAACGTCCTGAAGCACTTTAGAGAAATTATAAGAATCAACACACAGAGAGGAATGAGAGGGGAGTTTGGGGATGTTGACCAAAGGCAGAGCACAGTTCCACAAATAACCATGTGGTTAGCTAGAAAACTGTTGGCCAGGAGACTGGAAGAAATTCTCTTACTTTTTTGAATAGTGTCATGGGATATTTAGTATCCATCTGAATAATAGACAATAATAGGCAAGACTTTGCTTCAATGTCTTACAGAATACAAAACAATCTGCATTCAATACATTAAGAGGACAACTCAATGCTCTTGTGAGTTGCCACCTGAACTGTGAGTCAGCGGATGCATGGGTCCAGGTGGGGTCGGTGGGTGGGTGGGGGGGGTGGTGGTTTAGGGCTGAATAGAGGAAAGATAACCAAAAGCAAGGTGTAAACGATATGTTTCAAGATGTCCCTTGCATGAGGGGAGGGAAGGAGAGCATCAAGGGATTCAGGGCCTCTTATTTGAAAGACAGCACCACTGAAATTGTAGTACTTCACCAGCACTGTGGTAGCTCCTTCCCCACAACCCTAGCCCCCACCTCTCCATCAAATCCTGATGATAGAGAAATGGGCACAGATGTGTAGGTCAGCCGGATTCAGCAACTGATAGCAGCCGTTGTTGAGTTGATAAATGGTTTGGGAGATAAATGATTGTAAAATGATAGACCCATTTATTCACCTGTCCATCACTCAGCTCCATTAGAGACAAGGCTGTGAGTACGCTGGTTTCCCTTGGGTTCATAATGTAGACCCTTTGGTTTAACTTGAGGTCTTTACCTTTAAAATGTTCAATAGATGCACTAAAGCTGACTCGGGATGCCGTGTGCTCGTTTAGTATTCCATTAGCTAATTGAAGCCTTAAAACCTCCATCACATTGCTGTTTATTCATTGACGCCATTAGATGCACCTGCTGTGTAACTGGATCTAGCTGGCAAACACATGCAGAGGTGCTGGAGATAACATATAAAGCTCGACTCTCTTGAATGCACTTTTTCTGTTGTACCTCTGGAGAATTGGACTTAATACCAACCCAGGAAAAGGTGCTGGAGATTTACTCACTAAAACTGTTCTCAGAGACACGCGTTTAGTATGGCTGTGTTCCTACTCCAAGATCCCAGGATTCAGAATATCATCTATCGTGTTGGTATTATTGCTGATCCATACCCTAAGCGGTAATTTCAGGAACACATAGCAGAAAGACCAAGAGAATAATAATAATAAAAATTAAAATAATCCTTGCATTTGACATTGCTCCTTTCAAATTTTCTAGACGTCTCAAAGCGCTTCACAGAATATCCTGTAAAGTGAATTGACTGTATATGTGAGCGAAACGCAGCAGTCAGTTGTCCCACAAACAGTTGTGGATTGAAATGCACAATTAATTATTGCTTTTTTCAGAGCGGTTATTATCAGGCTTGTGGAGTAAGGAAACTTGCCCGAGATTTCGCCATGCCTGGAATGGAATTTGGGTCTCTCGCTTTCGAGGCGATTGCTCTAACCACTGAGCTAAAACAATTCCACAATTAGAGTCCTATGACTGGATGCAATTGAAGGGGCTGAAGAGTCTTCATCCAGACTCATCTTGTGATATTGTGTGATCCTACCTATTAGTGATACTGACTAACTTTATTCAGTGCTACTGGCAGAGCCTGGTATCAATTGGACCCAGTCAATGCCCCTCTTACCTACGGATCAGAAAGTTGTGGGCAATAATCAGATTTCTAGAACATCAAATGTGCTGAAGAATGAATACTTTAATATGACATCAAGAGCTGGATGAGCACAAATTCAGCTCAATGTTGACAAGATGGAAGCCATACTCTTTGGTTTTCATCGATGTCTTCAATCCCACGCTCTCTGATTAGTATCAGATGTTTGATACTAATTAAACTGCTATAATAATAATCCTTCCATTTAATATAGTGCTTTTCACATCTTATCGACGTCTCACATCGCTTCACAGAATATACTGTAAAGTGAATTGACTGGATATTTGTGGGCGAAATGCAGCAGCCATTTGCGCACAGTTGTGTCCCATAAACAGTTGTGGATTAAAATGACCAATTTTTATTAATGTGGGTTTTTTGGGACAGATTATTATTAGGCTTGTGGAGTAAAGAAACTTAGTTTCACCCTGATCTGCCTGAATTTAAACACAAGTCTCATGCTTGTAAGACGAGTGCTCTAACCACTGAGTTAAGGGTCTCAACAATGTCTTGAAGATGTGATAAGGCACTATATCAAATACAAGGATTAATTTATTGTTAATAAGGCTTTCCATTAGAGCAACAAAACTTGTTTTGCAGCAGACCCTCACTTTGAGTGCTCGGAGATGTCTCATTGGTGTGATAAGGCGCTATACCAAATGCAAGGATTATTATTATTGATAATAATAATTATTATTATTATCGCATTTCACACAGTGGCTTAACGTTAGGAGGACATTTCAAAGGCGTTCATAGGATAATGCCATAAAGTGTAGTGACTGTATTTTCTGGATGAACAATGATAACAACTTGCAGTTATATAGTGCCCTTCACGCCCTTATTTTGATACAAGGGAACATAGGAGGATCAGACATAGGTCTGAGCATCTGTTTAGCAATGCATTCTATTTCCAACTAGAATGTGCTTAATATTTACCTCCCATTCTACTTCATGCAAATGAATGGCCCATTGGTATTTTTTTCCATCATGCTGTATAAAACAATTCATGTTGCATTAATAAGTATACTGTTCTCATGTAACCATTTCCCATTACAAGCTAATAAAAAGGAAAAACATATGATTACCGATACACAGTATTGAGTTAATTGAAAAGTACATTGATTGCTTATATGATGAACTCAATAGGTTCACAAAGAAACTGGAACGGACATGTTAATGGATAGCAATGGGAAGAAATAAATAAGGCAAGTGTAATTCTGTGTTAAATTAATAATGAGTATATTTAAAGTAATATGATTGAATTTAAGAAAAATAAGTGCAGAACCTTCAGATTGGACTTCCTGTTCTGAGAAGCGGAAATACAGCATAAAGCACTCTAAAGAAAAGAAGAGGAAGCAAGCACTTGAGATAAGGTAACAGTTATGACTACCGGAATACCTTAACCGGTTCAGCTGGCAACAGTCACACAAAGAGTTTCGACACATTGCTTGTCAACATTAGCCTTCAGCGAGTGATGATCAGGAGTGGATGCAATGTTACAGCTGGGCTTGATGCGTCTGAATATCACTGTTAGCATGTTACTCCACAGAGATGGTTCACAGGCCATAAAAAGTGGAAGTCTTGTGTGTCAAGAAATAAATATTATAATTTGATTGCACTGGCAACCATAATGGGAGTTTAAGAGTGAATACAATAGCGTTAAGAGTGAATACAATAGCATAAAATGGAACCAAACAATCCAGACCAATTTCTAATGGGTCAACATTGGCACAGACTGCCTATATTGCAGAAGGAATCCATTGTTGAGACATTTCAAAGCCTTCACAAGAATTTATTTTTGTGAAATGTGTGTGACTGTGTATTTCCAGGTGAATGCGGCAGCCAATTTACGCAAACAAACATGGAGTGAACCAACCAAGCACGACACTCAAGTATCAGCCTAAAGTAAATGAGTTCAATGATTCTTTGACAAATATTAGCGATTAACACTGTTTTTCACTGTGGTGTAGGAGGCAACATAATGACGTTGATATGAAAATGGGGAAATAACATTTGTATCAGTATGATGGGTGAAAATTAACTCTGGAGCTTATTATAACATATTCACTAGAATTAACTTTACAGTATATTTGGGACTTTCCACTTAGCCTATAATTTTACCTGAAACTTTCAGCAACTAGTTTTATGGCCATTGTGAAATAAGCCCCCAGTTTGATAATGCATTGTGAGTAGTTTCCCCAGCAATACTTGTCTTAGTACAGCATCTGGTCTATACTTCCTAATATATCCATGGCGAGAAACAAAGGCATAGTTTGTCTCAGTTGATTGCACTCTTACCACTCAGTCATAGGCTGTGGGTTCAAGCCCCTCAAATGTGAGCTGATTATCTGACACTTTAGACTAGTACTGGAGCATTGTCAATGACTTTGAATGACTTATTAACCATAGAATCATAGAATCTTATGGCACAAAAGGAGACTATTCAGCCCATCTAGTCTGTGCCGGCTCTTTAAAAAGAGCAACTCAATCCCATTCCCCAGCTCTCTCCCCATAACCATGCAAACCTGTCCTCCCCAAATAAACGTCTACCTCTCTTTTAAAAGTTGTTATCGAATCGGACTCCACTACCTTTTCAAGAAAGGTTCTATGTTATCTGTTCAAGTGAAATAACAATAAAAATATTACATTTGTATAGTGTCTTTCACACTGGGAGGACTTCCCAAGAACCTGGAACACTATATGACGAGAGAAGTACATTTCTTCTGGTGTCTTAGCCAATCATTCTCCTGATTCATCCTGTGGCTGTTTCTGGGACTGTGCTGTGTGCAAAATGGCTGCAGCATTTGCCTGCAAAAACAAACAATACACTTGATAGTAATTACTTGTGAAATGCTTTGAGACATTTTAGCATGTAGGTTCTTGTTTTGAAAAAAGGTAAAAGAAAACACCACTGAACTCTTATAATAACAAAATTTGTATTGTTCAAAATATAATTTTTTATGCAATTGAAGGAAATTAGAAACAAATTACAACAAATGAGAACACCTGCACTTTTTCTATTTCAAGGACAGTTCAGTATTTAGAAGCGAGCTGCAGTAAGATTGAAGTACCTGCAATTACCTTGCTTCAAGGAGCTGGTTAATAACTTTCCATTTTAACATGCAAATCTACTGTGAAACCGGTTAGGTTGCATTAGAAGAATTCTGAATGCATTCCAAGTTCCTTAGAAAAACAATGTCCTTATTACATTCAAACCAAAGTTTATTTTTCCTTTCTTCAACTGTGCCCAGCAAGAGGTAGTCAGGCTATTAGTGATGTATTGGCTTCTTGATTAGTGAAAATGTATAAAGAGTCATTTAACTCCCACTTTTAATGAATCCACTATACTATATCTGTACTGTTGAAATGAAGGAATAGATCCATTTAATGTGGGCGAGATAGACCCAAGGGTCTCCTCTGCGCCTTGGGATGCCCTCCCGACATAAAAGGCGCTCTAAAAATTAAAATTTGTTCTTGTTGTAGTGTTGGCAAAGTGTTGGCAAAGGTTCGAGCTCAATGTTTGGAAAAGGCAATTTGGGATCATTGTGGCTATAGGCTAAATGGGATTTATGAAAAACAGATATCGCATGGAGAATGAGTGGGATTCTTCATAATTTATACGTAGGAGGACCTGGCCACTGCCAACTCTTGAATACTGAAAATGTTTTAAGCTTTATGCTAAAATCCACAAACTCAGCTGAGAGCTGAGTTAATTCAATGTCCATATTGCACGGCTCCACGAAGATTGAAAAGAATAGGAGAGAGGGCAAGATGAATCAAAAAGTAGCAGTTAAACTCCATTTACCTTTTTACAACAACAAAATTACACTTGCATAGAGCCTGGCATGTCAGAAGGATGTCGCAAGGAGCTAGACAGTTATTCTTTTAGACCCAAGCTGGGGTCGGGGACTCGGAGGGTGAAGGGAAAGGGGGGGATTAGAGGTGACCAATGGGACTGTCAAGGAGGAGAGTCTTGAGGCGGGACTTGAAGGAGGCCAGGAAGGGGGCAAGGCGGAGGCACTGGAGGATGGAGTTCCATAGGTTGGGGGCAGAGTGGCTGAAGGTTTGCCCGCCAATAATGGGGCGGGTGAGTCGGGGGATGTGGAGCAGGCCGGAGCCTGCTGAGTGGAGGGGGTGGGCAGATTGGTAGGGGGTTAGGAGGTCTCAGAGGTAGGCTGGAGTGCTTTGAAGGTGAGGACCAGTATCTCGAATTGAATCCTCTGGGTGATGGGGAGCCAATGGAGTCAGGTGTGGATAGGGGAGATGCAATCACAAAGCTTGGTGCGTTAGTGGACACGGGCCGCTGAGTTCTGGATTATCTGCAGCCTATGGACGGAGGAATTGGGAAGGCCAACAACCAGGGCATTGGCGTAGTCAAGCTGGGATGTGAATGAAGGCATTAATGAGGGTTTCAGTGGCCTGAGGGGTGATGTAGTGGCAGAATCGGGCAATATTGCAGAGATGTGGTGGAGGAAAGACAATTGAGGATTGAACAAGACACCCATGTTCCTGACTGGCTTGATGAGGTTGAATGTGCAAACATGGAGGTTGATGCTGCCAGAACCTGATGCGTGTAGGTGCTGGTGCGAGCCAATCAGGAGGGCTTTGGTCTTGTTGATTTCAACTGTAGAAAGTTAGCTCTCATCCAGGACTTCTTGTCTGACAGGTAATAGAGTTGGGTGTCATCTGCATACATGTGGAAGTTGCCTGCGGATGATGTCACCAAGGGGTAGCAAGTAGATGTTAAAAAGTAGGGGGCCAAGGACAGAGCCCTGGGGGACACCACAGCCGGCAGTGCAGGGCTGGAAGGCTTTACAGAATATACAGTAAAGTGAATTGACTGTATATTTTGTAGTCGAAATACACGAGCAAGAATAGATGAACTGTGCACTGGGAAATTACTTTTAAAGCACATGGTCAATCTAACAGTTAATCCTCTTCTGTTAGTGGATCTATTAGGGATCATATCAGATGCATGATAATAATTCTTGCATTTTACACAGTGCCTTATCTTGTTGTTGAGATGTCTCTAAGTGCTTCCCAGGATATATTGTAACATGTAGTGATTGGGTGTATTGTGAGCAAATATCTTTTTATGGCAACCAATTTGTGCACAACAATGTCTCCCAAATAGTCATGAAGTGAGTGACCAATTTTATTTGGGGAATTGTTGGTATGGACACCAGGATAATAGTGCAATTATTTAATGTTTCATCTGAAGGATGCCACCTCCAACAATGCAGCACACCTCCAGCACTTCTTTGGAGCGTCAGCAAAGACTATGTGGTTTTGAAGTCCTGATATGCATCTTGAAGCCACAAACTTCTGAGTCAGGAGTGAGAGTGCTGAGCCTAGCTGACAAACTGAGACCAACACACATAAACCAAAAGGCTGGGACCTTTCGACTCCCCTTCAACAACTTTGGAATTATATAGCTGGAAATGGATATACCATAATACCTGGACTGACTGATTTTATACTCTGTGATATTTTGGACATGTGGAGTAAGCTTTAATTTGCATCTGCTGGCTGATCAGGATGTTTACCACTGGAAAAAGCTTTCTATATTTCTGCTGACTGACCCTGCGAGTAGGACAAGCTTTGCAAGGCAGATGAAAGTTTAAACAGCATTGTTCTTCTCCAACGCCTCTATACTTCCACCTACTGCATCCCGCAGCTCTGTATCCTTACAAGTAGGAACCTTCCTTCACCAGTATCAGCAGGAAACCTGCACAGCATGTGATGGGATGGAACAGCAATTGGTCTGAGATGTGCCTTCACCCATGTCAATGGAAGATGTAATGTAGTGGTATACATCCACATTCTTACAAGAACAAAGAAAGAAATAACAAGGCTCTCCTCACATGAAGATAACAGTACCTGAAATAATCTCTTGCTGAATTTTCTCCAACATAACTTTTTTTCATACTACACTTTCATACTTCACATTTGCTGTGAAGCACTTTGAAACATCTAGAAGACGGACAAGGCACTATATCAAATGCAAGGATTATTATTATTACACTGCACATAGACTTTGGCGCTGGGAAAATACATTCCCATGCGTTCATACCTTGGCACTGCACATAGAAACCTGTGAAATCTATCATATGGCTGCACTGATTATAAGA
This sequence comes from Hydrolagus colliei, assembly GCA_035084275.1. Classification (NCBI taxonomy): domain Eukaryota; kingdom Metazoa; phylum Chordata; class Chondrichthyes; order Chimaeriformes; family Chimaeridae; genus Hydrolagus; species Hydrolagus colliei. The sequence continues at coordinate 14,469,033 of CM068752.1, forward strand.
GCATTAACCTACCCCCCACCACCGACCACTCATTTTACTTTTTTTTCCAGTCACTCCTTCAGGAATATTGTCACTGTATGTGGTAATGTCTCTAAATACTAGAATTATAATCCTTGCATTTGATATGTCACACCATCGAGACATCTCAAAGTGCTTCACAGGATATACTGTAAAATGTAATTTTGTAGATGGCAGGTGGCTTTCAATTTGTGCACAGCGATGTCCCACAAACAGCCTTGGAATAAATGATCATTTTCAATTTGGGGGATTGTTGACCCTTCTCTTTTCAAACAGTGGCATGAAACCTTTAACATCCACCAGAACAGGCAGTCAGGACCTTGGTTTACTGTCTGATCCGAAGGACAGCACCTCCAACAATGCAACACCCCCAGCTATCCAATGATATTTCTGGGTTACAGCCTTGCAAATCTCCCTCCACTTTGCATGATTGCTAAGCCTGTCTGCTTTTCTCAACTCCCACTGGTTGTGACTCTTCATACTTGGTGGACAATGTTATGGACAGGGAGTTCTGCCCATGAAATATTCCTGGGTTTACCGAACCAATGTAAAAAAAAGACTTTTCTTTTACTCATTAATCTGTCAGAATTATTCCCCCTTTGAGAGGTCAGCAAGCCTTTTCTTCTATCTTGTTCAGGAGTTCAAGAAGTCAGAGAATCATAGAAATTGCAGCATTTATTAATGGCCCATTTGGTCCATTAGTCAAAGCCGCTTTAAGTGCTTGCTCTTCCACTCAAAATGAATACTGTAATCCTAATTCCCTGCTCTTTTACTGTGTCATTTCATATTGTTCATCTTCCAATGCTTATCCAATATTATGGCTTTAACTTGAAGAGCCACTTGTGGAAAGGTATTCCATGTTCTAATAAACAGCTACGTGTCTCCTCTAACCTCCCCATTAACTCTCCCAGGTGACAATGCAGAGACTATGTGCCTGCGTGCCCATGGTGAAAGAAGCAACTATTTTCACTCCAGGTTTATTTATTCAATTTGCTATTATATTGCACAGACTGAGCTAACTGAAATGAGAAGTATTATTTCTAAGTAAGCATATATAATGCAATTTTATTGGGATTCTTTTCTTCTGAAAGGTAGGAAATGTGAACCATTTATGTATAATTTCATCAGCTGGACTGGAGGACATCTCCAGTGTTAATCACAATAACATTTAAAGTGGACTTTGAAAGGTCAAATTCCCTTCCTCTGTCGGGGGAGTTCTAACGTTTTTGCCTGTCGATAGCTAGTTGTGCTCATTATGCGGTTATGGTATCCTGAGGGATCATATTCCAAGCTTTTCTGGCTGTAATCTGAAACCCAGTTCAATCGTTACATTGCATAAACATAACATGTTGGTGATGCTTGCTGTCATCCTATAAAGATCAAAACTCTGGTCTCACCCACATGTAGACTTCAGTCACCATCATGAAGTTTATAGGCAGCCCTGACTGTATAATGGATGGAGATCCATTTTATGGACCAGGAACTTGCTAGTTCAAATCTGAATCTGAGTTGACTTTGCTCGTCTCAGCCAAGGCTATTCAGGGTGAATAAATTGGTCCAATCTTCTCAGGGTTACTAAGGAGAAATCAGTCAGGATTCCTGTACCTGGTCCCTCTACAGCACATTCTGATTTAGTCAGAGGGCAAGCAATATCTATGGAACTGCACTCCTGCAAGAGAAGATAGATTAGGTGCATTGGGTTATGCCAGAAGGGAGAAGTTAGAAAACAATAAATAACTTGATAGACTAAAACATATTTTTTTGATCCTTGGTAAATTCTATCACTATTATCGTAATTGCAAAATGAAAAGTTCTTATATTTCTGGCCTCCGAAACCCCTCCTGCAGAAAATTTATTTCAAAATTGAAATAAATATATTCACTTCTATTTGCACAAAAAGATCAGAATAAATCATACAAAAAAAAAGATTGAAGCCAAAGCTCTCTTCTTTTTTCATTGTACATAAAAACACAAAAAATGTTAGATGAAAAAAGACCATGATCCATCTGGTTGGCCTTCTACCTTCCTGGCGGCCGCATGCACATATGTCCCAAACTACCTATGCAATATATCCCATCATGTTATTTCCTAAACGAAAACCATCTAATCTGTTTTTGCCAGAATCAACACTTCAACTGTCTCCATAGGGAACCTGTTCCACAGGTTCACTATTCGCTCCATGTAATCGTGTTTGTGTAAATTTGTTCTGAATTTATCCACCTTCAATCACAGGCCGTGTCTTCTGGATTTACTATTCCCAACATCTGGTTTGCTTTACTCACTGTCAGAGCATTGTTGGGGGAGCTTCAATTTATTGTCAATCAAGATCCCCAGGTCCTTTTCATTTTTCCTACATATTATCTTCCTTTTGTTCAAACAATAGTCCCTTCCAGGATTTTTTGTGGCTCATATCTTAAGTTTAATTTCTTACATTAAATTTCATCTGCCACTGATCTGCCCAATTCCCAACTATATTCAAATCTCCTGTAACTTATCTGTTCAGCTTTGCAATCTACCACCTTCACTAGCTTGGTGTGATTTGCAAACTTAGCCACTGTGCTTGTGACTCCTAGTTCCGGATCATTTATAAAAATATTAAACAAAAGCGGACCCCAAGGAGACCCCTGCGGAACTCCACTGGTCAAGTTTTCCCAGTCTGATGATATTCCCTGTACCACCATTCTCTGGGTTCTTCCAATCAACCGTTTGCATATCCATTGTAATCATAGAATTATATAGTGCAGCAGGAGGCCTTTTGGCCCATAGTGTCTGTGCTGGCTCCTTGAAAAGAGCTGTCCAAATCAATCCCACTCCCACACTCTCTCACCATAGCGCTGCAAATTTGTCCTTCCCAAATAATTATCTACTTCCTGGCAGGGCAAAACCATGGGTAAGTTTTCTTACTCCACAGCCTGAGTTTGCAGATGATAATAATCACTAAAAAAAAATTGGTCATATCAATTCACGACTCTTCATGGGACACTGCTGTGCACAATTGGCTGCCATGTTTCACCCACAAAACATACAGTCAATTCATTTTACAGTATATTCCGTGAAGCACTTTGAAACGTCTAGAAGACATGAATCATAGAATCATAGAATCATAGAATTTTACGGCACAAAAGGAGGCCATTCGGCCCATCTAGTCTGTGCCGGCTCTTTGAAAAGAGCGATTCAATCCCACTGCCCTGCCCGCTCCCCATAGCCTAATAGACCCGTTCTCCCTAAATAAAGATCTAATTCCCTTTTAAAAGTTGTTATCGAATCAGCCTCCACCACCTTTTCAGGCAATGCATTCCAGATTCGAACAACTCGCTGAGTGAAAAAATTTCTCCTCAGCTCCCCTCTACTGCGCCTTGAAACTATTTTAAATCTGTGACCACGAGTCACAGATTCACCCACGAGTGGAAATAGTTTTTCTCTATTTGCCCTGTCGAAACCCCTCATGATCTTATAAACCTCTATTAGGTCTCCCCTCAATCTTCTCTGCTCCAGAGAGAATAACCCTAGCCTATCTAGCCTCTCCTCATAGCTGAAGTCCCTCAATCCTGGCACCATCCTAGTAAATCTTCTTTGTACCCTTTCCAATGCCTTCACATCCTTTCTGTAGTGTGGTGACCAGAATTGAACACAGTATTCCAGCTGAGGCCTCACCAAAGTCCTATAGAGGTTAGTCAGCACTTCCTGACTTTTGTACTCTATACCCCTATTTATAAAGCCTAGTATCCCATATGCCTTCTTAACAGCCTTGTCTACCTGTCCTGCCACCTTCAACGAGTCACTAACACAAATCCCCAGGTCTCTCTGTTCCTTTACACCATTTAAAATTGTACTATCTAGCCTATATTGCCTCCCTTCATTTCTTCTCCCAAAATGCATCACCTCACACTTCTCTGCATTAAACTTCATCTGCCATGTGTCTGCCCACTTTACCAATTTGTCTATATCCTCTTGCAGATGGCTACTATCCTCATCACTGTTTACTATTCTCCCTAACTTAGTGTCATCTGCAAACTTGGAAACTGTACTCCGTACACCCAAGTCCAGATCATTGATGTAGATTACAAACAGCAATGGTCCCAAAACCGATCCCTGTGGCACACCACTGCTCACTTCCCTCCAATCTGAAAAACAGCCGCTCACTACAACTCTCTGCTTTCTGTCTCGCAGCCAGTTGTGGATCCACGCTGCCACTGTCCCTTTTACGCCATGGGCCTTTAATTTCATAATAAGTCTCTCATGTGGCACTTTGTCAAATGCCTTTTGAAAGTCCATGTAAACTACATCAACTGCGCTACCATTATCCACCCATTCCGTTACCTCATCAAAAAATTCTATCAGATTTGTAAGGCAAGATTTGCCTTTAACAAATCCATGTTGACTGTCCTTTATTAGCCTATATCTTTCTAAGTGAAGATCTACCTTGTCCCTGATTATGGACTCTAGAAGTTTGCCCACTACCGACGTTAGACTGACTGGTCTGTAGTTACCAGGCTTGTCCTTCTGCCCCTTTTTGTACAAGGGAGTAACATTAGCTATCCTCCAGTTCTCTGGCACGACCCCTGTGTCCAAGGAAGATTGAAAGATCGTGGCCAGAGTCCCTGCTATTTGCTCCCGTGCCTCACTTAGTAACCTAGGGTGCATCCCATCCGGACCAGGTGACTTATCCACCTTGAGCAACGTCAACCTTTTTAGCACTTCCTCTCTGGTTATAATTATTCTATCTATTTCTCCTACCCTCTCCTCTAACACTATGGCATTGGCTGTATCCTTTTCTTTTGTGAAGACAGAGGCGAAGTACTCATTCAGTACATCAGCCATGCCCTCTGCCTCCACAATGAGATTTCCTCCTAGGTCCCTAATTGGCCCCACCCTCTCCTTGACCAACCTTTTACTCTTAATATGTTGGTAAAAAACCTTAGGGTTCCCCTTAATCTTACTCGCTAATTGTTTTTCATGCAGTCTCTTTGCCCCTCTAACTTCCTTTTTTAGTTCTATCCTACACTTCCTATATTCTGCTTTGTTCCCTTCTGAATTTTGAGCCTGACGCTTATCATAAGCCTCTTTTTTTGTTTGATTTTGGCCCCGATTTCCTTAGTCATCCAGGGAGGTTTGGATGCCTTACATTTCACCTTTGTGGTGAAATGTAAGCGCTATTACAAAATTATTATTATTATTGCTTCTCTCTTAAAAGTTGTATCGAATTGGCTTCCACCACCTCTTCAGGCAATGTATTCCAGATCTGAATAACTTGCTGCATGAAAAAAGTTCTTCTCACCTCCCTCTGTTTCCTCTAACAACTATTTCAGATCGGTGTCCTCGGGTTAGTGACTCATTGCTAGTGGAAATAGTTTCTCCTTGTTCACCCTATCAAATCCCCTCATAGTTTTGAAAACTTCTATTAAGTCTCCTCTTAACCTCTCTGCTCCAAGGAGAATAATCCTATCTTAAGATACTTCTACTGATGCCTGCTTTCTTTATTTTCAGTACCAGCCTTTCAAGAAGAATTATATCAAAGGCCTTACTGAAAGCCAGATATACAACACCCACAGCGTTTATACTTATCAAGCTCACTTGACACACCGTCAAAGAAAACCAGTAAATTAGTTTGCAAGACCTTCCCTTCATGACCCCATATTGGCTATCATTTATGATTTTAATTCTATCCCTAATAAGAGTCTCTATAGTTTTACCTACAATGGACATCAAACGTACTGGTTTGCTGTTTCCTGGTCATTTTTGTTATTTTCTTAAAAATAGGAGTAACATCTCCCTTTCTCCAGTCTCCCAGCATCTCTCCAGTATTCAGTGATTTTTGAAACATTTGTGCAAGCGTTTCTGTGACTTCCTTCATTAGTACCTTAAGAGTCCTTGGATGCAATTTATCCGGATCCTGAGATTTATTCACTTGAAGTAAATAAGTTTGTAGTTACTTTGTCTATTATTTAGCATTCTGGGTTGTTTAATTGAAACAACCCAGAATGAGGAGCTTATTTAAGCACTCTGAGACGCTGTCGGGCATGGAGGGCACTATATAAATCAAAGTTGTTGTTGTTATTATTGAAAGCTGCATTGGTAAGAGAACTATTTGCATGAGACCAAGTGTAGAGATTACCTCATAAAGAAATCAAAATCATAGTATCAGAACCCATGGGAGATTTTCTATGCTATTAGGGAATGTCCAAATGTTCACATTAATGGAAAGTCCATGAAGAACCAAGTATGATTAATCAGCATTAGAAACTAGGGGAAATCTTTATTTATCAGATGCATTTCTCTAATTGAAACCACTGTATATTAAATATGGAATTTTTCTAAGTTTACAGTCGCATCCACTAATTGCTTTTCTAGTTATAGTCAATGCAGGGGGCGAAAAATAATTCAAAATTTTCTGAGCTTATCAAGCGTTTGCAAAGGCTCAATATTCAGTCTCATGGGAACAATCTTGCCTGATGAGCAACTGGGAAGGTGATGTCAATGTAGTTAAAACAAATGGAACAGATAATATGCTATGATAACTGATGCTTTCACTTGGCATGTGGCATGGGTCAACATACTAATTTCAGGCTGATTTGAACAGAATTCAAAGCTCTTTATAATGCAATTGTAGTCAGATGTCATAGGTAACGTCTTAATGAGAAACGGTCGCAGTCTTGAGAAAGGATCTCCCATTGTTACCCAATGGGTTTCACTAATCTTGGTGACTTCCAAAGTTTTTGAATCCATTGATGATCATTGGCTGATTCACACTAAAACCTACCTCTCCGCCCTTGACTCTGCCAAGTCCTCCTACGACTCCAAGTTAATCTTGGAGGCCATCTTGGAAATTGACCTAAAAATTAAACCCACCACCTGCTCCCTCAACCCCATCCCCACCTCTCTCCACATCTCCGAGCTCCATCTCCTAGCCCACCTACTAACTGACATCATCAAACTTTCCCTAACCAGCAGCACAGTTCCCACCCCTATAAAAAGAGCTGTCATCATCCCAATCCTAAAAAAATCCTTCACTGGACCCATCCCTACTCTCCAGCTGCCATCCCATCTCCAAACTCCCATTCATCTTTAACACCCTGGAATGAGTCATTGCTTCCCATCTTTGCTCCTTTCTCTCTCTCCATTCCCTCTTCAAACCCATACACTCCAGTTTCCATACTGCTCATAGCACGGAGACTGATGACATTTTAAACATCTGTGATCAGAGCTGCCGCCTTGTCTTCCTTGACAGCCTCTGTGCTACCTTCGACACTGTTGACTACTCCATCCTCCTACACTGCTTCTCTTCCCAGCTCAATCTTCATTGACCTGCCCTCGCCTGGTTTGATTCTCACCGTCTCCACTTTGTTGCGACCAATGGCTTCTCCTCCAGCCCCCGCACCGATACCTGTGGCATATCCCAGGGCTCTGTCCTTGGCCCCCTACTTTTCAATATCTAAATGCTCCTGCTTGGGGACATCATCTGCAGAAATGGGGTCAACTTCCACATGTATGCAGATGACACCCAACTCTATCTTTCTGCCTCTACCCTCAACTCCAGAACCACTGACAGACTGCCTGTCAGACATCAAGTCCCTGGATAAGAGCTAACTTTCTACAATTGAATTTCATCAAGACTGAGGCTCTCTTGATTGGCTTGCGCCAGCGCCTTCACACATCAGGTAGTGGCAGCATCAACCTCCATGGTTGCACATTCCACCTCACCAAGCCAGTCAGGAACATAGGTGTTTTGTTCAATCCTCAACTGTCTTTCCTCCCCCACATCCAAGCCATGACAGCAGATTTCAGAAAGATGCAAAACCAATAGAGTAGCGATAATGGGAGACTTCAGTTGTCCCAACATAGATTGGCAAAATAACAGTGTAAATGTCAAGGAGGGGAAAAGGATTCTTAAAATGTGTACAGGACTACTTTCTTGATCAGTATGTTTTCAGCCCAACGAGGAAGGAAGCAGTGGTGGATCTAGTTCTGGAGAATGAAGTGGGGCAGGTGGAGCAGGTTTCAGTAGGAGAGCATCTGGGCAACGGTGACCCCAACATCAATAGATTCAGAGTAACTTATGGAAAGGGACAAGAAACAATAAATGTGAAGATACTCAACTGGAAGAGGGCTAATTTCAGTGAGTTAAAAAGTGACCTAGCCAAGGTGGACTGGAAAGAAAGATAGGCAGGTAAAACAGCTAAAGAGCAGTGGGATGTCTTTCAGCACCTTAGAACATCCACCCGATGTGAAAGGCGCTCTATAAATATAATTTTGTTGTTGTTGTTCAAGGAGGAGATACTTCATATATTCAACAAATACATTCCCATAAAGGGAAAAGTAGGGCATTCAAACCTCCCTGAATGACTAAGGAAATTGGAATTAAAATAAAACAGAAAAAGGAGGCTTACGACAAATGCCAGGCCCAAAATTCAGAAAACAACCAAATAGAAAAAAAGGAAATATAGAGGAGAACTGAAAACACAACAACAACAACAACTTTGATTTATATAGCGCCCTCCACACCGGATGGCGTCTCAGAAAATAGAAATAAGAAGGGCAAAGAGATTATATAAGAAAAGATTAGCAGGTAACATTAAAGGGAACCCTAAGGTATTTTACAAGCATATCAAGAATAAAAGGTTAGTCAAAGTGGGGTCAATTAGGGACCAAGGCAGTGGAGGCAAAGGGCATGGCTGATGTATTGAGTACTTTGCATCTGTCTTCACAAAAGAAGAGAATGCAGCCAATGCCACAGTATCGGAGGATAAGTATAAACAGAGAGGAAGTACTAAAAAGGTTGACTGATGGTGCTCAAGTCACCTGGTCCGGATGGGATGCATCCTAGGTTGCTAAGTGCAAATAGTGGAGGCTCTGGCCACAATCTTTAAATGTTCCTTGGACACAGAGGTGGTGCCAGAGGACTGGAAGGTTGCTAATGTTATCACCTGTACAAAAAAGGGCAGAAGGACAAACCTGGTAACTATAGGTCAGTCAGCCTAACATCAATAGTGAGGAAATATCTAGAGACTATAATCAGGGTCAAAATAAATCTTCACTTAGAAAAATATGGGTTAACAAAGGACATCCAGCATGGATTTGTTAAAGGCAGGATGAAGGTAGTGCAGTTGATGTAGTTTATATGGACTATCAAAATACATTTGACAAAGTGCCACACAACAACAACTTTAATTAATATAGCGCCCTCCACGCTGGACGGCGTCTCAGACTGCTTAACAATAACGGACCCCAGGTCTGAAAGGTAGAAAGATGTAGAAAGGGGTAGAAAGATGACCAAAGACGCAGTTGAAGAGAAAGGTCTTTAGCCGAGACATGAAACTGGGAAGAGAGGGGGCACGGTGAAGGGAGTAAGGAAGGATGTTCCAGAGCCTCGGGGAATAGTGGCTGGAGGCACGGCCACCGGTGATGGAGCGGAGGATTTGGGGAACAAGGAGGTGGCCAGACCCGGTGGAGCAAAGGCAACAGGTGCTGGTTTGAGGAGAGAGGAGGTCAGAGAGTTACAGGGTTGCAGAGGAGTGGAGGGATTTGAAAGCAAGGGTGAGGATCTTGAAATCGATTCTCTCTGGGACAGGGAGTCAGTGAGGTCTGGCAAGGACAGGGTAATGGGGGAGCGAAATTTGGTTTTTGAATGAGTTGGATTTTATGGATTGTGGTAGAGGGGAGACCGGCAAGGAGGGCATTGGAATAGTCCAGCCGAGAGGTGACAAAGGCGGTGACCAGGGTTTCAGCGGCTTTTGGGGTGAAGTATTGCGATCCGTCGGAGGTGGAAAAAAGCGGGGCTGGGACCGGATGCGGGGGAGGAAGAACAATTGGGGGTCGAACCTGATGCCTAGGTTGAGCATGGGTTTAGAGAGATTTAGGGGTAGGCCAGGAAGGTGGAGGAGGTGAGAGCCATGCGATTGAAGACATTGACAAGAGCCAAAGAGTATGGTTTCCGTCTTGTCGACATTCAGCTGCAGGAAGTTCGTGCTCATCCAACTCTCGATGTCTGACAGGCAGGCTGACAGGACATCAGGGGATTGGGGGGGTTGCAAAGTGAGGTGGAGAAATAAAGTTGGGTGTCATCCGCATACATGTGGAAGTGTCCCATGTCTGCGGATGACATCCCCAAAAGGGAGCATATAGATGAGGATGAGGAGAGGGCCAATGATGGATCCTTGGGATACCCTGCAGGCAACTGGGTGAGAGTGGGAGAAAAAGCTGTTTATTGAGATGTACTGCTGGCGGTTTGTGAGGTAGGACTCGAACCAGGCAAATGTCATCCCACTGAGGTGGATGACTGAGGACAGTCGATGGAGAAGGATGGAGTGGTTGACTGTGTTGAACGCAGTGGACAGGTCCAGGAGGATAAGGAGGCAGAGGGAGCTCTGGTCACAGATAGAGAGGACATCGTTTATGACTTTCACAAGCCCAGGATGCTAGGCTTTATAAATAGGGGCATAGAGACCAGGAAATTATGATTACCCTGCAGAAAATGTTGGTTAGGCCTCAGCCAGAGTACTGTGTTCAGTTCTGGACACCACATTTTAGGAAGAATGTTAAGGCATTGGAAAGAGTACAGAGGAGATTTGCCATGATGGTACCAGGAATGAGGGACTTTGGTTGTGAGGAAAGGCTAGAGAGGATAGTTTTATTCTCATTAGAGCAGAGAAGGTTACCAGGACACCTAATAGAGGTTTTCAAAATTATGAGGGGATTCGATAGGGTAAACAGGAAAAACTATTTCCACTGGTGTGTGTGTCAGTGACTCGAGGTCACAGATTTAAAATAGTTTCTAAAAGAAGCAGAGAGGAGATGAGCAGAAATGTTTTCAGGCAGTGAGTTGTTCGAATTTGGAATGCATTGCCTGAAAGGGTGGTCGAGGCCAATTTGATAACAACTTTTAAAAGAGAGGTGGATGGTTATTTGGGGAGGACAGGTTTGCGGGGTTGTGGGGAGAGAGCCAGGGAGTGGGATTGACTTGGATAACTCTCTTCCAAGAGCCGGCACACACACGATGGACCGAATGGCCTCCTTTTGTGCTGTAAAATGCTATGATTCTATGATGACCTGCTCTGCCTTCCCTCACATCTGCAATTTTGCCCGACTCTGCCACTACTTCACCCCTCAGGCCACTGAAACCCTCATTCATGCCTTCATCACATCCAGGCTCGACTGCACGAACACCCTGCTTGTCCGCCTTCCCAATTCCTCCCTCAACAGGTTGCAGATAATCTAGAGCTAGGCATCCCATGTCCACTATTGCTCCAAGCTCGTTGACCCCATATCCCCCATTCTCGCCCTAATCCATTGGCTCCCCATCATCTAGAGGATTCAAGATCCTGGTCTTCACATTCAAAGCCTTGCCCCACCCTACATCTGCGACCTCCTAACCCCCTACCAAGCTGCCCACCCCTTCCGCTCAGCAAGCTCTGGCCTGCTCCATGTTACCCCTCCCACCATAGGCGGCTGAGCCTTCAGCCACTCTGCTCCTAACCTCTGTAATTCCACCCACAGTCCCTCCCTAGCCTCGCTTCAAGTCCTGCCTCAAGACCCTCTTCTTTCATGATCTCATCAATCACCCCAAATCCCCTCCTTTCCCTCTACCCTGCCCATTCCCAACCCCAGCTCAGATCTGAAATATTGACTGTGGAATGGTCTCCTGATGTGAATAGCGCTATGCAAATGTAATTTTGTTGTTATAGTTGCTCAGTTTGAAATAGGTCATGTAACTTTGACTCAATTACCAATAAAATCAATCACTCTATTTTTGGAAAGCACCTGTTAATTCATCCAGATCCAAAACGTTGAATTAAAAGGATTAAATTCAGAACTAGTCAATTGAGGTATACTGTGTTTTTTTTATTGTTACCACCCACTGTTAGCACCAAGCATTAGGTAATTAGGTAAAGTAACTCATTCCTGGTGGCGTTATATCCTCTGTGTAACTAAATTATTTCCGCCTTAAACTTCACCATCACAATCGTCAGATCGAGTCTTCTTGTCCTCAGCACATTTGCAAACATTGCTCTGGGTTTACTCTCTTAATCCCATTTAGTATCTTGTAAACCTCCCCTCCTTGTACGTCGATTTTCAAGGCTGAAATTTATTTATTTTTTCCTCATAACTAAACTCTCTGGGGATCAGCATCTTCTCAGCCTTGGGAATGGGAATCATCCTAATGTCACAGCGACCAGTACCGGATATAGTGCTCCAGGTACGCCGTGACCAGAGGGCTATACAGTGTCCTTTAGCTCAGTTCTGTCCAACTCCTTTCATCAGGCTCTCTTGCATTAATCCTACACAGTTTGAGAGATTTTTGGATATAAGATTTTATATCTGGTATGAGTATTGTCAATACTATAGTTACAGCTGCATTTTCCATGTGCGAATGGCTGACAGATGTGTTTTTTTCTTTGTTGTGGCTTGCACAGTCCAAACATTTCAAGTATTGGAGAAATCTCAGAATTTAAAAAAGTTTGAAATAAGAAACACAACCGGCTTCACAGACAAGAAGTAACTTTAATTAAATATCGTGTAAGTTGAAAAGTTTTTTACAGCTCAAATTTCTGCAAAAAATTTATAACAATCTCTACAGTAGTTTGTTTGTCTAACCATTTATCTTACAGTGTGTCCAAGAGTTCACATAAAGAGGTGGAAGGCAATCAGTTAAACGTGACTTTATTATAGCTGATGTTGGCAATCGGGAGGTGTCCCTTCACATTTCCATCAGGAAGACTGCTTGTCTCTTTCAGTGTTCAAGTCCAGGTCTCTGGTGACTCCATTAGTTCGTTGCCAGCAGTTGTACAATAGCTGATATCAAGCAGGTATGAACTGGTTCAGTCAAGAAGGCTGGGAGGCGGGTGTGGGGAGAAGGGGGAAATCAAGGGCAACACTCGTTTGCCACTATGACACATTTTTTCTTTCTCCGAAGCTCCAACTTCCAATATTCCTCACTCTCCCTGGAAAAATCCCCATTTTTTCCCCCAATCCGAGTGACACTCCAATGTCCTTGGAAAGCCATTACAATATTTGTCTGGGAGCATGCATGACTGCAGCACGGTCACACCGAGTGGGTTATATGGCAACAAAAAGAGGTACATTTCTCAGGGTAACAAAACAGTTAAAATTGTGCTTTTTCCTTATAATTTCCATATATTTTTAACAATATTAAGTGATGATTTTTTTTGACAGTTCAGGTGCAGAAAATGCCAAGTGACTGAAATGAATATGCTTTGCATTGTTAAGGCATCCAGACTGCTGGTTTATAGAATTTTGATGTAATGTCACAGAGAAAGATTAAGATGGGACTGGAGAGGAGCGAAGTGAGAGAGACTGATAAAGAGAGAGGGAGGGAGAGATGAAGAGAGAAAAGCGAGAAATACACGCAGGTGCGAGAAAGAATGTATTTCCATTTTCAATGATATTTTTTCCTCGCCATTTTAATGCAGAAAAAAAATGCAACCATCACTGCAGTGTGGAGAGGCATCCCATGCATATTACTATAGTTAAACAGCATTAGTTTCCTTAAGCTTCCAAAGCAAAATTTACTGTTAAATCTACGTAACTAAATGCTATCAGATTAAGGTGTTGCTTTTTTTTTAATGCCGTACAATTTTTAAAAAAACACACAATTCAGTTAACTTATAAACGATATAAAAATAAACAATGACTTTTTGACGGAATTTAAAAAAATGAAAAAAGCATGGTTCAAAACGATACAAAGCACAATATCAACTCGATGGGGGAAAAAAATAAAACCAAATGGAAATTAAAATGATACACAAATGAGACGCTTTTAAATCACATTTAAACGATTGCTGCTCATGAGCAATTTTGAATGGCCTAATATGTCGGCACTCTCCCACAAAGCATACATACACATTAAAATAAAACCAGGAGGGGTAAGGGCAGGTGGGGGAAAAGCAATGTACAAATTTCAAAGATAAATACATTATTTATAAGCATATTTTACAAAAAAAAGTCGTCTTTAAACCGATGCTTAATTATGCAAGGAGATGCAAGCGAAAAGTAGTCAGCTCCTTGCACCCAGTGAACGAATAAAACCAAAATGTTTATGCAATAAAATTCATTGTAATATTGAAAACTGTATTTAAGACATTGAAATGTATAAATATTTAAACAACAACTTTGGCAAAGAAAAAAAATCACAGAAATCTACAATATTTATAACTACATACAAAACACAATACAGAAGAAAATAACTGGATAATGCTTCATCAGACCTCTGCTGAATCCTTCATAAAGTACATTAAGAGCATTTTCATTATTACAGTGCTAATAAAATCGCAATTTTCAAAAACTTCCCCTTTCATGTTTGTCTCCACAAAGCACTAGTATATTTTTTCACCCCTGTAAGTACAGCAGCTAAAACTATATTGGGTTTTCAAAGTCATTTACAAATTACAAACCCGTGTTGCTGAAGGCTGGTTGTGCTTTGTTACCTTTCCTGTTCTTCAATTTAAAAAGACAATTGGGATCTACTAAAACTACGCTTGGGGCATCGGCTTTTGATACAGCAACAATGGCTGACTGGTCACACAGCGAAAAACGCACCAAACACCAGTCGGTCAATGTCAATATGTGCCCAACCCCACCCCCAACCAAACTTTGCATCTTTTGAAGTTCTCTTGACCTCAGGAGAGAAGGGGATCAGACCATCTCTGACTTTAAGCGGGTCTGGGTACCTGCAAGATAACACCATGACCTGTTTCATTTTCACAGCTAT